>CM033035.1:4495128-5136128 GCA_019207045.1 Branchiostoma floridae x Branchiostoma belcheri | reverse complement strand
AATACTTTTTTTAGACAATCCGCCATTTTTTCTCAAGTTAAGTTAATAGTTTACTATCTGTACATTTTGTGCTATGACTGTGTATGTTTCTTTTAATCTGTTATCTCTATATATGTATGCTTTATTGTTCGAACTTCGGACCCTAGAAGACTAGCCCTGCATAGGGCTAAAGGGCATGACAATAAAGGAATCAATATACCGTATGTAGCCTATAGCTAAACACAGTTTTATCATCAGTCTCTTTCCACCCACTCCGTACAAAACTGCTGACAGGTTCTGGAGTGTGTAGCACTGACTGATGACGCCTGACGTCTCCTATTTCCGTGTACTTGAATGACGCATGTTGGAACGAATCGGAGGGAAAACGGTACAGGTTTGAGGGATGACCCGTTTCTTCCAGTTGGCGGATTAAGCTAAGGGCACAACCCGTCGTACGTGCAAATACGTGCTGTCTACGTGCCAAAACGTGGGCAATCTTTTGGCATCCGTAAGTGGTCAGTACCGCCTCCGTACGATCTCGTAGGGAACCCGACGGATTTTGGACCACGTAGACACGCTGTAGAACTTAACGTGCAGGCAAAACTGTGTGTGCCATCGGGCTGCGGATTCGCCCCCCGTACGTGCCAGTACGGGCGACACACCTGTCCTGTACAGCCTGAACGTTTTCAGAAATACGTGGCGGACGTGGCCTCCCCAAAAAACGTACGGACAAATTGCACGCATGGCGGGTTGCTCCCTTAGCTTAAAGGTGGGTTTACACCTGCGTATATTTTCATGCCGCATGAGTTCCGTTTTGACATTTTTCGACATTTTGACGAATTTCTTCAATACGCGG
Source organism: Branchiostoma floridae x Branchiostoma belcheri (assembly GCA_019207045.1). Taxonomy (NCBI): domain Eukaryota; kingdom Metazoa; phylum Chordata; class Leptocardii; order Amphioxiformes; family Branchiostomatidae; genus Branchiostoma; species Branchiostoma floridae x Branchiostoma belcheri. The sequence continues at coordinate 5,135,293 of CM033035.1, read as the reverse complement.
CCGCACGCACAAGTCGCACCTCTATCGCATCTGAATCGTCTTTAGAAAGTTTCACGTACGCAGGCAAACGAAAATATACGCCCAGTTCGTCTGATAGTTTTGGACATGCACAAAACTATCATTCGTACGCAGTTTGGTGCCCAAAACGTTATGGATGCGCAATACAGTGGTCCCACGTCGGTCGATTGCGCTATGAAGACGCTACATGTTTGCGCTTTACACGCAGTAATACGCGGAAATCGCGGTAATGCGAGTACATAGCGTTCTTACAGCGCAGACACAACGCACCATGAGCGACCGTATAACGAATGCACAAATAGATCACGATTTAGTACCGTGCGTTCTGCGATCGCTTTGCGCATACTACGCGTACTGATAGCGTGATCGACGCACACTCCAGATTTGGAATAAATACGAAGGTGCATCTGACTCCAGACAAAAAAAATCATCTCAAGATGTATATAATTTTATTGCACAACAATTGTACGAGGTACAAAGTATGGCATCTACATAACTACAGTGATTATAGCACTGTAGTTATGTAGATGCCATACTTTGTACCTCTTAACTTTAGTTAAGGCTTATCTAACTAATACAGGAGTTGTATTATGGGATAAGTTTCTTACAATCATTGGAGGCTTTTACAATCATTTGGGGAATTTCTAATGTCTAAACCTTCTTTGATATATTTTCCTATATCTGCCATGCAGGGATTGTCACATGTCATTATGTATTTGAATTTGCACTTCAGGTCCATTTGGATAAATCCTTGTGTACAAAATGACAGCCTTCTGTATAGAGAATTGCGTATATCGGAATATTTGGGACATACAACCATTAAGTGATATTCGTCTTCTATTAGCTCTGGACAGAATGGACAAACCCTCTGGTCGATAGGGATTTTTTTAATCTTCTGGTTTATGATGTCAGATCCAGGCCAGGACTGACGAATTTGTACCGGGGGCATGGAGAGATGGTCACAACTTGCAGGACAACATGAATGCAGGACACTGGTCCCAACAGAGCCTCCAGGGACGGGAAGATGTAGAGGAACCTGCTCAAGCACTGGGTCAATTTGTGTGACACACGTGCCATTTTGTGTAACAGATATTTGACTTAATTTGCTGATAATGGCACTTTTTTGTGTGTAGAACCACATGATATAAAGGTGCAATATAGAGCCATATTACAACTTTGAAAGAGGGCGTAAGGTTTCATAATTGTTTAATTTACGTGTTTGATAAAGATCTTGAATACGTTTTGTGGTGTGTATGAGTGTGAGTTTTATAGTAGTTGAAATACTAAGATGATAGGGGAAATCATTAAGGACAAAGTGAAAACAAACACAATCTTAACAGTGCACATAATTTCTTAAGGTAAATGATGGCCCACATTTCTGTAAAAGCACAGTGTCACTGCTTTACTGCTTCGCAAATGAATAAAAAACCTCAGAGTCTTCACTGTTTACTTGTCAATATTCTACTTGCACTGCCTGTAAACAAAGGCATACGTAGTACAAAGGGTTCCTCTAACAAAAATACTCTATTGGCAATGCTCGCAAACAAAAGTATATGTAACAGAAACTGTTCCTCTGACACACCTGAAATGCGTTTGGAATGCAGTTAGCACCAGGTGCGTCAGGCATGCGGTCGGTAGACGTTGTGTGCGTCCGGAAAACGCCCAACATACGTACCCCATACGAATCTATTCGCAGTACGGAAAATTTTGTTGCGCATTTCAGTTGCAATCATACGCATCTCATGCGAAATGAAAACGCTGAAGTCGTAATTCAAACGCCAGATGGGCTCGACGTACAATTTAATTTATTCCAAAAAAATTCCAAATGTTGGGCGTTCGGCCGCGTATTGACAAAATTTCATGCGGAACTCACGCGCACTTGAAAATGTACGCAGGTGTAAACCCACCTTAACAGAAACTGTTCCTCTGACACACCTGAAATGCGTTTGGAATGCAGTTAGCACCAGGTGCGTCAGGCATGCGGTCGGTAGACGTTGTGTGCGTCCGGAAAACGCCCAACATACGTACCCCATACGAATCTATTCGCAGTACGGAAAATTTTGTTGCGCATTTCAGTTGCAATCATACGCATCTCATGCGAAATGAAAACGCTGAAGTCGTAATTCAAACGCCAGATGGGCTCGACGTACAATTTAATTTATTCCAAAAAAATTCCAAATGTTGGGCGTTCGGCCGCGTATTGACAAAATTTCATGCGGAACTCACGCGCACTTGAAAATATACGCAGGTGTAAACCCACCTTAAGGATGGTTCACACGTGTGCATATTTTTAAGTCCGTATGAGGTCCGTGTGGAGTTCGTAGCCTCGACGAGGCTACAGGCTGCTGTAAAAATAGTAGAAATTGGAAAGATATAGGCAGATAGCATGTTAGGGCGATAGCTGGCTGAGGAGTATGGTTTCCTACCCAGCTAGCTCGTTTGCTTGTATTTGTTCAATTTCCATGATTTTTCCAATGATTTGTGGAGCCTAGTAGAGTCTCATGATTCCATGCTGGTGCTGATTGTACAACTTTGATGTCAAGCGATGAACACTTCTCTATGAACTATCTTTTCCTAGGCAAGTGGATGGAAAATTATTTCATTACATACACATGTGTGAACTCATCCATACTCCATAGCATCTGTCCATCCTCCGGCGTGTATTTCCACAGTTCCTCTACAAACAGCGCACGTTTGGATCACACCTAACCTCATCAGTCACTGCTCGGTTTCCTCTGTGATATGCACGCCTTGGGACACGCGGAAAATCCGAGGCTTTGCTTCTTAAACTTCTTTATTACATTGTTGAAAGTTCTGAAGCTTTTCGATCAATGACAACCTTTGTAGCACATGCAAAGCCTCTGTTGCATTAACTGTAAAATAGGTTTTAAAAGTTGTCCGAGGTTCTGTTCTTGGGACATACGCTGAGGCTTTGCTTCTGAACCTGCTTTCTTACAATGTTAAAAGTTCTAAAGCTTTTCGATCAATGACAACCTTTGTAGCATATGCAAAGCCTCATTCGCAGCATCTGTAAAGTAGGTTTTAAAACTTGTTGTCAGACGTTCTGTTCTTGGCACAAACGCCGAGAATTTGCTTCTGAAACTTCTTTATTACATTGGCGAAAGTTCTGAAGCTTCTTGATCAAAAGGAAACTCTTTGTAGCATATGCAAAGCCTCTTTTGCAGCATCTGTAAAGTAGGTTGCAAAAATTGTTGTCAGATGTTCTGTTTTGGGGACACACGCAACTCCGAGGTTTTGCTTCTGAAACCATTTTATTACATTGGGGAAAGTTCTGAAGCTTTCCGATCAATGACACTCTTTGTAGCACATGCAAAGTCTCTTTTGCTGCATCTGTAAATTAGGTTTAAACGTTGTTATCAGACGTTTTGTCCTTGGGACACGCTCAATTCCGAGGCTTTGTTTCTACAACTTTTTTATTACATTGTTGAAAGTTCTGAAGCTTTTCGATCAATGCCACTCTTTGTAGCACATGCAAAGCCTCTTTCACAGCATCTAAAACTTTATTAAATAGGTCTTAAAAGTCAGACGTTCTGTTCTTTGAACACACGCTGAGGCTTTGCTTCTGAAGCTTCTTTATTACATTGGCGAAAGTTCTGAAGCTTTTTTATCAATACACAAAGGACACTCTTTGTAACATATGCAAAGCTTCTTTTGCAGCATCTGTAAAGTAAGTTTTAAAAGTTGTTGTTGACATGTCAGACACCTGCTCTTGAGACACACGCTGATCTTAGGCTTAAAGTGCTTCTACAAATCTTTATTTTTAGTTGCTGAAAGTTTTGACGTTCCCTACGGCACATGGCTAATGGATTCTCAAATAAAGTCTTAAAGTCTCAACCATTTGAAGGATTGCAACGACAATATCTTCAACACATTGAAACGGTTTTTGACTCCTTGGTTCTAAGAGGTTGTTTCAAGTTCACCGACAAAAATTAATGACGGCAGCTTTGGATGTTTATAGACTGATAAATATCTCTGAAAATCCGGCATGCATGTTGCAACTTATTTGGCAGTCAGTTACCGTACCTAACGTTGATGTTTCTGACGACGTTTATAAATAATGAATCAGCAGTGATAGATGTATATTTCTCACTTACACTCAGCCGGTGACGTGAGGAATTGGGTGCCGCAGATTGCACATTACCATAGGGAAAACATAATCTCATACTTTAATTAAAAACACAGGGAGCAGAGTCCTACGATCATACGTCTTAGAACTTTCTTATTAAGTCTTTAATTAAGACATGGCTTGAAGTGAAAGCAACTTTCCATTTTTCTTATTCTTTCGTAAAGTTTTGCTCTGTCATGCCTCAATTGCCCTCTCTCATTTTCTTCTCCTTCTCCTCTTTGTCCCTTCCTCATTCTTTCCCCTTTCCCCTTTACTCCTTCCAAGGCAATGAGAATGACTTTTTCCTTGCGTTGCTCTCAGTCCATCAAATTATTTCAGTATATCTTCAACATCTCCCTTTTCTTTCCCTTCTAATTCTTATTGTTCCTTTGTCGCTCTTTCTTTCCTTTCATCTTTCTTTTCCCCTTTCTTCCCACCTTAAGATATATGGCTTGCTGTGGTAGAGAATCATAGTCTTCTTTCGTCTAATAAATCACAGAAGAAAAATGAGCATGGCAAAAGCAAAATGACGGCATTCATTTCACAGGTCGCCTCCCCGGGGTATATATCTTACACCTTTGCGTGAGTTAAGGCATTCTTAAAGTTTTCTTTTTCGTTCGCTACTCCTTATGTAAGTTTCGGCGCACAACAGCTGCCAGTATCAGATGTCAGGATTTGTATAAAAGATTGATGCACTTGTCCAACATCAGAACTATCAGATTCAATATCGTTGGATTCATGTCCATCGATCTTGCCCATCCTAATGGCGTAATAACCGGGGACAGAATAGAAAGTATTGATTAAAGGTTTTATGGTCTGTCGGTCTTAACGTGGCAGGACACAAGCTGAGAGAGCTATCAGCAGGATATAGACCGTACAACCGGTATGTCGGCCTCTCAGTGTAAATTGTCATTGTTCAGGTATAACATTAGCTGCGCCATGATTCCAATGGGTTCATAAGTTGATATGCGTGTGAGTGGGTGAGCGAGTAGGTGATTGAATGAGAGAGTGAGTGAGTGAGTGAGTGAGTGGGTGAGTGAAAGAGTGAGTGACTTAGTAAATGAGTGAGTGAGTGAGAAATAGAGTGTGTGAGTAAAAGAGTGAGTGAGTACTAAAGAAAGTCTGACTTCTTGAAATATGTTCTCTGCTTCAACCACGTTGTAATTTGTTACTTCTTTTATTTCTTCTTCAGACATTAAACATAGACCTGTATATATACCATTGCCTGTGCTCTCTATTGCACAGGTTCTAATTAACTTCATGTCTGTTCTGCCCTGAATATTCTACTATCGATTTGCTATCAAAAAGTTCACTTGACCTGAAATAAGCCAGTCTCTTTCAGAGATTAACGTACCATGAAGATATTTTATGGAGAATTCATTTTCAGCATGGCAAGGATCCCCTTTAGAGAACGCGACCATAAAGAGGTGCTCTCGAATCCTTTTAACTAGAATATTTGAAACGTATGACCTGATTTCTAAATGTCATTTTTACCGCACGATTACGCCTTTCATATGTGAATAGAGAAACAGGAACCGGTGATGCAGACGTAAAGATGAAACTGTTTTGATTCGGTCGAGCACCACTGTCTTACTTCAACGATTTCAGTATCAATTTTGCATCATGTAGACAGCGTTCATATCTAGAGCATGGGGATTTAACTACAGCAATGCCTCACAAGAAAGACGCCATGCCATTTGAGCATAGAGCAGCAAATGTACAAGTCACCACTCTCTCTACTCAAGTCCTTGCTCTACTTTACCTCCGTGAACACCGAGGTACTGTTTTCGGTCTGTGTGTCTGTTTGTCTTGGTGTGTGTCAGTAGACTTTTAAATTTGAATATTGTAGAGTGACAGGGTGTGAGGCGGAAAATGGTGTAACTGGAGACTGGCAGGATAGGAAGGTTGATTTGGCTCGGGTCCAAGTTGGTCACGCAGGATGGCATGAAAAATCATAGAGTTAGCTAGAAATTTACAATAATAAATGAAGCAAGAAATTCACAAAAGCACTTAATATTTTCCCATGGTTGTGAATTCTTCGGTTCACTTTCACAATACATGTATGTTGTTCTGTGATGATACGACCGACACATCGGTAACTCTACGAAAAGATTATCATGAATTATTCTCATGAAGGTAAGTCTGTTTAAGGTGATTCAAACCCATCGCTGCTGCGATTCATCAAAATGCAATTGGGTCACTGAGTCTAAGAATAAAAGTGTCTGACGGCGTTACAAATTAGCTGAGAAATATGCAATTATTTCTCTTCGTCCGAACGATGCTCAACCCCTTTTAACACCCATGTTTCAGACGTGTTCTGAGACCCCAAGGCGCGAATCTTAGCTCCCAGTGGAGACATCTTTGCCTGTCTGTGCCATAGATTTTCAGAAGGTGGCTGCTGGTGGTCACTGACGCCATTTGCAATCCATCTACCTCAGGAGAGGTCACGGGGTCACCACGCTGATGTTGTCATTTGCAAAACCTGTGTTCGATATGGTCATCTTAGGAGATGATGGTAGCACCATGGTAAAAGGGCCGTTGGTAGTGTCTTTGTATGTAAACGGCTGTGTGATACATCTACTATACTGTGTGGAACATGTGTTCTTAGACTAGTTTATCAAGAAAAAAATCCCTTTTTTGTAGGTTGCGACTAATTTTCAGAGAAAATTTCACTTATACCTTTATGCAAAAGTTCACGAACAACAATTCACTGGTTCAAAGTTGAGATAAGGAATATGGCTTATTCTGCAGCGTACAGTGTCGACATACATGAATCAGACATTTGGTCTTGCACAATGGAAACACACTACAATATTAGGTATCTCATGCATAGAGCAAAATACTAATTAGTTTAGTATTATGGGTCTAATTAAATCTACCGTTGTATTTCGTTGTAGGGGTTCTTTGCATCTGAAATCTTGAATTGATGTTGTCGACAGACGACCAGTTTATTCAAAAGATGACAGCGTTTGTCTTGAGATCATTGGGTTTCAAACCCTGCACGCAATTCGGGAGTCCAATTAAATTTACCATTGGATTTCGTTCTAGGATATTATTCTTTGCATCTGGAATTGATTTGACGACAGCAGACTAATGGACTAGTATTTGACAGATGACAGCGGTTGTCTCGAGATCAGTGGGGTTCGAACCCTGCACGCTCAAATCAATTCAAGAGTCCAATATGAAATCTACCATTGATTTCTTTATAGACTCCTTTATGTGAATCTTGAATTGATTTTGAGGACAGCAGACCAATCTATTTGACAGATGACGGCGTTTGTCTCCGTGGGTTTCGAACCCTGCACGCCAGGTCAGCTACCTCATTACGGTCTGTAGAAGGCATGGTCTGTGAACATCTAAGGAGGAGATGTGGCGTGAAGGACAAGCTAAGGCCATGTTGATCTGATCATATGGATAACATCCTCTGGGAATCCAAAAACTGACGTGAGCGTGCGAATAAAAGATGTTTAACCAAAATATCAAAGTTGTCTTCATAAGGTCATGTTGATCTGATTACATGATGACATCCTCTGGGAATCCAAAACTGACCAAAAATAATCCTAATGAAATCTAAGTGGTCAGGAAGGTTGAAGACTGACAACACAGAACATAGTATACCGGACAATGTATCCTTCATTTTTGTTCTTTCACATCCATCCATGACCTTGGAATATTCTATGGCATTATTATACGTTTTCTGACGATATTTGCTCTTGCAATCCACGGCATATATTTGCTTATTTTGAAGCTGCTTTGTGCGATCTACAGTATAGTTGAAAACCTTTTATATTATTTTTGAAAAGGCGCGTGGATGTCATCCATATAATCAAACCAACATGGCCTAATGGCACTGCCTCCTCCGGAGGACTGTGTGTCGTCAGGGGTAGGAATTCCTTAGTGCATAGAATACGGAAAACTAGTACAGCCATTAAACTCCTTACACTGAGCACCCGCTGTGAAGCCAAATTCTTGCCTCTACTAGATATTTGCCACAACACTGCTTGGGGGTTTCCTTTATACCTTCTGCTAGATATTTGCCACAACACTGCTTGGGGGTTTCCAGTGTACCTGACGAAAGCGAAGTGCGTCATCAGATTGTAATCTTGTCAACTGTACCTGTAATGCTGTAAAAGTCCTACTTCCTCCGATACAGTTAAGTGTAGCTAAGAGGCGACTCTACTGCACGATTGATCACGAATTTCTTCAGAACAGTTTCGTTCCAATATCCAATTACCATAGACACGCAATTAAAACGAGTAAAACAGTTATTTGACTGAATTGAACGATTGCTGTTGAGTCTGTAGGTTACGTTTACGTGTGTGGAGCAAGCCTGGCATAGATAAGCGAGTGGCCAATACATGATGGCAGGTCAAAACCAGACGACAACTGTAGACAGGCCCATCACACAAACGGGCCTCTATACAGCCTTATGACAAGATTACCGTAGCTTTTCAGCAAGTGTTTCATAAAGTAAGGAGTTTTATGCGTCTGCTACATTGGCTAACTCCTGTTTAGGGAAGCACTTTCTGTCTAAAATCCACTTTAAAACATATAATACTAGCAGTAAGCTCTCATCGTTTACTGCCAGTGCTAGTGGTAAAGGAAGGTGCTTACACCGTCGAGGTTCAGAGCTGTTAGTGGTGCAATGCCCTGCTGTCCAGTAAAAAGAATGATAGTTTCCTCTCTGACAAAATCACTGCCCCCTAAGCCCGAAGGCGTCTAGACACCAGATTGTAATCTTTTCAACTGTACCTGTAAAGCTGTAAATGTCCTTGTTAAGCCGTCCTACTTCCTCCGATACAGTTAAGTGTAGCTCAGAGGCGACTCTACTGTACAATTGATCACGTAATCTCTTTAGAACAGTGCTGTTACACTATCCCATTACCATAGAGATGCAATCCACCGAGGGATCATTCTTACTCGATATCATTCCATATTGGATAAAGGTTCTTTACTATCTCGTCTTCCAGCCTTGTGTAATATCGTTAAAGGTTTATGTTTTATAGTTTCAGCTTTGTAAAATGTGAAAGCGTTAGGAGTGGTAATGGTATCCGGCCAGCATGACTTGATTTTAGGAACGAAACCCTAAACCTATGCAAGCGAGCGAAGAAAAAGAAATAATCAGGGAATCTGTGAAAACAGGTATAAGATAAAGGGTTGGTGTATGGTGTCATAACGCCTGGTTCTTTGCTATAGCCACCGAATAAAACCCAAGATCTTAAGAGTGAGCGACGCATTGCAATATTGACATCTCTTTCAGATCTACCCTGCTCAAATGTGCTAACTCTCCTCTGTTGGGGCATCTACGTGTAATGATGCTGACGTCATTTAATATCTCATTCTTATTGGTCGATGTCATTTAATACCTCATTCTGATTAGTCAATATTGTTATTCGATACATCATTTTGACTGGTCAATGCCATTCTACACCCGATTGAGATGCGTATACATATCATTCATCCCCTGTGTCACTTCTACGATGCTATGGCAACGTAACCGATTGCAATATAAAATGGGGCCTTCTTATCGGTCAACGTTGTCTGGCTATATAATAATACAAAAAGATTCTTAATTCTTTTCTCCTTTTGTTACATAATATTGGTAATATTCACTCGATTCTTTGGCGATTTAAGGGCTCGTAGCAAGTCTCCGCCTATAGTATTTATGAGACATATTTTTCGTCCTTATCATAATGATTTCTAAAGGCGAAAAGTTAACGTACGGTATGAGTGTGTGGATGACATCCATAAAGGCAAGATAATAAGATTACTGTGGATCGTGTGTCGTCAGGAGTAATGCAATCAACTCTCACAAAAAGACTTAAGAACATTAAGTTCAGCACCAAGGGCAGGACAAGTCTTTCGGCGTGTTTGTATCAGCGCTGTGGTAATCACTAAATTTCATGTGTTGTCTTCGCTCTGACGTCAGATTTTCTCACAGAGTCAATAAGAGCATTAAGTTCAGCACCAAGGGCAGGACGTTCCTTTCGGCTTTGTTCGCGTTTGAAATAGTGCTGTGGTGATCAATGAAATACACGTGTTGTCTTCCTTCTGCTCCAGTGCAAATTTATTATCATTATGGACCGTGTGTCGTCAGGGGTAAGAGACCCGTAGCGCAATCAACTCTCACAAACAGTTAAGAACATAAGTTGTAAGTTTATAATGTAAGTTTAGCACCAAGGGAGGAGCTCTCGAAGGTATTGTGGTATAGAACTATATATGCATTCTCTCTACAGACGTCACATGCACTGAACATTGCTTATACCCTAGAGGTAACTGTAGGACAATACATGGGGATCAGATTTAATCCCCCGAGCAGACGGCCGTAATGAGATGCAGCGCCCACGCGTGCCTAACTAGTGCTGGTCCCGCGAGCATTGTAGACAGCCCTATCGCACAAACTGGCCTCTAAACAGCCTTTTGACAAGATTACCGTAGCTTTTCAGCAAGTGTTTCATAAAGTTAAGACGAGTTTTATGCGTCTGCTACATTGGCTAACTCCTGTTTAGCAAAGCACTTTCGGTCCAAAATCCATTTTGATACTTTAAATACTAACCTGCCAACAGTAAGCTTCCTTCGTTTACTGCCAGTGCTAGTGGTAAAGGAAAGTGGTTACACCGTCGCTGTTCAAAGCTGTTAGCTGTGCAATGCCCTGCTGTCCAGTAAAAAAGAATGATAGTTTCCCCTCTGACAAAATCACTGCTCCCTAAGCCCGGAGGCGTCTAGACACCAGATTGTAATCTTTTCAACTGTACCTGTAATGCTGTAAAAGTCCTTGTTAAGCCGTTCTACTTCCTCCGATACAGTTAATTGTAGCTCAGAGGCGACTTTACTGTACAATTGATCACGTAATCTCTTTAGAACAGTTCTGTTACACTATACCATTACCATAGAGATGCGATCCACCGAGTGATCATTCTTGCACGATATTATTCCATATTGGATAAAGGTTCTTTACTATCTCGACTTCCAGCCTTGTGTAATATCGTTAAAGGTTTGTGTTTTATAGTTTCAGCTTTGTAAAACCTGAAGCGTGAGTAGTGGTGATTGCATCCGGCCAACATGACTTGATTTTATGAACGTAACCCTAAACCCATACAAACGAGCGAATAAAAAGAAATGATCAGGGAATCTGTGAAAACAGGTATATGATAAAGGGTAAGTGTATGGTGTCATAACGCCTGGTGCTATAACCACCGAATAAAACCAAATCTCTTTCAAATCTACCCTGCTTAAATAACTCTCCTCTGTTGGTGCATCTACATGTATCTTTCCTTCTGACGCCATTCAACACCTTATTCTGATTGGTCAATGTCATTCAATACCTCATTCTGATTGGTCGATGCTATTCGACACCCCATTCTGATTGGTCGATGTCATTTAACACCTCATTCCGATTGGTCGATGTTATTCAATACCTCATTCTGACTGGTCAATGTCATTCTACACCCGATTGAGATACGTAGACATCATTCATCCCTTATGTCTAGGGCTGGGTACCGGTACAGAAAATTCAGGTCCAGGTCCGGTTCAGGTCCAGAGGATCAGGTCCAGGTCCGGACCTGAACCTGGACCTGATGCAGTATGACTCATACCAATGGTCCATTTCACTACAAAGAAATCTGTTTGATGGAGTATTAGACTTACACTGGCGTTTTAAAATCATACAACGCTAACTGCACATGCGCGATTGGCTGTAAAACTTGGTAGAAATTACTATAAACTCTACTCGATTTCACTCTTGTTACTTTTTTTCCAACTGCAAGTGCCAAAACGTGTGAATGTCTGATGAAATAATCTGTTAATTTTCTAATCGGTCCAACATCCGGTCCACCTGATTTTTTCAGGTCCGGTTTTTCTGGACCGGTCCAATATGAAAAACCGTTTTTTTTTACCGGTACGCTGTACCGATACCCAGCCCTAGTTGTGTCACTTCTACGACGTAACCAATTGCAATATTATGACATGGGGCCTTCTGATCAGTAAACGTTGTCTGGCTATATAATAATACAAAAAATATTCTTAATTCTTTTCTCCTTTTGTTACACAAAATTGGACATATTAACTCAATTCTTTGGCGATTCAAGAGGTCTTCGCAAATCTTTGCCTATAGTATTTATGAGACATATTTTTCGTCCTTATCATAATGATTTCTAAAGGCGAAAAGTTAAAGTATGAGTGTGTGGATGACATCCATAAAGGCAAGATAAAAAGATTACTGTGGATCGTGTGGATCGTGTGTCGTCAGGAGTAATGCAATCAACTCAGACAAAAAAAGTTAAGAACATTAAGTTCAGCACTAAGGGCAGGACAAGTCTTTCTTCGTGTTTGTATCAGCGTTGTGGTAATCACTGAATTTCATGTGTTGTCTTCGCTCTTCTTACGTCAGATTTTCTCACGGAGAGGTAATAAGAGCATTAAGTTCAGCACCAAGGGCAGGAAGTTCCTTTCGGCTTTGTTCGTGTTTGAAATAGTGCTGTGGTGATCAATGAATTCGTTTCAATGTGTTCTCTTCGATCTGACGTCACATTTTGTAGTGCAAATTTATTATCATTATGGACCGAGTGTCGTCAGGGGTAAGAGACCCATAGCGCAATCAACTCTCACAAACAGAGCTAAGAACATCAAGTTCAGCACCAAGGGCAGGAAGTTCCTTTCGGCTTTGTTCGTGTTTGAAATAGTGCTGTGGTGATCAATGAAATACACGTGTTGTCTTCCTTCTGCTCCAGTGCAAATTTATTATCATTATGGACCGTGTGTCGTCAGGGGTAAGAGAAACGTAGTGCAATCAACTCTCACAAACAGTTAAGAACATAAGTTGTAAGTTTATAATGTAAGTTTAGCACCAAGGGCGGAGCTCTCGAAGGTATTGTGGTATAGAACTATATATGCATTGTCTCTACAGACGTCATATGCAGTAAACATTGATTATACCTTAGAGGTAACTGCAGGACAATACATGAGGATCAGATCTAATCTCCAAGCAGACTACCGTAAATGACACACAGCGCCCACGTGTCCCTAACTAGTGCTGGTCCCGCGATGGTTGTACATAGCCCTATCGCACAAACGGGCCTCTATATACAGCCTTTTGACAAGAGTACTGTAGCTTTCCAGCAAGTGTTTCATAAATTGATATTGTACTGAGTTTTATGCGTCTGCTACATCGGCTAACTAAAAAAAATCTACTTTAAAACTTCTTCTAACCTGCCAATAGTAAGCTTCCTTCGTTTACTGCCAGTGCTAGTAGTAAAAGAAAGTAGTTACAAGTTCGCGGTTAGCGGTGCAATGCCCTGCTGTCCAGTAAAAAAGGATGATAGTTTCCTCTCTGACAAAATCACTGCTCCCTAAGCCCGGAGGCGTCTAGACACCAGATTGTAATCTTTTCAACTGTACCTGTAATGCTGTAAAAGTGCTGGTTAAGCCGTCCTACTTCCTCCGATACAGTTAAGTGTAGCTCAGAGGCGACTTTACTGTACAATTGATGACGTAATCTCTTTAGAATAGTTTCGTTACACTATCCCAATACCATAGAGATGCAATCCACTAGTGATCATTCTTACACAATATTATTCCATATTGGATAAAGGTTCTTTACTATCTCCTCTTACAGCCTTGTGTAATATCGTTAAAGGTTTATGTATTATAGTTTCAGCTTTGTAAAATGTAAAAGGGTGAGAAGAGGTAATGATATCCGGCCAACATGACTTGATTTTATGATCGAAACCCTAAACCGATGCAAGCGGGTGAATAAAAAGAAGTGATAGAAAATGTGAAAAAGAAGATTGCAGTACACAGATCAATTTAAACAGACAATGGATTCTACAGTAGGTGGAATGTTTTCTCAATTTGTACTTGTTTTTAACGATGTCGCAAATCTTCGTCTATTGTTCTTGTGAGACACATTTTCTGTCATTTTATTTCAAAAGGGGAAAACGCACGAGCGCTTGGTAGATGACATCCATTAAAGCAAGTTAATAAGATTACTGTGGATCTTGTGTCTTCAGGGGTAAGAGGCCCGAAATGCAATTTCTGCAATTTGCAATTTCAAACTCTCACAAAAAGAGTTAAGAACATTAAGTTCAGTACCAAAGGCAGGGCATTTCTTTCGGCTTTATTCATGTTTGAATCAGTGCTGTGATAATCAATGAATTTCATGTGTTGTCTTTCTTTTGACGTCACATGCTTCAGCGAAAATGGATTATACGCTGAAGGTAACTGGTTGAACAATGTGTACGGATTAGACCCGTGGTGCAATCAACTCTCACAAAGAGTAATAAGACATTAAGTTCAGCACCAAGGGCAGAGCACTCCTCTCGGCTACGTTCTCGTTTGAAACAGTGCTGTGGTATAGAACCACTATGGTTCATGTGTTGTCTTCGTTCTTACGCCACATGCTCTCATAAGAGTTAATAACATTAATTTTAGAACCAAGGGCGGAGCATTCTAGAAGGTGCTGTGGTATAGAACTAGAATACACTCTTCTTACTGAAGTCACATGCTGCAGTGAAAATTGATTATACCCCAGAGGTAACTGTAGGACAACGCATGAGGATCAGATCTAATCCCCCAGCAGACGGCTGTAAATGAGATACAGCGCCCACGCATTTCTAATCGTGGTCCTGCGTGCGGTATTGTTACACAGGCTTATCGTGTCAGTTTAATCAATGTAACATGCTGTCTAGGCTTTTCTTGTCTGTTTTATTTTGCTTGGGGACAGACGTGGACAATGTGGCACTGCATTCAAGTTAGTAATTTATTTCAACAGTGCCACATACACAGTATAGCAGACGGCCATAAATGACACACAGCGCCCACGCTTGCGTAAGTAGTACTGGTCCCGCGGTATTACTGGGCAGGCTTATCGTTGAACAATCCAGCTTAATCAATGTAACATGCTATCCGGGCCTTTCGTGCCCGGGGGTTGAAACGGCAGCCAATATCTTCACAGATTTGTCTGCTCTTGGCGACCTACGAAAGTCTACAGAGGGTCTACGGGGTACAACATACGTCAACTGAATGGCGGTTGTTGATTAGCGGAAAGTCTACTAAAGTAGAGTTCCTAAACTAAAGTAGAGTTTTTCGATTGGGTAGGAGTAACACACCAGTTGGAACCGGTCCTCTTGAGCTTATTTGACTCTCCGTCAGCTTACTGTCATGTCGAGTCTACGTGAACTGTCCAGTGATCTATAGTTGTACATAACCTGGTGATCTCCCATTTTTTTATCAAGTCTTGCCGTGAAGCTGATTATTACTACAGGTGATTTGACTACTTCAGGTAATCCATCCCACCAGAGTATGACTGAGTTACTAAAAAGATTGTCTTTCATTGTTGCTATCTTTTCTTGGCCTTACTAGACTCTAGCTGTGTCTCCTCGTCTTCCATTTTCTCTTTATCTCTGGTATACAAGGCACAGTGTTATATAACCCATGTACGTACAAGTATGTATCTATTAGATCCCCCAGCAATCTCCTGTAGCGTTACAGTAAAGTTGGGAGCTTCAGCGCTCTGAGTCTTTTTTTCACAGGGTAACTCCCTCAGTCCAAGAATCCTTTCTGTTGCTCGTCTTTGTACAATAAGGTCGATAAGGTCAGTTAGTTTCCACGTACCCGGTGACCAAATTGGAACACAATATTCGGTGTGTGGTCGTACCAGAGATTTGTACAGTATAGTGAAGATTTACTGCACAGAATAGTGAAGATCTACATCCAATCTTGGGGTTGATCTGCGACCTGATATAGCCTAGTGACGATGCTTTTTGGCTTCAAACAATCCACTTCTCAAGTTAGGTTATGTGTTAGGTCACACAGCGACCTTTTTGAAGGACGAAGCAAACTTTTGGACGACTTACAACCGCTCACTGGTCAGTCGCCGTTTTCAGTTCAAACTACTGTTCTAACAATTTGAATACTACTGGTATTACACAGAGTTGTGGACAGTTGGTTGTCAGCCCTGTCGATATTGAATTACACAGTTGTGTGCATGTATCTCTAGGGTTTTGTATTATGTTGGCAAGTTAGCGCACCAGATGGTGCATAGGGCGGCGCCCATCTCCGTTTGAGTAGCCCTGGGCCACACAACTTTGTGGAATCACAACAGCAGGTGGAATCACAACTTGTAGGTGTGTGTGTTCAACTGCCATGCTCTTTTCCGAATACTGAGTGCTCAGAAGAGAAAGCAGCATGTACTATGAATCGGCCAGGGATTGAACTCACAACCTACCTACTCGGCCATTGCACCAATACAACACTCTTACTGAGTGTTAAGGATTTGCACATGCTCCTTCACCTTAAAAAGTCATGTGCAGGCCAGGAAAACAGATCGCCGAACCCACAGGCAAGTGACTATTTGCCTGCTCATCTGTCGAAACATCGACAGGAGAATCCAAAGAAGACTGAGTGTTATAATGATTGATGTATTGCTTAATGCCACAGAGATTGCTGCACAATTGTCCCGGGTGGCGCAAGACTAGACTTTAGTTAATTAGGCTCCATCCCATGTGGATTCATAATGAGTGTGCTCAAATTAGTTGGTAAAAGCAGTGACGCACAACGTTTCGTCTATAGACAGGAAAATAATATCACCGTTATACCGGCGACAGAGTTTTATCTAAACCATGTCTTGATGGGTCAACCTCCTAAAAGCTTTAGGCTGTGTCGTATTCCTCTTAATTCTGGAAACTATTAGGTGGCCAGATTGCATGTTTAACAGACAAGTGAACAGGGGCTCCTACGAGATGAACACTAGTGTAGATAACTACAGGACTATAGGTCAAAACGCCTCTTTCGGCTAACGCCATACACAAAATTAGCTTTTATATTTTAAGATAGTACAGCAAGATGAAAAGAGAGCACATGAAATGCTATGATTCTATACCGTAGTGCTGTCCCGAATAACCTATTCTATAACGCTAAAACGTAAAACTACCGTCCCTTCGACGCAGTCAGGAATGCTCTGTCCCTGGTGCTGAACTCAAAGTTCTGCTGCTCCCTTTGTGCGAGTTGAGTTGATTAGAGTATTTTGACACGTCCAGACTCCGCCAAACATCTGTCTCGATCGTTAATGGCATCATCCATCCCTGTCTGCAGCCCTTGTTCTGATGTCACGATTGTGTAGTCTAACAATGGCGGGATATGTCTGCTCTAAAATAAGCCGTCCGATGCGATGAGCTCTGATTAAATCACCTCTCTGTGGGCTCTATTAGCCCTAGTCCTGCATTAATGCAGGTTTGATGGAACCTTAAGCCGGCATCTCCTACATAAATTGGTAAATCGAAGAAGCCCGTGCTCTAGGAAATTAGGTTTGCGGTATCAAAGTCATATCTCGTTTTCGTGTATTACGTTTATTGTCTGGGTTAATTTCTGTTGTGCTTCTATTCTACGGGGTTGTATATAATGGTTTACATCAGATTCTGACGATGGCTATGTGACCAGGTTTGGCTCAGAACATGGAGATAGTGAGTTCGAATCCTTTGTTGTGCCATTGAGAAATGAATTTTACACCTATTTCGTCACTGTATTCAGGAGTAAATGAGTACCTAGCTTCAGTTTTGGCCGTCCCTTGGATAGGACGCTGTTAGTGGATCAGTTGAATGTGTCCGGATTTGGAGCTTGTCTAACTACAAATCTGGTGTGTTACGTCACGACTTTTGCTGGACATGCAATACAAGCGAACAAACAGACGACATTTCCACCCCACCTTATTCCTGGCATAATGTGCTGTTCAATTGCGTTTCCGGTTTTCGTGCAATTTCGTGTGCTCGCAAAATACATGAAAACTAAATACGCATTGGGTATGTCTAAGAAGAAGTTTTTGTGAATACCGTCCAACTACGTTCTGTCTTAAAGACCGTTGTTGTTCAATTTTATGGGATATGACAAATTGTGCTCACAAATGACACGAAAACTATGTACCAATCGGTTTGTCTAAGCATA
This sequence comes from Branchiostoma floridae x Branchiostoma belcheri, assembly GCA_019207045.1. Classification (NCBI taxonomy): domain Eukaryota; kingdom Metazoa; phylum Chordata; class Leptocardii; order Amphioxiformes; family Branchiostomatidae; genus Branchiostoma; species Branchiostoma floridae x Branchiostoma belcheri. The sequence continues at coordinate 5,117,214 of CM033035.1, read as the reverse complement.
TCCTCTTATAAACACCGGCCAACTACGTTCTGTCTGAAAGGCCGTTTTTTTGTGCAATTTCATGGGGTGTGTCAAATTGTGCTCACAAAATACACGAAAATTGTGTACCAATAGGTATGTCTGAGCATACCTTCTTGTGAACACCGTCCAACTAGTCCTGTTTTGAATACCATTTTCTGTGCAATTTCATGGGATATGTCAAATTGTGCTCCCAAATTACACGAAAACTATGTACCACCAGGTATGTCTAAGCATACATTCTTCTGAACACAGTCCATCTAGTTTTGTCTTGAAGACCGTATTTTGTTCAATTTCATAGGATATTTCAAATTGTGCTCACAAATTACACGAAAACTATGTACCAATGTGTATGTCTAAGCACAACTTCTTGTGAACATCGTCCAACTAAGTTCTGTCTTGGATACCATTTTTGTGCAATTTCATGGGATATGTCAAATTGTGCTCACAAAATACATGCAAACTATGCAGCAATGGGCATGTCCGAGCACAACTTCTTCTGAACAACGTCCAACTAGTTGTCTTGAATACCGTTTTTTTTTGGTGCAATTTCATGGAATATGTCAAATTGTGCTCACAAATTACACGAAAACTATGTTCCAATGGGTATGTCTAGGCACAACTTCTTGTTCGGTGAACACCGTCCAACTAGTTTTGTCTTGTCAAATTGTGCTCACAAATTACACGAAAACTATGTTCCAATGTGTATGCCTAAGCACAGCTTCTTGTGAACACCGTCCAACTAGTTCTGTCTTGAAGAGCTTCAGCCCTGAAAACAAATGGAGCATGAAATGACTTCTTATCCGAGTATTGGAATGCCGATCAGCATGTGTGCTGTGCGCATAGAAGGGGCCAGATGAACTGGGGCCAAATCCCTCCAGAAGGAATACCCTTCAAGATAGAATAGCGCCAGGCGGGCAGAATAGTATACACACCCTCCGCGTGATTTTCATTTGAAACGCCTAGATGTCAAGGACTTCTACTTTGAATGCGTGGCTTTCTCCCAAATGCCATTAGTTGTGAAGCCCTTTTGGCACTGTTGCAATCGGTTTGAATCGTTATGCGTGACTCCTCCTGAACTATAAAATAAAACGCCTATTCTTCTTGTTTGACTTCAGTATGGCTTTGAAACACCATGATGTACCTACTGTATATGTGCCGTCTTATGGATATCGCCTTTTCCACTGGATGGAACTGTTACGCGGTCGTTGACCGTCCAAGATACGATTTGTATGGCCTATATAACGTTATGTACAATATCATGGAAGCATGTAAAAGTATGACTTGAAAGACACAAAAATGCACGAAACTTACACTTCTTTTTATCAATCAAATTCGTTTGAGCTACTAACGACAGTTTTGTTAGTCATGCACGCAATTGCTTACCACCTCAGTGGAAAGGTCGCAAAAGTAATACAAGGACGCGGCTGGTTATCTAAATATATCTGCTCCTATCTTCAGAGGGGTAGATAAGAATCCCATGCATTCCTAAGGTGGCAAAAACAAGACAAGCACAAGACTGGAGCAACCGGTCAGCAAGGGATCCACGTCTGCAGTGTTTTCCTGCGATGGTCCCAAAAATCATGAATTCGCTTGTTCCTATCTCCTAATTAAGCCAGAAGCGTAGATATCAAGATAAGAATCCCATGCATTGGTAAGCGGAACGCCGGGCCATTCCTGTCACCAGGGGAGTCTTTCCACGGCAAGAGAATACGTGCTGCTTAAGTGATTTGACAGGCGGCGTTGAACTCTGCCTGATCCTATCTCTGGACTCTCCCGGGGTTTTGCCATGAATAACATTTGCAATTATATCTCCTCGGCATTGTCTTCAGTCACCAGGCCTGCCTTCATGAATGATTCTGTCGGCTCGCGCGCTATAAAAGGTGCCTGTGAGATGTGCGCCCAGCGGCACAGCGTATGTATGAAAAACTCTTACCCCTTCGACCTTCTTCAGAGTGAATGATGTCCTTGAAACCAGGGATGCGTGGATACTTTTAATTTCCGGATGGACAGTACTACGTGAAGTATGCAAACAATATAGAAGTCATTTTAGAATTCTACGGTACTCGCTCAAGTTGTAAGTTATAAGCATTGAGAGGATTATTTAAGGATTTACAGGTGTAAAGGACTCGTAGTGCAATCAACTCTCACAGTGAGTTAAGAATGTTAAGTTCAGTACCAAGGGCGGAGCATTCTCGACAGTGTTGTGGTATAGAACTAGCAATGCATTCTTCATACTGACGTCACATGCTTTAGTGACAATTTTGCAGGTAACTTGAGGACATTACAGGTTTTACAAAATCTTACATTTACAAAGAAAAAGGTATCATAAGCTGTAAAATCTACGGATTCATGCTATTTTATTAGGACAGACGCGGACTGAATGCAAAAATACATTTTGCTTTTCTCTACTCCAGTTGTCTAACAACTTTCAACAATTTAAAGTCGGTATGACCGCTGCAACCCTTTGTAAATGTACGGCAAGAGCCCACGCAACACCACAAGCATACGGCTGCTTGATTGGAAAGTCATACTACACACCAGAGAGAGCTAAACAAGTCCTTGCGGAAGGATATGGCATGTCCCTGTTAAGCTAATGTCAGCAAATATCACAATTTCCATTTGTATCACTCCACCAAGAGTCGTTAAGGAAAATAAAGCTGTCTGGCTTTCAACTCTTTGACTTGAACTTGATCCCGTACACTTCCGCCAGACTAACTACCGCTCGTACCGCTGCCTATTTACAGTTGTAGATTGCATTATCTGATTATGTAGACTGAGTGGTTGGTACGGCTTGCTTTTCAGCTCAAGTTGAGTTTGAGTACTTTTATCGTCCGTTGAGGCACGGAGTAAGAACAAAATGTCACCCGGGGATCTTGATCACATGCATAGTGGTGGTGTCCATCTCGATTTATGAACCCCTTGGGCCACACATATTTGTGCAAAGACTACAGTAGGGGCTAGTCCGCTAGTACAAAAGTATTACTGGCTGCAATGTTGTTTTAGTATTTCTACGTTTCTACGCAAGTACTTCTAGCATATGTATTAATACCCCAAATTGTTTCTATTCATATTGGACGACAAAATTATTTGCATTCATTTTGATTTTGATGATGAGATATTAATGTTGTATTAAAGATACTGACCTAAAAGTGCATACAAGTAGCAGACACCCTGTGGTGTTCAATTACATGATGTAGCAAGTGGCAGGAGGGCTGGTCAACAATGTGAAGGTAAGAATCATAGTTTTAGATTGTTTCCGTCTAAACCTTTTTCCTATTTTCGTGTGATTACTATTGACTCTGAAATGTGACATTCGCACAGCCACAGGTGGTGGTATGACCGACCGTTATTCATGTCATGTGTAGACATTAGTTTGCAGTACTCAGTGGCCTGTATAATAGCGGTGCGGTCGGGGCTACTGTTAATGTACTTCGGAAGCAGCATACTCATTTTCCGCCTGTGTGCTTTTAGATTGGGCAATTCTACACACAACTACTGTGCACAACTACTCTAATGCACCCCCAAGTGATAATCGCTGAGGCACCTATTCCACTAGATGGCGCTTGTGCTGCGATCTCGATGTGACCGAAATTCTGTATCTGTATCTGTATCTATAGCCGGTATAACCGCCATTCGGCGTAACACACCAGCTTCGCAGGCACGCGGCGAAATTGGGCTTGTGTAGCCCTTGTCTTCATACATAGTAAAGAAGGAGAAGCATCGTTTAAGCCCCCTTAACAAATCAATAATTTAGCTCGGCCGAGTTGTCAGCGAGCTCTAAATTATGAGGAGGCATGACCCTGATGCCTACGAACAAATGGCAGAGTTTCTTCGTCGGCATCAGGGTCATACCTCCTCTTAATTTAGAGTTCTCTGACAACTCGGCCGAGCTAAATTCTTGATTTGTAAAGGGGGCTTTAAGAGTATTAGAAAATTTAGAACCAGAACACATATCATCCTTACTGGTACACAGTACGATATTTTTCACATACTGTTATCATGTATCAAGTCATATAGCTGACTAAGTAGGTCAATCTATTTATCCTTTACGTCAAATGCGAGACCAGATAACTCATAAATGACTGTATATACAGTTATCTTGTTTTCCTGTATGTAGCGATGTAGTACTATTTTCTACATAGCTGATAGTTTTTTATTGATTGCCATACATTTTACGTCGTGCAATTGTTGAGCAATAAAGTTCATTCATTCATTTTAATTGGAATATTATGCAATATGCCTGAAAAAATACACCAAGACACACAAACTGTAAAGAAAAAATCCTATTAAATTCGTTGAGCACTCGCTCGGTGTTCCAGCTAGGTCGCGATGGGGGTGTTAAGGAAGATAAGACATGACTATGATTGGTAGTTTGGGGTTATTATTGGAATGGGGTGTTACGGAATACATCACTACGGTGTTAGTGGTTTTGGGGTCTAATGGTCTCCCAATAGCCGGCACATTTGTGGAGGTTGATTGAAGGGTGAGTCGGTGTCAGCTAATGGGTTTTAGATCTCTCTACATACTAGATTGTTGACGCTAACAAAGACTGTATCTTTCCTTGACAAGTTGCAAAATATTTGCCACTATTGGTCTTCCACTAGTCGGTACATTTATGGAGGTTGAAAGTTTAGTCGGTGTCATCTAATGGATTTACATGTAGATCTCTACATATTTGATGGACGATACTAACTTAGAAAAGAAAGATTGTATCTTTCCATGACAAGTTGCAAATTTTTGCGACTATTGATCTTCCAATAGTCGGTACATTTATGGAAATTGAAGGTTTAGCCAGCGTCAGTTAATGGTTTTTAGATCTCTCTAAATACCATAATGTTGACGCTAACAAAGAGTGTATCTTGCTTTGACAAGTTGCAAAATATTTGACACTATTGGTCTTCCACTAGTCGGTACATTTATGGAGGTTGAAAGTTTAGTCGGTGTCATCTAATGGATTTACATGTAGATCTCTACATATTTGATGGACGATACTAACTTAGAAAAGAAAGATTGTATCTTTCCATGACAAGTTGCAAATTTTTGCGACTATTGGTCTCCCACATTTATGGAAATTGAAGGGTGAGTCGGTGTTAGCTAATGGATTTTAGATATCTCTACATACCAGATTGTTGACGCTAACAAAGAGCGTATCTTGCTATGACAAGTTGCAAACTATTTGCGACTATTGGTCTCGATCCCACTAGTCGGTACATTTATGGAGATCGAAGGCTTAACCCCGGTCACAAGAATCGTACGACGTCCTTGCGATGGCATATTCCGCATATCGCACGATGATCGCAGTGAATCGCAGCTAAATCGTATGAAAATCAGCCATCGCAGAGCATCGGATGATGTTCAAAATTTTTCCAGCGTCGTACGATTTTACCACTAGTGTCTCTTCTGAATAGCCGCCTGACCGCTTTTGTGCTTCTTTAACCAACCAAATGTGAACCTAGCTGTTGAATACTTTCCTATGATGCCTTTTACTAAAAAAACAAATCAAAAGAAACCTTAACAAAATGAGTCTTACAAACATAGATTCAAATCAGGTACTAGTATGGTTATATCGGCCTACTTGCCGTCTTTATACCCCCCCTCACATTAGGCGCGATTCGATCGGACGACGAGTCTGCGAGCTCTAATTTACGAGGAGGCATGACCCTGATGCCGACCAAGAAATGGCAGAATTCCCCCTTCCCGTCAGGGTCATGCCTCCTCGTAATTCAGAGCTCGCAGACTCGTCGTCCGATCGAATCGCGCCTAATGTGAGGGGGGTATTACGAGTCAGGCTTTTTCGAAAATCATATTTTGCTTTTTTTTAATGATATGCTATCAAGAAAAAATACCATCAGACAAAAATCATATCATAAACATTATATCACAAGCCTGCCTTTCTGTTCAAGTTTCCCCGTGGTTACGGTTATGGTAAACTGACCCGAAACAGGCGAGTGCTGAGATCTGATCTAATTATGAACCCACGAGTATGTAGCTATCAAACAAATGCATGCATCACCTGTGCGTGATACTGAATCTGCCACGTGGAAAATATTGCCTTGAACACAGGCTCTTCTACGGGCTCTTGTTCTCGGGTTGCTACAGTGAACAGTTGCAACTGATATAGTTTCTTTTTTCGTCAACAACGTCAATATCAGGGGAAACTGAAACAATGACCACATGCTAAGAATTTATAAATCTTAAACTTCATCAGTAGAAAAAATGGCCGTAATGAAGTCTGCTATGGGGGCAATAAAAATCGTACGACGGTGGAGAAATTTTGAACATGTTCAAAATCTATTTCAGCTCTATTTTCGTCATAGGATGCTCCCCGATTTACTATGATTCACCTGCGATTGACGCAGGTACGCTCTTATGACCTCATCGTACGATGCATTACGATTCTTGTGACCACAACTTCATATATTTAAACCATTGCTTCCGATTCTTCCCCGACTTACGACGTACTGCGCTCATACCAAGCATAAAATCGCCATCGCAGTCAATCGTACGATTCTTGTGACCGGGGCTTTAGTCAGTGTCAGCTAATGGATTTAGATCTCTCTACATATTTGATAACCGATACTAACTTAGAAAAGAAAGAGTGTATCTTGCTATGAAAAGTTGCAAAATATTTGCGACTATTGGTCTCCCACTAGTCGGTACATTTATGGAGGTTGATTGAAGGTTGAGTCAGTGTCAGCTAATGGATTTTAGGTCTCTCTACATACCAGATTGTTGACGCTAACAAAGAGCGTATCTTGCTATGACAAGTTGCAAAATATTTGCGACTAATGGTCTCCGTCTAGTCGGTACATTTATGGAGGTTGATTGAAGGGTGAGTCAGTGTCAGCATATGGGTTTTAGATCTCTCTACACACTAGATTGTTGACGCTAACAAAGAGTGTATCTTTCCATGACAAGTTAAAAAATATTTGCGACAATTGTTCTCCCACTAGTCTGTACATTTATGAAGGTTGTAAGTCGAGTCGGTGTCAGCTAATTGATTTAGATCTCTCTACATATTTGATGGACGATACTAACTTAGAAATGAAAGATTGTATCTTTCCATGACAAGTTGCAAATTTTTGCAACTATTGGTCTCCCACTAGACGGCACATTTATGGAGGTTGATTGAAGGGTGAGTCGGTGTCAGCTAATGGGTTTTAGATCTCTCTACATACTAGATTGTTGACGCTAACAAAGACTGTATCTTGCTATGACAAGTTAAAAAAATATTTGCGACAATTGTTCTCCCACTAGTCGGTACATTTATGGAGGTTGTAAGTCGAGTCGGTGTCAGCTAATTGATTTAGATCTCTCTACATATTTGATGGACGACACTAACTTAGAAAAGAAAGATTGTATCTTTCCATGACAAGTTGCAAATTTTTGCGACTAATGATCACCCACAAGACGGTACATTTATGGAGGTTGATTGAAGGTTGAGTCGGTGTCAGCTAATGGGTTTCACATCTTTCTAGATGGAACCTTCTGCACGCCCTATAATGACCCGTACATGCTTATCCATATATCATAAGTCTACTGTGAATTTTGTATATATAACTTTAGTGTCACTCATAAAGAATGCTATCTGAAACGTCTGACCATTTCCAAAACCATATCCAGTTGCCTGAGTAACTGCTTTTTGGCATATCTTATTATCTGTATGTCTAATCTTCTTCAACGTAAATGTAAGTATACTACGTTGTGGTATCTATTTGTGACAAAGGGCCCCACTAAAAAGCATTGAGTGGGCAACCCCGGTCAAATCTGACACAAAGAATATGTAAAATGTAATAGTTAGATGTTTGGGTGATGCTAAAAAAGAGCGTATCTTGCCATGACAAGTTAAACTTTCTGCGCCATCCATCGCTGTGGTTATTTCAGCACCAAGGACAGGGCAGGTAACAGGGTGGTCTCGTGACTAGGACTGTTGGCACGAATGCCTGGTATGTCTCAATGTTGTTCCCTTATTAGGAAAGGCTCTTTACATCCGTTTCAGGTTTTTGATTCAGGTGAAAATAAGTACCTAGCTTCAGTAAGGGACGTCCCCTCGGATAGGATGTAAAGGCGAAGGTCCCATATTTGAGGAGAGGCACGTGCACACTTCGAGCATTGTTGATGCTAAGAAAGAGTTTATTTTTCCATAACGAAATTGCGAACTTTCTGCACCATCCAACGTTGTGGTTACTTAAGCCACAGGGACAGGAAAGGTACTGTAAATGCAGAAATGTTCACGGTGGATTAATGTTCGCGGTTTTCGCGGTGCCCGCTTCACCGCGAATTTAAAACCACCGCGAACATTTTTCCATAACAGTAAGATACTACAGTGCATGGTGCTACCGCGAAATTAAAACCACCGCGAAAAGTCAATTTTCCCGCTACCGCGAAATTAAATCCCCGCGAACTTACATTTACAGTAGTAGTCTCTACCAGATTGACTACTCTAGCTATCATAGGGAGAATAATTTGCCAGGAGAGTTTTGCTACCAGAGGAGTTGGTCAGCCGCACAGGGGAAACATGAATATAAGCGTGGACTGACTGACTGCAGAATATCGGCCATTATACCACAAAGTCACCATATCCATATCAGTTAGTTTGGAACTCCATGCAAACCCTTTCCATAATCCCCGGGAAATCTCCAGGCCAAGAGAGTCATACCTTGGGGGACTGTTTGTGTCAAAGTTGATCCGCACAAGCCAGACGTACTTGGTTAACGGTGAAGGTGGATGAAACACGCATTAGAAAGTCTATCCGCTGGGGTCGTGCTTCGTTAGTGCCCTTTGGTCAAGATATGTGACTTTAATTACGTAGTACCGGACCGGGTGCCTTTCGGTGACTCTTCTTCTGATAGCAAGATCGTTATCTTCTTCTGATAGCAACACCAAAACCGTAACCCTAAAAAACATTTTCGGTCCAGATATGTGACTTTAATTACGTAGTACCGGACCGGGTGCCTTTCGGTGACTCTTCTTCTAATAGCAAGATCGTTATCTTCTTCTGATAGCAAGACCAAAACCGTAACCCTAACCCTAAAACAAATTAAACATAGAACAATGAATAACAAAACTTTTTGGTCAAGATATGTGACTTTGATTACGTAGTACCGGACAGGGTACCTTTTGGTGTGCGATAGTCTCCGATTAAAAGTTGAAGGAGATCGTTATCGTACCCGGTCGGGAGACGGAAACTCCAAACTACAAAGCTGCATCTGCTGGGGTCATTTTACATGTGGCAGCTTCTGAAGCATTGGGACTAGGGCTGGGTATCGGTACAGCGTACCGGTACAAAGCCGGTTTTTCTTATTGGACCGGTCCAGAAAAACCGGACCTGAAAAAATTAGGTGGACCGGATGTTGGACCGATTAGAAAATTAACATATTATTTGGAAAACCAAGGTAATAAGTTAAGAACCTACAGAAAATTCAAGCTTACTTATGAAAGAGAAAAGTACCTAGAGATAACAAATTTTAGTTATCGCCGAGCCATGACTAAATTAAGGATCAGCGATCACCCACTGCAAATTGAAGCTGGCAGATACACCCGAACTCCTCCTGACAATAGAATATGCATGTTTTGTAATAAGAATGTCAGATGTATAGAAAATGAAATGCACTTTGTACTAGAGTGTTCTCTGTACAATGATATGCGTAATAGCCTTGTTAATGTTAAACGTGTTAAAGAGAAATATACAAACATAACAAAGGTAGACATGTTTAAATATCTGATGTCATCAACTAACTATGACATATTGGAAGAACTGTGTAAGTTCGTTTACTCTTGTTTTAAGAGGAGGGACGAAGCTTGTAGAAAATAATTATTATTAGGATATATCATTGTTTATTTGTTGTCATTAACTTTATATCAAACTTAATGCATTTAGCCCCATTGGGACATGAACATGCAATAAACATCATTGTCATTGTCATTGTCATTATTTTATAAGGCATTCATACGTTTTGGCGCTTGCAGTTGGAAGAAAATGACAAGAGTGAAGTAGAGTAGAGTTTATAGTAATTTCTACCAATGTTTACAGTCAATCGTAAAGGTGCAGTTAGCGTTGTAGTATTTTAAAACGCCAGTGTTATGTCTAATACTCCACCAAACAAATTTCTTTGTAGTGAAATGGACCATTGGTATGAGTCATACTGAATCAGGTCCAGGTTCAGGTCCGGACCTGGACCTGATCCTCTGGACCTGAACCGGACCTGGACCTGAATTTTCTGTACCGGTACCCAGCCCTAATTGGGACTATGAGCGCCAGTAGACTAGAGGGTAGGGAATGAATTGCACACTTCGTCCCTCACCTTGAAAAGTCCTTCATGTTCAGGCCAGGAGAACATTTGCTAGTTTTGCAGTTGCTTTGCTATTTACAAAATGGCTTGTTTCAATCGGAAGACAAGTGAAGCGCGCGCGGATTTCATCCATATAATCGAATCATCATTCCAAAATGATGATAAATTAAGGAAGGATTACATAGGACAGAGAAGCAATTTATATTCTAATTAGCTTATGAATTCTTTAATCTATCCTCACTTTGTGAGGAATCAAATGTCATTCATGACGACTTAAGATCGCGATAGAACTTAAACAAAAAAAAGTAATGCAATAAAATACAAAATGTTTATTTACCTTTCAATGATCTAGCCTAACAATATACCTTTCTGATCATTCTTACTGAAACTCATTATATGCAGGGCTCGAAATACCACCTGCATATGCACCTTAGTGCAGGTAAAATTGGATCTGTGCAGGTATTTCTGGTGTCTATCTGCACCTAACCTGCACTGGTCCATGTACTGGGTTTTATACATAAATGTCTTATGAATAGTATGATGTAGGTGTATCTGGATTGTTATTACCTGCATTGACTGTTACCACTTATAAAGTATAACAGAAAAAAATAGCTATAGTTCCTGAACAATTTTAGTATGATCCATACTTTCTAAATTCATAGTGGTGCAGGTAAAATTTGTCTGGAGCAGGTAATTTTCAATGTTACCTGCACCAGTGCAGGTATGCAGAAAAAAGTATTTCGAGCCCTGATATGCATATCTATATCTATATATCTATATCTATCTTTCTATCTATATAGTGACCGGCCCCTCCAGCTCTGTCCTGCCACTTGCTACATCTTGTAACCCGACACCACAGTATGTTTGCTACTTTACCGGTAACCATGGTGACAACCGTCCGGTCGAGATCGTTGACCTCATTTACTCGGAAAGAAACTGAGCAAAAACAATTTTACGAAGGTAAACACGATAATGGTTTACGATCTGCATACACACACTTGGGTAATAGCCACGGTAAATCGAAATTCTCTGTAATAACTACTTTAAAATTCCATTAACCTTTCTGATATAAGTATAAGAGACTGGCGACGGTGTGTGGTACTTAGAATTTCATCCACGTCCTTTACTGGTAACCTTCTACTTATGCGAAAAAAGGTATTCCCTTTGGCCTTTGGAATAACTACCTGGAATGAATCATAGTCTACATGGATTGGATGGAGTTGAAAAACTCAAGGTTATTGAGTCGATACCTCGTGCATCAGAGTAAAAGAGATTTATCATGTGCACACTTTGTCTTCTCTGAAATGGCTCACATCCAAATTCTGCGATGTTTGACAGGATTAAACTGTAGTTCATTAACACAATACGGGCAGGGGCAACTCGGCTGAAAAGCACCAGTCTTTGTCAAGGAATGCGAAAAAAGGTATTCCCTCTGCCTGTTGGAATACCTACACAGAATGAATCATAGACTGCATGGAGTTGAAAAACTCAAGGTTATTGCGCCGATACCTCGTGCATCAGAGTTAAAGAGATTTATCATGTGCACACTCACATTGCTTGCATCGACATTTTGACATTTGGCGATATTTGACAGGATTAAACTGTAGTTCATTAACGCAATGGGGAAATGGGGTAATTTGGCTGAATAGCATCAGTCTCTGTCAAGGAGTGCTCAATCCGCCGCTGCTGTGGAGTCACCTTGTGCAAATAATACACATGCCTCCATCTGCAGTGAATCAAAAGTTAGGGAAAGTTTATGGCGTCCCCCGTCTCTGTTTCAGTCCCATTTTTCAAATTTGTTGAAAGATTATTATTTGCACCTGTTCCATGATAAATTCTACCAAAACACATCAAACTAATACTCTGTTATGGTTTGTAGAATTAGATTATGTATGCTTTTTCCATCTTGTTAAAGGCAACTGTCATAGGCAACAGTGTCAAAAATAATTTCTTTATATTAAACAATCAAAGAATTTTGTCTGCAGGTTTCATAAAAGATTCAAAGCAATTTCAAGTGCTATCTGCCACAAACAAACTTTTAAACAAGTTGAAATCATAACGAAACTTTTCGTACAGAGGTATATATCCATCCGGACTCCCAGATCAGTGTTTTGTTTTATTGGATTCTGGACCAAGATTTACATCACCGCTGGGAATGATGAATCCTGTCAGGGTTCCAACCTTCTGTGATCTTCGGTACTTCTCAGGAAAGTAGCCAATTTTCCTTCTTACAACTTTTATTGCGTGTCGTGTCCTCCACCTGTCAAAAGATATCCTTTGGGGATACATTTTACTTTAAGACCGTGCTGGGTCCACAGAAAGAGGTTGTGGCTCAAACTCCAGGTGATTGACTGCCAGTCAGACTGGGGTTTGTGGCAAATTCTTCACAGTCTCAGAACTTCTGGTTGAAAGCTTTTGTCACTTTGTTCATAAGTTTAATACTCTCATCATGGGCGTAGGGGAACTTGCACTTGGTGGATCGCAAGTTCGACTCCCTGCCTAATTCATACAAAAAAGAGGTTGCCCTCTTGTGGCCGAAACTCCAGGTGATTGACTGGGGGTCGTGGCAGATTCTTCATAGCCTCGTGTCCTCAAGCTGTCAAAAAGTGCCATTTGGAGATACATTTCAACTTAAGACCGTCCTCGGCCCATAGAAGGAGGATGTCCTCTTGTGGCTCATACTCCAAGTGATTGACTGGGGGTCGTGGCATATTCCACAGAGTCGCAAAAACTACTGGTTGAAAGCTTTTGTCACTTTTTTACCATACGTTCCGTATTCTCGTTATGGGTGTAGAGGTCCTTGCATATGAAATTTAAGATGAATTTCACTTTGTCATAATGTGCAGTAGGTACAATGTTTCACGTCATGAGTTATTCACATCCCTCGAATCAAATACAACAGGTTTTAAGAGACTCAATGCTACAGAAAGATTTGATTATATATTCAGATGTAACAACTCCCACAATGCAAAAATAGGTAAATATATAAAAGACTGCTTTGTCATAAGAAAAATGCCGAAATTCATAATTATCCCCACTCGATTGTAATACAATATTTAGGCTAGCTCTTATTGTTCTAGAAATAGGATGTCAATTTCATTCTATATTCATAATCTGCATATGTACTATGTTTGATACTTGTTTTAGTAATTAGGATGATAAGTTTGTTTCTTTTTGCCATACATTGTACCGTGTACGATCGTTGCGCAATAAAGTTCTTCTATGGTGGGTCGCGAGTTCGACTCCATGCCCAATTCATACTAGGTCTAGGAAAGAGGTCGTCCTCTTATGTTTCAAGCTTCAGGTGATTGAGTGGGGTTCATGACAGATTCTTCAGAGTCTCAAAACTTCTGGTTGAAAGCTTTTGTCACTTTGTTCATAAGTTTAATACTCTCGTCATGGGCGTAGGGGAACTTTCAGGTGGTGGATCGCAAGTTCGACTCCCTGCCTAATTCATACAAAAAAAGAGGTTGCCCTCTTGTGGCTCAAACTCCAGGTGATTGACTGGGGGTCGTGGCATATTCTTCACGGTCTCGTGTCCTCAAGCTGTCAAAAAGTGCCATTTGAAGATACATTTCAAATTAAGACCGTCCTCGGCCCATAGAAAGAGGTTGTCCTCTTGTGGCTCATACTCCAAGTGATTGACTGGGGGTCGTGGCAGATTCTCCAGTCTCAAAACTACTGGTTGAAAGCTTGTGTCACTTTGCTCATAAGTTTCGTATTGTCGTCATGAGTGTAGAGTACTCACCAGAAGGTCGACTCCCTGCCCGAGTCATACTCAAGAATGGTACATGCTGCTTTCTCTGCCTACCACTCAGCCGGTCCTTACGGCAAAGAGTACTGAAGTTGAATACACCGAGCTGCATGTACCAGTGGACTAAACTCCTATTGCCCTGTTCTCTTTGCTGACACAGTTTTGTGGTCGAAGGGCCATTAAAGGCAATCTTTACGTACACGGATAGAAGTCGTTAAGTTGTGGAAAGGGTGAAGAAACGCCGCGTTTACGTTGAGTTTAAGCTTGCTTAAATAACAGATTTCGTGCCGTGGGGCTATAGTATCGGAGATGGCTGTCGCTCTATAGTACTATAGTCTATACACCATTTTATGTTGAAAGGACTTCAAAATTCAAGAAGAAATCATCTAGCAATCAACAAACTTTCATGAATAAATAAAGGTTCAAACAAACAAACAAACAAACATACTTAATCCATACTTAATCCGAGACATTCTTAATGAATAGTTAATCCTTTATCTAGTGCTGATCCGATTTGCCGTTAATCCTATACGGTAAGCCGATAAGTAGCTAATTATGTCAACACTCCCTGGTGCAGCGACTCCTAGTGGCGGAGTCAGAACTGCAGTGATCCATCGATTCCCTTACTCTTCTGTCGACGTTTATACCACTGTCACATTTGCCGACAATGGATCGGACGACGATTCTGCGGCAATCGCCCGAGCCTCGCTTATAATAATAATAACTTTATTGCACAACAATTGTACAAGGTACAAAGTATGGCTTATATGTGACAGGGACGGTTTTCATCAAAAATACAATTTTCGTCAAAAATACGCGCAACCCTCTGTCGATCTTGAATATGGCCGATCTTCCATCGATACGCCCGAAGATCGTGGATAATGTGACAGGGGTATTAAGAATGCCTTAATGTGATACACCGCCTTTTTTGCGCGAGGCTCTGATTACATATTTATAAGTATTGGCAACTCTTGATCTACTGTCAAATCAATACTCAAGGTTACCTGAGATGCACAAGCCGTGAAGCTACGGTGAGTGATAGAATTTTCTACCAGTGGAATAATCTTTTTTTCAGGGTACCCATTGACACGATGTTATGTATAGCTTCGCTTATTAGAGTTAACGCAAATGCCGTAAGTATAGTTCCTAATTTTGAAGTCAATTGGGTTTATTGGACGTATGGTCTATCTGTCAATATATCAAGACGTTGCATTGTCAGCGACCTTCGCTTGACTTTCTTGATCGGGCACGTTGTGTGTTTTGTCTTTGTTGTGACCTGTCCTTAGTTAGGTTGGGCAAAAATGAATAAAGGCATTCATTGATTCATTCATTGATTCCTCATTGATCCATATAACTATCCAGTCAGTCAGTCATTCATTCATTCATATATTTTCAGCTAAAAATACGGTGGACGCTCGCGCGATTCTAAAATTCGGCGAGCTCCAGCCGATTTAAAAACTCGGCCGGCGTTACCTTGAATTGTGACGTCTGGCTAACGAGGTGTCCTTACCCTTGACATCCACCCCGTGCTGACTTGAAGGAGAGGCAATTTAGCAGCGTACGCGGAGGGTGAAAAATGTCCCGAAAGATTGAAGATAAGATATTCGTCCCGAACAAGGTGGCAGATATATCGGCTCCCAGTTATGACTCCCTCGCGCTGCGCCAATGCTTCAAGTCCCCATCAGAACGTATCGACTTTTCTGGCGGTGCTAACAAATGGAGCCGGGATGGAGTTATGAATTTTAATGACAGCCGGCTGGCAGGGGACCGGTGAGGATGTGAGGATATTGTGGTGTGGAAAAACGGGTCCCATTTCTGGGGTCACCTTGGCGGGTGTCTGGGACATGACTTGCTGTTTGGAACTGGCGGCTGCCTTCATAGGCAACTCAAATGAGGAATGTGACTATACACTTGCTAGCCATATGTATAGATGATACTACACGAGCCTTCATAGTCAGGGTGCCATCCTAGCTTATCCTCGAAGCAGAGGTTACTATCAGGGACATGGCTTGCTCTCTGAAACTTGCGGCTGCCGCCCCTGAATCCCTTCATAGCTACGCAATTCAAATGTGACTATGCACATGTCAGCCATATGTATGGATGATACTTCTACACGAGCATTATTTTCATAGTCGGGTTGCCATCCTAGTTTATCATCCATGCAGAGGTTACTATCGGGGACATAGCTTGCTGTCTGGAACTGGTTGTAACCGCTTCTGAATACGCCCTCTTCTTCTTCTTGCAGTACAAGCCCGTATTCGTGTTGATGAATGTCAAGGCTTGTAGGTAGTGCTGCATAGCGCGCGATCTCGCCTTTATCCGAGGGGTTGTCCCTAAATCAAAGTCCTTTATTTTTTTCCTAGACGGGTTGGTTGCCTTCACAGGCAACTCAAATGTGACAATACACATGTCAGTCATATGTATGGATGATACTTCTACACGAGCATTATTTTCATAGTCGGGTTGCAATCCTAGTTTATTCTCCAAGCAGAGGTTACTATCAGGGACATGGCTTGCTCTCTGAAACTTGCGGCTGCCGCCCCTGAATCCCTTCATAGCTAGGTAATTCAAATGTGACTATACACATATGTATGGATGATACTTCTACACGAGCATTATTTTCATAGTCAGGTTGCCATCCTAGTTTATTCTCCAAGCAGAGGTTACTACCGGGAATATGGCTTGCTGTCTGGAACTGGTGGCAACCGCTTCTGAATACGCCTTCTTCTTCTTCTTGCAGTACAAGCCCACATTCATGTTGATGAATATCAAGGCTGGTAGGTAGTGCTGCATAGCGCTTAGGAGTCTGTGATCCCGCCTTTATCCGAGGGGTTGTCCCTAAATCAAAGTCATTTATCCATGTCCTAGACGGGTTGGTTGCCTTCACAGGCAATTCCAATGTGACAATACACATGACAACCATATGTATGGATGATACTTCTACACGAGCATTATTTTCATAGTCAGATTGCCATCCTAGCTTATCATCCAAGCAGAGGTTACTTTCGGGGACACATTCATTGGTGCATTCATCCATTCATGCATGCATACATACATCATTGATCCATTCATTCCTGCTTTCCTTTCTCCCTTCATCCCTTCCTTCGTTCATCCATTCATTATAACCGTATCATATGTGTTACCCCAGGCTCGTAAGGGCTACAGTGTTACGCCTGTCTACAACACATCAGCCATGCGGCCTGTAACAGGATGGCACCCATCTATCCATCCATCCATCCATCCATCCATCCATCCATCCATCCATCCATCCATCCATCCATCCATCCATCCATCCATCCATCCATCCATCCATCCATCCATTATAACCGTATCATATGTGTCCATCCATCCATCCATCCATCCATCCATCCATCCATCCATCCATCCATCCATCCATCCATCCATCCATCCATTATAACCGTATCATATGTGTCCATCCATCCATCCATCCATCCATCCATCCATCCATCCATCCATCCATCCATCCATCCATCCATCCATCCATCCATCCATCCATTCATCCATCATAACCGTATCATATGTGTTACTCCAGGCACGTACGGGCTGCAGTGTTACGCCTGCCTACAGCAGATGAGCCATGCGGCTTGTAACAGGATGGCATCCATCTATCCATCCATCCATTTAATCATCCATCCATCCATCCATCCATCCATCCATCCATCCATCTATCCGTTCATTTATTTATAACCGTACCGTCTGTGTTACCCCAGGCGCGTACGGGCTGCAGTGTTACGCCTGTCTACAGCAGATCAGCCATGCGGCCTGTAACAGGATGGTATCCATCCATCCATTCATCCATCCATCCATCCATCCATCCATCCATCCATCCATCCATCCATCCATCCATCCATCCATCCATCCATCCATCCATCCATCCATCCATCCATCCATCCATCCATCCATCCATCCATCCATCCATCCATTCCTTCATTCTTAACGTATCGTTTGTACATGTGTTACCCCAGGCACGTACGGGCTACAGTGTTACGCCTGTCTACAGCAGATCAGCCATGCGGCCTGTAACAGGATGGCACCCATCTATCCATCCATCCATCCATCCGTCCATCCATCCATCCATCCATCCATCCATCCATCCATCCATCCATCCATCCATCCATCCATCCATCCATCCATCCATCCATCCATCCATCCATCCATTCATTCATTCATTCATTCATCCATCCATCCATCCATCCATCCATCCATCCATCCATCCATCCATTCATTATAACCGTATCATATGTGTCCATCCATCCATCCATCCATCCATCCACCCATCCATCCATCCATCCATCCATCCATCCATCCATCCATTCATTCATTCATTCATTCATTCATTCATGCATCGTAACCGTATCATATGTGTTACTCCAGGCACGTACGGCCTGCAGTGTTACGCCTGTCTACAACAGATCAGCCATGCGGCCTGTAACAGGATGGCACCCGAGAACTGCACGGGGCAGGACGAGAACGCCTGCTACACGCAAGTGGAGAGGTACCTGCACACCGGCAAGAAAATCACCAAGGTAACTCTGTAGAGAGTCTCTATCAGACTAATCTCGCTTACTCTCCAATCAGAGGCTAGGCTCTATAGGCTCTAGCCTATTTGGAAATCTTTTATGTGTTTTTATCGGTATTTTTATTTTGTGATCTTGTTGTTCACCGAAAATTCGAATAACGAAGCCCGAAAAAAAAACATGACAAAATCAAGAGACAGTCAAAAACGCCTAAAAGACGTTCAGAACAAGACAGAACTTAACCTCTGCTTAGAGAACTGTACAAACCGTCCTATGAGTATGACATGTTAGCTATAGGCCGTATTCACAAATTTCCTAGCCGATAACGTTACCCGCCTTGTAGTAAATGGACTATTGTGTTAACTATTTAACATATATTTTAAATTCTCTGTCACATGTGTTTTCTGCAGGGTTGCTCAAATACCGTCCGTTGCCAAAAGGGTCAATCCCTCAACCACGACTGCGACCGCCCGCCCCGAAAGTGCACTTACTGCTGCGTGGGGAACCTCTGCAATAGGTCCAACGGTCAACAGAGGGCGCTGTCGCACGGTGTGCTGTTCACCACTTGTGTGGCTTTGACCACGGTGTTTTATCTCACCATCAGCGGACTGGATGTATGACAGTTATTGAACACGGCCTAAATGACAACTGTCCACAAAATAAAGGCGAAGATGTTATAACTTCTCCGATTCTACGACGGTTTCTAGTCAATGTACAAGAATCAGATGGCATGCTGCCGTATCAAAAGCTAATCTCCAAGCAGATCCTACGGTAGCAATAGATAGTATCAACATCTGGCAGAGGCAGTCGGCCTTGGAGTGTGTATGCGACAGGTGCCCGTTTGACTCCCTTTGATCGGCTATACTCCTTGGCCAGCTTTGATACTATCTAATGGCACCATAGGGTCTGCTTGGAGACTAGGAGGTTTATAACCTCGTTGCAAAAAGTGTACACTTGTCTTGAGCGTGATCGATAGAACTTACACACAGTCGGGTTCTCCTTACAAAGTATTTGTCCCTGTGAAATGTTGTGTATATACGCTCGTCAATGCCAAGAGAGAAATCTACATGGTACCGAATCTAAGGATATTGTAGACTATTGCTTTTAATATTGGTCAAGGCGTGGTACAAAAATGTATGTGTGGTGGCTGTCTGCGGCTTGACGAACTGTCGCTAGGTGGCGCACATGAGTAAGGATCAATGTCTATACTACAGTTTGTGTGTATCAAACACTGTAACTCCGTCCTCAGAACTCTACCAGTGTCGTTTAAAGAAGTGTCGAAGTTAAGAATGAATGTAGCATATACTAACACATAAACCCATTCTCCTATGCATACCCTTGCCCACGGCCAATACAGTATACCTTGGGAGGCTCAACTGTACTGAGCTGAGGTTTACACTTTTGCTAGTATGGCCTCAAACCAGCTGTCAGCCAATCAGAGAATCGGCTTACCTAAAGAAAACATTAAGGAGATTCTCTAATTGGCTGACAGTTGGTTAATAGTCGCCGAAGTTGAAACCTCAGCCTTCCAAGGGTGCTTATATATTGTTAATGCTACTTCGCCTTGATCTGTAGGGTAACCTTTATCCGTTATATATAAAATCAGAGTATTTGGAATCGACAGATGTTTCAGACTGGAATGCTATGGAAATATTGCAATTTGAAACCAACGTCCGTCGAGAAGATATTCCTAAATATCTCGTTTTTAGAAACAATGGATATAGGATACCATGTGGATAAAGGTGAACTATTGATATAGGCCATGAGCTGGCCTTTGCATAGGAGAATGCAGAAAACATGTCTGGTTCTGTAATGCTGTTAGTAAATGTACTTTGAAACTGCAACTTGTGAATAACTGCTTTTAATAGAATACGAAATTAGAGGTAGATCCTAACTTGAGAAGTTATACAAAATTATACGAAATGTTTTGTGATGCTGCAATTGATGTACATTGTATATTGGGTCTTGAAATGTGAATGACGTGCCAAATTTGTGAATAACTGATATAGTTTTGTAGATGCTGTTGTATAATCAACTTTCTATAATGTCTTGATGATGATGAAAATGTGTGGTATAATGTATGTAAACATTCGCCAGCTTGAAAGTTGCACCAGTACATTAGTACAGGTGTCACCAGTACATTAATGCATGTCTGCATTTTAGAAAAGGACTACAATAAAGAATTTAGAATTCTCAAAAACTTTAAGCTGCTGAGGCAAAAGTCAGCATTGTCGATGAAGATCAGACATCCAGGTAGTAAGATATGCCAAAAAGTAGTTACCCAAGCAACTGGACATGATTTTGGAAGCAAGATTTTCCCAAAATCATATCCAGTTGCTTGAATAAATGCTTTGAGGAATAGAAGTCAGCATCCTGTTGAGGACTCTTTTTTCTTATGCCAAACTGAAGGTTTCTCAACTTGATGAGGGCCAGGGGAGGGAACTTCTTGGGGGTGGAAGCAAACTGTTAAGCCTTTCCCACCTCTGCATGTAAGACGGAAATACGAACACTCCCTCATTAGTCAAACTGCTAATTGCCATGCTCTTGTTGGTTGAAATGCTAAGAGTGATGAACAGTCAGGGTCGGTCTATCTATGACTGGTCAGAGTGGAAATGTTTCTGACACAAGTATGCTGGATGGAAGTTTCCCTACCCATATGTCTTAACTATTAACTGTTGTTGCTCGACAGGTTAAAGATAAAACTGGTGTGATGATATGTCTGATGTAAGCATTTTGATAAAATGTAATGCTATGTACTGTGAAGTACTTGCGGATGTAAATAAAGTTGTTGTCTTGTTGTCAAGAGTTTTGTTGTTGTCCCTTGAAAAAAAGTTGCATTTGGCCTGAAGGTAGCTTTTCATTAGTCTACCAGACTCCGGCCTGGCCGAATAATAATAGGGGGAATTTGGAATAAAAGGTAGGAATAACAGCCTAGTAGTAGTTAATCCATTGGCCTAGGAGTGAACCAAAAAATTATTTTGCTTCATGGAATAAGGCCTAGGAAAAAAAATGTTGTGTTTCCTGTTTCAGTCCTGAAAAAATTAGGGTCGGTAGGTAGGGATTATCTTTTTTTTTTCTTGTATTTTTTTTTAGGCTGGCCAAAATTCTTGTGATACATATTTACAATACAGTTGAACAAAGTAAACTGAAATGTATGATGACACTTGTCTTTCAATGTCAAACTTTAATTTTGTGCATGATAGATACATTTATCCTTCATTAGATGGGACAAGCAGTGTTTTACTTCAATAGGAAGCAGGCCAAATAAAAATTCTAACTGGAAGCTATGTGACTCCACTGCCCACCCCCCAAAAAAGTCTAGGGTCGGCAGGTTTTTTTAGGGTAGGTAGGGAAACAGGAAACACAACATTTTTTTTCCTAGGCCTAAACAAACTGAATAAGCAAGGCTGGCCAACATGACATGGTGCTTTCACATTTTATTTTCATAATGTACAGGCGACAAATATAGACTCTGTTTTCTTTTTCAACAAAAATATAAATTCTCTGAACATGAATAAACTTGCCCAAACTATTTACATGTACAGTATACGTGCGGTAGGTGTACATAATACATACATGTAGGGATGATGAACAGACCTCAAGAACTTTGTCAACCTCGTCTTATTACTGCACTGTACATTACAACAGTTTAGCCACCACCGAGGGTGCTACAGTGTATATATGTAAGGGAGGGCAACATATCTCGCATTTTACAAGATGCACAGAAATTGGTAGGAAAAGTACTCATAGTTTTTAACTTCAAATAGCTGCCAATGTGTGAAGAAAATTCTGAGGGAAAAGGGTTGAATTTAGAGGTCACAACAAGCCTGATACACAGTGCTAACCTCTGTGCCAAATATGGTATATCTGGGATGACAAAGGTGACACCTAGCAAATGACAAAAGCACTGCATCAACATGAGAGAAGACCAAACAGTGTATTGCTGAAACAGTCTTTTAACACTTGAATAGAACTTCCCTACTTTGTAGATACAGTACTCTTAAGTATGTGCCAGTTTCTAAAATTTCTGTATGAAAACCAGAGCTGCCTTCAGGACCCATCCTTTCATCCAAGGAAGAAAATGTGCTTGTTTAAGGGACACAAAAATTTACCCTGGCTATCCAAAAAGCAGAACAATTGATGAAATGTGTTGTCCCAAGATTAGAATGACTTGTGGGTCAATGAAAACTTCAAAGCTGTAGGCAGCCTTGATGAACATTCATTATTAAAGGGCTGGGAATATTGGAGCAATATTTCCTATCTATTTTACATTGTAAGTCTGCAAGAGTTGCCCTCCCTTCATACTACAACTAAACACTTAGTGAGAGTCTGTGTGCTGATGGTGGATATATAGCTGCAACAATTGTTTCACTGGAGAGTCCACCATCATACACACATTCCCTCACAACAACTACGTCAGCTCTACTTGCCTTCGTGCCCGTCGTCTTTCCTTCCAAAAACATACCCTGCTTCTTAAAAATTGCACCTGATATGTACCTTTAACACTATATCAGATATAATTCTTGCACAAGAATGATCCAAACTCAACCTGATATGTTGAGAAATCATTTTGGTTCAAGTCAGAGGAAAGAAGTTATTTTGGTAAGGACACTGAAAACTGGACTGAGCTGTCGATAATAATACAACATTGCCACAAACACCAAAACTGGATAGCCCATTTTTTACGTGTTACCTTACACCCCTTGGTCCACAGTAAAAATGGATCGATCCAGTCCACTAAGAGCTATTCCACTTCCAAGTAGAATGTACAAGATCAGATCAGTAAAGTATGATAAGAAAAGATGTCAGAGAAATGTTTTAAAAAGAGTGTAGCATGCATTTAGTCTGGAGTGAATCACACATTGATTTAGAAAGGCAAAAACATGATATTTTCCAAGCTCCCAGGTCCTGGAGCAATGGACCCCTTTACAAAATGGAAACCAGGGTGGGACAAGTTTTCTAAAACACACTTGTCCTATCAGGCGAGTTCATTAAAAAATCAGCATGCCCAAACCAACTTTTCACTTGCCCAAAATTTAAATGGCATTTTTCACTGCCAGCAATGGAATTCTTTTGTTATTGGCTCTAGTTTTTTGTGTTGACCAATGCTTGATGACATGACTGTGAAAAGTAACAAGTGCATCAAAATCTCACTCATGGAAAAATCTTAGTTGCCTGATCGGACAAGTGGGGTAGGACATGCGCTTGCCCGATCTGCACTTTCACTTGCCCGGGACAATGGTGCTAGAGGACTTGTCCAACCCTGGAAACAAGAGCTTGATTTTGCCTCTCTACCTCTACTTGGAGATTAATGATGTACCATTATATAGAAAGAAAAAAAAATTCAAACAGAGTGAAAATGCTAGATACGTGAAAGGTTGGGAGATCGAAAAACCATTCTGATCTTGTCAAAGAACTTCTTGAAAATGAAATAGCCCGTATAGTTATCTCTGATGCTATCTATTGATGCTACTTGCTGAACTCGTACTGGACGTACTGGAGCTACTGTCTGTCCGCTTGTGTCCGTGTACCTTCCTGGGCCTGTTCATCTTGGTGGTTTGTTTGCGGAAGGACTGCAGCATGTCGATGAGAACTCTCCGTTTGAAGCGCGCGGCCTCCTGTATCACGTCGTCTAGCAGCCCCAGTCTCAGGGGTAGCGGACCATCCACCTGTTCTAGCAGGGCCAAGATTGCATCATCAGCTGAAAACAACAGGGGGAACAGTTTAGGAAGATCCAGTGACTGCATCAACACCATCATCAATCAACAGTTGTTACCTAACTATCCTCCTGACTTCTTTTTCCAGCACTATTCTACACAAAGGTCTCTTTACATCATCCTCCTAAACCCATCCCTCAAATCCTTTGTACACTTTTGGTTTGGTTTGATTCTATTCTCCATTAGTGACTGCTGCGTCACTATTCTTCCTGGAGTTTGGGTGAATGATGTAAATCACCGTGTGTCTGATAAGAGACAGATTTGCCAGGCCTCGATTCGGATAATTTGAAGTTAATCACCAACTCTAGATGAAATTATAAAACTGCTAAAATATGTTTATACTTCTACAGTACTACAGAAGTACTTCAACTGCAAACACACAAAAACCTCCTTTTCCTCTTACAATGACCAAAAATAACAGTAAAAACAGATACATTCACAGTGTCTAGGAATTCATCCCTTCTAGACAAATAAACACAAAAGCACTCACGTCTTCCTGGCCTCCTGAGTTCCCTGAAGATGGAAGTTTTCAGCTTGGCGTTTTCTCTCTCCACTCTCTGGAGATCCGCAGGAGACGGAGTCCTTTTCTTCCCGGCATTTCTTCCCTCGTGGACGACAGGATTGTTCCCCGGGTTCTTTGATAGGTTCCCCTTGTCCCCGTTTAGGTGGTTCGTCAGGTCAGAGTTTGGTGCGGCATCCACGGACATCTTCTCGCTTACAGAACCGTCAGAGTTTTTCATGTCTACTTCTTTGTCATAAAAAGAGAGAAATGTTAGAAGCCTTGAACTGAAAGCCAGTCAGTTGTATGTTTTCTCTTGGAATACACTCAAACTTGCCCAAGAAGACCACTCTATAGACAGATAAAGTCTAGTCTATGTGGATAGGGTTCTTTATACTTGTGTCAACGAGGAAAATTATCTAAGGGACCACAAATAAAAAGGATCACATTAGCAAGGTGGTCCTTACGTACAGGTTTGACTGTACTGCTAAA
Organism: Branchiostoma floridae x Branchiostoma belcheri; assembly: GCA_019207045.1. Taxonomy (NCBI): domain Eukaryota; kingdom Metazoa; phylum Chordata; class Leptocardii; order Amphioxiformes; family Branchiostomatidae; genus Branchiostoma; species Branchiostoma floridae x Branchiostoma belcheri. The sequence continues at coordinate 5,091,901 of CM033035.1, read as the reverse complement.
TGTTGCTAGCTAATGACACTGACACCTTGAATATGCCAATTTTTCTTTTCTTTTTCCACCAGCATGCTTAACCCCAGCTTAACTCAAGGTACACAATTTTATAAAACAACAGTTGCTGCATACAAAGAATCATTAAAAATGGTCTCCTTGAAATGCCCAAGACTGAAAAAGAAAAGTTATGTTACAGTTTTCCTGTAACAGTATAGTAAAGCATATGCCTCAAAGAGAAGTCTGAATAATATGGTTCCAACACCTGACATTACGTGTACCTGCAATAGCATGGCAAATGACCCAAAGATAAGTCTCTGTGATATGGTTTAATACCCAAGTCTACATGTAGCTGCAATAGCAAGGCATGCACCCAAAGAATGTTTAGCTGATAATGTTTCATACCTGAGTTTGCTGCTGGTTTGCCTACAGTAGGAGGTGCAGAAGCTGGTCTCTTCTGGCTGTCCTTCTGGCTGGAGTCGTTTGTTGTGGCCTGGGGTCTTCTGTAGGGGCCTGGTGACAGGGACCGAGCACGCTTTCCTGGGGGCCCTGACATAAAAATTAAAAAAAACATAATTTCAGATTTATATGTCATAACTGCAGCATGAGTAGTTTAGCAACCTTGCTTTTTGGACCAAGGGGTTAGGAGTTCATATCCTACCCGCTGTCGCTCAACTGACACCTTTTACATTTGTACATCTCCAATCAAAGTCAGGTACCCATTTTTAAACCTGGCGGTGGACTGAGGAAAGTCATGTAAAGTGCACAAGATTGGTAGCATGACAGGATTTCAACCCAGGACTTATAGGTTTCGAGGCAGACAACCTGCAGTTGCGCCACACTACCCCATTCCTTTCACTTTTTCAGCTCTAGAAATCTTAAACAGATTTTTTTTTAAACAAGGAAACAGGGGTGTTGTACCCTCATGCCCTGGGGAGCAGATCCTCTGGCAAGCATAAAAGTATGATTGACCGCAGATTGCATCTGGCCACAGTCTTCAACTGTGACCTGTCTGATAGTAATGTTGGCCCCTAGGAAGCCATAGAATGCCCATTTTATCCCCCATCTCCCCATTTGGTGGCGCCGCTTAACTGCAGTAGTCCCTCTTTTTGTTAGAAATTTGACTTAATTTTTTTTAGAAAAACCCCTGTTAAATCACCGAGAGATGACAGCATCCTTACCTGGTGACCCCGGTGGTGTGTCCATCTGCCGTTTGTTCTTAACCTGCTGACCCTGGAGTTATGCCACATGTCCCCACATTCCTTTTACTAAATTTCAGCTGTAGGGATCTTAAACTATAAAGAGATGACATCATCCGTACCTGGTGACCCCGGTGGAGTGTCCATCTGTCGTTTGTTCTTCCCCTGCTGACCCTGGAGTAGGTTATCCACATCGGCCTCGTCTACCATCATGCTCTGGGGAGGGGAAACAAGCACAGTTTGTTTGTTGGTTTGGTTTGGTTATACAGATCTCCATTAGTGACTGATATGTCACTGTTCTTCCTGGACTGCTGGAGTCCGGGTGATTTGTAGAGGAGGGGAAGCAAGCATCATTACATAACTTAGAACAAACAGGAGACGTTATATCGCATAGTGACAGGAAAATGTTACTGGCTTAGAACAGAGGTTTGTAAAAAGAGACACCTAGCATTTTGCAGGTGAACAGCATACATATTCAATGCAATCTTGGGCATATCAACAGCTGCATGTATCTTAATACTTTTCACTTCTGGGACTTGCTTTTGCTGTATGGGGAAAACATTTTGCAGTGTTCTAAGATCGTGGTTAAGACTACACTGTAGTACTTGAGCTATATAATAGAAACATATATTTGACATGTCACAATTTTGCAATGGTGAGGCCAACACAAAAAAACAACAATAAAACCACAGCAAACATTTCAAGATGTATACAGTAACTATAACTCCACACAGATAGTTCAATGGGAATACAAAAGAGTACAAATACAGCACGGTGTATTCTGTATCACCTGAGGTACCAGCCGGACTCTGGGTAGGATATTTTCAATATCACATCCACCCAAGAAAATGTACAATTCAACGCAACATGCATTGAGAACATTTTGGTGTTCCCAAACCAAATAAGGCAACAACAGCAATTCCAACATCCGATTGAAGTATTCAAACTATCGATAACAGCACACTCTGTACACTCAAATTGCATTAACCTTTGAATTAATCCCTGTGATCACAGTATAACACCAGTTATCACATGGTGTTATACTGTGATCACAGGTTATCACCCACACCAATGCTATCGCAACCGGGGTATGTTATACAAAGAGACTATCTCCCTCACCATATCCTTGGACAGTTTGAATGGGTTGCCGAAGGTGTGCAGTCTGACAGGCTGAGGTTCCACCTCCCGAAGCGGCTGTGGCTTGGGAGAGGCCCGCTCGAAACAGTTAGATTTATTTGAATGGAGCCCGTGTGACACAACTTAGAGCCGGTCTGATACGGAAGTTATCACCCGGTCCGGAACACCCGTATCGAACGTTATCGCGGCCCGGGTATGATATAAACAGAGATTATCTCGCTCACCATGTCCTTGGACAGTTTGAATGGGTTGCCGAAGGTGTGCAGTCTGACCGGCTGGGGTTCCACCTCCCGGAGCGGCTGTGGCTGTTTCTTCAGGTACTCCTGGTAGTTTCCCATCTGCTGAACAGGAATGCTGTGGAGTTGGTCTGTGGAGTAAAACATAGGAAAAGGGTCAGCACTTGGTATTGTGGCATCTACTAGTAATACGTCAGAGTGGTTTGGCTAAGGGACAAAGTGAGTGAGTGAGGAGTGAGTGAGTGAGTAAGTGAATGTGAGAGTGAGTGAATGTGAGAGTGAGTGATTGTGAGAGTGGGTGAGTGAGTGAGTGAGTGAGTGAGTGAAGGAGTGATTAGCCTAGCAAACATGGGATCAAGAGGTTACTGGTTCGATTCCTGGCATTCCTACTTAATACTTAGTAACAGATATGTAACCTTATACAATGTAGTGTGGGAAGGACTTAAACTTTTGATAATAGGAACAAAATTTTCTTCCTCACTTTCAACAACAAACTTATTATGTCCCATACTACGATAGTTCTAGAAAAAAAATTACTCTCTACAAATCGTATTTACTTTACCACATTCATCACCATAACAGACAGTCTGGTAAAAACGGGTTCATGTTAGCACATACATGTACTTATGAATCAACAGGGTTTGGGTGTTCATCATATGGCAGTTCTATGACCAAACCACTTTTACATCTTTAACAACAAACTTAACCTGTCCAATACTGTGACTCAGAGTAGAAAAACAGATTCCATTCTTATTTCCTTCATAGACAAATTTGACACGCTTTGATAACTCTCGGAGCAAATTTTCTTTCTGACCGTCATCGACAAACCTCATGTGTGACGAAGTCTGCATCTCGAAAGATTCCCCATATACAAATGTAGCAAACTAAGTTGTGTGAAATTCTTTAAATACTTTCAAGTTTTCTTTCTCATCATGATCATCATCGACAAATTTGATGTGTGCTGGTGACATCTGCATCTCAAAAGATTCCCCATGTAGCAAACTATTATGTGTGAAATAGCATTAACTTTTAGTCAGAATTTTCCATCTCACCTTCATCGACAAACTTGATGTGCGAGGGTGACGTCTGCATGAGGTTTCTCCTCATCCTCTGGACCTGGTCCAGCAGTCCGCCTCGAGGGATGTCGAACGGGTTCCGGTAGCTCTGCGCCCGAAGCTCCCAGTCCGCCACCGCGATGGAGAAGCCGGGAAACTCGGTGGAGTCGGTACGGATGGGCGCCGGGAGCGGGGACTCTCCCGTGATGGACTGGAGAACCTGCTGGAAGTCTGTACGGAGAGCAGGGGATGCTGGGGTGGATCTGTGGGGGGGGAAGGGAATAAAACTGTTAAATTACGTGCTGTAAACTCAGTGGAGTCGGTTCGGATGGGCGCCGGGAGCGGGGACTCTCCCGTGATGGACTGGAGAACCTGCTGGAAGTCTGTACGGAGAGCAGGGGATGCTGGGGTGGATCTGGGGGAAAGGGAACAAAAACAGTTACATCTGCTGCCATCCAAGCAGAATTACGTGCTGTAAACTATCTGACAGGAAAGGGAACAAAAACAGTTATACCTGCTGCCATCCAAGCAGAATCATGTGCTGTAAAGTGAAAATTCTCCCATGATGGACAGGAGAACCAGCTGGAAGTCTGTGCACAGGACGGGGGATGCTGTGGTGGTCCTTTTGGGGGGAAATGGTATAAATCTCAGTTAAAACATGTGCTGTAAACTCGGTGGAGTCGGTTCGGATGGGGGCCGGGAGCGGGGACTCTCCCGTGATGGACTGGAGAACCTGCTGGAAGTCTGTGCGGAGGGCGGGGATGCTGGGGTGGATCTGGCGGGTAAGGGAACAAAAACGGTTAAATTTGCTGCCATTCAAGCAGAATCACGTGCTGTAAAGTTAAAACTCTCCCGTGATGGACTAGAGAACCTGCTGGAAGTCTGTACGGAGAGCTGGGGATGCTGGGGTGGATCTGGGGGGTGATGGAACAAAAAGTCAACTCCAGTTATGAACCATGATGAGAGGGGTACAAGCTTAGCCATGTTTGGGATTGTTTTCTTGTCGCAAAAGCACCACCTACATCGGCTACATATAGCAGCGAGAATCAGAACTCTGAGGGAGGTATCAAAACATCAGCATGTAATATTAACTGGTTGTGTAAAAGTAAACTCTACTATCCTATGGTAATATAAGCCTGCTGTAAATTCATATTCTAATTCAGTAGGGATTAATGAGTGGAACAAGGGGAAAGGGACTTTTTAATGTGTTTTACAGTCCTTCTGCATCACCAATAAGGTTGGCTTTTCCAAGTGCTATCTTCTTCAAGCACACTACTTTACATAGTGTCTCTTAAGTGGATCCCAACAGACCCTTTAAAAGCCCTCTATTCTATACATGTACCTCAACTTCAAGTACTCTTTGCTAGATATAATACCACTCCAACCTGATACCATTTTCTTTGTAGTGGCTGATACAAAATATGATTGCCCTTCTTAAATAAGAGCAGCTCATATCAGTTTTGATAAGGATTCCATTTGAGTGCCTAATAAAGTTGTCTGCATTTTGATTAAAGGCAACCTAAGCCTTTGTAAGGGTTGTAGAACTTCAAGTATTCAAGTCAATTTTTGGCGGCACTTTTCTACATAATAAGATGAAGCAACTCTATTCCATTCCATACCAACGTCCAAGGAGCAAATATTCCATGTCACAGTTGCACGAGGACGCCGTGAAGTCTAATTTTTTGGGGTTAAGTTATTTAGTGAATCTTAGCACGGCTTGTTTCTGTGGCATTTTTAAATGCTCATAGCATGAAATAATGATGTAAATGTGTTAATGTAGTGCAGTAGATGTCAATTTCATACAGATTGCCTCATCCAGAATATTTCCACTTTTAACACTCTAATATTGCTTAGGTTGCCTCGAAAAGCATTGAATTTCATGTACTATCTGTACCATACGACTGCTCTGTATGAAAAACATGTTGGCTAAAAATAGAAGTTTGTCTCACCTTGGTACAACTCTGATGACACTGTCTTGTGGGGGTTTCTTTCCTACTGAAGCTATTATTCTGTCACTCTCCAACTTGGCCTGGAAACAACATATGAAGTAGGATACATTTTATTTACCAAGATACAATGTAAAAATACATATACTCTTTGTTGATAAGATTTGCCACGATTCACACTATACAAACATATATCTTGGCTTTTTTTTTGTCTGTGAACATTACGCTCTAGTAACTGATGATATTTTTCAAATAAAAAAAAAAAAACTCAGCAGTTGTATATTGAATGGTGGTGAGGGGGGGGACAGTTCTGTTTTCATATTAAAAGAGTATTCCTAACATTTTACCAAGTGATGAACATGACAAGAATTTATAACATACACATATAATAGCTTAATTCTATGTGTCAGGGAGAGAGGGAGGGGGAGAAAAAGAGAGAGAGAGACAGAGTCAGAGACAGAGAAAGACAGAGAGAGAGAGACAGAAAGACACAGAGAAGGAGAGAATGTACAAGATATAGTCTAATAAGTATTTATCTATTATGGTTCTCCAATACAATGGATGAACAGGTGTTTCTTGTTAGAGGACACCTTTTCAAGGCCGCTATACCAAAGACAGTACACATTATGGACAGCAATAGTCTTACAGAGACAGATAAAAGAGAAGACATCGCCAGTACCTGTTGCTTGAGCTTCTTGAGGTAGGAGATGACGCTGTAGGACAGACACATGTCCAGGTGGTCGGGGATCAACTGGGGAGCACCCATCCTCCGCAGGGCTGCTTTTAACGGCTGGAAAATTGAGTCAGACACAACATGCGGTTGAAATCTATACCATTGAAATTACTACACATTTCATGGCATGAAAGTGACGTACTTACAAAAACTAATTCAGTGGCTGGAAACATGTGGTTAAAAACTAAACTTTTGGAGTCATTACACATTTGATGACATGAAAGTCATGTACTAAAAAAATGAACATATTTACATACATGTACAGAGTAAAAACAAACACTTGGTGCATCAGATCCCCACTGTCCTACTGAAGTGACCAATCTCCTCCTTATGGGATGATGTCTAATCATCAATTAGTTTCAACCAATCATTGCAAGCTTACAAATAAAACATAAGGTCCCTGCAAGCAACATGAAAAGTTTGAAGCAGGAATTGAATCAAAGGTAGAAAATCTTAAGAAACTGTAGTGTATGTACAAAAATATCATTTTCTATAATAAAATAAGTACCCAATCCTAGAAAACAAAAATTGTGATTTCTGCAGTTTCTACTGGTATACAGAAAAGTATACTTACACCCATGTAGTAGCTAGGCATACTCTTCAAGTAGTTGTCAAATGCTGTTCTCCATTTTGCATTGGGCTTCAGCTTGTGCACCTTGAACAACTCATCTGAAAAAAAACATGTAAAAATGTTAATAATGAAGTAAAGGTTAGCTAAAGATGAGGACTTGTTAGGGATGTTTTCAGAATATTAGGAATGTCAACTTCCCAATGATGTTGTGCCCTTGGGACAGGTTCTTAACACAACTTTCCTCACTCCACTAAAAATGAGTAGTCAGTTAGTTAGACACTCTTCTTGGACAGGAAGTAAAGTGGAGGTTTCATATTTGAAGAGAGTCACACCTCAAGCATGTTTAAGAACCCACCACACTTATTAATCAAAGAAGGGGTCCTTTTAGCTGTCAGTGGATAAAACAGTCTAGTCCTTCATACCTTCTACTTATTATACAAAGTGTGATGTTTTATGCCTTGAGGTGCAGGGTTGGACAAGTCCACTAGTCCGATTGTCCCGGACAAGTGAAAGTGCCGATCGGACAAGACATGTTCTATCCGACTTGCCCGATCGGGCAAGTAAGATTTTTCCATGAGTGAGATTTTGATATATTTGTTACTTTTCACAGTCATGGCACCAAGCATTGGTTGACACAGAAAAATAGATCCAATAATAAAAGAATTCCATTGCTGGAAGTGAAAATACACAGAAAAATGTCATTTAAATTCGGGCAAGTGAAAAGCTGATTCGGGCAAGTGATTTTCTTATGTACTTGCCCGATAGGACAAGTGAATTTTAGAAGACTTGTCCAACCCTGAGGTGTTTAATAGGTCATGCAAACGAACAAACAAACAACTTACCCAGAAGTGGCAGCAGTACGGGGTAGTTGTACGGCATGATGAACAGATTGACACATGTCATGCTCATGCTGGCCTTCAGGTAACCAAACGGGTGTCCGATGTCGCTGTACCGCCCACTGCTCGGCACAAAGCACTGCACAACACAACGGTTCATGGTAAGAGCTTGAAAGTCATTAAGTAAAGAAAAATACAAAAAACAAATTGCTTGTAAAGTTAAACACGCATATCAAAAGTTACATCTTCACGTGATTTGTGAGAACAAATGGCATAATTGGCAGCACTTTGGGCTCAGGCCCAAGAGGTCTCGGGGTTTGAAACCCGCCATGTCACCGATCTTGTGCCCCTGTGTGGTAAGGCACTTTACACAACTTTCCTTGCTTCATTCAGGTGGAAATGAGCACCTAGCTACAGCTAGGACCATCCCTCAGATAGGATGTTAAATGGAGGTCCTGTGTTCGCGGAGACCCATACCCCGAGCACATAAAAGAACCTACCAGACTAATCCAAAAGATGTAAACAACAACCTTTCAGATGAAATCTCAAGCCAAAAAAGGGTGTTTAGGGTGTAAAATGTTCAATAACTAGAAAATATTCTTCCCCACCTGCCAACATGTAGTGGGAGACTTCCTCTCCAGTATGAACTGTGTAAGAGGTGACGGCTCCAGTTCATACTTGTCAAACGGCAGGTTATCGATCACCATCGGCTCACTGTTGGTGCAGGTGAACTTCACCATTGGGTGGGCATTCCTAGGAAGCTGTGAAACAGAGAAAATAATTCAGTCATTTTTTTCTTTCACTCATTCACTACCGGGTTCACACTTTCCAAGTAATGTATTGTCATATAGAGTCATTGAAATAAGTGAAATATTGTGCAATAAAGAAACAAAATGAAGCAGAAACTAAGCTACAATACATACTGAACAAGCCGCAATTTTATTCCGGAAAAACAATTTAATTCCGGACTGCACGTCAATAACTCAAAAATGCTTTACCCAATTTTGTTCATATTTTTATGGAGTACATAGCAGGGGGTGACTAATACGCGGAACACATTAATAAGTCCCTAGGGAGAAGTCCAATTATACATAATTATGCTATAATTATACATAAATTTTTCCAGTATACATAATTATACATAACAATTTTTCCAGTATACATAATTATACATATCCCGTTTTACCATTATACATAATTATACATATCCTTTTTTACTACTATACATAATTATACATATCACTTTTCACTATTATACATAGTAGCCATAACCCATTTGGCTGTTATACATAATTATACATATCCCTTTTCACCATTATACATAATTATGTATAATCATTATACATAATATTTTTCTATGTTTCATACAGTCATTTACACATTTTATATTGACGTTATGACTAATGTGAAATTGTGGTCTTATATTACATGACATTGTGTACCTTACGCCACGTTGATTTGATTATATGGATCTCATCCTCTGGGAACCCCAAAACTGATGGGAGTGTGCAAGTAAAAAAAGTTTGACCAAAAAAAGTTGCTTTCATACGGTGAGGATGGTTGAACAAATGACTGAGGGTCATTACCATATAGCGTAGCCAGTACATTTCAGGTAAAGCGTAATCAAGCCTAAAATGGTCCGTAAATCGTAGTCTGGCCTCCCATTTTTTAAAGTTGTAGTCTATCACTTCAATTTGCCCCTTAAAATACAGGAGATGTCGTCTCAGAAGGACAAGATTTCAAAATGTTGCCAGACCTCCCTTGCGATGTCGTTAAGCATCTGCCATCGACATGCTGATAATGTATATGGAGGGCGTCACCCTCACAAACCTTTTTTGGTATTAAATAGAAATGTCATTGACAAAATCTGCCCATCAAAATGCAGGAAGAATTAGAGGGGAAAGACTTCAAATTTTCCTGGGCCTCCCTTGCGACCCCTTGTCCCTCTGGCTCTGGTGCTGGAAATGCTGAAAAAATGTTGGGGTGGGGTGGGGTGTCCTCGACAACCTTTCTTTTTGCATATAAAAATGTCATTATAAAGCTTTATACAATAGCCAGCAAAATTTTGCTCAGAAAATTTCAAAATTTCTCTGGGCCTCCCTTGCAACGCCTTGCGCGCTCGACATGGTAAGATATGTTGGATCGTCAAAACTTTAGTCTGTGAGCGAAATTCCCTCCCATCAGTTTTTGCGTTTGCTGCTTGCAATGCGGAGGATGAAGGGTTCATGAACCATATGTCTGTATTTCTTATCCAAGTCTGTTATCTATGAATGTGTAAAGAAAGAATTATATAATAATCAAAACTTGACCACTCTCTGGCAACTAATAAGCAAATTGAATGTAGCACCAGACTTCCGGCTTGTGTCTTTGATACTCCATTCTCCTACAGCAGAGATGAATCTGTGTCGTAGAAACTCCTTGACACACCTCTGCTTTTTTTGGTCGCCAGGTCCAGTACTGACCCATCTGCCTATAGATATTGATGAGCTTCTCCATATTTGGATACAAATCAATGAGCGTGCTGCACAGAGATTTGGAATTCCCACTATGCATGCTGACGAAATTGTTACCGCAGCAAGAGAATGATGGTTTCTACATGTTTTCGCCGGGTAATATTCTGTGAGGCAGCGATGGCCTCTACCCACAGATACTAATGATCACAAAATTGGTACCTTAAAAACTTTGACGCAGAAACAGACGGACAAACCACCCCGGCCTGGAACGTTGTGACAAAAGCATCGGTCATGAATATTAATGACTTGCCTTATTAAGAACAAGATTTCCCTTTAGACAGAAAGGCGTCTTCTCTGATTGGCTAACAGCTGGTTTGTGGCGACGCCCACAGTAACTGGAAATTATGTGTAAGCTAACGTGAGCAAGCAGAGGGACCAGAAGGAGTATATAACGATGATGGACCCATTAAGTTATATTATTTAAAATGCAGCAAATAGTATTTCAGAGGATTTAAAAATTTTCCAGGGGGAGCATACCGAAACCCCCTAGGATTTTCGGGCCTCTGGTGCAATATGTTGTAAGCCACCTCTGTGGTGGGAACTCTGCCCCAGCTAAGCATGGAAGCAGCAGACATTGTCCCTTTCATTCCTCTGGGTTCTTGACACCTTTTTTTCTTCTCACATTACCGGTATTGTCATTAGTCAGCTTTTCATACAAGAATCCGTTGTACAATAGCGTTGACGAATAGGATTGCGCGTTATACTTTGCAGCTCCTCCTGAATTTACCATTAAGCTTTAACAGCCTTCCTGAATTTATCGTTAAGCGTTACTCCGCCTCCCGAATTCACCGTTAAGCATTACCTCAGAATGCTACTGATCGGATACAATATTTCTACATGAAAGGATTTGAACTCCTATATCCTGTGATGTACCAACCTGATGAAACTATTTTTGAGATGACAAGTTACTTTTTACTGAATTCTAAACATAGTAAATCGTGGTACATTCAGTTTTGCTCATCTGACGGGATTAGTAAATCATGAACCACCTTGTTTGCCACACTGATCGCTGGTATCTTTGGTTTACAGAAATCGACCAGGCTTTATGTCAGCGTCAGAACCCCTCAGGGTGAAACATTGATCATCTAGTAATTATCACATAGCTAGTTGGCATTGACCTGTCATGTGACGCCGTAACACACAGAAGTGTCCTGAAATTCATTCACTGGTGTTTAATGAATCTCTAAGTGTCTGATACCCATTAAACAGCTGTTTTTAGAGCATTTCTAGGTGCCTAATTGAAATAATACATCACCAGATCCAATCAGTTCATAGAACATTGACCAATAACACCCTTTCCTCAGCTGTAACTCTTTACATGCTCTAAAATCCTTGATATTGGGACAATGGCCTTTTTATGACTAAAGTGTCACTTCCCCTCCCCTTTCTCACCAATCTTTAGAGAAGTCATTCTCTAATCTCCTTTGCACCTACATGTAGGTGTTTAAAACCCAGGAACAACAATGCATGCATTAATCTATAATGACAGGTAATTAAAGAAGTGAATGGTAGTTGCAACTAGGTAATTAAGAAGTAGACTACATTTACAAGGTTTGACTTGCTTGGTTTACCTTGCAGATCACCAAGGGGTTTTTAAAGCTCTGAGCTCACTGACTTAACCTAGATTTTATAGCAACCTTGGAATAGATATAATTAGTCTTTACTTCATTTGCCTTTGGTAATCTTTACTCTTAGCTACCCTAGGTCTCTTGTTTGAGACACAAAATTTCCTGATCATTTAGATGGTGATAGCCAGAATAAAGCTACCATACCAGAATGCTACAGGCCTTCTACTATTCAAAATAACAAGAATTTGCCACCGCAGAGGGTATTTATATGTGAAATTTGGGGTCCTGGCCCATGGACTATTTTGTAGGTGCTAGCTACTATAGAGAGCCGTTGAAAAGCAGAAAGGCTGACAAAAAACAACAAACTTTTTGAAAACCAAACTTATTGACAACCTGGGTTTTGATCTGGTCCAAAGTACCATGATCTTTTTGATCATTCAACATTTAAACCATGAATCTGTTACCGGTATGATTCATATGAATAGAAACATCTGTGAGGCAAAAGTTTGTTTCAGAGATTATTTGTAGTTTAGATTCCAAATACTACTACATGGGCCTGTATATAAGGCGCTTGCTTTCCTCTTTTTGGTAATTATGCACATTGTTATGCAGGTTCAAGGGAGGTCAGTTATTGTCAAGGCATGCTCTCCAATTAGCAAGTTGAATTAGCAAGTCCCACGGGGACTGTCCCAAAACACCGAGAAAGTTCTATACCCTGATGCAACAGCTTTATACAGCCTGGTGGGCAGTCAGGCAAAGATTTCAGATGAGAAGAACTTCAAAATTGCAGAAACCTGAAAATTCACTTCAGGGATGTATTACAGGATTCAAATCAGAACAATCTTTATTGACACGACAAAAGTACAGCGACTTTCGTAAGGTCTACATGTATAACAACTACTTACAGTACAACTAAACACACATATATGGATATCTATAGGTATGATTAAATCAACATATAGGGTCTAGCATGTCATTAACACTATTAGTTCTACGGTATAAACATTCGTGGATATATTTGCCTACTTGTACACAGTGAGGGTTATCGCTTCCCAGAATATAACCTTGATCGAACAGAGAGTAGCAAATTCTTTAGAACAAGCGGAAAGTAATGTGAACAGCTCTGTGCGTTTATCATTATATCGAGAACAATCCGTAACAAAGTGACGTTCAGATAAAGGAGCTTTCATCAATAAAAGCTCCTTGGCCCTCCTTGATCTTACCAAGGAGGTTAAAACTTGATCTCACCAACTTGATCTGGCTCAACACTTTTGGACTGCCGACTAATCGGGCAATCAAAGAGCTTTTATCTGATAAAAGCTCCTTGTGGCAATTGATCTTAGAATTCAGAAAAATGGGAAATTAGGCAGTGATCTGCATAGCACTATAGGCAGCCAACCTCTCACTTTACAATAAAATATATACCATTGAAGCTTGGATCCAGGTTACATCCAGGCATGTGGGGTCATACTTTGTGGTGTCACCCAGGATCAAAAGTGAAAGTTTTTACATATGAATCTGATATATCAGCCACGTTTCTGAATCCTAAAATCTGTTTTTTACTCTCACTGGCAGCCAAGTATTTGGGGTGATCAGGGGATCTGGAGGGAACTTTTAAGTTAGTGACAGTAAGAAACAGGATGTGTTTGAAGTGTAAGAATTCGGAGGGGCGAGTAAGGTCACAGAAAGAAACAAACATGCCCGAACCCAGGGCGGCGGATTGCAAATTATGACCGCTATTGCTGTTGCCACAAAAGCTCTAGAGCCACTTGGCAAGGACGGTAGACGGTACTTGAACACCACTGTTACACTACTCCCCCTTTTCTTTTCAAGATTCGTCCTAGAATCTCCAAGATCGACATCCCTGTGTGGCACATTTCTAGCCTGTTACAGAGCCAGTGTGTGAACCAATGTAAGAATTCGGAGGGGCGAGTAAGAACAGAAAGAAACAAACATGCCGACACCCGGGATCAAACCCGGGGCGGCAGATTGCAAATCATGACCGCTATCCCTGTCGCCACAAAAGCTCTAGAGCCGCTTGGCAAGGACGGTAGACGGAACTTCAACTACTTGAACACCGCTGTTACAATATTTTGAAACACTTAAGACTTAGAGCAGTTTTTACTCCAGTCCAAGCTCGCTCCCGGGATTCAAACCCACGACCTACTGCGCTGGACCCGGGCAGCCAAGCTCCCAAAACCCAGCACGCTACCGATGTCGCCACAAAAGCACAGAGCCCCTTGGCAAGGATGGTAGGCGGGGCTTGCACTTTTAAAGGACCATCAAATTTTCACAAAACAAGAAACATTGTTCATAGTTTACCCCTAAATTGAACACAACATTGATTTACCCTTCTAGTTTAACCATCTTTTTTAAATTCAGATTTAATAAGTATAAAAGACTAATAAGTGAAATAATGTAATTCTTCTCAAATTTTTTATAATAGTGGACCTCTGACTCTGAGTTCCATGGTTCTCTCTGAAGGCCTTGGATACTCAGTACTACTAGTTGCAGGTAGCCAGGATGTTTGGACCAGGGCAATAGTTAGTGCTAATTGATAATTGGACACCAGCATCCTTTGCATATCTTAAGAACAATAGCTGACCTTACTTTGAACCCGCATTACAATAGCGCATACTTACTTGAATTATCAACAAGAGGGAGTAAGCTCCTGGCTTCTTAGGCCCAATTTTAAACATTATGAAATATTCTCTGGAACAAAATTGCCAATGAATAATTATATCAACTTCATGCCATTCTACCCTTATTTATATTGTTTATCTAATGATGGTCAAAAGATGACCAACTAGGTCAAGGAGGTTGAAAAGAGGGACCAGATCAAACAAATCTAAGGTTGCTGACCAAGGAGCTTTTATGCTTGGCCACGGTCAATTGGTAAAAACTGTATTTCTAAGATTTCAATGCATGCATGGGGTCTGCAGCATTCGAACAGAGGAGTTGATGAAAACACCAATATGTGAACTGAGCTGTGATGGCTCTGTAGGCACAAAATAAGCCTAGTGGCTATAGTCATGACAACTGTTGAACATGTCATCCACATGGGCAACTGAATCATACTTTGTGTGTAACTATTGTGACTATTTCTTCGAAGATGAATCAATTGTTTTATTTTGTTGGTCTTTTGCAACCTTTTCTGCATAATTTCTATGCCTCTCTATATTTCAAACTTCCGCACCTCCTACCCTCCTATTGGCATTTGCAACAGGCCAAGAGAAGCCTAAGAAAATGGGTATTAAAAGTATGTTAAAGCACATGGTTGGCTATGATTGAGAAGGAAAGTTTATGATGAGATAATTTTACTTACCGTTGGAGAAACTCATTTTTTTCTTATGATGTAATGTACCAACCCAGATAAACTTTTATGCTAATCAAAATTTTATCCTAACACTTTATGTGTATCCTAAGGTCTTTACAGTATTATGATCACGTCAGTCAATTCCATATAACCTTGCTCAGAACTTGAACGCTTGTGGTTGCAAGGAGTTTAAAAACTCATTTGTTGTCTGGAAGACCTATCTGAGATTAACTAATAATATACTTCTCACCCAATTGTGACTGTCTTTCTCTTCTCTAATGACCTGAATTACAAATTGGTGCAATGTATTAGTACATGCATTGTACTTCCTCGTTAACACCTGAGTAGATAATCATAGCCTCTCTAAAGATGGGCAGGAAAGGGGAGGAGACTGGTCATTGTCACACTCTGGGCCTTTTGATCAATCTTACAGCATGTATACCAAA
Organism: Branchiostoma floridae x Branchiostoma belcheri; assembly: GCA_019207045.1. Lineage (NCBI taxonomy): Eukaryota > Metazoa > Chordata > Leptocardii > Amphioxiformes > Branchiostomatidae > Branchiostoma > Branchiostoma floridae x Branchiostoma belcheri. Next base: position 5,076,357 of record CM033035.1, on the reverse strand, counting down.
GCCTGTTCTGGTGCAAAATGGGTCCAGTAAAAAAAAATTTCAATGTCCCTCCCCCCCAAATTTTTTGATGGCCTGCCCCCAAAAATTTGTTGACAGAGTAAGCTAAGTTTAATAGCCTTTCTTGTAGAACTGAAACACATGGTTTCAGCTAAAGTTATTGACTAATTGAGGGTGACAACGCCCCGACATATTTCTACGATTCTGAGCGCACAAGCCGTCGCAAGGTACTAGTAGGTCCGGGGAAATGTTGAAATCTGGACCCTCTGAAATACGTTTTTCTGCATTTTGAGGGATAAACTTTGCTGGGAGACTATGATAAATGTAATGACGTTTCTGTCAGAGAAAGTTTTTTTGATGTCGACGAGTGCTGGAGCATCGTGGGTGCCGGAGGCGCAAGCCATCGTAAGGGACGTCCAGCAAAAAATTGGAAGTCTTGACCACCTTAAACTCCAGTTCCTGCATTTTACTTGTATACTAACTTTGCTTTGAAGGCCTCTATAAGGCCATTTTTTTCAATGACCCTCCCCCAAGGCCCCAAAATTTGTCGATAGCCCTTCCCCCAGTAAACATTGTCATATAGCCCAACTAGATGGTACAAATGTATGTCCGTGGTTGTACAATTTTTTTTCTGTGTGTAAAAAGGACATACAATAGATCCTGGGTAAATGTACAACCGCACAGCCTCGTGTAAAATATCCGCTGTCATGGGCACCCCCTTTCAGGCAGATTGCACAATGGTTGAGCATACGAGGGGTGATCAATAAATTCTCGGCCTCACCCAGAAATGAAAAGCACAACTCAGATTTTGAGGCACAACTTCATTGTTCTTAATGACAAAGAATTTACGGAATGGGCAACTCGACCCACACATGTTTGATCACAATTCACCCTTATTTTCTCCCCACTTACGTTCTAATTTGAAAAAAAAAGAATGCCTGGAAAGTTTGACTGCCATGATTTAAAGTTTGGAGGATTTTGGTAAAAGGCTTCATACTATGAAGTTATGCCTCAAAACTTGAGTTGTGCTTATTATTTCTGAGTGAGGCCGAGAACTTATTGATCATCCCTCGTATGTGCCTGAAGTTCTGAACAGAAGGGAACACATTTGTTAAAACCAAGTCCAGTAAAGTAGGGCTAATGTGAACACATGTGTACTTGAAGACTTCTTACATAAAGAGGGCTATATTCAAGGAAATCCATCAACTGAAATGGTTTCACAGGAAATGGGCTTAAAGCATTGAAATTGCTGCAGCCTGACTAACAAAATCATTTTGAAACAACACCAACATCAACACAACTCTGTCTACACATGGGGAAATATCTTTCACGTCTCTCTATAAAGTTAGGGCGCATACGTACATCCAAAAACTCAAATTAAGTACACCCCTTAAATTAATCTGATAGAGGTACTTTAGAGTTATGTTATTGTCAGGGTTTCTGAAATTTTTGCAGCAAGCAAACAGGTGTATCTAGTCCGCATACATCATTAAATTTTTGTAGAATTTATTTCAGTTGCAGGTATATATTCTATGAGGGTTACACATATTTATTTATTTAGTTGGATTCTCCACAATGACAATGGAGAGTATGGCGGAACAGGTGTCAAAGGACACCTTTTCAAAGCTGCCATACCGAAATTATAACAATGATACATCAAATAACAATACACATAAATGCAAGAACAAAATTATAATCAACGTAAAGCTCAAATCAGGATAAATCAACTTAATAACACACATACATTATTAAGTCCAAATCTATTAAAAAAATATAGTCATAATATAGGGCAAATTAGCGTGGCCTTGTAGCAATGCAAGTGGCACAACAGTATGATAGTGACCATGTGCATGGAAGCCTGATCTAGCTTGAAGTTTTGGCCAGACTACGATTTACGGACCATTTTAGGCTTGATTACGCTTTACCTGAAATGTACTGGCTACGCTATATGGTAATGACCCTCAGTCATTTGTTCAACCATCCTCACCGTATGAAAGCAACTTTTTTTGTCAAACTTTTTTTACTTGCACACTCCCATCAGTTTTGGGGTTCCCAGAGGATGAGATCCATATAATCAAATCAACGTGGCGTAAGGTACACAATGTCATGTAATATAAGACCACAATTTCACATTAGTCATAACGTCAATATAAAATGTGTAAATGACTGTATGAAACATAGAAAAATATTATGTATAATGATTATACATAATTATGTATAATGGTGAAAAGGGATATGTATAATTATGTATAACAGCCAAATGGGTTATGGCTACTATGTATAATAGTGAAAAGTGATATGTATAATTATGTATAGTAGTAAAAAAGGATATGTATAATTATGTATAATGGTAAAACGGGATATGTATAATTATGTATACTGGAAAAATTGTTATGTATAATTATGTATACTGGAAAAATTTATGTATAATTATAGCATAATTATGTATAATTTGACTTCTCCCTAGGGACTTATTAATGTGTTCCGCATATTAGTCACCCCCTGCTATGTACTCCATAAAAATATGAACAAAATTGGGTAAAGCATTTTTGAGTTATTGACGTGCAGTCCGGAATTAAATTGCTTTTCCGGAATAAAATTGCGGCTTGTTACTGGTAAATGTTGTACGGGGCATACAAAGACATTTTGTGTCAACTCTTCTTGCATATATTGTTGCAAATGTCATACTGCAAATGCAGAAATGTTTGTAGTAGTTTTAAGTTCAAGTTTTTTGCAGTGACAATTTCAGTGCAAACTCAAAATCACCACAAACATTTTTACATTACAATGTTTGATTACAGGATATGGTACTAACGCGATCTCAAAAACCACTGGGAATACTTCAATTTCTCACAGTAGCAAAATCAAATGTGATCTGTGTGTAAGCTTTTTCTAATGTCAGGTAACAGTGGATAAAAGCAACTTGCACTGGTGCAAGTTTGTCTACGAGTACTTGCACTACACCAATTTTACATGCACAAACTTGCATGTATACACATATGGTATTTTGAGCCCTGTCTAGTAACTGTAATTACAGTCTGTAAATCATTAAATATTTGTGGTGGATTTATGTTTCTATTAGACCAAGGAATTGACTGACCAGTGTGGGTGCATTGCTGTCTGGCCAGAAAGCCTCTGGGATGGGCCAGTGTCCCAGGGGAATGCCAGTCTTCGGGTTGGGTCGGACGTAGATGAGCTTGTGACAGCTGTGCCAGGCTGTGTTGGTGGGGAGGGGGGAGGGAGCGTTCGCCCGCAGGATACTCTTGTTGTTCTCTTGCAAATCTGTGAAGCAATTGATACATTCAATGAAAAACAACCTACAGAAATACCAAGTCTTTATTCTGCACAAGAGATGGGATAATTGTTCAGTCAAACCTGTCTACAGCAACCACTCAAAAATGGTCACTGCAGACAGGTTGCCACTATAGTCACATAGGATTCTTAAATATTATACTTGGTGCAATTGGGATGCTAATTTGTGCTACTTTTTTGCTTCTGCATGCTAGCATGCCACAGGGGCGTTTGTCAGTGGAATCGCCTTCCAATGACTTTAAAACGGCTCCTAACATTGCAGCATTTAAGCGTATGGTGAAACTGAGAGCTGACCTCTGACCTCACGACCAGAATGATTATGGATAACGGTCCTTTGTATATATTATTTGTATGTTATGTATTGTTGATATGAGAGGTACTTTGTGTAATCCAGGGCCCCACTGTAAAGCAGTGACTTACTTACACTGAGTTGGGAAAACAGAATCTAAAAAAAAAAAAAGGATTCCATAAGCAAAATGTTCCCAATTCAAGACAATGAATGACAGTCTCTTACCTTTCTCAGGCTTTAAGTGTGTTAAGTCTGCGTTGATGATCCCATTCATTGTGCCTTCTGTCTCTGTGTGGTTCTGTCCATTACCTAGTATAAAACAATGTAAATGAAATATTGAAAAAGTTTAAACTTTGTTCCAACACAAAGAAGGGACTCACCATAAATTTTCGGTCGAGCACTCCGATCTTCTTCAGATGAAATGATTCGCTGCACTAATCCGGAAGTCGTCGGATGACGTCAGGTAGCAGCGAATCATAAATGGCGGGAAGGCGAAACCTGCCACCATCACTGCAGCGAATCATTTCATCTGAAGAAGGTCGGAGTGCTCGACCGAAAATTTATGGTGAGTCCCTTCTTTGTATTGGAACAAAGTTTAAACTTTTTCAATATGGAATTTACCAACACAGATGAGCTTTCATTCGGATAATGTAAATGAAATGTAAGTTTATGAAGGTTACACGCCAAGGTAAACAGTATTCAAATGCAATTATTAATCAAACCAACACACTGGGATAAAAAAGATTTACTTCCATATTTTTTGAGTGACACAAATCACTCTTCTTCTATAGCACAACTTTAAAATCATTAATATTTGCAAATTATATCTGTAGTTTGGAAAAGAGGTGCCCACATTTGGCAGTGAAAAGAAGAAACATGATCACACTTTCTTTTCTCACAATTGCAGTGGACACATACACTGTATACAATGTAAATTACATGTACCAGAAGTATGAGATAATGCAGATGAATAAGAGTAAGATATGTAAAACTGCAAGGACAAACTAACAGTTAAGTAATGTATCAGACTTCAGAGAGTTTTTCACACATATCTAAAATCACTTGTGCACGCCGCTATGGCACAAAGGTCTAAACAGCGAAAATCCCCAGTGTCGACACTATACAGTACAAGACAATGTAAGTGCGCACTTGGACTTGTTCCAAGTGATTAGAGATGCTATAAAGCTCCTTCAGGCAGGAGAATCAAGATGACAAATCTTTGAGGGATGCTGACAGGATGAGTTCTTCGTTAAGACTTCTTGGTGTGCCGCTTTCTCAAGCGTGAAAGCCAAGATGGTGATGAATTGTGAGATATAACGCAGTCCCGTAGGAAATGTTGCCTCTGACCTGACATAAATTCTGATAGAGATTACAGTCTGAAGTTTGTAGTCATGGCTGGAACTCACAGTTGATGCAGAGCTAATATCACAAAATGTACCTTAGGCTATTATTCAATCTGAATGTTAACCATTGCAGGGCAGACCTTACCAAAAAATCTAGTTACAGACATGTAGGAAAAAATGGAATGCACTTTCACCATGAAATAAAACAACAAACTACAGTTTTCGGTCTTGAAAACCCCAAATCTTATGCTAACCTTCAAATTAAATCAAAATTTTAGGCAATTAAAAAAAACCGTTTCACAGTACTTTTCCTGGCAATAACGAATTTGCTGTAAGAAACCTGACAACATTTTCTTAGGGGCACAGAGCCAGCTTGGGATGCACAAAGTACTAGTATGTTATGCACAAAGTATTTCAAGCCCTGCCTAAGGCCATTATTCACTCAGAATTAGCGGGTTGTCTGTTCGGAAGCTAAATAGATTTACTGGAAAAAAAAAGGATAGGGATGGCAGGGAATATAAAACTGAATGCTGCAAGCACTGTATGGCAATGAAACATCTTCCATGTTTTCATTACACTTTACAAATGACAGTGCAGGCAGACATGTACCATATATGAGTACATGTTACGGTTATACAGGAAATTGTCTACATTTTACAGGATTATGTAGTCACTACCAGTACAGCCTGTCCAGCGAACAATGTATTGATGCTGCTATCTTTCTTATTTGCCTAGATGGCATCTTTGGTACTACTCTTAGAGATACATGTGGTAAACTAATTATAAAAAAATCAGGCTGATGAGCTCTAGGTTCCAATTAGTTAGTATCTGGAGACCCCAGTTAAATCCTGGAAAGTGCACCTTGGTTGGGGCAGCACACATCTTTTGGTAGGGACATATGATGGGGGTCTTGTGTTCGAGGAGGTGCCTCGAGCGCATTAAGGTATCTCGGTCGGCTAAATTGGCATTTTGACCTTCCACTGTTTTCTTATTAATGAATTACGAAAGAATGGAGCCATAACGAATGTAGATAGATGGGCATTAAAGAATTCTAAATCTGATTTTTTGGGGGCCAAATTGATGACGTAATCATTTTTATTACCTCTGATATTATTTTTTCTATGACAAAATACAGCACTTTGGTACATACCACTGTTATGAAACTTTGTTTTTCGTTGCATAATGATGGAAGCTACAAACGTAGTGTTGCGCAAACTGATATCTACTAATGATCTGTAGTTATTAAGAATTAAATTTTTTTAATTAGATGAAAACAAACATTTTCTAATTACTACAGATCATTAGTAGATATCAGTTTGCGCAACACTACGTTTGTAGCTTTCATCATTATGCAACGAAAAACGAAGTTTCATTACAGTGGTATGTACCAAAGTGCTGTATTTTGTCATAGAAAAAAGTAATATCAGAGGTAATAAAAATGATGACGTCATCAATTCGGCCCCAAAAAAATCAGATTTAGAATTCTCTAATGCCCATCTATCAACATTCGTTACGGCTCCATTCTTTCTTAATTTATTAATTAGAAAACAGTGGAAGGTCAAAATGCCAATTTAGCCGACCGAGATACCTTAAAGGGAAATAACAACCCCTAATGGTAAGAGTATATCCTGCTACTGAAACTACAAGGAAACTTACTTGGTCAACATATGTGCCACTACAAAATGTAGGTACATGTGATAGTCTTGTAATCTCCAAGCAGATCCTACAATAGAATAAGATAGTATCTAAAGCTGGCAGAGGAGTGAAACTTGCTTAGGAGTGTGTTTTGCTACTGGTAAATGGACATCTCTTGGCCAGTTGGGTACTATTTTATGCCATTGTAGGATCTGCTTGGAGATTAATAGTCTTGCACTTAATGAGTGCCGTGAGAGCAGAGCTTTTCCCGAAGAAGTTTGCAAATGTGCGTGAAAAAGAAGAGCAGGGCTCGAAATTCATTTTTGGTATTAGGTGCACCGGTGCACCCAGCTTAAAAAATTGGGTGCACTTAAAACATTTTGGGTGCACCACTCAAATTTAAGTAATAACCTAATATTAATAAATCTTAGTTACCAGCTATCAAATTCTTAAAAAAGTACCATGACAGACATTTCTATCATCTTTCTAACTTAGATGTCAAGAATATGATGTATACTAGTATACTTTGATATCTTTACATAAACGTAAGAAAGTATTTGGGTGCACCCTGTGCACCCACAGAAAATAATTGGGTACACAGCTCCAATTTTGGGTGCACCTGGGTGCACATGCACATGCACCCAGTATTTCGAGCCCTGAAGATGGAAGGAACGAAACTGGTACTAGTAGTAGGTTTACCGTTGGGATCCGGGTCAGGCCCGATCTTCTCGAAGTGCAGCACCACCCCACTCTGAACCTTCATGGACAGAGAGTCAAGACACTGGTGCAAGGTCTTCTGGGATGCCACTGTGTAGGAACGTCCTGGAAAACAAAATCATCATCATCATTCCACTGCAGCTAACCCAAACTAAGTTCACTGTACCATATCAATAAATAAACAGTGTACTGTACTCAACAAAACAGTAGTATCTAATTAGCGAGAGACTTCAAAATTCTCATCCTTTCCATGCCACAGTTGTACCAAATACATACTTGTATATCATAGTAAGATATCATCATTAAGAAATTGGTGGACCACCTCCAGGATCTAGAGTCTTCTAAGTCTAGATCTTCAGGATCCGATTCTAATTCTAAATGGTTTCAAAATATGAATCATCCAAAATTTCAGTGGTGGAGCTCATTCTGTTCTGTGAAATACCAACAATACATGTAATTTATTTCCTTCTGAATGTGCTACAGGTATACAACTTGTTTCCTATACTACCAAGTTTTATCTAAGAAATGTAATTTTATACACTTATATACAATTATAAGTATCCAGCTTGAATAATAATGATATTCTTCCATTACAACTCAGCTTCCACGTCTCTTCTGCTACTGGGAATTCAGCTGAACTACATTTAAAAAAAATTCTTACTCCACCTTTGAAAAAACAGGTAAAAAAGCACCATATTGGTCTGAGACTTTTTATTCTGAATGCCTACAGAAGGCAAAGCAGTCGTCCTCAATTCAGGTGAAGCATTTTTCTTTTTCAAGTACTTTGTGGCAGTGAGATGCAGCTTCGCTATGGCTCCGTTTTTAGCCAAGCACATGACAATAACAAGAACTCCTTGAGATGACAGCCATAAAAACTGACGTAAGCAAAAATACGGCACGTGTCTCGAGAAGCAATTAGCATGGTTGAAGACTTCACATCCTTTGTGTTCCCGTCTTTCAAGTGACGCAGGATTCACTCATTAGATTTAATCATGGCTCTAGCCCCTGCTGGAAACCAGTATAGAATTGGAACTGTGACAAAAACATGCAGTATGGTAAAGAAAACCCAGCAACATCGCATAGAAACCAGATGTGTTGAATGTGATCCTTTCCATGCTGAAGTGAAAAGAAGACGGCTATTCATTCACTTCAAGAGACAGAGAAGCTCACATGAACACAGATATTTTTGTTGCTCCCTCAGTTTGTTGCTAGGTAGACTTTGTTGCTGCTAACTTCAACTCTTACATGTATAATTCTGTAGGGAAACTGTACACTGCCACATTCACAAAAAGGCATTTTCAGAACCTTTTCAAGAATGTCTTGAAAACCTGGATACATAAAGTGTGCATATCTTTGGATTACCTATGCTGTGATAGCAGATCTGCAATGCTTTCCTTTTTATAAATGTGGTGGGGTTTTCAGGAACATGACCTAGCAGAATAAACGCTCACACACACTCACTATCCGGTTTATCGTCTGTTGTTCCACGTCATGTTTGACATTACAGTCTCTGGTAAATCAAATTAAGCATTTTTGCAGCTAAAATACTTCTTCTTTTAAAATGTGTTCCCTTTGGGCAAATATTTCAGGTAAAAATTAGTGATACAGTCAACTCAATGTACAGTGTAGGACCAACATTTTTCCCAACTACGTTTAATCAAAAGGCAACAATAAACAGAAGAAACTTTAAAAAAAAACCCTCCTTTCTAATCAGGCCCCAAGGAAGACTGATCTTATCTCATTGATTACTGTCGGTATTTACTTCAAAGAGTATCTTCAAGGACTATAACTATACTAACGAGAGTAGAACGCCCACATATGCACAGACGCATAACCTTACCACAATTAACAACTGCACAGGGAATCAGGTGCTTGACAAATGACGTTGGACACAATTTATATCAGCAGTTTTGGAGAACACTTCAAAAGCATGAAATAAGATTTTAGATTAATGGAATTCCAGTAATTTTAAAGTACAAAGAAAATTGGAAGGGACTCAGTTGAATCTCTAGGATCTAAGTTGTGTAGTCAAGCTTCATCTATATGGAAACAGACATTGGTGACTCGTCCATTGGAATGACACCTTGCCACGGCTCCTGTACTTAACGCCTTTCGGAGGCCTTCAAAGCAAGTTAAAACCTTTGGATGAGTGCGACTTGTTGATCTCTCTACTTACCTCCCGTGACCTCACACAGAACAGAAATTGGCGACTCGTCCATTGGAATGACACCTTGCAGTGGCTCCTGTACTTAACACCTTCCTGAGGCCTTTAAAGCAAGTTAGAACCTTTGGATAAGTGCGAGCTGTTGATCTCTCGATCCACTCACCTCCTGTGACCTCACACAGAACGGAGATTGGCGACTCGTCCATTGGAATGACGCCTTGTGGTGGCTCCTGCACCCGACAGGCCACCCCTGGGATTCGCAACACCAGCGAGAAGAGACGCTGGTCCCACCGGAATGGTTCTTTGGTCAGCTCGCCGCCAGGCAGTTGGGAGTTCATCGGTAGGGTCAACTGGTAGAGGAGAAGTGGTGTCAGTTAACAGGTTTGAATTCTACAGTCTTGGACAATGAACCACCACAGCCTTTTGTGTTTAGATATAGTCATTATACAGATCACTACTGTAGTACTGAATTCTTAAGTCTTCGACAATGAACTACCAGAGCCTTGTGTTTTTACTACATGTAGCCTCTACACAGATCATTATGGCTACTAGTACATACTTTACCATAATAATATCTGATAGTGATACTGGTCGTGAACAATTTGACAGTTTGTTTCTAAAAGGTACCTCATGCAAAGGACCCTACTTTCACAAGAGGAGTTCAGCGCCAGTGCACTCAATGATTCCAATCAGCTTTTTCCAGTGCTATATAAATAAATTCTTGTCTTTGTGCTAGAAGATTTGTGCACATTTTAGACACAAAATAAGCATCTACTAGTATTTGACCATTTCTTTAAGGTACAGTTAATGGTGCATTGACAGACTGTATTTTGAATTTGAACATCTATCTGTATCTGAAATATTTCATGGTATCATATTGATACCCTATAATGTTAGTTCACCTTTATCCGCGAGGTAACCTATATCCGTTGTGTTGCTAAAAGGGTTATACAGGGATGTCAAGTCGATGGACAGTACCATTTTAAAAATATTGCAGCTTGAAACCATTATCTGTTGACTTGATATCCATAAATACATTGTTCTTGAAAAAAAAACGGATAAAGGTTACCCTATGGATAAAGGTGAACTAGCGTTAGATGACAGGTAAATCCACAGCTATTTTAATATTTTTACATTACAAAAAGCAAACGAATGTTTTCGATAATCCCACCTCCTCCTGTACCCCACTGCTGCTGGTTAGCTTACTGCCGTCTGTGATCGTCACAACCATGGCCGGCTCCAGGAAAAACGGGTTCCTTCCCTGTGTAAATGCACAACAAATCATGGAGTCAAATCAGTGAAAAATACAACTTTTTAACAATATCAATGACTTCTGCAATTCTTGGAACAAGAATTAAAAATTGGTTTCTTCCCTGTATAAATACAGAACATACATGTATTGATGACTTTTATCAGTTTCAGAAAGGAGGTAACTTCTTAACTATCTTCATGGTTTCTGCAATTCTACAGAAGTACATGGACAGAAATTTTCAAATCTAGCTGTCATCAAAATGTTTATGTATCTATATCTTAGAAGCTAGCGCTGGCTGTGTGTGTACAAATTTTAGGTATAGGTACATGGGTTTAGGTACAGTTCCTGACCTGTACCTGTACCTGAACAAGTTTGATCAAGTACACACATGTATGTAAGTTAAACATGTCTTTTTTAGTGATAAATTGTCATCTTCATACAGAGAATTACATATTACTTGTATCTAAAAACAATTTCTTTGCAAGTTTCCTTATGTTTCAACTACAAGATTATCACAATTGTCATCATTGAATCGATTGATTCAGGATGTACTTATCTGTAGTCTGAAAAAGTGGTGTCCAGCAAGAGTGTGACGTTCAGTACTGACCTGTCCATAGTTGTCGATGCCTGACACAAGCCTGTTGAGGTTGAGCAGGTCGAAGGCCTGTTTGAGAGCCTGTCCCATGGTGGTCATACCTGTGGCCTGCAGGTTCTTCAGCTCATTCATGAATGCCACATGGTTCTCCTTCCACCCAGCCTGAACAAAAGTAAATAAAAACATGGTCACAAATGGGAGGAGGGCAAAGTTGACCTTGACCTTCGTCTTCCAAACACCTACTCACACAGCAAATATTATTACAATCAATCCAGAGGATCAAAAGTTATTCTGACCAGAAACAGGGTTGGACAAGTCCTCCAGCCCTATTGTCCAGGGCAAGTGAAAGTGCTGATCAGGCAAGTACATGACCCAACCCACTTGCCTGATCGGGCAAGTAATTTTTTTTCCCCCATTGAGTGATTTTGATAACACACATTTGTACTTGTTACTTTTTACAGTCATGGCAATAATAAGAATCCCATTGCTGCAATTCTATGCATATAAAGTGACTTTGAATTCTTGGCAAGGGAAAAATTGTCTCGGGCAAGTAAATTGCGTTTGCCTGATAGTACAAGTGAGATTTAGAAAACTTGTCCAAACCAGCCACAAATATTCAGAAACACAAACAGACACCACATACGAGCCAGCAAAGTTGTCCCTGACCTTCGTCTTCCCAACACCTACCCACAAAGCAAATATTATTACAATCCATTCAGAGGTTCAAAAGTTATAAGCTCATGAGACCACAAATATCAGAAACACAAACAGACACCACACATATGCAGGTAAAGTTGACCTGGCTTGACCTTCGTATTCCCTGCACCTATCCACACAGCAAATATTATTACTACAGTCTATTCAAAGGTTCAATAGATTTATGCTGACCACAAATATCCAGAAACACAAACACTGAAACAGACACCTACGTATACACACACGCCAAAAACAATACCTCCATTTTTCATGGAGGTTATTTCTTCTCAATTAATTGTGAAGAACTAAAAGAACTAAAGTTAAACCAAGAGTTATTTCACAAGTCAACCATACAAGTAGAAGTAGTACAATGTTTTAGATAACTGAGAAGGTCTTTTTCCACTGGACTTGCTAAATGTTCAAGAGACAAATGACACGTATCAAATACACAGGGTTCATACATGTCAAATTTTTCTCATTTTCACATGTTCAATGAAGAGATTAGAGAAGACCATGGCTAGTATTATGGCTGGACAAAAAGTATTACACAGACATCAATATATATGTTTTACTTAGTATTTTAGCCATTTTTCAAATAACATTACAGGCAAGAAGGAGCAAGTAAACCTACCGGTCACATATATATAAAACAAATCATTTTACATCTTAGCAAAGTTGCAATGACTAAATGCCAGTAACGTGACATTTGCCAGGTACATACACAAATGTACCTTTTGAAGTTTTCTGATTTATAAACAGTAATGCTACTGTTATTCCATTCATTCAACTTACATGATATAACCTGCTTGACATAACACGAATAAATATACTGTATTACATGTACAATGCATAATCTTGCTCTGAAGTATCACTGTATGCCATGAATATTCCTTGCATTTTAACTGCAACTTGCTTTTTGTCTGAGGTCCAAGATTGATTACATGTGTTAGCTTTTTAAGTAACCTATGGTCTTGGACAAGTTGAAGATACAGCGTTACTAGCTAGGTAAGCCTTGCAATACAATACGAGTCTCACCGTCATTTAACTCACCCAAACAATCACAGTGAGTCAGTATCAAGATTCTAGTGCTGTGTTCTAATGTAAAACTGATCACGTTTAACCCCAGACAATTCAGTCTGTTCACCATGGTCGAGACAGTTTCCCATAAACATCATATTAATGGTCTGAAAACTCTTTGTGCATGTAACAGCATACATCCACTGAAATTCAATAAGGTAAGGGGTAAAATGGTATGAATGCATGAAAAGCTACACTCATAATGTGTGTTTGTACAAATGTAATGTTACACTAATGTTGTTGTAGAAACAAGAACTGCAAATCCCAAACATAAGGAAACAATTGTTAATTTACTTCTACAGTATTTCTGAGTTCTGACTGTTAGCATTGTACTTAGCGATGTAGCAATGTTGTACCTTTTGTATTAATATAATGAATATTAACCACAGTATATGGGCAAATCTCATTGTCTGTCAGATATGCTTTAAATGTGACATCTATAACAAAACAAATCTACGAAATTTGTTCAGTCATCTGTAATTTTTGGTTGCTCAAAAGTTGCTGTGGGTTCATAGCAAAAGGCTTGTTTATCATTTCAGATCAAAGTAATGAGTTCAATAGCTGAATCTTCACTAATAATAGGGAAAGTTTCCGGGAAATTTGAAAGTAAAATATTGTTGGCAATCAATCATATTCTTCAAGAAACAAATGATAATTTCAGTAGCCTAAAACTATGTAGGGCATGAAGTATCAAAAATTTGCTCTTGCACTTGGCCTAATGCTGTTCAGAAGAAAATGCTTGGTACAATTCCAAGGAATCTAAAACTGCGAATCTTTAATCCCCCAGGAAATTCTTCAGCAACTTTAAAAATGTGGTTGGCAGACTGTTTGCACAGTCACAAATTCTTTGTTACATGTAGCAGTGTCAATGGTTCAAACATGTCTGGTCAGTGGTCAGCAACTTGGTATTACTTTCATATAATGGTAATTCATCTTCTTTTTAAAATAAAACGTTAATGACTGAATCATACTAATTATAAAATCTTTGGGCTGATCTCAATTAATCAAATCAAATCATGAAGAGCCTATGTCATTTCAAGCAAGTTGTTTAAAGCAACAAGAAAAAAAATCTGCATATCAATTAATGGCTGTCTGCAAGATAATGTGAACCTTAATGCAATTTTTTTTTAATTCCTACATTCTATTGAATTGCTGGTTTATTACTTTTTATTTAAACCTACTTGCTAAAAGAAAAAAAAGCAAGTGACTTGATAATGTGTTTTAACATATCACACAACCTGCTATCAAACATGAATACATTGGGCTGTTGGCACACAATGTAAATAACTGTTACGACAACCACCTATATTATATATCATACGCATATCACACTTTTACATTTACTGAAATAACACAATTAAGTTCAGGACTCTAGTGGAATTTGAATAATACTTGGCATTACTTGAGATCATCAGGGACTGCTTGAGATTTCAAGAAAGTTATTTGAATAATTTATGCAAACTTTCTCATGTGACATGCAAATACTAGACCCAGAATGCACTGCAAAGGAGAAGGAATCAAGATGTCGTCGGTACGGGACGGTCTGTACTTGAAGAGCTCCCCACTTTCCCGTTGATTCTGCCGTCGGCTCTCGCCTGGAAACCCCGATAGGAGGAGATCTTGCGACTTTCCTGTCCGCGGGATACTTCTGTGGGGGAACTGGGCGGAGAAGCCTTCCAGAATCGGTAACAAAACTCAAAAGAAACTCACCTTTATGGCGGCCGGAGGGTCTTCAAACGACACCAGCATGTACCGGTCAGCCCTCGAGCCAGGATCCCGCTGGCGCAACTGCAACAAAAGTGACAATCGAATTTTACTGTCGAATGAACCTATGGTGGAATAAAAATCAGAAAATACGTCCAAATCACGTCCGTGTTTACCTTCAGAAACGTTTCCACTGCGCCCTTTGCTACGTCCAGTAGTGTCGTGCCCATGTACGTACGTTGATTCATTGACGCGGAGGTGTCTATAACGAAGAGTATGATCGGCATGATTATCAGAGAGTGAGGGGGAGGCCCTAGGGCCCCGATCTACCGCGCCTAGGACTCAGAAATCCACCCTGTTTGCGAGGGGTGCGACACGGTCCCCTCCTGCTCAAGATGGCTGGCGCCTCTGGCAGGCTGGTTGCTGTTCCTGCTCGAGCACAACACGCCACGACGGGTCGTCACGTGATCCTCCCGCCATCACCGCCCTCATTGGTTAGATCACCGCCACCGTAAAACCTCTTACTTCCACCTCACACATCCTTTTACCTCAAAATACACCAACTCCTAAACAATATCGCCGTTTTAAACATGAAAAGCAACCAATAAATATTTCATACAACCACACTCGAATTTCTGACGAAAAAGAGCGAGATTGTTGCCAGTTTGAGTGTGATATATTGTGTAAAATGTATTCAAGAATGTACGGTAGAAATTTGCATACAGACCATAATATGCGAGAGTATAAGAACCTTTGTGCCACCATTGTCGTCCTCTTTCGCCCTGCTATGTGCAGCGTTAGGGCACAGTCTTATCAATTTTGTGGACGTCTGTGTGACAATAATTGTGACTTTACCACAGTTTTAGACTAATAACAGCATGGCTAATACCTTGCAGACCTACTGACATTTGAAATCTCGCCCGATTGCTTGACTTCGTGACAGAAAGGACACAGGTCGATTCATGATTTCTGTGAGGAAGTCAATGGGTGTAACCGGACCACTACTTAGCATTTGTTTACAGAGGGCATGTTGCATGCTGATTTACCGGGCCACTAGACACTAGCCAAGGGGCGAGTCCGTTTCAGGGACTGTGGACGTACATACCTAGGCTAAAATATTATTTCATAGGTTGGGGTACCGTAAGGGTAATATTTACAGTCAGGGCAGCTAGAGTCCAATGATAAACGAAGGACGAACAATTTTTATTTGAGAAAGTGTGTGCACACGTCACAACAACAGTTGAACCACATTATGCGTAACAAACTATATTATGTTTAAAACTATGATGCCCATTCATTGGTCAAAGACAAACTAGCATCAGGACAACGTTTGATTTGAAGTTCTAATGTTTATGACATAGGAAAACAAACAAGGATATTAGGTGCCAAAAGATTTTCAACTTATGAATTATTGATAAGTCAGCAAACTCTTGAGTTGCTGTCAGTCATAATTTTGGGAGTCCAATAGCAACATACCTGTGATGGCATTTAGGGTGTTTATATCTCAGGTTATGATTTTCATTATGTTAATTTTGCAAAGATTAAAGTTATCAACAGTAAGTAACGTTAAAGGGCATAATTAATTCGGAGTAAAAAATTTACAACTTGCGAAGCAGACAAAACCAATGAGGCTCATAAATTGTTTACCATTGGCAAGGCAGGGTCTGCATCTGATTGTAGCATTGCTATAGGATTGCCATGATGACTGAAGATAAAGGAAGAAGACTAGAAAGGAAATTTATTTTCACAAACATTTTGTCAAGCTATTTGCACACAATGCTATGTGGCTCGCGGAGAATGGTCTAGTCAAGCCTGGTCTAGTCTCGTATTCTCTCACGAGATTGAGACTAGACCATTCTCCGCGTCCAAGATGTACTGACAGACATCGAAAATTTGGAGGTACGTTCTCTACCTTTAATAAACAGTCATTGTTCGAAGAAAATTGATAGTGACAATTATCATGTTTTCAGACGTGCATTTGTCCACCCAAACATCTACTTGGACATTATCCCTACCCGGGGTCCTTGAGTCAGATATGACTTTGTGCAAGGATGTGCTGTGAACAGCATCGGGAATAGCAACGATGCTACATCATATCTTAAAACCTAACATGTACTAATAGTCATGAGCACTGCCTGTATTTACATAGTGCATGCTTGTCCTTAGGGCTGTGCTAACATTTGCCAGAACCACAGAAGTCAGACTAAGGAAAACCCCATGATCACTGGGGGACCAATAGTACAGTACTTGTAGCTGTTTACTCTTGCTCGTGTATACATTATACCTGCCAACCTTCTTGAGCATGGGTCATGGATTCTGAATGGAACAGTGTCACCACTAGTACTGAAAAGTGTGAATGAAGAAAACAAAGCAAAGAACAACATTGTCTTAGTGTTATATTTTGACAACATAAGTATATCAAACATTGTGCCACAGGGCACTGTTCCTGAATTTCACAGCAAGTTTTTTTAGTGTGAAGTTCTCGTTTATTGTTGGCATTTCACTACACATTGCTGTGCTGTTCTAATCATTGCTGTGTCTGAAGGTTTTTCTTTAGTTTAAGCACCCTAGCTAACTTATCATTCAGCGAACAGAAATAGTTTCGGGAAGAGGAATAAAGGCTACATCTATGACTCTTGGCTTGCTTATGTTGCAAAAACAGTGCAGGATACTTTTAGTTTTTGTTTGAAACAAGTAAAGGATTTGACCTGGCCGAGGAGACCTTTTCAAGCTGAGATAACGATGTTCATGCCTAACTTGAGACGACAGGCCCTGCAGCAAGTTAGCCAAATTCAGACCTCAAACGTGTGCATCAGGTGTTCCAAATCGGCAGGAGCATAGATAACTTTGATTCCGCAGGCCTTTCCCTGATTTACCCTGTAATTGTAACCACCCTGCTGAAATGTACAGGGACAGCTCTAAGTTGCAACCAAACCTTCCCATGGCCAGTTCAAGGGCATTACAATCAAATTGTGACATTCTACATATCAGAAGAGTAACTGTCTTCCCCAAATAAGTTTGATTCCGCAGGCCTTTCCCTGATTTACCCTGTAATTGTAATCACCCTGCTGAAATGTACGGGAACAGATGTCAGTTTCTATGGAACCCTCCCAGTTCAAGGGCATTACAATCAAATTGTGACTCTTAACACATTGAAGAGTACTACAACTGTCTTCCCCAAATG
The DNA here is from genome assembly GCA_019207045.1 of Branchiostoma floridae x Branchiostoma belcheri. Taxonomy (NCBI): domain Eukaryota; kingdom Metazoa; phylum Chordata; class Leptocardii; order Amphioxiformes; family Branchiostomatidae; genus Branchiostoma; species Branchiostoma floridae x Branchiostoma belcheri. The sequence goes on along the minus strand of CM033035.1, from coordinate 5,058,392 downwards.
TCTTCCAGGTGACTTAGGTAAATTTAAATACATGTATGGGTGATTTACAATGTGGGGCGAAGTCAGCACAATTTGCTGGAGAGTCTTGAAATTAGTTAGCGATTGTTTTACGTTCGCTATAGCCTGCAATCCAGCCTTGTTAGCTTTGTTCCGCTCCCAAAGGCTATATGTTTGCAGCTTTGGCAGGCCTTTCCACAGACTGAAATCGTCACACTATGAATGTTTCTGAGCCATACACTCAGCTAGGAATGTGAAATACTAGCAGAAAAGCAAGTCACCTCAAACATTAAACAAATTTATAGTATATTCTGACATACATGCAAATCTATGATAAACTCAACTCAATGATTGCAAGTGTAACAGAATTATGCTTTAAATATTAAGTTCAAGTAAATTTGCATATGTTAAAGTACAAAGGGTCACTGTGTACAGCATTGGCCAATCCTGACAATGCCAACTGGCCAAATCCCCAAAATATTCAAGTTCAATTGGCTCATGGCGGCTTTTTGTCCCCGCAAATAGCCTGGTTTTACCTGCCATTGGGTATCTGACAACCTCGGAGGCATGAGGTATTGACTGCTGACACCCCCATGTCCATATGTGCGCAATGATTTTAGCATTTCTTTCAATATAGTCCATTAACTCACAGGAATTGGCCACAGAAATAGGACTTGAACACCGTCCCAGTAGTTGTCACCAGCTTCTAGGTGGTGACAATTGTAAATCAAAGATACCAGTCCAGGAATGTATCATCATTTACATTTCAGAACATTAGCAGTCAAACAACCGTGACCATGGCTTGTCCAGAACACAAGATATCAAAACTGGACGTTCCACTGCAGTACCAAAGAAAGCTGCTAGGGGGTCCGAAATCTCATCAAGACCTACTCATACGTGTACTATATCGACAATCCATCCAGTATTCTCAAGTTATCATGCTACACATGAACCTTCTTGACAAAGGCAATGACAGTTTCCTGACCTGTATTGCAACGAAATTATTGTTTGTTACACCTGACATTCAGCATATATATATATATACAAACCAACAGATCCTGTATCGTCACTAAAACAAAAACAAGATCCATGCTTACTTACATACAGGCTTCAATCATGACATTCACATTGTTTATTTTCAAAACATTACACCCACTGGTTTCAAGAAATATTATGATACTGAGTGTTTGACTCGTAACAATTTACTTTTATGTCAAATTAGACATATCAGAAATTACCCCAATTTTCTTGATGGCATTCTCCCTAAATTGCAATTACAATGTATTACTATTATAGGCTTGATTAAATTGTATCCCCAATCGGTATACATTGTAATTCTCTGTTGTGGAGGATAATGAGTAACCTTGAGGTATTATCATATGCATGTCACTGTCAATTATCCCTTGAAGACACAGTTTAAAATAGAGTTAGGGATGTCAAGTCAATGGGCGGCCGTTTAAGACTGCAATATTTTGAAAATGTAGGGACCACTGAAATATTTTGAAAATATTGCAATTTGAAACCACGGTTTTTAAAACAACGGATATAGGTTATTCCGCCGATAAAGCTGAACTAGCGTTATATGCATCTCACTGATGATGTCCAATTATCCCTTGAAGACAGTGTCGGTTTAAAATAGAGTGATGTTGATACATGTACACTGCCCCTGGTGCACACATGACGAACCAACGATGGATTGGTTCGGCGTAAGGCAGGTATAATCACAGCTGGACACATTCGCTCCTTAATGTATGTATGTCGGAGGGGGATGAGGGGAAATGCATTATAATCCTGAGGCCCATCCATTTTGTAAAGTGGCAGGGTGCAACACTTCTAATGTAATCAGCCTGCTGGACAGCCCAGCTCTGCTTTTTCTCAAGAGCCTTGATGGACAGTCTATTCAATACTAGCTGTCTCCTGCTTTTTTCTTGGGCCCACCCTTTTTTTGGAGCCCATGTCCATATTGTCAATTATCATTGTTCAAGCTTACCAAAATCTTTTCTTTTTATAATCCAGAAAAACAAAATTTGTGTCCCTGGATGGAGAAAAAAATCCAGGAGCAAGCCCTAGGCCTGTTGTCATATCAAACTTAAGTGGGGCTACAGTAAGTGAATAGTAAGCACCATGAAAATAATGATAGCAAGCATTGAGTTAAATATGATTTACGTTTCATATGCACAGTAACTATGGTGTATTCCCTTTGTATCTTCTCACCAGGCCTGCTCGGCCAAAGTGGTAATTGAAGCATAAAAATCAATACCTTGGACATTGGCGCAATACACAACTTGTCTCCTTTGTAATGCATTATGTTACATGGGAATATTGTCCTTATTAAGGGAATTGTATTGATATTTTCATTTAGCTCAACCTATTATGATTTTTATACTGGGCTTCTTGTATGACTTTCAATTGTACAAAAGGACAAAAAACTACTAGTGAGTGCCAGAAATGAAATGTCATTATCAGCATTTGGGAAATATAGCTTTATTCTTAACTTCCCTAAGTAGCTCAAAATCATAATTTCTTTCATAAAATCTCCAATTTGCTAATCAAATTCTAATATCAAAATTTCTGCTTCAACGGGTGTAAGTGGTAAATACAAGATTTATAATCATATGTCAATTGATTAATCCATCTTCCATAAGAAAGAACAGACATCCTTCCTGAGAACCCGTTAACGGTTTGACAGGTTCACTCCGAATTTCTGCTTCAACGGGTATGTACCTTGTAAATAGAAGATTTATAAACATGTTGATTAATCCATCTTCCACAAGAAAGAACAGACAACCTTCCTAAAAAAAAACCTGTTAACATTTTCCCAGGTTCACCTACATAAATCTAAGCCTGCATGCACAAATTCACTTTTTAGTGCCCATGCTTGCATCTCAGCCCACTGCCTCCAGGTATACCTTGTTGCATTTGGTATTCACCTCCCGTAGTCCAACCCCATCCGAAAGCAAGATAACGTAGCGTCTACACAGGCAGAGCTGCTCATATTGATGGGTTCCAACATTAATTGTCTATAAAGAACAATCTGACTGGTAGGGTAATGCTCATATCAGAGGTTGCACACCTTTTGCAGCGTTTAGTTCATAATGATCTGGGTAACGGTAGGAATTATAATCTCATTCCCCAGGAATGGAATCATGCCAACGTTTCTGGTCGACCCACAACATCAATCTTGTTTTGCACAGATTCATTTTGTAATGTATAATAAGGCAGAGTTGCTACCTTTTACTAACTAAAAGGGAAAGAAGGTGTGTAAAAAAATGGAAAGCAAGTAATCTTTCCCCTCATTCCCACTAACATTTTAAAAGGTTATTCGATTTTTGGCCTGTTACCCCTAGGTTACACTCCTTTCTCCCTAACCTAACACTAACATAGCCATCAAGGTGGTTAGAAAATGGGGAGCTACATTGTAGTCATCTTTCCCCTCCCTCCCACCAACATTGTATACTTAAGGATTTTCGATTTTTTGGCCTGTTATCCCCTTTCTTCCAACACCCTCTAACCCTAACCTAACCTCAAAGGGCAAAATTTTATACTTAAGGATTTTCGATTTTTGGCTTGTTATCCCTAAGGTTACATCCCTTTGTCCCAACACCCTCTAACCCTAACCTAACACCAACATAGCCTCAAACATCAAGGTGGTTAGAAAATGGGGAGCAAGTAATCTTTCCCCTCCTTTCAACCAACATTTTAAAAGACTTTTCGATTTTTTTTGCCTCTTATTGCCAGGGTTATACCCTAAGCTTATTTTCTGATACCTCAATGATCTGACACCCGCTATAACCCTAGCCTAACACTAACATAGGGACATTAAAGCACAGGAGTGTTGGAATATAGGATTGTCACCACTGCCAAGGCTTGTATCCAACCCTTGAAGCTCCAAACTAATTAAGAAAGCCAATATAAAATTGCTTGAGAAGTGTCACTTGGAGATACACTTCAGTGGACCTAAATTGTTCACCTCTCCAGGCATCCATCAATTCGACATCTAACTCTGATAAAAGTTCATTCTGTTTCTATAGCTAGATTCAGTAAATTCACATTTTCAACTACATACAATCATGAATATCTCTCCTTTTTTTAAGCCTTGTGAATCCATTTATATTGGGGCATGTTTACTGTAATGTCTGGCTACATGTACATGTAATAAGGGTCTTGGCTTTGAGAACTCTCCTATTTTGGTACACAATGTACAATATAGCTAGTGTTGGAGTGTCCTTCAAGATATGACAGATTCATTCTGATTTTTACCACAAGCTCTGCATACAAACGGTGCTGCATTTTTCATTCTTGGAGCATAAGCAGCAAATTGGGTGTGAACACTGCATTCTGTGACATACACATTATATCAGTTGGAGAGTAACACACACTGTCAATGTATCCCTGCACTATTGCATCATCAGGATCCTATACATTAAAGTTTACAATAAAAACTTTTGGCTCATACTTCCAAAGGTTGCTATTTATTTGTAACTAATACATCATATGTGATGTTCATTCTCATGTTCTCTCATTGTTGCAACAGGTTTCAATGGGATTCACTCATTCATGATGTTTTTTTAATACAAACTACTACTGAGTGATACAGTATATCATCTCATTTATTTGATTGCTTTTTGAACAGAAGAAAATATTGATATGCCAGTTTGCACAAAGCAGCTCTTATTCTTAACATATTAACAACATTAGCTGCCTGCCAACTTCATATGATTATATCTAATGTCTTACAGGTTGTTTATCGCTAATTTGCAGACAATCATTATATTGTGTTTAGCAAAAGCTACTTGTTATACATTGAAGCAATAATACCAGGAAGCAGGCAGACTACAATAATCTTATAAAGTATAGACATAACACAATACATACATGTACTTACCATGCAAAAAAAAGACGTTTCATTAAAGGTATGTCATTAATCATGTTACCCTTATCTACAGCAGATGTGAAAGACGCAATTAAAGAAAGTACGAAGCAATTCCAATTCCAAGATTGTTCCAGACGAATCACAAGGCATTTCATTTGTTCCTTGGAGAGGTCACTTGCAGAGAATTTCATTTATGCTTTCCTGTCAAAGCGTTTTAAAACACATCACCCAAAAACAATCTGTTACCAGATATAAATGTGCCTGAATTTGGAGACACGAAATCAGACTAAAGACCCTATAATCAATTCATTCGTAATGTCAAAAGAATGTAAAAAATCTTATATGGTTCGTAAATAATTTCATCTTGTTGGAAAAGCACTGGATAACAAGTTTTCTTTATTCACAGCTACAGTAGGATCTATATACAATTGATAGTAATGCTTTGGTGACTGTCTTAGGGCCCTTTCCTCAGGTTGATTCTCACTGGACTGAGGAAGGTGACAGTAAGAAGGTCACCAAAATTTCGGCTATCCACTGTATATAGATCCTGGTTGTTAAAACAATAAAAGAAAGAACATTCCTATCTTTCTAGTAAGGACATATGGAAGAGACACGTAGTACAAGTTTGAATCGCCCCTCCCCTCCCCTTGCCTTACATTTGGAACATACAATATATGTAGTTGCAGGACATCGCTATTTTGATTTTCCTAGAAAATTTGCCATCACGGTCTTCTTCTTCTTTTTGAAAACCATCTTCCTCTTGTGGGATTCTTTCTCTTGCACAGACTGTGTTCTTTTCACACACAGAGCCTGGAGGCCACCCTCCTCCCCATCTTCTTGTACCACTTCTGCTTTCCTCTTCCTTTTCTTCCTTTTGGCTTTCTTCTCAGATTTCTTTGCTGGCTCTTTAGCTTCTGTTTTAGCTTCTTCATTTTGAGTCTGGTCTTCCTCTGGCATCAATGGAATGAAATCTTTACCTTTGGAAGTGTCTTCAAGGACTTTGATGGCAGATTTCTGCATGTCACAACTGCTTGTACCATTCTTACTACCTGTGTCTTCTTCATCTGAACTTCCTATTTCATCCTCCTCATCTTTGCTTGAATCCTCCTCCTCTTTTCCCCCGGGTAACTTCAGCCAGGGGATTTTGATGGGTGGTGTCCGTGATGTCACAAACACGACCAGTGGATCAAAAGTTTTGTCATCTTTTGGTGATGTTTTCTGATAGACGAAAAGATGAGAGAAATGCTACATCAATACTGTATTGTATATACATTCAATCAGGCAACTATGTAAACCAATCAACCCTTTTCTAAACCCAATTGATAATGTGCCTTCAAATATCCTAAGTTTTACCAAGAAGCTTTATAATGGATTTTAAAGCTCATTGATAGATGCAATGCATCAGCTTTGACATTTATTATTATGAGGTTTGGTTGATTTACATGTACTTTACAGTTTCAAAACAGTGAGTATCAATTTGATTCTGTATATTTACAGTTCAAGTACTACAGTAGTATTGACATGCAAAAAGAAGGTAGTCATTTAAAATTGACTCACATCCTGATTAAAGTTATGGAGCTGTCTCCGGCTTTGAATTCTTTACTGTCTCACTCATTATTTGGGGGCCCATGTTGTCATTGTTAAATCTGTCATTTTAAGCTTACAAAAGTACATTTCTATCAGTGTCAAGCCATTAAGTTCAGATTTTGGGGATGGATTGGGAGAAAGTTTTCTCTGTCCCAACAAGCAAATTTCCGTCCTGGGACAAAGGGAGCAGTACTGGAGACAGCCCTGAATAAGTCTGTGTAGGATACCAACCTTGAAGCCCATAGCAGCTACAGTTCTGAAGTTGAGAATGGGGGCAACCGTTTCGCTCAGCCCTGACAGGCACAGAGCAGGGACGCAGCGGACAGCACTCAGCAGGACCAGGTGTTGCGTCATCAGGGCCGGCTTCACCGACCGGCACACCAAAACTAGTCGCAACCGGTCCTTCTCCAGCGCCTTGGTGACCTCATTGATGCCCAAAACCAGCTGAGACCTAAAAACAAAATTATCAGTTAAAATCCTTGCCAGATCTTTTGGTGCTTAAGACTAAAGCCCATCTCTTTTTCTATATTCCTTGGGCCACACAATTGTGTAAGCAGATGGAGGCTTTGGTCCACTGATATCAGTTAAGGTTTTATATGGTAAAAGGATATGATCATAGACACAGTAACTATCATATGGTAAAAAAATCAATATACAATGTACCAAGATTGTGTCTTCAAGTTACTTTTACTGATTACTAGCTTAAAATACATTGTACATATGGATTATCAAACTTTGCGGGACGCTGAAGTGCTATTCCATTTGTGTTAGCTTCACCTTTTAGCTCTCTTAGAACTCAAGTATAACACTTTAGATGAAGCATCCTGCTTTTTCAATAGGTGATAGTGTGACTTCAATAGTTCAAGCACACCTTTTAAGTTGCTAAAACATACCTTATGAAAAGGTATGGGCACACACATATACTGTTTCTTTTATGCAATGATGATTTAATCCTCATAATACTGCTGGATGAACATTTACATGTATGTAGTACTGGTCCTTACCAGTCAGTTTATGGTGCAGGTTTATAAGTCTACCACTTTTGCAATATTCTTTTAGTGACAAACACACTCACTTCAACTGTCTTGCCATCTCTTGCTCCTCCACACTGCGTGTAGGCTTCCCAGCATCCTCTGTAGTCCTTGCCCGTTTCCTTTTCCCCTTGGACGTTTCCTTCCTGAGGTAGGCGCTAAGGTCACCAAGGTCACTGAGGGTGAGACCATGTACATGTAACACTTCAGGGGTGACCAAACAAGAAATATAGATGGAGGTGTAAAAATACAGCTAACTGTGGTTAGGCTTAGCAGATGTTTTTGTCAGGATTCCTAGATCTCTGACTAAGAGGAATGGTTATTATGTGGGGGAAATCTGGCCAAAATCAGTTTGTAAGTTTGTAAGATAATCATTGTATCTGCAAATCCCCTCATCTGATCTTCAAGAAGATATAAGGATCTTTCTCAATCTTGGTGTTTTATCTCAACTATAGGAGAATCAAAGATCATACAACATTGTGGTGAAATTTTCAGATTTGCAGGTTAAAAAATACACTCTTTTGCAATCACACAAAAATCTAGTTTCCAGGGGATGTCATCCATAAAACCAGTCAAGTGGACTACTTGTAAAAAGCATTTCTTATTCAAATCTAGATTTCATAAAGATTTCAAGAAAGCTTTTAAGCCTGTCTTATTCAGTGTCAAAGTTACCTATGACTCATCTCCCTAATAGTAATACTGTCACTCATATAGACTATTTTTCAACAGTTCCTTCCTTCAAAGACACCACAATGGGAAGTTGTAACAGTTTATTTTACAGCCATACTTTTACATACTATCACAATGTTATGTATATGCCAATCCCAATTCAAAGTACATTTTTGTATACTGTTACTGTGACCTATATAATTTTTGTATCACATATGGAGCCAGAAACTGACCGTTGATAGGGGTATACACTGTGTGTCATGCCAACAGGAAACTAGCCCTTCACCAATCACTCAACAAACAGAAATTAAGTAGCTTAACTATCAAATATTTCATTTAATTATGGAGCTTGGCCAATCAAAGTAGAATAAGTATCTTCAGATCAAATGTTGTTATTCCTTCACACTTTTGCAAGTCACTCCATTATTTACTTTAGTTCGAAACACTGTCTTTCAAATAAACTGGAATCTGACCCTTGATACATATGACAGTCAACAGTGGTAAACACAAATTTCAATGTTGTACCTAAGTTTTGTTACATTCCCCAAGACTGTTATTTATTGCTCTGTTACTATATGTACATTGATACATCTTACAACATGTGTCATGTTTGTTTACAAATGATGTCATGTTAAGAGGTCAGAAAACTTTCTACTTGTACTAACAGTAGTTCTTCACTCACGGGTTCTTCGAAACTACATCAACCTTCATTAATGCTGAACTTTCTGGCAGTAATGTTCTTTTTTTACTGTCTTCTACTGTTTTTGCTGACTTTGAGGACAGGATGTCAACTGTCCTTGTCAACAGCAAACATGGCAACAACTCATACACTTAATACAAAGTGTTACCAATTATCAAGTTATCTTATAGTTATACATATACAAATAACAAGACTTCACTGGAGAAATTCTCAAACAAGTACTGTGTCCAGTGGTCTTTTAATGACAAGCACAGTTTAGAGACCATTTCTCGAGACTTCTTCAGGTGATTACTAGTAATGTAGCAGGGGATGTGGGGCTACATAATCACTGGTTCAAAACCTTCAGCCAGCTAAGGTAACCACTTGGCACCAAATTTCTCAACCCCAGATGTCCCTGAATTCCTGTTCTTCCGGCCCATCCTGCAGACCTTGCAGTTCTTTCAGCCCTTCGATCACCAGCCGGATATGCGCCTTTATTCTCCCAGAATCCTTTGTCAGGCACTCCGCGTGCTCCGTCAGATGTTCGATCTTCTTGTCGATGAACTTCAGCGCCTCGCCGTGCGTGAATTCTACGTAGAATCCAAACCCCACCGCGACAAAGATCTTGCTAACATCCGGAACTTTCGCCTGTACATAGAAGTTGCATCCCAAATCCACTTTAGTCCTCAGTTCACCTTTGGGAAAGTCCACCTCCTGCATTCGCTCGATGTTCGTTTTCAGCTGAAGATACTCCGACATCTTGGCGTAGATTTCGTCGCGACTGTCGAGAGTTTTCTGTAGATCAACCTTGAGTCGTTCGTTCAGGAACTTCTCATATTCCGTGACCTTTTGTCCTATTTCTGCGGTATCAGGTTCCAACTCCATACTTCTTGTAATTTGAATACTGACTGAACCTTGAGAAAGTCACTAAGTGGATTGTTCACCTAATGTCATACCAACCTTTTAAGCTTGTTGAGAATTTCAGGAGTGACACCTTTCTCCAGAGTTGGCCTAGATATAATAGAGTAAAATATGTTATGATCATTATACTCTTTATGTATCAGCAACAGACACAGTGTATACTTTTATGCCCCTGCTTATAGAGTATGCTATTTCTAAGGTAAACTTGTTTTCTTTCGTTCCAATTATCTTTCCCTTCCTCACTCTTTCATGGCTTTTGAACTTTTTACTTTTCTAACAATTCGTCATTTATAACCTTAAGTTCCTGTGCCTGAGCACAGCTAGTAGATCGCTAAGTATTACTCCGCTATAACTGCCAGGGTATGACCCCAAATACTTCTCCAGTTAATCTTTACCAAAAAAAAAAGATATCCAGGTAAAAGCATATGCCCCCCTCCCCTCCTCGCGCGCATGTGGTGGCTGAAAAAAGGCTACGAAAAATGTAGTTTTCTGTCACAACCACAACGTCGACAAGAAAATATTGTGGACTGCTTCATTCCCGACATGTTAATGTTAGGTTTAACTTACCATGTGCGCTGGTACGGGCTGTCTAACAAGTTCTTAACGACGGGTTTCGGAGTGAAAGTACGGACGGAGCCTTCTAAAACTGGTGCCGCCATGCTGGCTGGACCACTATTTTGAGAAGAGGGGGGGGGGGGTTACATTCATACTTTGATACCATTCAGACCCTGATAGTATGCCTAAAACAACTAAAAACATGTCAAACACTTTTTATCTGTTTAACTTGATTATATAACATCTTAAATTCAGACATGAAATAAAATCTATAAATCATAATTACACCCCTCCAAAGTATATTGGCACAGGTTTTAAGGGTCAAAGGGTAAGAAACCGCGGGAAAATTTAGTGGATTGACTTCTATACCTGTTGCCGTGGCGCGCAACTAAAAACAGAAACTTTCGGGTAGAAGATAGTAAGGCTTGCTGAGTAAGAAGATGCCACCGAGAAGAGGAAGCGGTGAGAAGGGAAGAGGGTCCGGTAGCGAGGAGAAAGAGCAGTGGGTCGTGGTAGTGCCAGGTCTGTCGCCCCCCTCCCCCATTCATTTTGTTTCAGATATATAAATCTCTATCACTGTACTAGAGTTCTCCGCTTAAGCCCCCTTTCCTCTAGGACGGCGATCATGCTGCGCTCTCACTGCGACCTAAATAACATATGTGAAACCTTCGCTTTCACACTGGCTATATCATACAAAACGTAAAAGTGTGATTGAGAAGACAACAGGAATTAGAAAGCATTTTCATCATCATCATGGGTTACCCCCATATAACCCCGCAAGGGGCAAAGTAGGGGGGGAGCTGAGGTCCCGGGTTAGGGCGGGCAGCCCTCCTGCCTGGCGCGGAAGCTCTCAACTGTGGGAGCACTTACTACCGCGCCAGGCAGGGAATTCCACTCCGGAATTGTTCTAGGAAAATATGAATACTTGTATGTGTCTGTTCTTGCAAAGATTGGTTTGTACTTATGTTGATGGCTGCCTCGGGTTCGCCCTTGGGTCGGAATCAGTAGGTTCTGTGTGTCTATGTTAATCTTGTTGTTAACTAACTTATAAAAGAAGGTGAGGCGGGCGTTCCTCCTCCTTTCGGAGAGAGGACGCCACTGCAGGTCATTGAGCATTTGTGTCACGCTGCTAGTCTGCCGGTAGTCATTGAGGGTCACTCGGGCAGCCCTGCGCTGGACGGCCTCCACCGCCTGTATCCCTTTGTTGGTGTACGGGTCCCAGACGGTGGCACTATATTCCAAGTGGGGCCGTACCAGCGCTTTGTAACAAGTGGCCTTGACCCTGGATGGACAATGGGTCAAGTTGCGCCGAATGACCCCTAGGACCTTACCAGCTTTGCTAGTGGCGTGGTTGATATGGGTGTCCCACCGCAAATCGTCGGACAGTTGTACTCCAAGATAGGGGTGGGACTTAACACCGGTGAGGGCTTCTCCACAGAGGGAGTACTGTGTTAAGATGGGGTGCTTCTTACGGGTGATATGGAGGATGTGGCATTTAGAGGGGTTGAACGACATAAGCCAACGATTTTGCCATTCAGTTAACGCATCGAGGTCAGACTGCAGATCTTGAGCGTCAGAAGGCTTGCTGATAGTTCGATAAATCAAGCAATCGTCAGCAAATAGTCGAACATGTGAGTCTACGGAATCGGGTAGGTCGTTAATGTAGAGCAGGAAGAGCAGAGGGCCTAAAACAGTACCCTGCGGAACTCCAGAGGTGACCTTAACAGCTTTAGATGTTCCACCGTCAAAGACGACCCTCTGGGTTCTCTCCGTAAGGAAGGCCCTAAGCCAAGACTGAAGTAGGCCAGAAATGCCAAAATTTTGGAGTGCTTAGAAAGGTAAGATATGCGTGAAGTAACGTATGGAAATTTGCTGAAACTCAGATGAAATTCAATTGCAGTATAGATACAAGTTGTGCTGGATAAAGATATTTTAAAGGTAAGAATGACAAAAGATGTACCAAGGAGTTGTTTATGGTTCTTGTGTCATTAGTGTAAAAGCTTGTCTGTTTTGATACAGATTCAGTTGCTGGAAGCCAAGATGGAGGAACAACTTTCGTCAAGCTTCTACATCCCAAAACAGGTCTGTCTTTTTCAACTTTCATATGTCTTATGTTTCGCAAGTGTTGGGTGGAAGGTAGCCGCAGGGACTGTTGATGGGCGTCTTTTGCTTGCAGTCTTATACTGTATAAGACTGCAAGAAAAAGACGCCCATCAAAAGTCCCTGCGGCTAGGTGGAGTGTAGAATGTCAGTCTAGGTTCCAGAGAATGAGGAATCCCCAAGCATTCATTCTCTGCAAGAAAAGAACAACTGAACACACTTATCAAGGATAGTTAACTTAAGGTGTTCATTGCTGTAAGTGTAAAGGCCTGCTTCTCCAATGCATCCTCAGGGTATCCCCTAGGTAAAAGTAGGCAGAGATGAGCCTCATTGCACCATCTGATATGGAAAAGTGCTATGCTACCTTACCTTTACCTTACACCTTTTGAAGATTGCTGTTTGTCCACTAATGAGTTCTGTGCTGCTGCTTTTTTTCAGAGAAAAGTGGCATGTTCCTGTTTTCTAAAGAGAACCAGCAGGTCCTGGAAGTCTTGGCTTTCCAGGAGGAATTCAGGTCCTGGTTCATCGGCGAATCTGTTCAACAAGGTGAAATGGCACTGTGCATCTTTGTAACTTCACACTTTAGAGGGAATCATTCCTATATATAATTTTGTGTTTGCCACTGTTAAGGTATATAATGTTTAACACTCTGATAGTATAGGTGCATCCACGCCATGCACTAATTTAGACTGGTAGACCTGCCAAGATTACTGACAAGCAGACAAAGAAAAAAATCTATGATGTTCTATGATGTCTTGATGTTAGTCTTATTTTAACATGATATTTTTCTAAATTTGTATTTTTCTAAGTCATGTCATGATGTTTCAGATGGAAGCTTGCACATGGTGACCCTGGTTGACCCCCTGTTTCTGGTCTTGCCATATCTAGTAAAAGCCTATGAGGTAAGCTCAGTATTCTCTTGTCTTTTTGACAAACTTGCAAGTTGAGGTATAATGCATTGTACATGCACTTATATGTGATGATAACAATGATCCCATACAAGGGCAGCCTTGCTTAAATCTTTTTCAGTCCTGCTCATTGTTTTGGAGCCCATATTGTTAATTTGCTTTGTTAAATCTGTCATGTTACATTTTCATCAATATGCTCAGATTTTTTGGATGGATGGGGATGATTCTTTTCCTTTCCACCAAGCAAATTTCCACCCCTGGATGGAAGGATGGGTCTTAGAGACAGCCCTGGATGTGTTATAAGAATTGTTACGAAGTGGTTGTGATTTTCATTACCTGATTTCTCCCCAGAGTGGAATGTACATGCCCATCGACCAACTGGTGTCAGATGACCAGTACCCAGAATGCACCAGGTTGTTGAGCTGCATCAACCCCTCTGACTTGGAACACATCTGTGATGTCAAAGGTTAATCAACCTTAAAAAATACAGCTACTAATTATAGTATCATGTAGGCATAATACAAAGTATAAGGGTCTGCATGCTCTTTTCCGTAAGGCATAGGCAGCTTATTTTGATTTGCCATAATTTGCAGGGGAAGCTTATTCATGTAATTCTAAGTGAGGCGACCAAATTTTAGAAAATAGCCTTTGATTTTATCATAATACATGTGTATGTAGGGTGTTCTTCTGAATTCAGCAAAAAGCATTGTTGGGACCCCCTATGCAGACCCTCAAATATCTGTTGAACCTTTTAACTCTAACTCTAAGGCTTTGATTTAAGTGTTTTTTGTACTGATATTAAAGGAGATCTTCTCTTTCATTCCTTTACTTATGTATATAATTCCTTTGTTAACTTCAGGGTCAGGTGATGTGAGGGCTTGTCGTTATAGTGAGGAACGTACTCTGGAATGGTTAAAGCAGAAGGTAAGTGCTTCTACTTTAGTTGTTTATTGTTCCAATAGGAGATAGAACTACAGATATTTTGCAGAGTGAACAATATTATGTGTTGTATTCTCCCTATTCTGGTTGCATGTAGTGTTTTTTCTTGGCTTACAACTAGTTACAACTTACAGATGATTCTTCTAAGCAAGGAGGTTTTGCCATCTTGTTTATCCACCTTGTTCATTTTCACCAACCCCATCTAACAATATTTTCCTGAACTGCATCTGAGGCTAAAGTTAAAGTCCCCCCTGCACCAGACAGTGCATCTTGTGCAGATGTTTTCTGTGTGTGGCAATTGTTTGTATATTATAAGTGTGTGTGTTTGCGTTATAGTAATTTTTACAAACACTTGTACAGTGGAAGCCAGTTAACGCACACACGCATGTAATCCCCAAAACCGGTGCGGTCCAGGCAGATAACTTTGCAATATTGCACCAGCCGGATAATTGCAGCGAATTGACTGGCAAATAGGTCATGCAATTAAGCGGCTTCCACTGTATCTGCATTGATGCATTGCTAACTTAAAAATATAACTCATGAAGAAAGTCTGTGTTTTCCAGGTGGAGCAGGCAGCAGACAAACTGACAGACAGCAGTGTAAAAGTGACAGGAGGGGCACAGCTGCTTACATTCACTCACAGTCTCAAAACTGAGCAAGCTTCCAGAGGTGAAAATAAGTACTTATTGTACATGTAGGACATAAAAAAAGGTTAAGTCCTCATAGTCTTCTTTTTAGGAGATGTGGGTCTTGGGCATGGTATTGGAAAACACAGCTGGTTCCTCACCATCCATATGTTAGCAAAATCTCTCTCATCTTTAAGGGTCTTTGTTCTGGATTCAACAAATAATTGATATGTTTTGATGGTTTCCAGATATAGATGATCAGTACACAATATATAGGCAAACAGAAAGAATACTCAGTTTTCAAGTCAATACCCACATACATATATTAAGCAATAGGTTATGCAAATATACATTGATTGATTTGATATTCTGCCTCAATGCTCTTATCATAAAAATGTTGTTTTTCTTTTTTTTTTGGTTATATTTCATCTTCAGTTTTTTGGGTACCCATCACCTATCGTCTGTTGTATGTTATTCTGTGTGGAATAAAGCAAATAGAAAATCAGAGATTAACAAGTTTCTGATTGTCTTTACCAGATGACTACCTGCGCTATGCTTGTGGACTGGTGTCAGATTATATCAGTACAGACCTAAGTAAGCAGCTTAATCAGCACATGGGGTAAGTTGTCAAGGTAATCGGCATTTTGGACATACTGGACTTCTGAGGTGTGTTGTTGGTGTCTCTGTAGGTAACAGAAACACATGTTTGCTATCAAGGTATCAGAATCATGTGAGCTTCAAGCTGAGTTTATCCATACTTTTTATGCTGAATATGTCCATTGTGTTCTTGATACATGTAAGTGCTTATTGCAAGATGCATTTTTGTCATGTCTGATATTTCTTTGACTTTGTAAGGTAAATACATTTGATTGTTTCCCAATTTCTTATTTAGCCATGTATTTGTCTGATTTGGGCATCTTTTGACTTAAGAATATATTTTATTGTTCATTCCTATTTCACAGAATCAAGCTTCCTGAGAAAAAAGAAGTCAAGTGTGGTGAACCCCCAGCAAAGGTGATTATTTTATGCACTTCCTAATATCAGTGTACCTACATTTTCTAGTATGGCTTAATCTTGCAAAAATTCAGTATTTAAAGTTGAAATTCTGTGCAGTTACCAACTATGAAAATGTCTGTTTTCCAGAAAGCTAAATTGTCTTCAGAGATTCCAGAAGCAGCTGAAGACTACAGCAAATTTGCTGTCAAGGATGACAAACCAAAGGTGAGTTTGTTATGGAGTACAAATATACTCTTTTTTCCAATGTTTACATGATGTTCTTTTGACTAAGTGAAGTGACAATACATCATGGTAGTCATGCCTGAAAAAGAAAAGATGATAAAATACACGTATGTGTACATTATAGTGAACACAATGAGTTAACCATTCAGGATTCCTTATTTTGCTTCTTGGCATCCTATCTTAATATACATGTACCATTTCGATTCCTCATACATCTGTATTGCCTCTGGGAAACCAGGTACAGTATGTATCTTAAAAATGTCACTTTGTAATATGCAGTTGTGTTATTGAAAAACGCTAACACTTTACTTCCAACACTGAATTAAACTATAGGGACTTTATATCCCTCTAAATTTTCGGTCAATCTCCATCAACCTTGTTCACAGAGTGATCCTTCTATCTCCAGCAGTGATGTCAGGAACATACCACTTTTGCAAAAGGGGGTCATCAGTATCAGAAAGTCTATACAGTTGTGGTTGTGAAAAAGTGTACTTTTAACTTAGCCATGATTTTTCTTTTCAGAACACAAAGATGACAGCCGCACAGAGAGCTCTCAGTAAGGTGGACAAAACAGGCATGAAGAGCATATCCAGCTTCTTCTCACCAAAAACTGCTGCAAAAAACAAGAAGTAAAAGAGTAAAAAAAAAGAATGTTGCAAGAACAACATTGAAGTAACAACTGTGCCTTTATTTGAGTAAGACTATCATGTTTTCTGTCATATTTTTGTCGTGTCCACATTTTGTCAAAATACCTCTTTTACATATAACTAGACAAAAAGGATCTACCAATAAGGTTGCATATTGTTATGTATTTTGATAGTGCAAAAAGGTTGTTTTATATACTAAATACAAAAAGGGCAATTTGAAGTATTTGTATGAACATGATATTTGTTTGAAATTATATCTTTGATCTTAGCAAAGGTGTCCGAAGTAAACTTGGAAACTAGTTTCAAACAATTTTGTACAATGTATCAATTTTGATAATTCTGTTCACCATGCTGTTAAGGCAAATAAACTTTCATAGAATAAAATGGCCTAAAATTTGTCTTCAAGTCATGCATCATTTTTGGTGATGCCTTGCAATAGCAAGGAGTTTATAGACTATACCGGCTTGACAATAGTAATGCTTTAGTGTAACATGCACTTTTATGTTAGGCAAAGATTAAGCTAATTTTTCAAATTTAAGATATAGTTCGTTGGCTAGGCTCTGGTGTTATGATCTGACTAATTAAAAACATGATGCATTTTCTTAAGTGCACCTGCACCATGGTTCAGCAGGGGGCGCTGCAACACTAATCTTCTGGCATTTTCTTTGGTACTAAGCAGCCATGGGCATTTGATAAAAATAAGATGATAAAGCGAATAGAGAAAGAGAAAGAGAAGACATGACATGGTTTTCTGTGATATTTCCTCGTACATGTGTTTATAGACAGCATAAGTTGAGCTGTAAATGGTGTGTCGCTGACAAAAGACAGTAGATGCTGTCTGAAACACATATCTGTTTTCAAAATCTTATCCAGTTGCTTGAGTGACTATTTTTAGTGTATCTTATTACCTGGTTGTATAACCTTCATCAACATACAAAGTCCAAGTTCATTAATGGGCCTCCAAGCGACTTTCTATGGTATGGAACTTCCAGTTTTGATATCACATATTCATTTGGCATAAAGGAAGCACTGTATGTTTAAGTCTATGCTTTGGTTTCAAATAACAGCCAAGGCAGCATTTTGTCAATTTTTGTAGTAGATGCCCTGCAGTACTACCTCAGGACACAAGGAGGAGCTTGCTGGAGCAATTCTTCAGAGACGTTTTAGATAAGAGGACACATTATTCTGCAAGTCCTGAACAATATCTAAATTCAATACAGCATACATTTTGTACGATTTGTAGCTGCAACATGTTCATATACATATTATTTTCGATCAAACTGCCAAGTGTTGTAAGGACAAGCTTGTGATGTCTTTATACAGACCCAGTGTGAAATATCAGAACACAGTTGGGCTTTATTTGGGGAGAGGTATGGTCGGTATGTGAGGCACCAAATAAGGCGTCCCGCCTGTGTACTAGTATGTGATCCCTTAAACATTATTCTCCAAGCAGAGGTAAGGCTCTGGCTGGTTTTGGACTTTATTTTATATCTGGCTTTCTATTTTGTCAGTTTTAGTTGTCCACTTGCCAAAAAGAAAACAAAAAGACGAAATATAAATTAAAAACCATCCAGCCTTTTCTGTGCTTGGAGAATACTCAAACATGTCCGCAGTGATGACACCATTACAAAACACGGTTTCATACATCAATTATTTATTATCTTATCCAGACAACTCATCAACAGATCAGATAAACATCACAAAGATACGTCGTTTGTAAATGTCAGAGAAAAATGTCCCTTTTTGGGATACTGTTCATTCATGATCAGCATATACACACAAAGAGAGAATCTAGTAGTCTCTCTAATATCACGTCATGCACAGATACAATAGTCCAATACGTAACAGCTACAATATAGTAATGGACTAATATAATTTCATCAAAGGAACCAGCTTGCTCTGGCTCTAAGGGTGTGTCCTGGCAATTTACATGCTTTAAATGAAACATCTGAGTGTCCTGCTTTCATTATTAGTACATGCTTGTTAAAAAGCCTAGGCAAAAGTCTCATTACTCCATGTTGTGTATTGTTACATCACCCTTCAGAGTGGAGCCAATCTCACTACTAAGGGGTCCATCCCCAAGGGTTCTATGTCTTGTATTTGTTCTGTAGAGATATTAAACCAGGTCTGTCTCTAGCTTAAAATTTCCTTCCTTCCCACTCATTGTTTGGGAGCCAATGCTGTTGATTTTCCTTGTTGAATACGTTATTTCAAGATTACGAATGTACATACTAGTATTCAACAGTTTCATGTTACTTATGGGACGGATGAGGTAAAATTACTTTCCTTCCCAACAAGCAAATTTCTGTCCCAGGACGGAAGGACAGGTTCTGGAGACAGCCTTGGGTTAAACCAACCAGAAGTTTGATAGAAAGTTTGTCTATGTTAGTAAAACTCAAACTGTAAGATTCAACTGTAATTTCCAGCAAAGAGGAATACTAGTAATGGATTAAACATTGCAGAGGATTCATCCCCCATCTGTGTCAAGGAATGATTGTCAGGCCTGATAACCCAGCCCTTAATTAAGATGGGGTGCTTTCTGCAACTTATGATCCACTGCTCACCATGTCATGTGTTCTACATTTGTATCTGCATAATGCAACATCATAGAAGAGGTGGATTAATCATTTGTTCATCATAAAATGTTCCCTTTATGTTGGAAGTTATGGTTCAATACTGTTACACAAAACCAAAATATTCATAATAAATACTTTAAGTTGACACTAACACAATTCAATCTCAAAGCTCCTTTTTCTAGATCTGTTTTTACTCTCAACTATTTCTTCAATTTGTCCACACTAGCTTCAATCTTGATAGCTTAAAACCACAGCATTTAAAGGAAATGGAAACCATGCAAACCAGCAAATGCTGATTCTAGCTATGGTACTGTATAAAATGACAGTTTTCCTACCTTTACTACAAAAAGTTATGATTACAATCTCACTCAAAAGCAAATATATACATTGGCACATCAAGATATAATGCAATAGTAAAAAACAACATGGTATCTCCCTATTGCAAATTCAAAGTCTAATTGAATAGAAATCATATAATTTACAAAATGCAAAATAAACATGCATTTAACTTGCATCATTTCAACAGTTCCTTAAAACTGGAACACAAAGATGTAACAATATTTCAAAAGTTGTAATTCCTAGTCTATTCAAACACTTGTACAAAAAATACCCCATTACAAAGTAAAAAGGAAACATACCATACATTTTGTATCATCAATGAAAGTGTACATGTATGTGAGGATGGCAAACTATCTGTTTGTGACAAATATCTGTATCTAAGTAGCTAGTAACATAACTGCTTTTCAGTGTCAAACACGAGCTAGACCTCCTAGCTAGTCTGACATTTTGCTATATGTCTGTTGTTCATCTGACAAGGACTGCTTTTGCTATGTAAGGTTTGAATGTATATCATATAATTAACAATGATCAGTGGTAGGTTCCCTAAATGTTTCCCCTAAGTTTCAAACGTTCCTATCGCTAGTCATCATGACGCGGGCGAATGTTCTTCTTGGCCTTCTTTGCTGTGTGTGAAGAGGTATCCTCCGAAGGCCGCTCTGTTGAGGCTTCCCACGATACACCTGTGGGTACCGCATCGTCATCTTCATCATCTTCATCATCATACCACTGCAGATGCTGCAGGCCCATGGCGGCAGGCTGTTCCTTCTGGCCGACATCTGAGGCCTGCCTCGTGGGTCGCGACGCCTTCCTCTTCTGGCCAACTCTGTACTCCGGCATGGTGTAGGTCCCGCTCATCCAGCGCGATGCGCTGTCCGGCTTGTTCCCGTTGTCCGGAGGGGGGGCGCCGGCCGTTCCAACATCCGTCTTCCCTCCCTGGTGGTCGCCGGCGCGGTTCCATCTGGGCTGGAAGGTGGGTCTGAAGTAGGTGGTGTCCGGGGCGGTGTTGCCGACAGATGGTCTCACCTCCGCCTTGGGTAGGGCCGCGCTGCCGGACGTCTTCGGGAGGGGGACGCTCTGCATGGGGCGCTTGGAGAGGGAGGAGTGGACACTGAGCGGGGGGTTTATCAACATCATCGGGGGAGGAGGGGGGAGGTTGTGTCTACCCACACGGCCTTCCGGGTCCCACGGCCTGCTGGACGACTTAGGGGGACCCTGTTTGGTAGCGTCTTTCTTCTCCCCCTTCTTCTCTTCCTCTTTCTTTCTTTCTCCATCTTCCTCATCTTTCTGATCTTCTTCATCTTCTTCTTCGTCTTCTTCTTCTTCTTTGGAGTCAGAGTCTTCGAAGATGTTGAGGGGCTGAGCATCATTGTGTCGTCTGCGGAGGTCTGCCAGGAAGTCGAGCGCGGCGGCCCGGTTGGTCTGGTCATTCAGATCTTCTTCTTCTGTAAGGTAAGAACAAATCACAGAAAAGACACAGTTAATAAGGATCCAGTTGGTGTTTGTGCTGAACAATATTAAACTTACCGATTCACCCATATCAATGATACTTTCCAGTCTTTAGCCTTCAGAGTGTGTGACAAGTCAAGAAGCTACAGAACAGACACAGTTAAACTTAAGGATCCACTCAGTATTTGCACTGAAAGATATTAAACTTGCCATTTCACCCATATCAAGGATACTGTACACTCTATAGCATTTACAGCATGTGACATGTTTTTTGGAAGCTTTTACTCAAGCCATTTACTGCTTGCTTTTTCTCCTATGATCATATATTTAAGAAATTGAAATCGTGGGCAACTGAAGCTTTTGCTGATGAGACTGTCTGTAAGCTAATGTATCTAACCTATTTGATCCATCTACATTGTCATTAGAGATATGGAGCCTGATTTATGTGATTTTATAGATTATCAATACTATCATGTATGGGAAAATCTTCCTGTGGAACATACTTGGCACACAACTGAGTTACGTTGTATTGCTACAAATGAATTAAATTCCTCTTTTCCAATCAAGGAATACTTCCATTGCCAAGTTCGTAGAAATGAAAATCAATATAAGCTTAAGGAAATGAGCACAACTACCGAAAATGAATTGGAACTCTAATGACTGTAAACTAATTATAGACATGCTTACGCTGCACTTAATACTATAAAATATGAACAAAGGTTGCTTTAGAACTTACTTGGCACACAGCTACATTTTCACACATGAAATACGTTACAGATTTTTCAATCAATAAATGCTTTTGTTGCCAAGTTCGCAAAACCATTATGCTCCTCTAGAATAAACCCAACTCCCTTAATGAATTAGAATCTTAATGTTTGTAGACTAAACTAGTTAACGATATGCTCATGAATGATGTTAAACTCAGTATTCGTACCCATGATATTGGACAATTGAAAATTTGCATATCAATTCATAGCTAAAGGATAAATCTGTTATTCAACTAGATTCTTTTGCATATCAATTCACAGCTAGGATATAAAAATCCTGTCCAACAAAATTTCTCCAGTGTCACTGATGAAAAACAACGGATGTTGTTTGAAAGGTCTGACCGTTTCCAAAATCATATCCAGTTGCTTGAGTAACTGCTTTTTGGTATATCTTAATACCTGGATGTCTAATCTTCATCGAAGTATGTATCTCTCGCTATTATTTGTTTTATACCATGTATGTAAAATAATATAGGCTTATAAGACTCATTAAACTGTATCTCTCGTTGTCTGACCCTTGCCTCTTCCCTAATGACCTTAATGAAAAGCAGCCTGCTGGTCAACTTGAGCTTTTATGATTAAACAAAGGTTCAAACAAACAACAACAAAAACTAATTGTTGAACTTTTAAGTTTATACAAAACAGATAAAAGTCAGTAATCGTACCTATGATAGCCTAATAAAAAACAGGGTCACCCTGAAGGCTGTAGTCTAACCTTCATGTCTAGGCTGGATGTCTAACCTTCATTGACGTATGCACTTTTTAACTGTAGAATGTTCAAGTTTATACAAAACAGATAAAAGTCAGTAATCGTACCTATGATAGCCTAATAAAAAACAGGGTCACCCTGAAGGCTGTAGTGGGTCCACCTGTTGGGGTTGACCACGTAGTCGGGGGCGGGGGGGCGCTGCCAGGGACCGCGGGAGTCCCGTTCCGGCGCCCGCCCCCCGCCGGGATTCAGCTGCTCCAGGTTGCCGAAGGCTGAGGCCATGCGGCGCTGGAAGTCCGGGTTTGCCGGGTTGTGGATGGAGTAGCCCTCCCGCTCCTTGTCGCCATCTTGCTTCCCTGACATCTTTGAGTTTGAACTAGTGAGAAAAAAATTACAGATAGCTCTGCATTTAGTTGTCTAGATATAGGATCCAACTGAGTACTTAGTGGATGGAGTAGCCCTCCTGCTCCTTGTCACCATCTTGCTTCCCTGATGACATCTTTGAGTTTGAACTAGAAACAGAAAAATGACAGAATTACAAGCTCTAATTTCATTTGTCTCTGGCCAGATGTAGGATCCAACTGAGTACTTAGTGGATGGAGTAGCCCTCCCGCTCCTTGTCGCCATCTTGCTTCCCTGACGACATCTTTGAACTATGAACAGAGAAATGACAGAATTACAAGCCCTAATTTCATTTGTCTCCCGAAAAATGCCCTGGCACACGAGGCTTTTCGGAAGTGAAGGACACCCAGATTTCTGAGGATTCGTGCAGCGGCATGTTTAATCAGCGATGCCTCAATGCACCCATCCACGACTTTTGGTAGAGCTACTGTATAAGACTGCATGCAAAAGACTAGCTCTAATCCCACAGTCACACCACGGCTAAATTAAGACAACTCTTACACTTAACGTAATCAGCCAACACCTTTATTAACCATGTGGGTACAGCCCTTTGACACAGCCCATGCACCCATGTTGTACTACTCACGGACAGTTATGAATATGCATGAAAGTACAGACAGTATGACACAAATATTATGCCGCAAGAACATCATATTGATTATGTAGATTATGACTACATATAACGTTAACGTTATATCCAAAATTTCCACCAAATTTCTCGTGCCTTTTCTGGCATACTATCTCGACTGCAAAAGCAGGCTACTACGTATTTAGCACAGTGCCAGACGACAGCGGTAACAGAACATGTCCCGTGCAGCCAAATACTCAAAATTCCGCCCCCCTCCCCTACCCCAGAGATGCTATTTTTAGGACGGTATGACTGCTAAAGCGCCCTTTGAAGAAAGATTCGCCACAGAAAGTACAAGACGCCTTACCGTGGGACTGGGAGTCCTTCGTCTGACACTACAGTGGCACTAGAAAAACAACAAGCTCACAAAAACGGACCAAAGCTTACCGTACAGTATCGAAGGATTCGCGTCGCACCAAGATATATTGATGGCTGAAGGTCAGGGGTTAAGAACGGGGTGGTCCACTAAGCAAAAGGGGTGTAAAGCACACGACACAAATTTCTGTAATCAATTCTTTTCCAAATTTTGATTAGGCGACACTAGTATATATATAATATATAATGAATACGTATTTCATTTCAAACAAAGACAATGTCATGATTTAATGTTTACGAAATGATTTAGAGTGTTGACGTAATTATTTACGCGGCCCCTAAAATGGCGGGAAGATAACGTATGCCCATGTTTGCCTGGTCGAGATATCGCATTTCATGATTGTTTGCACAGACTCTGACTGTCGCTTTAATATAGAATGTCCTTAGGTCGCTTGGAATGAGACCATCCAGGGAAAATATCAAACTGGGGACCTTGAAGCTAAGCATAAAGAGTTACAGAATGTCTACGTGCAACGTTAACGGTTTATAGCTTACCATGACGCTTAGACAATTAAGTTACTGGAATAAAACTATTTGTTGTTGTCAACAGAGAGGGTGGATTTCTTCATCTAACTTTCACTGGGGAAAACCGACCATTCATTTGTTTCAGGTTTAATCGCAAAACTATATATTGTGAGTATGAAAGTCTTGTGCGGCTGATGTAGTTTTAGCTCCAATGGCTTCTCAATCTAAACAAAGGCAATAAACAACATAACGTTAACCAGAGTGCCGATGATCAAATGTCTGCTAAACGTGTAAGGAGACAAGCAGGAAAATATCAAAGTTTCTTTGTTTCATTATATCTTTCTTTACGTTTGAATATAGTGATAAAACACGAGTAAAGCTGAGGAAACCTGTTTGCAGTGTCACGTGATGGCACGTTCAGAACCAAGGACGGGCATAATAGGTATTCCTGGGAACTACAATTTCGACTGAATTCGGCTCTAAAATTATTCAGATGGCTCACTATCTAACAGGAGGTTACATTTTTTTTTAAACACACCAAGTGCACATTTTATATACAGTGGAATTCGCTTATTTGGATAGCTCATTTGTCAGCGCATTTTATCCAATAGTCCGAAGTATGCAACAGTCCGAAGTTGGGCCACACAACAAAAGTTGGCGTGAAAAAATAGTGTATTTGATGAATACAATATTGATATTGAACATTTAACGATAATATTCCACAATGAATTTGGGGGGTGGGGGGGGATGACAACGAATCAGCAGAGTGTCATAAAAAATCGTCGGAAACGTCATGAATTATGCAGGCTAGTTAAGGCCAAAGTCATTATTATCATTCTTATTATTCATATATATATATATATATATATATATAAATTCATGCAAAAGACACATATGGTGTAAGCGGACTTCCAGCATAGTGCTCAGCTAAGACCAGGCAAGAACTTCAAGAGATTCCGGGCGTGGTGAGGACCCCTGTCGACACATGGTGTTGGTCCAGGAAGGCTTGGATAGCAACTTTGCTTAAGCATAATTGACGAGACACTGTGTGGTATCTCACACGTCGGTCTCCAGCATAACCTCACCCTGGTCGCAATCCAAAGTCCAAATCTGTTTCAAAAAGTGCTTGTCAGAAAAAAAGGGACAAGGGACTAGAGAATCTCCACTGGTGAAGATGATTGAATGTGAAGAACAGTGTCCTCAAACAAGATGATCGTTCCAGTAGTAATAGACGTTAGGAACACGTCGAATCGCTTTCTCGAAAAATCCCCCCCCCCACCAGCTCATTTCGACAAGCACGTAGTACAATGGGTAACGACTTTAACTCCCGATCCTAAGGACTGTAACCCTTTTCAGTAGCTTGCACGTCAGTCAGCCAGGATTCGAACGTCCAACCGTCAGATCCATAGTTAGGAGTGACTTACCACTATACTACATGTTCGCGCACACGCTACACTAAATCGGTGTACACACGTAAGAAGATAAAAGCTAAATGTTCTTTTTTTTATTTAACAATAGAATTATTTGTGTAACGTTAATGTTTTCTAAGTTCGATTCAAAACCAGGCTTGCTGCAAGGTTAAAGACATTATGTTTGCATAGTGACGTCTACATGACGATGTGGTGGCTCTACAAGTTTTAACGACGTTTACAGTGATGTATGGGTAGACATGGATTAACGTGTTTGCAGCCCGTGTTTTACACGTACAACACGTAGTATGTGTATGAGCTGGCTACATGCCACGATTTGGACTGTGATACTCTTAATGTCTGTAAACGGGACAATGCTTTTAGACGTCCTGGCATCACATGGTATAGGAGCTTAGTCGAAAATGCACTTATCAATGTAAGAATGTAATGGGGTTTTGACAAGAAAATTGTGGACCTTTTTATGTTATCATTTTTATTTCTATGTTTTCATCAAAGTAATTCATAACAGAATAAGCAAATCAGAAGGAAGAAAGGAAGGAAGGAATAGACCAACAGATCAAATAGAGAAAGATAGAAAGAAAGAATAGGTCGTTTCACGTATGTTATTTTACATGCTGTTTAACATGTCAAGTTTTCTACAATACCCTCCTACCTCTTGTTGTAGCGTTGGTCGTACGTCAAACGACAAACACTATGACACTCCACTACACCCCCATCCTCACCTCACTCTATTGCTTTCCATTGACGGGTGCTAAAGTCCACCAGCTGCCCTTGACACTGCAAATAGCGGCCCGTCATCGAGTGTGGCCCCTCACCTCTCGGTAAAAATCATCTGACTGAAATAGCAAACGTTATTTTATAGGGTATGCTATAAAGGAAGATAATAAAATAAAGACTGTGGATGAATTATGTCCGTTGGTGTGAGGATAATGGGTAAAGTTGTTTCTTTTGCAATATTATTGGATTATCTTCAAACATCACCACATTGAGTGCTTCAGTCTAGAGAGGAATGCCTTAGAAAAATAATAATAAGGTGGCAGGAATAACTTGAAAACCTGATTACTTTTGAAATATTCTAAATCATGTGAGTACTTATTTCTTTTCTTTGATTTACATAAATTGTAATAAGTTATTCAATGGAGACCTTCTCATAAGCAGAAGCTTTTGGCCTCCTTTGCACTGCTATGTTCTTTTTATAAGTCATTGTCATGTATTTATTGATTTTTAAGTGCGAAACAAATAAACAATACTTTGCTATAACATAGTCGTCGCAAATGTGTAAAATGTTTATATCCGCTCATAAACACGTTTCGCAGCGGTACCGTCCTATAGGCAGTACATGTACGTGACAGGCGACAGTGTGTCTCTCTCACCTTACTTACCGACTAGGTATTAACCACTGGCGCTTATATGCGCAGTTTGGCCCCATTCCATCCCGACAGCGGTCCGATATGGTCCGGACGACCATAAATAGTGCAGAGGTCTTTGCACGATACTGAAACCACTCTCTTAAACATTTATCGGTTTGAGGATCCCCTGACAGTGTCCTTAGCTTTGACGTCTACAGAATGGTTAAGAAGCTTAAGGGATGAGGAAAAATCCCTTAGTCCTTAAGGCATAATCTTTTTGTATTCCGATATAGGCAGAAGACCTCCCCACGTTGTTACATTGTTATTCCCGTGGATGTTGTATCATATTTCGCGTTATGACAGCGGACTGCGTACAAAAATAACGGAGTCTGGGAGAACGAACGGCTTGTGACGCGATAGCTTCGATCGGTTGCTTCAATTTCAATTTGTTGTGCTCATCTAGAGAGAAGTCATGACATACGTGATAAAGGTCGGCTGTGACACTGAACTTCTGTAGGTGCATATTTCGAGCGAGAGCGGACCGTTCCCAAAACTGCAAGATCGTGACCTGCTTTCGGCACGTCATTCCTCGTAGAACCCATAGTCATTGCGGAATCACGCAGTCATAGGACGAAGGAACAATGGTGAAAGTACGCTTCGGTCTGGTCACCTACGTTGATGAGGACGTTACGGTGTCCGTGGTTGGGTCAGTGAAGGAGCTGGGACAATGGAACTTGGCGAAAGCCGTCCCCCTGCACCCTGCGGTCCCACCCGAGACCACCGAAGAGGCGTCCTTCTGGGTCGGCGACGTCGAACTCTACAAGGGAATCGAACCCGCGATCTTCCAGTACAAGTTCGTGCGGAGGTCCACCACTGGTGGTGGGGAGGGGGGCGACGCCTGGGAGTGGGAGGGGAGCGGTCCAGCTCACAACAGATGGTGGATCCCCGAGGAGGAGGAGAAGAACATGGTCGGGAACGGGGTGTATCTGACGCCGGTGGCGGCGTGGAAGGAGCCCGACGGCGACCCGCACACGTTAGAGCACACGGCGAGCTTCTACTACACCATCTGTGACTCCAGGACCATGCACTACTCGGAGGTGATCATTCACACATTACTGTACTGTAAACCCTATTATGCTATTGATGATATTTTGCTGTTTAATTATCTATTTTTATTTATCTACTTATTACTATCCTCGAAATACAGTGGAAGATATGGCGGAACAGGTGTTTTTTGTCAGGATGCGCCTTTTTCAAGGCCGCCATACTGAAATCATGACAAAAAAATGATACATCAAATAATAATACACATAAATCTATATAGATACGATATAAGAACAAATAGCCTAAATCAACTTGAATTAGGGTAAATGAACTTAGCAACACACAAACATCATTATCTCATGTTGTTCTCTATCTGCATGTAGTTCAGTAGTTGTTGCCATACATTGTATCCTGTACAACTAGTTAACTGTTGAGCAATAATGTTCATTCATTGAGAACTAGTACTTGTACTCAGACTATTCAGAACTACTGAAAGCTTTATCATTATGACCTGTACATAGCTTGTAAGAGCAGAAAGGTACAATAAAGGTCTTCTTCATTCATTCATTTATCATGTATTATCTAGGTGGTGGAGAACCTGTGGGTGGGGTCGTGCCCCCGCATCCCCGCGCACATCACGCACGGGATGAAGACAGCTCTGGGCGTCACGGCCGTCATCAACCTGCAGAGGGAGGAGGACGTGTGTGCGGACTCTGCAGGATGCTGTCCTGGAGGTAAACAAACTATACAAACACATCATGTCACAGGAAACTAACAGAAATGTGTTGTCGATATCATACATATGTAAATATGGCCTCCGTCGTTCAACATTGATCTTGGTAAAATCCTGATTAAAGTAAGACCAACAGTTTGGCTATTGCTATTCAGTCCTATGCGAGAATGGCTGTCTCTGCCACACAGGGCATATCTGTGAGCTGACATAGCTCCGATGCAAGGTCCTTTTTCTTCAAATCTTCTTTTCTTGTTGATGGCAAAAGCTTTCAATTTGACTGAACTTTATTGCGTATAAACATTTCTCTTTCTCGTCCATCCCGGTTTGTTCAACCCAAAAGCTGTTTTGTTACTTATTTTATGTATTTCTATTTATCATAGTTAGGTTTGATTTTTCTTTGTCACTCGTGATTCATCACAACTGTGTCTTGTACTTTTTCATGTTGAGCCTTTTAGAAACACGTTCATCAAAATCTTTGTTGCATAAAATATCGAAAGAGACAGATGAGCAGTTCAAAATTGCAAACTGTTGTTTATTTATGACAACATTCGTACATATTGTCACCATAACTTACATATGTCTATAGTTAACAGACCTGTTGCCAAATATAACACCATATTTGATTTTATGACTAAGTTGGACATTTATACGTCTATTTGCTTAAGTTCTGCTTTTCGCGGTAGATAGTTAGATTTTGTGTAATGCTGTACATCCTTTACTCAACACCTTTAGGAATTTTTCAATGTTCTAACAAATTACTAATGAAGACGGGCTTTTATCAAGCGTGTGATAGAGTGTGTCAGCTAGTGACCTCTGACCCCTAAATCCTCCCCAATGTCAAATCAACAGTCCTGGAATTTTCTCAAGGGCATACTGCTTATAGTTCCCAGCACGGGGTAAAGCCTTGTGTTGGTCTTCATAATTATTGTAAAGACAGAAATACTCAACAGCTAGGGCTATATATGAAAATGTTATGTTTCTCAATCGTTTCAATAATGATAATAAAAGAAGTAGCGTCAAATGTCAATTGTAGTTTGATGTCTATATACGAGTTTTATCCATTTCCCACACAATTCAACCCACTCTTTGCATATATCTAACTATAAAGAGCGATCTGAAACTTTCCCTTAGATTTATCACACATAACCATGTTGTACAGTGAATAGATATTTTTACCTCACAATTCACACATCAAACTAGCACTAAAACTCGTTTAAATTTCAGTACGTACTCCTAAAATAGACACGTCCAGTCATATGTTACACATACATTTCGAAAGCTGTTGAAAAGTCATTAGCCAGGTTTGGTACAGAAGATAGCAGACTATTCATCATCTTCCGAATCTGTTTGGACAACCCGTGACTGTTTCCACAAATTGATTGCGTTGCCGTCCATTTTCTCACGCCTGTAGCATAGCCTGTCTCGTTTTGACAAGGACGAAATGGCTGGCATACCAATACCAACCAACATAAAGTACCCCCCCCTCGTATTCTTTATTGGCTATATCATATTACATAGCTACACATAAATGAAAGTTGAATGGCCTGGCCTAAACATAAAAGGAGCAAACAGAATCGAATGCTTATAGTGCCGCTTTGAGAACATCTGGAGTATCTATAAAACAGCCTATAGTGTCCGTAGTCAGTTCAAAAACGTCTGTAAATGGATCAGAAGCAGATTATTACTTAGTTCAATGGCTTAATATGTATTAAGAGGGTACATACAGTAGTAACAGTACAGCTAAAGATTTAAGAAAGGACCACTTTTGAGTCCCTGGCCTAACTAAAAAAGGAACAACCGCACTGCTTAGACAACCGCACAACTACAAAACAGATTCAGATATTTGATATGTAATAAATATAACGGCAAAATAAAACACAGATGGGTATGGACTAATAAAACATTATACGTTAGATGCCTATGATATACATGCCTTTCGACGGATACACCGTGCGCATGAAACTTTGTTCTTAATAGTGTCCGTTTAATGTGCATGCTTATACAAAACACCCTTTTTATCAACTCTAAGACTATGTTTTTACTACTCCTTTTCTTCAGTTCCTAGTACAGACGTCCCTGACAGTCTCTCTCAGCTGTACAAAGACCACGGCATATCCTACGTCTGGATTCCCGCCAACGACTGGGATCCTAGGAGCAAGGTTGGTGTACTCCCTGCTGCCGTGTATAAGCTATGGGAGCTCCTGAAGACCGGCCATCACGTCTACGTCTACTGCAACGCTGGCATCATCCGCTCTGTCCTCATCGTGTGCGGCTATCTGTACTACGTCCTGGGCTGGCCATACAGAGTCATGGAGTACCACGTGTGCTCGCAGCGTCCTGTGGCGTGCGTGGATCAGGATATCATCCTACAAGCAGAGAAGGAGTTTCATGAGAGGTTTGGGAGCGACGTTCTTGCAGAGAGGTGCACGGAGAGCCCGCGCTCGTACCAGCCTCAGCCTCAGCCACCCCCGAAGATACCCGCCATACAGGCACCGCAAACAGAACAGAACGTAGAGGTTGGACAGGTCGTTGATAATGAAGACCCCAGCGAAGATAAGAACGTAGAGGATGGACAGGTCGTTGATAATGGAGACCCCAGTGAAGATCAGAACGTAGAGGTTGGACAGGTCGTTGATAATGGAGACCCCAGCAAAGATAAGAAGGTAGAGGTTGAACAGGTCGTCGATGGTGAAGACCCTAGCGAAGATCACTTCGTGGCTAAAACTAAGATAGTTCTCCGTAGAACGGTGGATTTTCCATCGGAAGAGGAGAAAGATCTAGACGTAGAGTAAGGGTTGAAGTCCAACGTAAATGTGGAATCATTGTTACTGAAGACGTTTGTTACTTTAATAAAGATGTTAAGATTAAGATGCTTTAACATTTTGTGTCAGTTTGGCTATCTGGCATCTAATGAAAATATATAATAAAACCATCATGGAAATTGTCCGAGAACACTGCTTGAATCACTGTCTTCCCTCATTTGTCGTAAGCTTGCGATCAATTTTTGCTATTAGTCTTATGCATATTGTCTGATATGGCATATGCATAAGTAGCACCTTTAACTTACGTAGTCATTAGTTTAGCGTGTGGACAAATAAACAGATTCTTTTACAGTGTTGTCCTTCCTTTTCTTTCCCTTGTCTTTACAACATAGTCTCTTAGGCCACAAGGTTTCCGGATCCACCGAATTATGGACTCTTGTTATGTTCTTACAATGCGTATAAAAGTGTAACTTGACATACTCGTACCTTGACGTCGTTTTACCTTTAAATATTTTCTCTGTCATCGCATCAATTGCAATTACTTACCGGACATCCGGATTACGTGTACGTCTTGTAAGTGGTTCAAGAATAGTAACATTACTCTTGTGTGAACTTTAAGACCATGTACATTACACCTGTGCGATTACCTTATAAGGAATACATCACACTTGGCTTACGTCAGGGGATTCCCCTTTTCATGACGTAGTACTTACGGCACTACGATTACAAAGGTCACCAATGAATAGAAAATAAGGTGGAGTCGCAGGTTAAGTAGATAATATCACGGATTGGCGAAACTCGTCATACTGTATAGTAAGGAAATTACGACACGCCCTCACTTTAACGAGGATGCCTGTACAAAGACTTACTGTTGAGTCGCTGAGGTACTGATTTGAGAGATTTAATTCATGGTTAAACGACAAAAGAACAAGTCGGGTATGATTAGATCAAAATCACACGAGTGAAACTCGTAATGCTATGTAATAAGGAAACTATGATACACCTTTGTGGTTGATTCTTTACCAATGACTACCGGTGGAGATATATATAGTGAATTGTCTTTCGAATACGACGTCTGTAAGGTTGAAGTTATGAATTAAGATTGTTATGAAAATGGAAAATAGAAGAATAAACCAAAAATGATAATAAATGTGGCTTCGGCTTCTTGTTTCTGTAGCATTAGACAGCATGCCGCCATGACCGCGCCACTGTAATGTAGAATGTCGTCAGTTAAAAAAAAGACGGACTTCTTTTGTCGTGGTAGATATGTTTGCCGTTGAGTAGGGGCTGTTTTAGTACTTCTGAACTCTTCTGGGCAGTGATAGTACTTCTAAAATCTTGTCTACCTATGGTGTAGTGAATATGTAAAACGGTGTAAAATTGTCTTATTTCCAAGTTGCTGTACCGCCGGCCAAACAAGTAACTACCGGTCATGGCAGAGCCAAGACCGGGGCCCATGGGCACTGTCCCGACTGGTAGTAACGATATTTTGCCGTCGTTACATCTGCTTGGAGATTAACATTGACAGTTAAGTATAGCTCTATGTCAGCTGATCAAGTTTCACTACGTAGTGTTGGTCGCCACGAATTGGCCTTTCGTGCGATAAGTCAATCTTTAACAGGTTTCTTTTCCTTCAAGGCGCAACAAGGATACGTTTTATGGCGAACGAACTTGGACGTATAGGAAAACAATACAATCATGTCTGAAATACAACGGAAAGGCTGCACACAAAAAAAGCTGACTGAAAAAAAAGAGGAACGAAAAAATTCCTATCAACATGACCGCTTTGACCCTTCTCAGTCTTTCCCATTGTTTGATCAGTGTCGATGCTATGATCCAATCACCAGGTGTGTGGCTTTAAGGTTTCTGTGTTCACTATTGGTTGCAGGTATTGCGTACGACAGTGGGTACACAGTAAACGTATTGTGTGTCAAATATTAACAATTAGTTTACACGGAAGTCGATAAGGCGGACCACACGGCCTGGCTACTGAGAATCCGAATGCAAACAACTTACGTTCAATCAAATGTTAAACCTCCTTGGTTAACTGAAGGAAGGAAGGCACGAAGAAAGACATTTGTTGTACATTTTTGGTCAGGCAAACAAAAACATAAAACGTTTCAAGTTGGTAAGAGTGATAGAAATGCAGATATTCTTAGTAATTTCAGCTTCCACTCAATCTTTTTATGTCGGGGTATGTATAGCAATGCATGCCAATAACAATCAGAGATTAAGGTTTTATGTGATATGAAGTTAGAAATGGAAAATGCTATTTGCATTCTGTGTGTCCTACTTAAAAATAACTGGTAGAAAGTAATAGCTACAAAATCCTCGTTAAAAACAATTCGCCCAGGCAAACGTTCACAGAGAATGTTGCCCCCCCCCCAAAAAAAACACGCAAAATGCGAGGCGCTTTACCGAGAACGCCGCAACGAAAGTGCCTCTAAGAAACTGTATCGATATCGGCATACAACAAATTCATGGCGAAACCTACGTATACCTGGACAGAGATTGTTGCATACTAAGAAGGTCATGTTACCAGGTAAACTGCATACTGAGAAAGGTAGGTCCACAATAATACTCTGTTGTACCGAGACTACCATTTTACAAATTCGCTGAAATACAGAACTGTAAGATAATATGACATCTTAGTAACCCCAAAAAGGTGTATATGTACCAGTTTACTGTATGAAACTCACGGCAACGTGGTCAATTCTTCGAACGGCTTCATACAATATTTGGATACTTACTTGGAAGGGATTTGTACGGTTCTGTATTAAACGCAAACTTGGAAGCAGTGCCTCGTTTTAACGTCCATTCATACCTGGAACCGGTACGTGCCATTCTCATGAACGCTTCTCAGTACCATTCGATTTTGTACAGTAGGATAAATGTGTCTTTTGTAGAAGTAGTTTGCTTCACCAAGCTGTATTGCACGTACTAAGTGTGCAGATTGAGCTCGTTTGTAACAACTCTTCAGACAATCATGTTTTCGATAATTCTCTTTTTATTCTGAGTAAAAGTAGTACAGTCAGTGTCTCCACTTACGTCCCTGAATACAACTCGTTTGTAACATTCAGGAAGTGTTGTAACCTGCGTGTTGAGGCACTTCGCAAAGCGAGATATGTCAACTTCTACTACTGAAACAGACGACCACAAACATCACAAACCTTCATAAGTGGCAATAGCGCAGATTACTGATATCATGTTGGGCAATTCCATGGATATTGTACCTGCAAGGCACCCACGGTACGTAAATGCACACAGAGAATTACTTCCTATTGAAGTGAGCAGGACTGTTATTCACATTATGCCATACACAAACAAGCATTTACAATTCCATACGCTCTCTTTCAACTTTTACAACGTTACAACAGTCGTGAACCCTTCGATAACATTAAACCATTCGTATATACCTCCAAACTACTGTCATCCAAGTCCGTATACAAACTTTCACAGGCTTTGACACTCGAGTCAAATGCTTTTGAAAAATCTACAACACCACTATCACCTACATACTGCCCCTCTCTTACCTTCGTCCATATGGCTTCAACTCACAAACCTTCTATGCGCTCTTTCCTCTCTTTTTCATGTCTCTCTAGCTCTCAAAACATCCTGCATTGCTTTGACACTCGAGTCAAACGCTTTCGTAAAATCCACAACACAAACATCTACAAAATGCCCGTCTCTTACCTTCGTCCATATGTCTTCAACTCACAAACCTTCCTCTGTGCGCCTTTTCTCTCCCCTTCTCATGACTTTAAACTCTTGAAACATCCTGCATTAAAAACCTTCACAAGATTTGACACTCGAGTCAAACGCTTTCGATAAATCCACAACACCAACATCTTCTACAAAAAGCCCCTCTCTTACCTTCGTCTGTATGTCCTCAACTCTCACACATTCAGCTCTGTGCCATTCTTCTCTCTTTCTCATGACTCTAAACTCTTAAAGCATCCTGCTCACATATATCTAGTACTTCTCCTGGAAACGCTTCTTGGCTAATCACAATTGACACAGAAAATCTGACAGAATTTCCATTTGTTGAACTCGTTATACTTTGTCTATATTAACTCGCCTTACATACCTTATATTGGCTATATAACATACATTTTGTATACAAAGTTTTAGTACAATGTGTCGGTCAAATAACACATGCAACCTCTCCTCCTTAAAACCATATCGAGTGCATTCCATACATCAATAGAAGAGAAATATTAATATGTAGAATACAACACAGCGTATTCCATATTACCCAAGGTTCCAGCCCAAACGTTGGGCCGGAGAACGATCCGGATACATTGTGTTGTATTGTATTGATGCCCACCCAAGAAAAACACATTGCAATGTGCAATGCAATGTGAAATGCTAGTTGAATAAATTTTGTGATGATTGCAATTATAAGGTTGGTTGAAATATTACCCCCTCCCCATTTTTTTAAGGATTTCTCAGATTTTCTAATGGTTTTCAATTTCGTACTTAGTACATACAGTTTCTCGTGAGCATGTATTCCATGCTATTCTTTATATGACCATAAAGTCATAAAATGATCCCAAACGTTCTGCAGGGGTGTATTTTGGGACGGACAAAAATTGAAGTACTGTCAAATATAATGAGTCCTAAAACATATAACCGGTCAAATGTGCAAACATTTTTTGCATTGCCAAAAAGCAGTTACTCAATCAACTGGATATGATTCTGGAAACGGTCAGATGTTTCAGATAGTATCCACTATCTTTTGTCAGTGACACTAGAGAGATAGTCGGGATGCTATCTGAAACTTCTGAACGTTTCTAAAGCCATATCCAGTGGCTTGAGTAACTGCTTTTTGGCATATCTTATTACCTGGATGTCTAATCTTCATTGACATATTTTGCATTATCTTTTCCTTTTGTTGTTTGTCACCTTAGCCACACATGTTTGCCATATTTGGCTGTGACTCATCCACAGTGCGCAGGCGCTGTTCTGCGGTCACGTGACGCAGTACCACGGTGATGAGAGCCTGGGAGTTGGGAGGACCTGGGTCGCTCTGACCGATGTTCAGGTACACCTGGGTCTCCGGGCGCTGGTGGGTCAGCCCGGTCCTCGCGTAGTCCTGCAGACCTGCCAGGAACGTGCCGTAGTCAAACACCTGAAAGGATAATTTTGATTTGTTTAAATAAACGTTTTTCGTTTATTTAGATCTCAGCAAATCGCATGCAAATTTTCTTCTTCTTGGAGTCCCTACAAAATTACAGAAAATCAAATAACTCAACATATAACCATAAGTGTGAATGAAGTATAACATAAAGAAAACATAAAAGTAAACTGAGATCTGAATTAAATCATAATGAGAAGGGATTTGTTCTATTTTATTATCTAATAATCTGTTTGCTTATGTATGTATACCTTAACTACAAGTTTAGCATTCTTATTTTTCATTTCATACATATCAAGGACCTTAATTCCTCTTCGTTTTAGCCTTTGATATATATAGGAAATTAGTCAATTTTCTTTGATAAACAAATAAAGAAGCAAATAAACACCTTGGTCTTCGCGCCTTTCTTCAGCTTGACGACCTTGCCGCCCGCCATGCGGCAGAACACCCTCACACGGCAGTGCCGGGTCACGTACAAGTCATTGTTCAGGACCCGGAAGACAATACCTGAGGAACAGGGAAAACACAACCTTCGTTTAGCCTGGTTACCATCCGGATAGTAGTCAGCTCCGACGTTTATCATACACTATACTAGCCTCCATAGCAGGCTCTCTGGGGGCCAGTAATCAGCGACGATCCAGTACAAAAAGAAAAGGCCACCAAAAGTATATTATGACCCAAAAAGGTCTCAAAGAGCCTGCTATGAAGGATAACAGAACACACTGTCGCGTCTTGCTCCGACTTTTATTGTACAGCAGAAGCGAACATAACAACAAGCTTCATTGACACGACAAAAAGAACATATATAGGAGACATAGGAGGATGGTACCCAGGCTAACTTTCGTTAGGGTTATACGCAGGCAATACTTTTTCAGAGGGTTGGAGTTTCAGACTTTCCTGGGATACATGCCCCGAATCCCCCTAGAACATATACAAAGCTCAAGCCCAAAAAAAGAGAATCCCACACTTGACCGACAAACTCCTGGCTAGGGGCATGTACGCCAGGGTCATTGTGTCACATACATGTAGTAGTATACTGTCAGCGGCAGACCTTGCATGAAACGAAATTGGTTGAGACGCGTGCAGGTGCTTACCTTTGTCCAGGTGGTTGAAGACCCTGTTGTACTGTTCCCGCTTGTGAGGGTTACCTCCCGTGTACTGGGGCAGCGCCACCAACTCTGCAGGGACGTGAAAGCCGTTCCGCTGGAAGCTGGGAGGGTGGAGCAGGCATCCGTGGGACGGCTTGGTACGAAACAGCAGATCGCTGCCGTAATGTGGCTCAATCTGTAACTCGCAGTCTGTGGAAGGGGGGCAAAAAATGGACGAATGATTAATCTTTTTCAAACAATCTAAACTACTGATAGGCTAAGAAACGACATCTAAATATCCGATCCATCCATCAATCAATCAATCAATAAAGTTTTATTGCACAGCGATTGCATCACGCACAATGTAAGGCAAATGGCACATATTACAAACAACTACCAACTATCTCTACTCTTATCTCAACTATATATCTTACATCACTACTAGATACATGACATAGTGTCAAAGTGTGTTTCATGTTACTATATCACGATTTCTCTTACCATTATCAGATCACCAAATAGACAAGCTATATGGCAAAGTATATGTTTTTACCGTCGACCCTACCTCCCGAATGACTGCATACCTATCATACTACAGTAATCGTCACTTAAGCTTTCTTTGATATCAGTAAATACCCTCCATATAAGCAATTGATTAAAGCTTTTCCATAGTTTTAAACATGATTTAAGTTAACTTTTTTTTCCTAACCTTCATCCAGAACTGGCGAGGAACGGTGTCCGTTCATGTGCAGGTAGGCGTCGTCTGCAGGGTGGAGGGACATACCGTTAGATCAGTCCAATACAAAATTATAGAGTTGAGTTACACAACCAATAGATGGACGGAAAGATGTAGGAAGACAACAGCGTTTTGTAAAATGGAAGTTTTAAGTGCAAGTCACATTAAATATACTTATTACTGTGGAATACCTGTAAAAGTTCTTATATCATCAATGTTTTATTGAAAGAGTGTGATCGGTATTGATCCTGAAGAAGGCGACGGTGGTAATCGAAAATTTGATCCGTGTATACCTTTGTGTTGGAAGAAGGTTTAGCATTGTAGAAAGAGTGACACAATTTGTTTGAAAGAAACAAGTCTTTTGATAAACGATATCGACGATTTGCGGAAGTTTGATGGACCTTTGAGCTTTTAACAGGCTGCAAATATTTAAATAGGCACCCCAGGGTGGTGTTGAATGGCCGATAACTAGGATAGATATAGGGGTCACGGGGTTGATTCCTGGTACTCTTGGCAAGGCATTGTGTCCTTGGGAAAGACATCCAACATGACTTTCCTCACCGCACCCAGGTGTAAGTGGGTACCAGACTTCGGTTGGGGAGGTAGATGCAGTGGAAAGAAAGGGATGGGCTCTGCCCTCAACCAACTGCCCCTAGCTACAGGATTATGGGACTGCCTTATAACCTTGAGACAATCTTCGTATAAAGCAGACTTTGGACTTCCTCTATGTCTAAAGGAAGTCCTGCTTTACCCAGTAGTTAAAAAAAACTGTGATAGAACTAACTAACCCTTTCTATTGATTTTGTAATATAAGGAGGAAATGTCAACAAAGCACGTGGAAAATAAGACGGAAAAGTTGGGAAAAGAGAGAAAGAGATTAAAAGTTGTATGTAAGATGATAAAAACAGCAAACAAGAATAGTGTTTTGCCGGTAGCTTTAGGGTTTAAAAAGCAGAAATATAAACAAAAGGGTGTGTATAAAACAATTCAAGTCTACAACTATTCATTCATAGCGTACCCCAAGATCATTTTTGTTGCAATGGAGGAAAGGAAATAAGAACCGTGAAGAAAACAGCCATGGCAACGATAGAAAGCTGAAGGCATGAAAAGCGGAACCAGTTGCAACCAGGTAACACAAAAATGCCGTGCGGAAGTGCATCCGGAAGAAAATACCTATAGTCAGGTACAATGTTTCCATTGTCTTCAACGAATTGCACACACTAACCAGTAGCTAACACCCGCTGCTTAAAACCCCTGTTATAGTCGTGTGTAACTTTTTGTAGCCTTTCTACCCTTGGAAGCAAGTTGCCTTTTAGAATAAGTCACTCTTTGACGAATGTTGGAAACCATTTTATCAATGATATCATTTCAAGTCTTTTATGTTGACCAAGATTTTATTACATTTATGACCCCTTTATACTCCTCCCAACTAACTCGACCTCTGTGAAAAATGGCCCTTGTGGCCGAATAGAGCATTTTCGAGACTAAATAAAGGCACGGACAAACCTGAAAAAACACACCCTCCCCCTCCCTTGGTCTTAAACCCCTACCGACTCGGCGCATCTTACGTCGATGTTATCATTAGCCAGGTACCTAACGTTAGTCTTGTTTGCTAGTCTAAGAGTAACTATTCATGCATCAATTAAGTACTAATTCAAATACCTTAAGAAAGAAGACATACGTATCCAGCTTGTACATATTTCAAAGGTGTAGAGAGGGATATTACAAGGTTTTTAGAGAAAGAACAGCGCATACTGAAAAAAGGAAGTTGTCTTATTTACCTGTGGACGGTGGGGAGAGACGGTACACTCGGTAAGGGCTGTCGCCTTGCTCCTGGCTCTGGTCTCGCAGGTAGTCGGCCTCCGTGGACTTGTTCATGGCGCACCTGAAGTTGGTCTTCCACCTGGACGGATCCGGCGTGTCCACCCCTTCGGTGTACCTCCCCGTGTGCACCGCCCACTCCTGAAAGTACGTACCGTCTCCCGTCAGAGACATGTTTACGGGGACCCTTTGTGCTGTGTTGTGTTATGTTGTGTTATGACCCGTGAAGGTTTCATAGGTCAAAGTGTATTCTTTTGTTGTGCCGCAGTATGGTGTGTGACTGTAGTACATGAAGTTTGCTGGGCTATATGGCTGTGCAACAGTAAGGCAAATCGGGTCTCGGTCACATGCATAGAACGACCACTTCATCGTACGATCGAAGCACGATCGCAAACTGGAGGTATTCTTGTGATAGTCGTACAAATTTCGTACAAAGTTCAGTTTTCTTGTTATGGAAAATGCTCTCTTAGATCCTTTTCGGTGGTTGTTTCTGTCACAGCCTTCTTGAAAGGTGTACCATATCAAAGTCGTAACACGGCCTACGTCGAATGTGACCGCCCTCTTGGGCAAAACATTAAGGCAAGACTCATACGAACAAGTGGGAGACATTGCGAAAAGGTTTTGTGACTTTGCGATCAAAGTTTCGAGTTGTTGTGGAGGCAGTTGAATTTCACCCAACAAAAATCACGCCCACGTATACGATGACGAACAGGCGAGCAAGAAAAACAAACTAAACAGGTGATATGTATACCACTGAGTACACCTTGTGGGGGAGGGGTGTGTGAGGGGGAGTGCTGAAGTAGGAAATCGTGAAGCCGTCAACAACTACCCAAGTTTGCGTGGGTGCCAAGGGTTCTAGCATGGGGACAGTGGTTTTGCAATGACAAGGAAACGTAAAGTACCCCCCCCCCCCCGTCCCCACGCGAAACTTTTACGCCCCCTGTTCTCTCTCTGTGACTCTGCGTGATGCTGATGTTTGACTCACGGAAGAAGTTATTATTCTCTGAAACCATCACTGTCACGATGAATACTCACTATATGTAGCACTTGTAAACAGAAAAACAGCCATTCAGAGGAGCCTTGCAACACGTACTCCCATTATAACTTAAGTGGACATGTTACGCAATGCTTTATCAACAAAACACGTTACCCATCGTTGAATGACAAATGATCTTGTTGGCAATATATTTAGAAAGTTTGACGAGCTAGCAGAACAAAAAATAAACAAACAGACAGGCAGACAATGGTAGTCTCCAAGCAGATCATACGGTGCCTTAACATAGTTTCAAAGCTGGCCTGGGAGTATAGCCGGCACCGGTGCCCGTCTGACTCCCTTTGGCCGGCTATACTCCCTAGCCAGCTTTGATACTATCTTATGGCACCGTAAGGTCTGCTTGGAGACTAAGACAATTGACCAGACCTTGAATATTGCTCCGTCTTGGTCCACGTTGTAGTCATGCTGGCTTTTCCGAGTCCACTGGATCCGAACGACCCCTCTCGGCTCGTCCAGCCAGCCCACGCCGGGGACCTGGCCGGAGTTCACCCGCTCACGGAGCCACGGGATCAGCTTCTGACGGGTCCGAGGCCGCTCCTGGGGCGACAGGCTCACCTCCTCCTCGTGTAGGGCGTTTGCCATTTCCTGCCTCAACCTGTGCTGGTCCATGGTGAGCCTGCGAAGGCAGACCATCGCTTACCGTCTTACAAAAGTTCGAACCCCGGGCTGATGGCGACCCCATGCACGTGGGCGCTGGGGAGTCCCCAAAACTTTCTACTCTAGTGCTTTGTTTTCTTTACAAACTTTCTAACGATACAGTAAGCGATAAATAGCTAGAAGTACGAGTGTCGCATACAGTTGCATGTGGTGACGTAATTTCTACGTCTTTCTTTTCCAATCGAAGATGTCTACGGTATACTGTGGGAAACGACCTAAACATGCTCCACATTTAAAGAATATTTTTTTGCACTTCGTCGAGTGTTTAGGCTAGCGCACACAAGATCGAGAGGTTGCTGGTTCGATTCCTCGCATTTCAGACTAGACGTTACGTCGCTGGGAAAGGCTTTTTATCGCTCTACCCGGCTGTAAATGACTACCTGACTTCGGTTGGAGAGGTACTAGGTAAAAGACAGTAGAAGGAGAGGAATGGGCTCTGCCCTCCAATACGTACCATAGCCAAGACACAACGGATTGCACAACTCACTGCCCCAGTGACATCAGACTACTAGTTGAACCTTCAACCTTTTTTCTGCCTCAAGTTGAAATCAACAACGTTCAATGATGTTCGGGAGTCAACTGGTAGGGCATTGCGGTCTACTAAAGATTTCAAGAGGCATAGTGTGTTAACAATCGCCACAGACCACAAACCGAATAGGTTCGGAACAATGCCAAAATAGTACCGCACGATGTCAATGGCTGGACACCTGCCAAAATCGCAATAAGTAACTAGACCAGTGAGAGAAGTCAGACTTCTCTCGTGTTTTCTTGCATGCATTCTAATCTAACGGTTAAACGTAATTTTTACCCGTTTACTAGATTTGAAACGTGGGTCTTCCGACTATCTTAATTGATAGGTTCATAGAATCATTTTTATGGGTTATTGAGATTCCTCCTAGCCACAAGCATTTTTAAGAACATCAGAATGTGGTATACAGGGACCACTACATGACCGCAGTAATTTGTACGGGCACTAGCCCATTCTTCTGCACACTGGCTTCGATCCCGGTTCAAACTGAGGTGTGGACCTGATTTACGTCAGTCAGCTTTCTTATTTCGCAAGTTTTCTTTTGACTTGTATTATCTTGACCTACAACGGCACAAGAGAAACATAAAATGAACGCGCGCGCAGCTGGCACAAAGGAAATTATTGACGATGGTTTTGCAGTTCACTGGTTAAGAGGTCCCCGTGAAAAACGAAAAAAGATTCCCTTTTACGGTTGTAACACGCACACAGAACACACACACACACACACACACACACGCACATACATGCACAAACACACACATGCACACACACACAGACACACACACACACAGACACACACACACACACACACACACACACACACACACACACACACACACACACACACACACACAGCACACTTTTTTCCCAATTACAATATCTTGAACAAAAACTTTGAAGAGCTTGGAAAAACTCACCAATGCAAGGATGTTCGGCTGAGGACGTTCACTACAAAGGTGTCCAAACTTAAAAACTATTGCTGAGTAACTGGCACATGGCTAAAGTTCACGCAGACTTTATAAGCTTACAAAAGGGAATTTCCCTATGACGAAGGGGGACCGAAACTGTGGTTTTACGGCTGATACTGAGTCACTGAGAAGTGGGTCACTTTCTCATGAGCACCGGGTGCTCCAAGAAACCGTAATGAGGAGAAAAACATACAGGTGAAAAGGTTCATTGAAAAACTGCGATTCTCCAGCAAAAAATCGATTACTAGATGCAGAAAACATTGGCCAAGGTCCGCCATTGTATGCATAGCGAATTGGTCAAAGACCCTTAGCCATTGTATAGACTTCCGGACTGCAAGGCTTTTACTTTCGTTTTCGCTCGACAACAACATACAAATTGTGCATCCTAATAGAATGGTGTCTGACAGTTTTTAGCGCATAAACAAGCTTTTATGCAGCTTCCATGCCTGTCCATTCTAGACGTTTGGGGGTTGTTGTTGTTATAAATTTGCCAGATCACGCCAACTCAACTGATTGTCAGCCACCAACACACACGACACGAATCACATGATGTAATCTACATGTCCAAAAATAGATACAATACAAATCTAATTTTGAAATAGATACAAACATATGTCAGTCTACTGGGACAAGTCTGACTTTGCCCTCTTTCTTGTTTTACCTTCTTTCATTTTCCCTTTCCCTCCCTCTGAGACGAATCTGTGGCTGTGAATAGAGATGGATGTACCATGGCAGTTTTCTTTCACTTTCACAGAAACCAGGATTTCAATTACAAAACACATGAGGGGAGGGAATGGGTTTTTTCCACTTGAACGTGACAATGGTCCTTGTGTATTCGAGACGTTGTTTTCCAACACTGGTTCCATGATGGGGCCGTCCCACAAAATTCAGCTGGCCTCTGGAAAAACCCCTACTTTGATAGATGAAGACCTTTATTTGCTGTATACGTAGATAACTGAGCTAAGTACAGGTCACAACACTACACGATATTACAAACAAACACATATTGATTCCAGTGTCG
This sequence comes from Branchiostoma floridae x Branchiostoma belcheri, assembly GCA_019207045.1. NCBI lineage: Eukaryota > Metazoa > Chordata > Leptocardii > Amphioxiformes > Branchiostomatidae > Branchiostoma > Branchiostoma floridae x Branchiostoma belcheri. Next base: position 5,013,585 of record CM033035.1, on the reverse strand, counting down.
TAGGTTTGATTGAAAATTTAAGAAATCTCAGTAGTTCAAACGAATATCATTGGTGAAGAAGTGCATTTTGTAAGACTTGTGTATTTTTCTTTATTTTGAACCAGACATACGTTATATTAAATTTGTTAAGCCATATCGTCATACAAGTCACTTTTGTCGTTCAACGGTCTTCGACAGTCGCACAATGGCGAGGCCAGTCGAATTCAGAGCGCTCTACCTTACAAAATATCTAGATATGGTTGTTCAGTAAAATTGTTTCTGGATACATTTACCGAAGACTGTGAGAAACCAAATTTTGCATTCTTTTCGATTTATCTTAAATTTGTGTCTCACAACGTTTATGGGACATCAGACAATCAGTTATTGCTTTATGAATAGTTGTCCAAACCCCCACTCTGCCAATAACCATAATTATGACCGGTGGTTAATGCAGGTCATTATTTACGGCGAATGCTTGCCTTCCGTAGAATAGGAATTTTTAATTTTCTTCTACGGTTTTCAGACTTTGTACCTGTTGTACCTGTTGTCCCTTGGTACCTCAACATCATACCTGGGGCAACATTGAGCTAGTAAAAAGCGCCGCTTTGTGGTTGAGCGAAGAACGACACCCTCAGAAAGCAATCAAAACTTGTAATACTGTACCTTCACCCTACACAATAATGTTGCCAATAATTCTATTTTTAGTTTTAAGGTCACATACAGAAAAGATATAATGAATCCTTTGACGCAAAGCGTGCATATATGGTAGAGTGTTGGAATGAAGTCACAGTTTGTAAATTTGAGCCCTTATGTCTTGTTTTGAACACCCTACGATTAGAGCACTCGTGACAACTGTCACCAGTGTCAATATTGGTCTGACAGAAATAGATCTGATGTGATCATAACGAACAAGCAGGTCACGTTTGATATAACAAACATTCACGGTTAGAATTTGCGTATGAATTTTTGAGAAGTATTCAATGGACGCAAATGCACTACATAGCTATAATGCATGTAACTGCAGATACAACCATGAAAACTCGAGCTAGTTTTCATAGCGTGCAATATGACACTGGAGAGTCACCAGGTTTAACCTCTGTGCTCCTGGCTGCGTGTGGTGGATATGAATCCTATTACTGACGTAGTACGCGGGAGTATTAATAGTTCCCAGGCCATACATGTGCCCGTTATGACCTCCCCTATATGTCACACACTCCGAGTATTATTTAAACAACATATTACTGTTGTGGGAGTCCAAACGTAGTGGTTCCCGCCAGTGTGGTCCGGACACTAAGAGATTCCTAAAAATTTCGCACCATTCTCACATTAATTTACTGTCCGCGTTTCTTGTCACGAGACCTTGAAGTGAATGTTTGTTCGAGGTCGTTAATTTTTTTCTTCTTTCTATTTTTAAAACGCAGCACGACGCTGCATTGCTTACTCTACACCACTGACGGGGCTGACCCCTAACCAAGCGGAGACTGAAAAGACTGGAGGTACAAAAACTTCAGAACAACATCAGCTGGAATTGGGACGCTCGCGCCGAATTTGTGGAAGGAATTTTTGCCTTATGTGACCGGGAATCGAACTCAGGGACGCAAGTGTGCAGAGAATTCTACAACCGTGTGACATAGAGGTCCTTAGGGGGTTGACACTGTGTCCAGTGGTGTGACTACAGGATAGAGAGAGAGACCACCACAGAACCAGCAGCCATGATGATGGACGAAATTCTCCCGGACGAGGCGGACTGGACGGAGACGGATACCGAGGTGGAGATAGAGGTAGAGGATCTCGTCCCGAAGAGCCACTGGGACCTGGAGGCCATCCTAGACGGCAGAGACACGGGCGAACCCAAGAAGAGGAAGATCAAGAAGAAGGTGAAGAAGAAGGTGAAGAGGAAGCCAAAACCCAAACCACCCACCCCGCCCCCACGGCGTATCACTCCCTCCCCTCCCCCTAAACCCAAGACGCCTCCTCCACCTCCCAAGCCCAAGACGCCGCCTCCTCCCAAGCCCAAGACACCCTCGCCAGAACCCATCGTGTACTTTGAGGAAACCATAACCCTGAACGAGGAGGATGACTCCGGGACGGGGATGGGAGATGACGGCATGGGGGATGATGACGGGATGGGAGCAGGGGATGGAGGGGACAGCGGCGCCGACACGGGCGACGAGACGGGCTTCTCCGAGGTGGAGATACAGATGGAGGCTGACGAGTCGGAGGCAGCGCCGGGGACCATGAGGTCTGTGTCGCAATGGCGCGGAGGGGACTGGAGGTGGGATTTTATGTTTTTATCAACTGTAACATCTTTATAGTTAACAAACCTGGGGGGAGGGGGGGGGGGGGCTGGTTCTAATCATGTCGAGGTCTGTGTTTCAATGGCGCGGATTTGACTTGAGGTGAGATATGATGCAATTTTAGATATTCTTATACCTTCAGTCTTAGTAAGCCTTTAAGGGGGGGGGGGGGCAAAATCTAATCATTTTGAGGTCAAATAAAGACCTCCTTACATATCAAATATCAAGACGATCCCTCTAGGCCCCCTCGAGTAATAGCTCTCACACATACACACGCGCGCTACCGAAAACGTTAACTCCAATTCTATTGCAAGTAATATTCTAATTTTGACATAGACATGAAATGTAATCACTCATTTGACACCAAACATATTTATTTTCCAACATGGCAGTCTTGTAAACTATAACGCAATTGAGAACTCTCGGTCGGTTCTAAGTAGGCCGTGGCAAGGGTTGATATTCAATATGATTTATAAAATGTAACATCTTGTGATGATCCTTTAACAATAATATTTTCAAATTAGTCATGGCCAAATCATTCCTTTTACATCAAACACATCTTCCTTTTCAGACATGCACTCGTGTAAACTATAACGTAATGGACAACTCTCGATTTCTCTGGGCCGTGCGCCATTGAATTCCACGTCCATGTACGTAATGTGTTGTTTACTCGGGAAAGAACAGCTGAGTGTAGGTGTTTACGAAAAAAAGCCTTACCTTTATAATTACACTATAGGGGCTTCTACGTTTGCTGTAAGAAATTGACGAAATAGGAAGAATAATTTGCCAGAGGAGTTTGGCCACAATAGAGTTTAATTTGCCCGCGAAGTTAGGTAAATGTCTCTCTGTTGTGTATTACGTACTTTACTCGCCGAATAACTACAGTATCCATAACCTCTTAGGAAGTCCTAGTGGAGGCTAGTACTGCACTGCCACGTCTTCTAAGACATCGTGGAGTTTCATTTTAACTATCTTATCACCTATCTCCCGCCAAGGGAAACCGTCCAATCTCCAAACTGACCGAGATAAGAAATACTAGTACCTCTCCCTGCCAATATGAAGGACAGCAGTACGTAGCCATACGTTGGCTATGACCCAGCACTGGGAGCGTGTACGTACATTATATATACCCTTATAGGTACACTTGCTTGTAATACAAGTTTATACTGACAGCGGTCAAGGTTATTTAGTGTTGAAAATATCAAGAAAAGTACGGAACAATATAGTATAGTCAGACCGTCGTGACCATCCCCTTTACGAGTATCAGTAAACCTTTTCATGGAAAGCTTTGAAATTGTTCTAAGCATTATCGTCACTTCTTCATTTGCTTGCGTATTCTTACATGTTCCAGATAGGCCTTAGCGGCCTGTCAGGTGAAAGCATTGCCTTTTCCATTCTAGTCTCCTACTCCTAAGGTTCAACTCGCCTACCTAAATCTGTACTTTGTCAGTGTCTCTTGTACATGTATGTCATACCTTCATCATTTCCCATGCCCAACATAAGGGCGTTTGCCCTTCAAGTTAATAGTTTGTATGTGCTTATCCTCCATTTTCATATGGTTTTCAAAAGTACCGTTGTCACCAGATAGTATTGAAACAAAGGCAGAGTTCATATGTTATAGTAACGTCATACTGTTTGTATCCCTGGAAGGCCCCATGGCATGTAAGGCGGGGAATGCGGGGTGCCTACAGTGCCCTGATGCTGGTATTGCCCACCCAGTAAAAACCAAACACCAACGACCTCAAACCATATCATTGCGAGACACTTTTGACTCTTTGAAACAGGGGGCGCTTCGGTACAGTGTACTCGAAATTTGTTCGTCTGTTAACAACCCTGATTCCACCAATTGACATTGCGTCAGTTTGACGCGAATAAGGACATATCTACTCTTCCAATAGTTCTTTTAGAATTTCCGATCTTGAAGAAGATAAAATTTACTATACACTGAAATACATTTTGTAGATTTAGGAACAATTTAATGCAACAAAAAGATTAAGTCTTCGGAGGAGAAACACATCGGTAGAGCAAGGACCTTGAGTAGAGTTATAGTTATTTTGGTTTTTAGTGTCATTGACTGGTCAAAGAATGGCCGCAGTGATTTCTGCAATAGTTCTTGTACTGCCTTGAACTGCGGCAAAAGGATAACTATCCGTGGGGTTTTAATTTCGTTGTAAATGAAGTCTCTACAGTGGTTTAAGTCGCGGTTGAAACAAGAGGCTAGGCGGATAGGACACAAAACAGACATTTACCTGTGATTTTAATTTCGCGGTGAAGTCGTCACCGCAAAACCTCTGCAAAGTTGCATATGGGGCATCAATGGAGTTGAGGACAGGACTGCCATTGCGATTTCCCCTGCCTTTTATCAAAATAGTTTTCTTAATCCAAAGTATCAACATGTCCGTCCCGGCATGGCCCCAAACCTGCACCTGTTGTCTCACCAGGCAGACACATGTCTACCTACGGGGTCCTGCCCCAAACTATGTTTATTACCCATCATACCTCGCGGCGGGCAGCCATTCGGAGCGGGGAGACAGCGGAAGTGGAACCTATGACGGGCAGGTACACACACAAAATTCTCGTTTTTTAACCCAAAATGAGCTCTGATCACGCAGATTTATAATCTGGTATTTACTATGGGCTTGTCTCTATGCTTGAGAGCAGCGAAGTTCTTTAATTTCCGCCTCGTTTGACAGTTTTATGCGCTTGATCGTTGTCGGGACGATCGCCCCTCCTCTCTGACAAATAGAGGTTTATTTCTGGAACGGTCGTGCTTTTCTTTTAATTTACTAATTAAACCCTTTAATTTTCCATTATCTAAAAGTCTCCAGTGCATCTACTATCATATTCTTATGATATGTTAAGAGATCTGTGTATGAGAGATTCGGGATAGTACAAAAAGGAAGGAAATACTGTAGACCGTTAGCTGTAGATTCCAAAACAAGATAACAAGAAAATTATTGAATTAATTGTCATCTAACGTCAACATAAGACTAACGTATCAATAACTCAAGTTGAATGTCAGGCAAACAGGCCGGTCTTACAGACCGTCTTGAAACAGTTCAGAAAAGCTGTGTAAAGCATTGTCACAGCGTAGTTTCTTCAGTTGTTGATTTTATTTTTAGAGTTTGTCCATATTCAGACAGACCCAGACTGGGTGATGAATAAGTCACTTCCGGTGTCTGGTCTGGCTGAATGCCATGGTCAAGGCCCCAGCAACAGGGTGGTATTGTGTTACAATTTCAAGTTTAAGGTCACAGTTTCATCTTTTTTCAACATCATAGTTCAAAGTGTTACACATACATCATAAGTTGTTTTATGGCTGTCAATGTCATGTAAGACTGGCTGAGGCTATTGACAGAATCATTGTTATTGCTTATAAGAATGTTTTGGCCCTATTGTTCTTGTCAATAAGAATTCTTTTTATAGCACTAACTTGACTAAGTCTATTGTCATGATGCTCCTTTCATATCTTGTGAATCATGGCCCTATCAACCCCAGCCCCAACCCTAAACTCTGAGTATCATTATCATAATGGTGCAAAAACAACACTAATTTACATTCCTGAGCAAGAACAATTGACTAGCAATATAATAATAAGGAATGTCAATGTATGTCAAAAAAGAAACCAGTGACTTTCTAATTGTTGCATAACATAATCACTCCAGGGCCAGCCCCTGAGCCATTCCACTGATTCTTTGGTTGCATTTTCTAAATCTTTGATTCCTGTGATAAATAATATTTTTTTCAACTATTGAGAATTGACAGGATGTTACAGTTCTGCAATAGCCAATCAAAAACTAAACAATAACAGTTGACAAAAAAAAATTGTTCAAGAAATGAACTTCTTGACAAGAGAAGGTTTGGAAGTTTTGCAGCATGTCTTCCAGATAGCTGATAGGTCATGACAGTTTCCTGTGCCAGCTGACATAGTTTTCTGGTAGGGCTGGCAAAGCTATTCATTTGCTCCAACAATAGACAATGTTTTAAATGATTGTTTTTAATGTACTATCATGGGTTAGGCCATAATTATTTTATTTCTTGTTTCATTGATTCCCCACTTCATTTATCATCATTGAAAGGGAAAATAAAAGTTCACATGTACCGGTCAAGATAGAAATCTAGGAACTGTAACTGGTAAACATTGACTGATGTCTTTATTTTCCTAGTTGTTTACTGTTTTTTCCTCTATCAAATTATCTTAAAAAGTTGAAAATTCCTACTAAATCATTGACAGATCTCAAAATACTGGATGCACCTAATTTTTTGCTGCCACTGAATCGATGAACCTTTATACAAATGTATGCAGCAAACCAAAAGTATTCTTGATTTTCAAATATTAGAAAAATAATAAAACCTATTTTGTATTACTGCTTGTTTATGATCTTGAAGTTAGCTGTATAAAATTTATTTACTAGTATTTATTATCATAAATATTTGTTAATTTATTTATTTATCTAGCTGTTGAATTTCAGTTCCAAGCTTTGATTTGGTATAAAGAGAGGCAATATGGGTTTGCTGACTTTATGTTGTGCACCAGAAATTTTTCCTGTGTACCTAGATTTTTTTGTTGGGTGCAGCTTTGCTATGTCCAATAATAAATTTCGGACCTTACTCAGTGCTATGTCCATGCATATTTAAACCGTTACCCTAATTTTTGGATCGCATGCATGTTGGCTTAATCAGGTCTCCCACCCTATCCTGGGTATTTCAGAAATTCAGATAGAGTATTTGATGTCAGTGTTCTCTCTTTTACATGCAATTCATTCAGGAACAGATAGGTGGCCATGGATATCAGGTAACTGTTCGCTGCTAACATATGCTTACTGTTGGTTCAATGTTGACATGTGGCTTAGATTTTTCAGCACTAGTTTAAACTCAACGGCTTACAAACATGCTATATCAATTATCATGAGAAAAACTGATCAATACTATACATGCGAAATACACTAGATACATTCTTATAAGATGTACATATACTTCAGTACAATAAAATACAGATCTATGTCTATTTGTTATACAGTAGAAGCCAGTTAATTGCACACCGGTTTAACGCACACTTCTGTTAACTGCACGGAATGCCCAAATCCCAAACCGGTGCGGTCCAGCAAGATAACTTCGCATTATTGCACCAGCCGGATAATTGCACAAAATTCACTGGCAAATTGGCCGTGCAATTAAGCGGCTTCTACTGTACTGGAAGAAGTTGAAGTTCTTTTTTTAAGTAGGTGCAACATATATATCAGTAATTTAGCCTACTTTTTATTAAAATGATAAGAGAGCCCACCCCTTTTCCCGTTCGTCAATGCCAACATCAAATACATGTAAAACTACTGTTTTGTAACACTGGCGCCTTTTACCACTTATAATTATATGATTTAAGTTCATTAAATAAAAATGTTGTCCTCTTTAGGTTAAATGGTATTTGGGAAGTTAAATTAGGCCAACAATCATGAGATTTTAAAGGATAATGGGATAACAAACTTTTCAATTGAAGTTAAAGGAGGTCACTTGGAACACTGCCCAATATTCAAATACCTTAGCGCCAGGTGCGACCATCTGTAGACTCATCCAACACTTTCGAAGTGTAGAACTTTGTTAAAAAGTAACATCTGACAGACCTACATGTAGACCAGACAGAAAGCCTACCATTATTTACATAGCCTAGCAGTAGATCACTCTCCCATCTGTTAGTCTGTCAGCACATCCTGCATTCTTTGGTGTGGCCTACTCTGCCCTTACCTGGTCTTGGTGTTTATATATAGGGCCCAGAAGTGTTTGGATACCTGACTCCCCCCTTTGTTTACACATAGCACAGCCCTCCCCCCCTCACTTTGGAACAAACCATCTTTCCCTCTGAACGCTTGCCAGTGTCAAGTCCAATCCCATGTCCAAACAGGCGTGTTTGGTTGTCAAGGTCCCACCCCGCACGTTCCTTAATGAAAAACACACGCTCAAGGCTAACTTACTCGCCAAGAGTAACATTGCAGAGTAGAATGTTCTTGTCCAGGGAGCCTGTCCCCCCCTACGGGCAAAGTGTTGTGTCTGTCAATTTGTTTTTTGAGGGAGCTGCTTTGGTGAACAAACGTTTGAAGGGGTTTAGGTTCTTGGCCTTTTTTTCCTTTGGAGCTAAGCAGTGCAGAGGTGCAAGGCTGTCTCAATGATGAAGGGGTATTGCTTATTTAGACTGTCTGCTACAACTGTTTTGGCTTCTTCTTAGAGTGCTTTAGCCTGTTGATAGGCTCTTGATCTAACCTTTTACTTTGCATGGACTTGCTTAGCTTCACTCTAAACTCTTTAGCGTACGACAGCAACGCTTTGCAGACTTTGTACAGGGCTGTACTTGATGTATAGTGGTTCTATGCAAATGGTAAACACTCTACGCTTGCCAGAGGAAAGCAGGGAAGCATTTAATTGAAAGGGCATGGCTTGTAAAAGAGTTTTTGTCAGTTTTTGGAAGTAAGGTAACTCTTTGGTGGCGTGCTAAGCTCGGAGGTGTGTGTTCTTTGCAACATCCAGATTTTTGCTCCTCCGCATGGTGTGCATTCCTTAAAAGGGTCGGCTGCATTTTTGTATGGTTGACTTACATTATTAACTGTGCCCAAATGTCCATGCAAATAGTGCCAGAGAACCGGGGTTAGTTCGGAGCACCCCATTAAGTAGGGATCCCACGGGGAACAAAAGCGAAATCTCCGCAAAGCGACAGCTCAGTTTCAGTGCAGTACCCTCCACTAGGGGGTAAGTATGTCACAGTGTTGGTTTAGATGCGCCCCTCCCACCTAACCAATACTAGTACCTTAACCCTCCATGTTTGAGACAGAGATCATGTACTAGTATAGAGATCTCAGTAAATCTAAATGGAACTGAAATTTTTATTTCTGACTGCTTTGTTTTTGTGTTTTTGTCAAACTGTTGGCAGACACTTTGGACTCATTGTCCAACATTTTTTTGACTAACATAACATAAACTTTGAAAGGGTATGCAGTGTTTCACTACAAGTACTAGTAATTTGTTCACCATTTAAGCCAGCAAAGATGTTTTCATCTTATGTTTTAACAAAGATTGTACGTGTACTTCTAAACCACAAGTTATAACACAAATTTTTAGAAATATTGAAAGGTTTGGAAATTATTTTGATGTACATGGCATTAACAAGGAGATATGTTTGGACTAACTTTGAAATATTTTACTTGTAAATATTTACCCTCTGCAAGCATTGTTGTTCCTTCTATAGACTCTCCTATCTCTCTCAAAGCTTGTTTGTCTTATAAAAGCTCCTCTGTGACCTAGAATTTTTCCTGCTCTTATCTCTTGCCTGGTGTGCATTCTTATTATAAGGAGCTTAAGAAATGACGTTTTGAATTTTCTACTACATTTGTGGCTCCTGTTTAAAAAAAAAATTCCAACCAAATTTTCTTTGGTTCTTATAGAATCTCTTGTTTGTATATAGGACCTATGATTTATTATTTGGGATACAAGTCTTCTGTCTATCTCCTACACTAGTGGTGTGTTCTAGTTTGTCTACTACTAGGGGTCTTTATGTTTGGATTATTTTGTTTTCTTGAGGAGCTGGTGTGTCTTGTCTTGTCGAAGAGTTTTCTGGACTTCTCTGTGAGGTTTTTCTACGCCCTATTTCTTCCATCTTGTCCTAGGCTTTACAGAATTAACAGTAAAAGTGCACCGAAAGTTTGTCATCCTTGTGGCACGGCTTCTTCTCTCTCCAGTTCTATCTGAACTCCTGCCTCCAGCCAAAACACACGGAGTAGACGTTAGTTCTAACCCTGCACTCTCCCGCTGCATTGTAGAGAAAATACCGCACCCGGGCGTAGTGGCGCAATGCCGCTTGCCCTGCACGATTCGTCCCTATTCCAGCGCAGAAAGGACAGTGTGAGAAAACAGGACGCGATCGACCGGTCGGTATCTATGAGTATACATGTACACATACGTTCATGGTGCTACTGTAGTAAAGCCAAGGTGCAAGTACTGGTAACAATGGCAAGGGGTGAAGCATATGGGTGTGGGGATACATGTACAAAATGTACATTTCCCAAGTCAAGGCATATACAAAGGTGATAAAAGTTACAAGTAAGGCATCTACAAGTAAGTAATCTACATGTTTTAAATTAACAGCTTGGTTTTAAGTTAACAGTTCACCTTTATCCATGGGATAACCTTTATCCGTTGTTTAAGAAATATAGGGGCTTACGGATATCAAGTCAACGGACAGTGATTTTAAACAGCAAGACTTTGGAACTATTGCAATTTGAAATCACTGTGCGTCGACTTGCCATTCTATGAAAGTGTGATATTCCAAAATGCCATGTTTTTAAAAACAATGGATACACGTTACCCATCAAATAATGGTGAACTAGCATTATAGGTTTTGCTTTGCAAACCTGCAATTACTAACTTGCTACCGGTAGTTTGTTGGCCTATACTTATCACTGAGGTGTTAATTAAATGATAATGCAAATAGTTGGCTAACTAAATACCAAGGGGAATTAAGTGCTGGTGATAATCATTCTTAAATACCTACAAATGGCATTTGATTTGGTGGCACAATTTAATGGTGAATTAGCAACTTGATGGTGCTTAGAAGGACTCTATTGTCGCTATATGTGGAGGGTTTTAGCTCATAATGCAAAGTTAAAGTTAACTTGGGACCAGACAAAGTAGTTTGGTGAAAAAAAAGAGCCATTATTTTCCCAAGGCTCAAGAGTTCTTGTGATTTACAACGATTGTTGTTGCCTGTTTCTTTGAAGACTAAAGAATAGAAGAACCTTAAGAAAACAAGAGTGAATGTGGGTTCATAACACCCGTCTTAATGTACAGGTGTGATAGCCAATAGATAAGGGAACACAGGTAAGTGTGCACAGGTGCAGGTATGAGGGAGCTCACCTCCTGGGTTTGCACAAGGGAAATACACACACATGCACATGTACAGTAGGTATATTGATTTCTACTGTTGTCAAACATTCAATGGTGTATACATTGGAGTAGCAGTATTACAGTATGTTTTAGCTTGTGTGTACATGTACGTCATGTCCGCGTACATTGTATGTTCTTGAATTCCATGTTGAATATTTCCTTTATACATGTATTTACAGCAAAGGAATTGTTCTTTTTGTTTGTAAAATGCAGGTTCGAATGAACTCTTTCTGATTTTTTTATTCTTTCCAAAGTTAGGAATTAAGCATTTTGAAGTTCTGTCAAATATGGTAACTCAAAAAATGAATCGATAGAAGCCCAATGTAGTCAATTTTGAAAACAATGTTTCATCCGGGATGTATTTTGTTCCCAAAATTGATCCTTGTAGGTTCCGTAAACATTCTAATCCTTCACAGCTTTGAATGCAAAAAAGGCTAAGTCCTACGAAATTTATCTTCTACTTGTTATAAAAAATATAAATTTTTTTCCAAAAGAACACAGCTTTCTTCAACAATTGTTGATAATTGCAATCGACAAAATACATAACAATCATTAATCCAGTCAAGGACGTTATATCAGCTGATATAACGTCCTTGATCCAGTAAAATATGAGACTTCAAATTTCAATGAAATGTTACAGAAATCAATTTCTTTCACCAGTAGGTTGATAAATTTTATCAATTGTTCTAACTAAGATTCTTAAGAGTAGAACGTAACATATTACCTGTCATTTAGTATAAAAGCTGCCAGGAAATCACAAAGACAAATGTAAGGTGAAGACTGTTGACTCATACCTGTGGTTTATAGGTGCCAGGTGTTTCAGCTCCCAACTTCAGTTGTCCCCAGTACACAATGACAGACAAGCAATTTGCAAATGAATCTGGAAACATTGTGTTTGGTATAGCCATTGATTCCGTCTAATTTTAAAATCTGCCAGAAACAAAGGAATTGATTAGTGTGTATTTGACCATCATAATCAATGTTTTTAATGTTTAAAATCTTGTATGAAACTTGCTTTGAATGAAGTTCCACATCAAATGCTGTCAATCTCTTTTGTCATACAATGTGCTGTATGACGTTAAGTACAGTGTTACAGATACGCACTTGGGAATGAACCGCATTTTGCTTGGTGCAATGTAATTTTTAAACCAACCCAGGTTGGGCAGTACCTGAAATTTAATCAGTAACTGGGAGACCTCAGTTCATATGCTGGGTAGGGCATCCTGGTTTGGGCTGCACACGTCTTTTAGAAGGGATGTAAAACGGGGGTTCCATGTTCGAGGTTGTACCTTGAGCATGTCAAAGGCGATGGGCTAGCAACCCATCCCTGTAAAAATATACATTCAACAAGGAAACTTGCTGACCTACATGTACATTGTCGGTGGCACTAGGCACTACAGGTGTGAACAATACCAGAACAACCTACATATACAGGTAATGTAATCCTAAGTTCTGAATGTAAGTTAGCATTTATGTGTAATGTTTGATTTTCCCTTTTCAGCTCCATCATGTCCAACCTGGCCAATGCCATGTGCACCAGGTGTCGCGGTGGCTTTGGGCCGTATGAGAAGATGGTCAACTCCAACGGGGAGCTCTACCACGAGAAGTGCTTTGTGTAAGTATATTACTGACTTAATACTTCTCAAGAATTCTTCTTTATTGTTGTTTTTGGGACCATTACATGCAAAGCTAGCAGCACGCATTCTATTTCAAAGTAGGTTGTCTAATTCCTCATTATTTCAGTACAGGGCACATATGAGACCTGTGCTGAAAGCTGATATGCCTGTGTAAATATGTTATCAAACTAAGCTTAGTTTACTAATAAAACTTGCCCCTTTAAATACAGGAAATAGCATTTCAGAGGGTTAAGATTTCAAAATTTTCCACAACTTTTTCCTCCTCAGCTGTGCCCAGTGCTTCCAGCCTTTCCCAGATGGACTCTTCTATGAGGTAAGTAAAATGTGGACTGTCTGACAGTAATTTTGCCGTATTCAACAAAATTTGCACCTCGAAATGCAGGAAATAGTGTTTCCAAAATTTTGTGAGGGAGGATGTCCCAAGACCCCCTTACAATACCTGACCCTTTATGATAAAATCCTAACTTTGAAAGCCTGGTTCTTATGTTCTAATGTTGACTGTGTTTCAGTTCGAGGGAAGGAAGTACTGTGAGCATGACTTCCACATGCTGTATGCACCATGCTGTGGGCAGTGTGGTAAGTTATAAACATGTATCTGTGTATGTCATTGTTTACCACATGTATATACATATATGCATGTGATTGTCCCTCGCTGGGATGCCTGAACACCATCTATATGTGCATGTATGTATGTATGTATCTCTCTCTCTGTCTGTCTCTCTCTCTCTCTATATGTATATACATTCTCTCTCTGTCTCTTTCTCTCTATATATATAGATAATACACATAGAGAGAGAGAGATACATGTATACGGAGATAGATACATACATGCACACAAATATATATACTAGTATATTGATACTGTCAGTACAAGAAGAGTAGAGAATGTCAAAAGATCCTTGAGTCCTACAGATCTTTAGAAATGTTAGAAGTGTCAACTGCAAGTTATTCTATTTAGCAAACAAAGGAATGAAAGGTATGTCCTTAAGGGTTAGCATGACTGCAGACATTACATGTATGTTACTTCAGTAACATTATCCCTAGTAGGAACAACAGGCTTTGTGATGAGTCTTTGTTCCTTAAAGCAAGTTAGACATTTGAGAGGCAAAACATTTACGTACAGACAGCTTTTGTGCTCATTGTGTTGTATACAATTAGATATTATGCAACATGGTGTATTCTGTATCACCCGAGGTGCCAGCCTGACCATGGGTCGGATAGTTTGAAGGCCTGAGGGTGATCTGACCCGCGGGGGGGCTGGGACTGAGGGTGGTGCAGAATACACCATGTTGTATTTCATCTATGTCGTACCCACAAAACCCCTCCACAAATTTCATTGCAAGATGTGCCAGAAATTGAACTATTCTTTCTGTGTATACATAGTAGACTATCAGTACAATATCACATGATGACAGACAGGGAAACAATAAAACAGGAGAGAAGGCTTACAATTACATACAGAGCAGTATAAGCTCAATGGTACCCAGACACCAAAAGACAAGCCACAAAAGAGTATGCCATTTTGTCTCCTAGCATCAAACAAAGGTATTAAGCTTTGTCTGACCCTTGCCTCTTCCCTCATTATCTCAATGAAAAGCGGCCTGCAGGCCGATTTGGGCTGTCATGAATAAACAAATGTTCAAGCAAACAAACAAACAAGCTAGTAAACCTGTGTTGACTTGTGGATTTTGAAGTCTAATGTTTCTCCATAGGAGAGTTTGTGATTGGTCGAGTCATCAAGGCCATGAACAACAACTGGCACCCGGACTGTTTCACCTGCCACACCTGCCATGCACCGCTGGCTGACACCGGCTTCGTCAAGAACGCTGGAAGGTAACAGGGCAGTTTTGACCAGGGCAGTTTTGACCAGGGCAGTTTTGACCAGGGCAGTTTTGACCAGGGCAGTTTTGACCAGGGCAGTTTTGACCAGGGCAGTTTTGACCAGGGCAGTTTTGACCAGGGCTGTCTTGCAAGCCTGGGACCTAAAAGAGGATGCATGTAGATTGTAGGTGGACTTACTTGTGCTAGAGGGGAGTTACATGTACTCCCACAGTAAGTCCACTCTATTTTGAATGTAGACTGTACATGTAGGTAGACTTACTTGTTGAGGGGGAGTTACACAGTAAGTCCACCTGTAGCCCCAGTAGTGCAGGGTATTATTCTTGTCCCGGGGCTTGCCTGGCAATCAGTGTTCTCACCAGGCCTTTTCAGCATAGCGGGCCGATACGCTGTGGGCTGGAAAAATGACGCTGTAAAACGCCCGCTACGCTGCTTTTTCATCCAGCGTAGCGGCAAAAAAATGGGGAATAAAAGAAAAATATCGTAGTAAAAATACATAGGCACGCGCCAAGCACGCGCCTTCGCTCTTTCAGGAAGTTATCAACTCGAAGGGAGGTGTTTTACAGCACCGGCCCGCCGTACCGCTGGCTCGCAGCCCCTCCCACCCCCTTGCGTTCCCGCGCGCGGAAATGTAAACACAGACAGACAGACGCGAGAGGGCCTTGCCCGCACGTGATTAGCGGGGTGGGATCTCTCCCCGGAACAGCCGATGTGCATAAGGGAGCGGCGTTGATAAACAGAGGCTGTTACTCGCGGCAGTTGCGTCTTTCTTTTTCAGTACGGAAAATAGAAGCAATTATTTCTGACACATTTCTAGAGCAAGAACGGGTCGCGTTCCAAAATTTCCTGTTCTAAATTTTGCGTGTGCCGCCCTGCGTTCGTGCCAAAAAATAAAAATAAAATGAGTAGCGCGTGTGCTGCGAGTGATCAGTGGGGTGGGGTCTCTCCCAGGAACAGCCAGTTCCCGGGGAATGTCCTTATTTGGGAAGCTCGGTTGACCAACATAGGCTGTTACTGATAGTTGCGTAATTTTTATTTCAGCGCGGGAAATAGAATCAATTCTTTCCGTCATAATTCTGGAGCAAGAGTGGGTCGCTTTCCCAAAATTCCTGTTCTAAATTTGAAGCTCTGTATCGGCATTCGTAAGATACAAACCATCGTAAGTTTGTATGTAAAACCCGGGCGTTAGTTTCGCCGACAAGCCCCGTGTGGCCCCGCCCACAAACCGCCAGGGCAGTGTCGGCATCTTTCCGATTTGATCAAAAGGCCGCCGGCTATCAATCAAACGCGGCTGTTGTTTACAGTTTCAGTCATGTGCCGTGTGCAAGTTTACAGCGAACTTCATGCTACGTAATATTACATTCCTTGGACCTTCTTTCCCACAGCGGTGCTTCTACGAAATATTTATTAGACTGTAACACTGAGTCCCACATGTTTTAAAGAATGGAATCTGACGCGGAATAGCGGTTTTTATCGGGTATTTTCTTGAAACATGTCCGTGGGAATATCGTCTAAACTCTAACGGCGAGGCGGCGACGCAGGGAGACCGTCAACAACAGTCGTACGGCACGGCGGCTAACAGCGATACTAGCGCTATAAACAAGCGCTTCAACTTCGGATGGCAACCAGGACAATATTTTTAAGTACTGTTGAGCTGAGTAAAGTTTGTTGTTAATGAGTTTTTAGTTGTCTGTGAAGCTTTGACCCGAAATATTGTTACGTCAAAGTCAAACTGCTGAAGACAAGTTTAAGTGACTGCTGCGATTATCGTAGATATGGCCCTAAAAAAATGATAAAATAAGCCTTCTCAATAGCCTAAAATGCAAGAGCTTCCGGGGGGCTTCGCCCCCCTGGGTCCCCCCACCGGGGCTCTACCCCTGGACCCCGCTGTATTCCAGTTATAGTCTGATCTACATCTACAGCTATAGTCGGATGTTGTAGCATTGAGATTATTTAAAGTGCCAGTTGAATGCTCTTTTATTGTATTGAAGTTCCTGAACATAACACTTCTGTTCCTAGGGCCCTGTGCCGCCCCTGTAACGCGAGGGAGAGGGCTTCAGGACTCGGCAAGTACATCTGCCAAAAGTGCCAGTAAGTGTAACATTTGCAAATTATTTGTGTGTAGATTCCCTTTGTGTTGCGTAAATAATAAAAAAGGATTCTGGTGAATTTTCTTTTATGCAAAAAGAGTTTTGCTTTTCAATACCACATTTATTCTTTATAGCTAGAACACCTTTTGATACAAGAGCTTGAAATAAAAGCATGACAAATGTTTTCTTTTCCAGTCAAATGATTGAAGACAAGCATCTGATATTCAAGAGTGAACCGTACCATCCCTACCACTTCAACTGTCACCATTGTGGGTAGGTAACAACCTTCAGTTACAATACATGTAGTTGACTAAGTTTTTTTTGCATGGACATACATCTTCCACTGGTATATTCAGTGGAAAACTCTACTTTTGAAATAGTATGATTGTGCTGGTATTACAGTATTATTTCATTTTTCGGGAGATCCCTGTACATGTATATATGAAATTAGGAAGGCCAAACACTACAACAATACTGTGTCTGGCCAAACCGACATGTAGGCCAGTTCTTCACAAGTCCAAGAGCTTAGATCTACCATCAAAGAATCATGACCAGAGCATGTCCATAACACTGGGTAGGATATCAAAACTGGAAGTCCTGTAGCAGTATCGTGGAAAGCTGCAAGGGGGCCAATGATATTCATTCCTCACATTAATCTGCTACCAGCATACCAAATATCCTCAAGATCCATCCACTTCTCGAAATATGCTTTTAACAAACAAACAGACATAGACCCGAAAAATTAAATGTATTGGCATAGAGAAAGATTTTTTTAATGTGATACTATCATGATTGTAGACTGTTTTCAATTAACTATGGTTCGTTAACATGTTGACTACAGGAAGGAGCTGACAGAAGTTGCCCGTGAGCTGCGAGGAGAGCTGTACTGCCTCCCCTGCCATGACAAGATGGGAATCCCCATTTGTGGGGCCTGCAGGTCGGTTTATGTCTACCACCATATTTGTAACGCTAGTTTACCTTTATTCGTAGGGGAACCTATAATCGTTGTTTTGAATCACATGGTATCTGGGGATATCAAGTCAACGGATGGTGGTAATACATTTTTACTTTTCAAATATTGCAATTTGAAACCGTCAACTCGATATCCCTAAATACACTGTTTTAGATACAATGAATATAGATTACCCGCGGATAAAGGTGAACAAGCGTTACTCGGACAACTCTTTTTGAGGAAAGGATTTTTGACTGAATGCTAGGCTTACAGTTGTTGTAGAATTTTATTGTCCTCAAGTTACAATCTTGCCATGTCATAAAAACATAAATGGTAGCATTTTATTAGCAGTCATTGTCAGTAAAAGTGCGCGTGACTAAAATATAACTATCAACATGGCACTATACAGAAGTGCCACCTAGCTGTGGAGTTCAGAATTGCAGTCAGCTGCAGTACTACTGCCTACATCGTTTTGTTTGTTTGTCCTGTTGAAAATTACATTCATTTGATACCATCGTAGTATCCACATTTGAAGAGCTATTTTGGGAATACCAGACTTCTACATCATTAAAAATGGTATCTTTAAGATTATAAAGCCTGTACATATATCTTTTAGGACACAACAGCAGTAGTTTACAGATGATACAATATCAATTAAATCTTATCCTACAGGCGTCCCATCGAGACTCGTGTGGTGAACGCGCTTGGCAAGCAGTGGCATGTGGAGGTAAGCACTGTGTCTGGCACATTCTCTGTCTTCATGAAAAGTATTGTGTCTCTTGATATAACTATATTATAAGTTGTCTACCAAATATATATCCTGCAAATTAATGATAAAAAAAAAAAATAACCAGTGAGATCTAGCTTTAATGTCTTTTTTATATAAGTTAGAATACGGACAGTTAAAAACTTTGCAGGTAATGATGATTTAGATTTAAGAGGGCAAAGACAATACAAAAAGTTCAGACATGATTGCATACAGTAAATGCATACAGAAAACTGTCTAAATTTTTTTGCATATCACATATACTGCTATATTTTGTGTACTTAGTCATACTATGTTCTTGCAGGACAAAACCACAGTTGTTTCTAAGATAACAACATGCATGTAGCAACCACTGTAACTGACATATTTTGTTGAATCTACAGCATTTTGTGTGTGCCAAATGCGAGAAACCGTTCCTGGGCCATCGCCACTACGAGCGGAAGGGCCTGGCCTACTGCGAGACGCACTACAACCAGCTGTTTGGGGACGTCTGTTACTGTTGCAACAAGGTTATTACCGGAGATGGTAGGTCAAGGTCATTTTGTTGGCCTGGGTTTTATGTAAGAGTGTTTCTAATTGGCATTTACAAATGAGGTAGGGAATTTCCTGAGCAGCCTTCGTAACCCCTTCTTCGCCTATTGGGTCTGTTAGTCCTCATTCCTAGTGAGCAATTGAGCTGGTCTTAATCATGATGTTTCTGACTTAGGGCGAAGAGATGCTGTTAAAGTTAGAATGTAACCCGTAACCTTGGAGTGACCTTTGGGTCACACCTTGAAGTGACCTTCAGGTTACGTGGTGACCATTAAGAGAAAAAAAAAAGCTGTTGCAAATAACTAAAGGCTTTTAAAGAATCAATAATATTTTGTCCTTCTAGTTGTGAGTGCCTTGAACAAGTCCTGGTGCGTGGCCTGCTTTGCCTGCTCAATCTGTGACCAGAAACTCACACTCAAGTAAGTACTCATTTTCCTCTATACAGCTCTTCACATAACATTGTCATACTACATTAGAGTTACATGTATGATGATTTAGAGATAAAGAGTTAAAGAGCTAAGTTTGTATTTCGTCAAAAAGTCCTCATATCCAAAATATTCTTCTTATGAACTTGCAAAGACATTATGGATGCATACAATGTTGAGTCCAGCAATAGTATCCTTTCCAGATTATACACCTTTCTCACGCGGCGGCCATGATAGATCCAAAACGAGTTCAATGTGGCAAACAAAAGGCTGTCCATCATAATTAGCAGTTCCACCAATGGTAGCCTGCCAATTAGGAAATCGACCAATAAGTGAATGGCTGCAAAGTCGTTAAAAATTTGCATTATTATGTTGTTATTTTGCATCTCTTAAGGGTCAGTCTACACTACTCTAAATTGCTACATCTTTCGGTGCATAACACTTCTTGTAATATTTATTATTCTATCTTATATCATGAAAATTTGTGTGGTTTGGGGGAAAACTAAATGGGACCTGATTTTAGAAATAAGTTTTGTCTGTTTGCCTCATTGACCTCTTCTTCGATCTATCATGGCTGCCGCGTGAGAAAGGTGTATTGAAACTACAGTACATGTATGTTGTTTTTGAATGCTGTGCGGTAACCTTGTTTGTTTACAAATGAATAATATGACTTGGTCTTTCAGTTTGGTATGTTACGTCTTTCTATCTAGCATGAATTCTTAGAGTTTTTGAGCATGAAAGGATGATTCTAACTTATTTTTGGTGTGTATTTTATGAGATAACCAAGTGGCTTCCTTGGGTGTGCTGTGTCTACTCATTGTTGCATTTTGTGGTAGCAATGTACATTGTCTTATGTCATGCATCGGTCCTTTGTTATCTAACTGCAGTAACATTGGATTCCATGATTGTTACTTCAATGCATAGCTAGAGGGAATATTGAATATTAAATTCATCTTGAATTCCCAAGCAACGCTTCTGCAATTTCCAAGTGAGGACATTATAAGCTTGAAATAAGCGCCAAATGCTTCAAGCCTTATATAAAACTAAAAGGCTTGTGCATGTGAATCCAATGTTGCTGTCTTTTCCATACAAAGTACTTGCACATGTGGTACACTGTACATGTATGTATATCTAAGAGACTTGCATGTATGTGTGTGTGCATGTTATTACATTGCTTTTGTGTTTTTTTTCTGCATGCCAAATCTGTGCATTTTACTCCATTTGACTGAAGTAGTTTTTGATGATCTAAATGGTAGACTGATATATTTTTCCTTGGAGTATGCGGCTTCCTTGCCATGCAAAGGACACATATAGGTAATATATGCACATGTAGTGTATTGTCCACTTCTATGTCTACAAATGTATATTTGCTTGGATTGCATATTTTTGTATAACACCTGTTTTGGTATGTGTTATGTACGTGAACAAGTTTCATTCATTGTGACATCACGGTATGGGCATGGATTTAAGCAATATTGATGGCATGAATGTCTTTTGACCTACATTTTGATTCCCAGAGTATGATGACATAATTTGTTCATGTATTTAGAAAAATGACATGATGTCCTTTTTTGGTGAAAAATGTGGCTGATTTCGATTCTGATAGGCAACATGCTTCCTTTTACATTTGAACAAAAAAATGAAGATTTGAAAAAAAATGGAAATTTACATTTTTGTATAAAGCTGTCAATCTATGACAAACCGTTCAGAATATGAGATATGCATATTGTATGAAATAGTGTGTGGCCACTTTTAACAGTTTGCCATTATCCCTATGTGTCCCGTACCTTCCTAGCCGTAGTACAGGGCTCCTGGAAAAAACAGCACATATACTCAGAATGTGAACATGACCTTATACACTTACATTGTACATTCTGATGATGTGCTGAAACCCAGGCCACTGTACTCATTTGTGTACGCTCCACACAGCACCAAGTTTCTGGAAGTCGATAAGAAGCCTGTCTGCGAACCCTGCTTCGAGAGCAGATACGGTTACGTGAAAAAGTATCGATACAAAAGGCAACTGATACTTTTTGATTGCTGATCGAAAAAAATCATTAATCAGATGTGGCTTCTGTAGTCAGTTGCTATTCTCTGTGTGTGCAGAAATGTCAAACTGCTTTTTTTGCTGCAAATGCAAGAAGTTTCTTTGACCCAAATC
Organism: Branchiostoma floridae x Branchiostoma belcheri; assembly: GCA_019207045.1. Taxonomy (NCBI): domain Eukaryota; kingdom Metazoa; phylum Chordata; class Leptocardii; order Amphioxiformes; family Branchiostomatidae; genus Branchiostoma; species Branchiostoma floridae x Branchiostoma belcheri. Next base: position 4,991,983 of record CM033035.1, on the reverse strand, counting down.
AGTAGATTAGGCCAAAACAAACATTTGGAGTTGGAGCTTTTAGACGAAACCAGAACTTGGCCAAGAATGCCTTAGGAAAAATCATTATGTTCCATGTTAGCAAATGCACAGAGTTAAGCTGTATGCATTTTCATAGCTTTTGATAGTAGCTGTTTCCATGACCCTTCCAAACTCCCGATCCCCCCCTCCCCCCCATACTATATGCAAGCCCATTGCATATGATGCTATCATCGGCAGTACTACTATACCAGGGTTCTAGCCAGTGTTCATCCCTCCATCCTTTGACAGAATTTTGCAGCTGAAAATGGACAAAAATCAGCATGTAAAAGATACAAAAAATTGGAATTTTCAAAGATCTCCAGAAATTTACCACAGAGATGCCATTGAACCAAATTGAGTCTCTACCAGCAAAATGAGCCCCTCAAAAGGCAGGAAAAAGCATTTCAGATTTCACAATTTTCCTGGACCCCCAGGATTGTTGCGCCTTCCGCGCTCGACAGGGTTTCTATTCAAAATCCAGGGGATGGAAAAAAATTCAGGATGGCTAGAACACTGTATTATACTCTCAACTCTTGGGGAGAACCCAGTCACTGTACTCACCATGTGTACATTCCACACAGCACCAAGTTCTTGGAGTTTGATATGAAGCCCGTCTGCAAGGCCTGCTTCGTCAAGTTCCCCATGGAGCTGAAGAAGCGCTATAAGTGAAGGCCGTGACGCCTGTCAATCACGTCCTGTACCATGTACGCATGTAGGTTGGACACGTGGATGGCTGACTCAGCGATTAATACTAGCATCTCCTGCATGCTGCTAACGCTAGTTCACCTTTGTTCGCAGGGTAACCTATATTCGTTGTACCTAAAATAAGGATATTTAGGGATATCACGTTGATGGACGGTGGTTTCAAATTGCATTTTATTTCAATACAATGCAGTTTGAGACCATTGTCCGTTGACTTGATATCCCGAAATACCCTGATGTTAAATACAACGGATAAAGGTTACCCTGCAAATAAAGGTGAACTAATGTTACATACATGTAGTTTAGAGGCATACTCTGTATTATGAAGAGGCTATTGCACTCAGACGAAGAGTCAGTAGATAAGAGGGAGGAAAAGGATTTGCAAACCCCTCCTTTGCCTTTAAAAAAGTCATGTGCAGGTCAGGCAAACGGTTTGCCAAACCCACTGGCAAGTGACTGTTTGCCTGCTCGTCTGTCAAAAAATCGATAGAAGAATACAGCAAGTTGTAGGTTCAGCCACATCATACTATATAAAGACTTTTCTATATAGAGATTTTTTCTGCTTAACACAAAGCACCTGTGAGAACCAGTATTGGATAGGTCAACATGGTATTGTTCTAGTTGTTTTTAATTTTACAACTGTGTGGCATAATGGCTTCAGAAATGGAGATGGGCACTGCCATATACACTGAAAGGAGAGATCGTAACTTGTAGGAGTATTTTTTTAACACAATCCTCTATTACCTTTCATGGGAAAGTACTTGAGACTTTTTAAGAAAATGTTTTCTTTTAAATATTTTTACGCAATGTTCCTTGAGTGCAAGCGATTGTATGATAGTCCTCTGAAAATACACTGAGTATGCCTTTGAACATTACATACTGCTTTCAGTATAGATCAAGCTACATCTACACCTTTAAATTTACATTATATGATTTTCTATCTTTTAACCCTAATCACTCTAAGGGTCCCTTTTGACACCAACTTTGTACAGGTTACTTGTATCTTGGATTGGAAGCTAGCATGCTGAAAGTTTATTATTTGGGTGATGGCTTTTTCACAGTATGTTTAGTTTTTTCCTGAAACATCATGCTAACCTACCAGTACTAACAGTTTTATATGCTGCATTGTTTGTTTAACAGAATGCCTTGTATCAATAATTAGTCTAGAAAATTCTGCATTATACAAAGAACTTGCTGGTATTAGGACTCTCTGTAATAGTGCAAACACTGTGTGTGTGTGCTAGCAAATAATATTCAAATAGCGGTATGATTAGTGGACTTTTTTATTATAATCCATATTAACTTACCTCATTTGCATTGCTATAACAAAGCCTTATCTTTTCCTCTTTTCATAGGCACTAACAGCCTTGCCTTGTGCTCTCATAGCCCTTACAGCACTTGCATGGAAGAAACACCATTTGTAGCGAAACCTGTCAGAATGTTTTTGCTGCATATTGTAGATGTTTTATTACTTGGTGAGACAATTTTGGTGAATAGCACTGTATACGTAGTGGTGGCAGTGCATGATGGGAATGGCTTGAGTCATGTGATCTCTGCTAACTTATGCATGTAGTCTGTTTTGTTTTCAGAGAGTTTCTAATGACATGCGGCATGCCATATTTATGCACTTATTAATCAGATACTAATTCTAATGACTTTATTCCTTCTTTTCCCCGTCATAGGAGTGCCCTATCTTTCAACTTTTCTTGATTATTTTATGCACTTTTATGATACACCTTTCTTCTTTGTGTGCTATGAAAAGTGATATATAAAAAAAAATAGTAGTCATTGTAATGTCTGCATGGCATAAGGTTGTTCTTCCTGGAACAAAAATATAAGACATGCATGACATTATATATGCTTTGAATTTACGGAATGGAATATATTGTAACTTTGATACAATGAAGTAAGTATTATAGGTAAATTGTGTAGGTGCATGAGGGATATTTGGATGAGAGATTAATTATGAACAAGTCGGTCTGAGTTTTCAGCTTTGAAATATGGTAATTTCATACTATGTAGCATTTTCTTTATGCATATACCCTGTACTTTTCAATCATCATGTCACATTGAGTTCATACTAGTACATCTGCCTTTGATTTTGGCAACTTCATGTGCATGTATTTGGGGAGGTTTGTGTAGTGGCTACCTCTCTACATAAGGACCACCTGGCCAGTCTGACCACGTTTTGTGGTCCCTCATATCAAGAATCCTGTCTATAGTGACCATTGGTACAAATAGTAAAAGTTTTATCAGTCCCCTGCATGAACGGTCTTCTTGAAGAGTTTTGACTAGTAGCAACATTTTTAAAATGTTCTTCTTACTTGGATGAACTAAAAGGCAAAAAAATGAGTTTCGTAGGTAAAACCTGTTTTAAATAGTACAATTGTAGTGGATACAAGTCATGTTAGGTCAATGGACACATTGACAGTCTCTTAAGGTGAAAGTAACAAATCGTCGTACATGTTTAGCCTCCAGGTACACACACCTGCACATTGGCTAGGATAGAACAATGGTATGTTGTTTAGGAGCTCTGATTCTGAACGGATTTTACATGAACTCACCTGAACCTTAACCCAATGTCACTTGAACTGATACCGTCAATTCATTTTTTTGTCTTAGGTGAAAAAGAGATGTTAAAGTTGCAGTTGAAAAAATTCTGTAGTACAGGTACTGTGGTAATACAATGGAAACACATATTTAAGGTGTCATCATTTGCTATGGGAAGGTTGCAGCAAGAACTGAAAGCAAAAACCACAGCAAACATTGAAAGATTTAACGTAGTCTGTTGTTCGAGCAGAAGTGTTAACATGTAGTATGAACTCACAATTTGAAAGCCTTTTTTGTCAAGGACAGGGTATATGCTTAAAGGAAGATGCATTTCTAAAACCAAGGATGTTATTTAGGGATAACATCCTACCTCAAACTACGGGGGTGGGGGGTGGGGGGGGTTCCAGGTAAACATTATTCAAATACAATTCAATCTCTACAACTGGATGAAAAACAGAGATTTACTTCCGGATGTTTCGAGTGACATCCATCACTCTTCTTTATAACACTGAAGAAGAGTGATGGATGTCACTTGAAACATCCGGAAATAAATCACAGACTGTTTTTTCATCCAGTTGTAGAGGTTGAATTTGTATTTGAATAGGGGAGTAACGCTAGTTCACCTTTATCCGCGAGGTAACCTACATGTATATTTGTTGTTTTAAAAATCAGGGTGTCTGGGGTATCAAGTCGACGGACAGAGGTTTCAAATTTTGTTTTCAAAATATTGCAGTTTGAAACCACCTCCCGTCGACTTGATATCCCTGGATAACCTGTTTTTTAAAACAGCGGATATAGGTTACCTCCCCGATAAAGGTGAACTAGCGTTATAGAAAAAAGTGTTGTAGTTCTTCCACTAAACAAGGTTCCTCTTCTTTTGTTCCTGCTGTACACAGGAGTCGATTCATAGAGGTTGACATGAGGCCTGTCTGTAAGAAGTGTTACGAGAAGCTGCCGACTGAGCTGAAGAAACGGCTGAAGACCTAGAGACAAGCAGTTGGAAAGGATCCTATCCCAGCATGCAATATTCCAACATGGCTGCTGCCCTTCGGAAGGTGACCTTCAGGTAGATTTTGTTGTTTGGAGGGCAACAAAACAACAACAACAACATGATACTTTGATTGTGATAAATTGGTTGATAATAATTACGGTACAAAAAAGAGAGTACAAAAACTTCAGAATAACTTGCTGATGTGACCGATTTTCTGGCCAAACGTTGTGTGCTGGGATAGGATACAGTAGTAGGGTTGGAAGATGGCAATGATGCTGAACGGAGGAGATGGAAAAAGGATGAAATTAGATACATCGACGAAGGTTATTAGACACCCAGGTAATAAGATATGCCAAAGCAGATACTTATCGACAAGCAACTGGATATGATTTTTGGAAGTGATGATACATTTCAGCTAGAATCCACTACCTTTCAATAGTGACTGACTGTTTAAAAATCATATCCAGTTGCAGGTGGACAAGTAACTGCTTTTTGGCGCATAGATTAGATGATCATAGTTTTGTACAGCATAGTTATTCTGATTATTACTTACACAAAATCCAGATATCTGAAAGCTTATGGATATCTTACACTGTTGCCAACCATCAGTTTGGACAAGTCAGGGCTAACAAATGGAATAACAAAGTTCTTTGCATATTCACAAATTAAAGAAAATTATAACCGCCAATGTTTCAATGACTGTCTGTCATCTTCTTCAGTGCGTTAACGACTAGTTCACTTTGCACTGCAGCTAGTGGAACCAATCATTATTGCCCATAAGGGACAATAATTGAAGCGTTGGCTGTTATCATTCATTTGTTGTGAATAAGGAAATGATTCACTTGATGAAACTTCCCACAGATGTCTTGCAGATGTACACACTTATTCATAACCAGATGGGTGCAATAAGAAATGGTGCTAAGAAAATTCATGATATCTCATACACTACTGTGCACCAGACTGCAATCTTACAGATACTGTTTTTTTTTTTCTTTTTGATTGACATGCCACCATATAATACCAGTGACAGACTGATTGCAGCACATACACAGACCGTATTTGCATTAACGTATAGTAAGATATACAATGTATATGCGCTACGTTTGTGTTGGAAAAGAAAATAATGCCACGGGCGGAGTTTCGATGCCACGTTGACCAGACATCCGTCAGATACTACATTTGTATGATGCATTCTATGGTAGCTATAAACTTCACATACTTGATAACACAATTGCAACAGAGGTGCTATGGCAGTCAAGGGCCAAAAGGAGTTACAGTAGTTGTTTACAGTAACTGTTGATTTTGCCATGTTCTTTGTACGTGCCATACACGGTATCTCTGCTACTTAATATGCTTGAAGAATGCCCAATATCCATACAAAATCTAATCATGAAAGGGATAATGTAAGCTTTAGGTAGCTATTTCAGTACTCTACTTGCTTTTGTAGGTAATTGATATTATACCATATATTTTTAATATTTAACCTGTTTTTTTGGCACTTGGTGCAAAATTCAATAATGGAAATGGCAGAAATGGAAACTATTGGTTTTTCTTAATGTACATGTAGGTGTACATGTAGTAGCTAGTTTGTTTACTTAAAGCTATTTTTACAATCATTATTTACTTGAATGTATTTATGTTAGCTGCTTTTACTGATGCCACACTTGCTTAAGCAGACTTCATGGCAGCTTTTGTCTTAGAAGTGCTAAAAAAGTCTAATATTTTGTGTTACAAATCATATTAATGCAGTAGATGCACTGGATGGTAGTAAATGTATTTGATAATATACATTGTATAGGGGCAAGAAATATACCTTAGTGTCAATACCTTACTTTGGATGGTCCGGTAATTACTTAACTGATGAAGCAACATGTTAGAACGTTAAGTCTTGAAGCAAAATAGATATTAAATGTAAGTGTGATAAGGTTTCAGGGACGAATATTTAGTATTTACTATATACATGAAGTTATTCAAAGAAATGGCATTCAAATCTGTGGGGATTTTAACAGTATGCAGATAGAATTAGTCTATTGGTTCAAGCCAATGTAGTAGCTCTTAGTTCTATTGTACATGTATATGCATGGCTCATAAACAACATGCCACACGTTATGATAATACTGATAGAATAGAGGGGAAAGAATTGAATGTTATTATGTCATATTTATTTTAACCAGTTTGTCTTCCTCATCAATAGCTTGTTCCAAGTAAAGAGAGTCACTTTTTGCTGGTATTAAGCTTAGTTATGTTTTTAAGTGTTCACAGTCAGCTACAATGTAGATTGTATTTTTTGAATTTGGCATAATATTTACTAAGAAGACAGTAAAATTGGAATTTTGTTTTATTTACATAAGACCAATAAAATGTTGCCTTTTTTCAGCTGACTTGCTTCTGTTGTTCTTTGAATTATTTTAAGATTGCATTTCAGGTTTACATAACATTTCACTGTTTGTAGTTTCTGTAGATCCAGATAAGTAACAAATCATGAATCATATATGAAAAATATCAGTTACATTTCTATCGTGCAGACGCTAAATGAGTTCAAACAAGGATAGACTTGTTTGATATACATATATTCATGTATTAGCACAAATCATGATACTGTTAAGTGCAGAGGTGAGGTACGAATGCATTAAAACTAAATTTGTACAATGAAGATTACATAGTCCTCGTACACTTAAATCTTTACTAGCTCACTGGTCAGACATGAACTGCAGAGTTGGCAGTGTTGTTTGTTTACTTACATTGTTGCTCTGTTAGGGCTGTCACATTGCTCAGTTAGGTTTAGCTCCCAATTCCCAACCCGGGGGCTGGCCGAGTAACTTTCGGAAACGAAAAATATAGGAAAGGCAACAAAACGCACAAAACGTAAACAAAACAGTAGAATTTGTGTATAGTCCGAGGTAAATACTTAATTTTCGTTTCCGCAAACTGCAAATGGGACCTAAGCCTTACATTTGCGTCGGTGCCCGTAGGGGGTTTATATAATAGCTATGAAGCCACAAATTTTTCCCGATGGACTGCCGTATATGGGGACGGGTTGTCCCTCGGTGTTTTTACGATAAGGGTACGGCGTCTACTTTTCGACGGGTCCCGGTTTGATTTTATATGCGAGTTACTAGTAAACAAAATCTTAGCCAGGTATCCTTTTAAAGTATTTGCGAGAGGACAGAAGAGATTCGGGAGCTGTAATACTGGTAGCTGGATACCAGCCTAGCAAAATCCCGGGCCCGTCCGTGCCCCCAAAATTGCCCGATAGCCACAGGGTGCCCTACGGGACCACTTAAGAGTCACGCCCGAAGGTGCAAAAACAACAACAGTAAACCACCCGACAGGGCTCCTTTTTCCAATTGTGACCGTAGTTACTGTATATAATTGCTATTGTATTTCAGAGATTCCCATCTCAATGAATCTGTACCCTGATATCCCAGGTACTTTATTTCTAGACCGTTCAGGACAGTCCGTACCGCTATAATAGAAACCATTCGGGTTCACAGTGTCACACCGTCCGAGCCAAAACCCTCCCATTTTTAACAGGTAGCAGGAGTGCCACGGTTTCGCAAAAGTGGCACAATATCTGAGAACAAATATTCCATTATCGTTGGTTGGCCAAAAATTCATTCGTGGACTTCCCGTATACGAACCCAGATGTAACCTATACATTTCCTGCGAGTTTTCAACTAAGAAACTGTCATATTGGATATTGCCTTCAGGCAGTCGACATTTTCTTACTATACAATCGTTAAATGTTTTAAAATCAGCATTCAGCTTGTACCTGCCCTGGTTGCTGAGTAGATGGATGTTGTCGTTCCCGAGCCAGAACTCTCCCGTCAGGTTGCCGAACCCCCGGCTGTAGTCCTCCCATGTCCGGTTGTAGAAGTCCACAGACCCGTCCTGTCGCCGCTGGATGACGGTCCAGGCTCGGCCGGCCTCCACACGGCAGAACACACGGAGGGGGTCGCTGTTGTCCCCGCCGTCAGAGGAACGCGGGTAGATGGTGTAGATCCCAGAGTCCATTCGGCCTTTGGAGCTTCCGTAGATTTCTCCACAATCTATTTGGATTTTTGAAGAGGAGGAGATTCGGTAAATTCACTTATTTACAGAAGGTGACACGTTCGCTATTTCTATGTTCTTTAGATTCATCCAAGTTTCCTCTTGAAGTATATTTCAAACTCTGTCCAAAATTGAGTTGTTGTTTACGGAGCGTGCATGTACGATGTACATACGGCGCACTTGTTTCCAAAACGTTGTTTACCTGCATGTGGTTCACTTACATGTAGTAGTGACATTTGCAGTGAATTTTACTTTGTATTGCTTTTTCGGATCATCCATAGTGACTTGTTGGTCAAATAGTGGGATAGGATCACATTCAAGTAAAATCTACTGTATAATCAACCAAAGGAATATTGCATGCAAGGAAAAAGTGCAAAGGTGTACATGTCTAGTACATGTAGGTTTCATGTCCGGCTCAGAGTTCCTGATTGCCCAGAGTCATTTCAAGTATCAACATTTTTTTTCTGCTAGTAGTAGCTTTCTATGGGTCTGTGTGTTTCTTTTACCTTTGTGTGTGATATTGTTCAGTAAGGCAGCAACCGCCGAGAGAGACTTATTCAGTTGGTCCACAGACCGCTGTAGACCCTCCATGGTCTCTCGGTCTGGTAGGTTCCAGAGTTGGCCAACAATCCCAGACATAGCAGCTTTGAAGATGAACGTAACATGCCTGAAATCAAGAAAAAAAAACTTTACTCATATCTGATTTATGAGCAGATCTTGTTATACAATTAGATCTGACACCGCTTAATAAACTAATACTAAAACGTTAAGTTGTAGAGGTGGTATTTCACTGCAATTTGGGGACCGGTGCGGCACTGCGGGATTTGTTCACTGCGACACTGTTGTGTTATTTTCGGCAATTTTTTTATAATTTAGATATTGCGTGGTATGACTTAGAAGACAACAAAATACACAAAACGCAAGAAAATTCGTTCTTTACTTCCGAAATTCGTTGAGTAATCCTTTGAACCCCACAGTACCGCACCGGTGCCCCAAGTGCAGCGAGATAGCACCTCAATCGGTTGCAGATAAATTGCGTTAGCGTAAAGAGTACGGTCAATTCACCTATCATTGTCCCCATGACGAAGGCCAAGCGTGCAATCATGCTCTGATGAAAGGCTGCCGGATGGTGAAGTGTTTGTACCAGGACAGGTGACTTCGGTAACAATGACGAACAGGACAAACACCCAGCCTCTCGTGGCCATGTTGAGGACACAACTGGAGCCGTGAGGGATTGTGGCGAGCTGTGGGCTCTGTAACCAGACTAATAATGCTGATTACATAACTGCGAGCAAAATAATCTGTGCATTGTTTTGCTTTGTTTCATGATCACCGCTTGATCTTTTCTCGGAACCTCTCGCCGTTTGGTATGGGGCTTTTACCCAATCATTAACAAACATGGAATATATAGGTACCAAGGTCGACCTCGACCGTTAAGTCTTGGATGCATTTTCATTTTCGTCTGTGTGTAGTACAATTGATTTGCGTTTATAAACACTACCTCTTCTGTAATGAACACCAATGTAATATGTGGCAAAACAGATGTAAGATAACTATATTAACAATCAAAGATATCAAACCTTATTTTGCCTTTCTTAAGAAACGTAAAAATTGAATCATTTGGCACAATTCGTTTTCACATACGAAAATGGAGACAAGAACACGTCTTATGTCAAAATTGTGCACAATGAAATCTGAATTGGAAGATACCATTTTCCAATGTGTAGTCGTCGATGGATAAAAATCTCGATCGGAAACCCCACCAACTTCAGACAATCCGGCTGCGCCCCCAAGCGCCTCAGCCTATATTGCACATGTACATGATCTACACATTCTACACATGTATCACCAAGCGGGTATTAAATGGGCTAGCCTATAAGCACATTCAAGTATATGAATAAATCGACATCGTTGAGTTTTAGGTATCATCTAAATCTAGAGTCTAAACATTATCTAATGTATGATACGTGTACACAAAGATAACGATGGCATTTCTGGGTGGAGAAGAGTGTATGACTCGTGTATCTCTACCCAGGCCTGTATCCCACGGGGAAGCGCCGCCTAGCGGATTACAAATGCATGTTCCTTAAGAGACGGAAGGACGCCGATAATACTGACAGTAATTCAGGAAAGATACTAAGTGACATGTCCATTCACGTGCATGCCTTCTTGTTGGAAAATAATAATCAAGATCATTGCATTGCCATTTGGCTGGTTAAAAGCACTTTGCTTCTTGGGCATCGAGAGATCTCGGGCATCGAGATACGTTTTAATCATCCTTAGAGTTGCTATCAGAGGGCAAGTTACAATGCACTCCAAACCAACTATAGACAAAACTCTATCAATTCAATGAACGCACTAAACGTCCATATCTAAACCACGTTTGGTATTAAACCAATATCATCATCAACATTATCCCCACCGCCATGTCTTTTTGTTGAATGACCAATCGGAGACATGTTTGTTCACTTTAAAAGCCAGTCGGAACAAACACCCCTGGGGCGTCCCGAGCCCCTGTTGTCAAATCGCTCGTGCCTAATCCGGACACAATGCTGAAGACACGCAGGTTCTGTACCCTCGGGCACATGTGCGCTCCTGTCAATTATACCCTCCATGATTGACGAGCATAGACAACTCTGACTACCTTATGGTGTAATTCTACTCAACTATAGTCTCCACAATACTCAGTTTTCCCCGAAACGTGGTCTTTACTACTTGTTAGACACTGGTAGCAAATGTACTGGGACGATTCTCTATAAGAAGCAGTTTTGCTATGCTATGCAGTCACCCGTTGATAAACAATGCCACACAATGTGCGCGCATTGCCGATGGCTTCTTTGACGCAGGCGAATCTGCATAGAAAAACTAGAAAAGCAAGCAACGCCTATCCCGGGTCATTGTGGGTCATTTTGGTCAAAACGCTGACGAGATTGCTCTTATTCTATAATATTTCGTATTTTTCAATATCTTTGATACATTCAGTGTATATCTATGGATTTTAGACTTTGAGAGATTATTTTAAAGACCATCACCATTAGCGCAAACATAAGAAGAGAAAGAAAGAATGAGAGCTAAAAATAAAAATGAAAGAGTCATCGTTTAACAAGCAAAAATTTGTAATCGTCATTATTGATTATAATCATAAGTTTTGCTTTATTTCAACAAAGACCAGTCTGTGACTTAAGGGGGGTTGTTTTCATTTTAATTCTAATTACTAGTCCCAAACAGCTTGTTTTGAATATCACCTACCCTCATTACAAACAAGAGCAATGATTTATGGGTATATGGTGTGTTTTGGCACCGCATTGCATCCTGGGATAGAAAGTGAAAGCACTTTCACCTGCGTGCTTAAGCTGTGTACCGTACACAGATCATTGCCCAGGCGTCCTATGTACCCGGCAAGACCGGTTTTAAGGGCCACAGGTCGCCAGATCTATTGTGCAAAAATATCTAGCTCCTGTGGGTACGCCAGGCTTACCGCCATTGTCACGTAATTTCTGATGATTTGACGCTACAAAAAAAGCGTGTACGGCTGTTCGCTGCGTCAGTTCTGCGTCGCACGACAGAGGAGACTGCAGCAGAGGTAGCCCGACGTTTTTCTTTTTGTTGAAATTATCAGACAGACTGACAAGGAGGCGTAGACACCTTGCCCAAGGGGAAGGATTCTCAAGAATATATCCCAAGATCTGAAATCACTTGAAGTTGCTATAGCACAGGTGAGCAGATTATATTATTTATCTTATTCATTTGGTTTTGTTTTCATCCCGAATGTTAAGATAATTTATGGCCATTATCAGTGAGGTAGTCGCCATGCCAAGCTGCAGCTGTAATTTCAACTGGGTTTGACTGAACTAGGTGCTAGACTGCCGAAGGCGATGCTCACACCCCCTGATATTAGCGTAATCCTTGCTATATCTTGTGTATTAACTGAGCTTAGAAAGTGCTCCTTGTTGTTTCTTGTTGTGAATGTATTCAACCTCGACAGATATAATTCACGTTTCACCAGAACTTGATGGCAAAATCAAACAAGATCTTCGTTAGAAGCAAAAGACTCCAGGAGCAATGGAACCCTCTTGATCACTGATTCCCTTCTGCATACAACCTACAACTTCCTTAAAACCAGCGTTCATTGTTATTTCCAAATATACTAATTTCCATCCTTTGTCAACATAGTTTTAAGAGGTGATCAACTAAGGCCTCGCATTGAACAATCCCCGATTAAAACCCACTTTGGTTTTTACATTGTGACAATGTCTACCAGCTACAATCCCTATGCACTATTACAATAACATGAGAACATTATCTAGAACTTTGCTAAGAGAAAGGAAGGCAGGTAATCTTTGAGAAACATCTGTTCATCAAGATCAAGACATCCAGAGCCTCAAGTTTTGTGTATTTGACATAATCTTCAGGCAGTTTCACCAATGGCATAAGATAGTATCAAAGCTGGCTAAGGAGTTTAGCTGGCCAAAGGGAGTCATCAGCCACACACACTCGTAGGCTGGCTTCACTCTTCTGGTAGCCTTTGATACTATCTTACGCTACCGTATGATCTGTCTGGAGATTATATTTGACATAGTTTGTTGTGATAACCAACATCTCAAAAGTGGGCGGATATGAGTCACTGGAATGCCAGTTGATCCAAAGAGGATTAGGAAACTTACCTCACGGAAAGGGAAGTAATTTTTCCTCTCAAAGGCTAGCTTTGTTCCTGAGTCTCAACCCTCTCTTTGGATAATCTTCCTTAAGTACAGTATATGCTAAAACTGTCATTAAGTGCTTGAATGTTTGAGCCTCAAGGTCAGCATGGCCTGCTATGGTGTTCCATTGTTAGATAACCTTGCTTTTTAATTACGAGACATTACTGTCCAATCGCAGGCTGGTGTCTGTTTCTAGTGCATTAGATAGATAGCTACTGACAATACTGTAGATTGCAGTGGTTAAACAAAGGTAACGTTTGCGGAACTTAAACCATTTTGGTCGTTGTATGTATAGTTTTGCAACACACAATTAAAAACCTGTACAAAGTAACAGCTCAAAGGAATGAAGAAAATGGACAAAGTATACAGGTAGCCAATATTGTCGGGATACGTAATGTTTGGTAAAATGATTTGTTTAAGGGACCAGAAAAATGTGGTCACACTGGACTTCTGTGTGTGAGGGGAGTATGTTTGTGCAATAGGAACTTTCGTTTGTCAAAATACAAGTCCCATCCATGGTGATTGGACAAACGATTGTGTACGCAAAGCGACCACTGAAATGGTTAATAGTATCGCGTCTGAAATCCAGGTGTTCAGACGCCTGCATAAGAGATGAGAATAGATCACTTGACCTAGTGAAAACGTGGGGAATTGGCTTAGTACAGGGTCACACATACACATTACATACACCGATAAACTTCAATGTAGAGACCCACTGACTGGCAAATACGTCTTACATATTCAGTATTCAGTATCCCCCCCTCTCCCAGTTAGTTATACTCATAGTTGACTTATACTCAACGAAAAACGTTGTATGAAAGAAATCAACAAAATCTTCATGTAGCTAACAGCTGAGATATATCTCCATATTAATGTTAGGATATGGGCGTTAAAGTAAACAAGTTCTGACTTGCAAATCTAAGCAATTTTGCAGAAACATAGTCCTATGACAGTCTATGATGTACTTCCGTGTACAGTGTGAATCACTGTTGTCCAGACAGAAGATTGCTTCCTGTTGGTGGTCTATCTATCTAGTAAACAAATTTAGCAGCTGCTTCAGTACGCCGGATCGGAAAAACACAGGCTATAACAACTTTCTTACGGCTTCACGTATGTGGGTAGTCTGTGTAACACAAACTCTGCAGTGCTGTCCAGAACTGTAACTGGCCCCGCTCCGCAGAGGCTGTCCGAATGTTGAGCGGGCTGATATAAGCGAGATTTAATCAGGCTAGTATGTGGGTAGAAACAAAGAAAGCCAGGTGGCCCAAAAGGGTTATATACTCTGGCCTTAGCACCAGCCATTTTCAAAACATTCAAACTGTATTGTACTGTGCATAGTTGGTCTCTAGATACTGTTATGTTGGTGATGTGATACAGCTATCATCAGATGTATCAGTTCTATAAAAAGGAGTTGGCCAAAGCAGCAAAGATCCTGTCTGACTCTGGCTTAAAAACAGAAGCTAAAATCATACTTTTTCCGGCGTATATTTATTTCATTCTCCAAAGAGTCATGAATGATTTATCACATGACCTAAAAAATAAACGTGTCGCCTTTTTTCCCACCACAACAGGAAACAAGATGGCGAATATCATGGACAAACTGTCGAGCCTGGAGGACGAGAATCTGGAGCTGAAGAAGAAACTGGTCAGTCTCCTTAAAGACATCGACTCCAACAAGTCTGACAAAGACACGGAGACGCCTTCCAGTTCTGAAGGAGAGGACAAGAATCTTGGTAAGTATACAGTACACTCACTCAATACTATAGGGGTGATCAGACAGGTTAGAGAACAATGACTTAATACACCCTGTCTGTCCACTGCGGCGGCCATAGTTGAGTGACCCTTGAGCTATGAAGAATCTTATGTCTATGTAGATTCATTTGTGTGAGTTTTGTTTTTGATTTTCGTGCGATGCATGTGCAATTTCACCACAAAAGACCATTGAACTATCATTATTCTCATGTGTTGTTTGAACTAATTTTATAGATAAAAGAGTGTACAGTATTATCTTTCTGTTTTTTTGTCGTCTGACAAATAGTTTTACATCATATTGGATTTATAAAGTTTTTGGTCATTTAGATCCAATTTTGGTCACACGATGCCCATCCATGGGATAAGGGAGACATCGCAAAAAACAACAACACGCGATTTGGAAAATTTGAATGAAAAATAACCACGTACAAGCTCGCTGTGTTCGTTTTCACGCACATAAAGTTGTTTCACTAGAATTACGTATTTGCATTTATTACATTGTATGTATGTATATACTAAAGTTGCCGCCATATTATAGATGTGTATTTGAGAAGCGTATTGTTTAACACCGAAGCAGACGAGACAGGAACAGGAACAGGATACATGATACAGTGACGACCTTACAGTTAATTCTTATGTCATTAGAAGAAGAAAACATATTTAAAAACAGGTATGCAGACATTCAGGATGCCATAAATGAACCATAATAGTTGACTCCTTTTAGTATTTTTACATATTAGAAACTTTTCAATATAAAAGAAGACTAAAAACGAACCAACCCCAAAACCCTCTATTTTTTGCTGCGGTGCAATTTGCAACAATGTCTAAACAATTTTGCATTAAAATGGTGCATTTGATGTGGGGCATATATGTGGGTTAACAATACTGCATTATTTTTGCTGGTTTGTTTTTTATGTTGAGACTTGCTAGAGTTGACGCAAATGGTAACCGTTAAAACATAGCATCTTAGAAATGTTGCTTTCGATTATAATTTTCTAGAAGCTGTTTTATGGTTGCGCATAAGAATTAAACGTTGGGCTACATTAATCATAAACAGATCATATTGGTAGGGCGTTAGTTGGTGATAGCGATAGCAATCTAGCACACAATTAAGGACATAGGCACAGCTGCAGGTGGTCAGAGCTACTACAAAGAACGCACATGGAGCGATAACATTACAGCTGGTTATAGTGTGGCTTTTGCTTCTGTACAGCGACCTTGCCAGCAACTCTGGAATAACGAGACTATATCTATATCTAACAGGGCTAGATTCATTTGGGGAAGCTGGTATCTTATGGTGGCTTTGTCTAATGCTGGGAACAATATGTTGTTGACAGGCTTTTGTCTACAACATGTGGTACTGGGGCAATTAGCATCTAACACGCCTGGTTGTTTCATACAAGCTGTTACAACAGGCTTGCCTGAACATCTCTCCAGCTTCCAATTTTTATTGTCCTCTTTTTTTGACAACACCTCAGAGGCAGAGACGTATGTACAGTGTTGGGTTTTGTTTGAAAATATCACGGAAATTACGCCAGTGCAAAAAAGTACAACACAGTTATCTGACAACGTTTTGACCTCGGCTAGGACGTCGTGTGCCAGCAATATAATAAGTAATAAATATTTTAGTAGTTGCCACAGGATAAATGCACTTACCCAATGTTGTAAGACGCCTTAGCATAGGCACCATAGCGAGGCCATTGGAATATTTTACATGGCTAGACAGTGGTGTTGGTTGCGAGGTTGTGACTCGTATTCTATAATGATAATGGTAACACTCGTAGTCGTACAAACACATCAGCAAAATTATAGTCTTGACATAGAAGCTTCGATTTCTAAAATGTATTTGAAAAGAATCTTGATGGATACATGTTGGTGGACATGGCGCAGTTTTCGCCCGAACGTAGATTTAAATAGACACTCTATATTAAACAAAAGACTTAGGTAGGATGGCCCCTCTTTCCCTGATGGAGGGCGTTGAGTAACGAAATTTGAATTTGTAGGACGTCTTTGAGAACAAAAATTAAAAGTGTCATTTTGAAAGACGGCATAATATACAAATACACCTCTTTGGGCATTCGTTTGAGGCTTTTGGTCGATACAAAGTCACTCGACGGTCTCCATCTCAGTGAAAAAAGGGGGTATCAGAAGTACCATGTTGTTATATGTGTGTTCTTCTGTATAGCAACTACTCCTCCAGAGAAGGACGACAAAACACCCGAGACAGACCCCGACGACAAAGACGAAAAGGACGTCAAGACGGACGAGCCCGAGCCGAAGAAAGACCGAGAAACCGAGCCGGAAGCCGACGACAAAGATGCCAAGGATCTGAAGACGGACGATCCCGACCCAAAGGTTGAAAAAACACCGGAAACTTCTCCGGAGCCTCCCGACGACAAGGACGTGGAAACAGAACCCGACGACAAGTCTGACAAGAACCCCGAGACAGAGTCCGACGACAAGTCGGACAAGAACCCCGAGACAGAGTCTCCAGAAAAGAAACCAAGAGAGACGGAGACCGAGCCAGATCCAGCAGAGGAGAAAGACGCGAAGGATCTCGCCACGGAGAAGGAGGACAAGGAACAGAAGAATCCGGAAACTGTAGAGCCTGAGACAGAACCAAAGGACGTATCCACCGATCCCATTGAATCCAAAGAGCCTGAAACCGACAAGAAGGAACTCGAAACCGACACCGAAGACAAAAAGGACCGGAATCCTGAAACCGAGAGTCCAGAGAAAGAGCCGAAAGAAACGGCAACCGATCCGGGAGAGACCGACAAAAAAGATGTCTCCACAGAGCCAGAAGAAAAGGATCAAAAGACACCGCAGACAGAGCCTCCAACAACAGATGAGAAAGACACCGAGACTGAAACCGATCCTAAAGACGACAAGACGGCGTCAACGGAGCCACCAGAAAAGAAACCAAGAGAGACGGAGACCGATCCCGACGAAAAGGACGCGAAGGCCACGGCAACAGAGCCTGCTGACACCGACGAGAAAGATTTGGGCACAGAGAAGGAAACTCCAGACAACAAGGACGTCGCTACTACCAGCGATCCGAAAGATGCGAAGGAACTTGGTAAGTTGTTGGCGATAGATTCGATTGTGCGGTGGCTGGCATAAAGGCAGGTGGCGCTAGCTGCACATGTTTTTGCGAGACAGGGGCTACACTGGGAAATGGTCGGTAGCTATCGCACACGTACTGGACATCTTGCGATGCGATGCGCTTTGCACAAAGGAAGTCTATCGATGTGGGAGTTTCTGCTGGTTCTTTTGACATGTACTAATTTAGCACGTAAATTAACAATGGCCTTGCCAATTCGCTATCTGTACTAACGACTTTCTTGTTGTATGTGTTCCTATTAACAGCCTTACTAACAAAACCGTCAGTACTTAAGTCTACGATACACAATCATACAGTCATGAGTTTACATTTAATAATTAGTGTTGAGCAAACAGAGACACTTAGATATGTGTAAGAACAGTTGGAGAAAATCGTTTAGTAAAAGCAATGGCTATTACTTAGTTATTACCCAAAAGAGGCGAGTGAACTTAATTCCATCATATTTTTGTCAACGAGTAGCAAAAGGGTAAAGGTAGTCACTTTTTGAGCCAGGGTTGCAGTGGGTTGTTATCTACTATGCCCAAAGCACGGTATTGGAATACGGAGCCCGCCGCCTTTTACCTCCCAAACTGAAGTCACTGGTGCCCATTTTACACCTGGATAGATCTACGAAGGTCTTGTGAAGTACCTTTCCATGGGACACAACGTCTTTACCTGGAAAGCCGGGAATCGACCCGTGACCTATAGCTTGTGTTCGCTAGCATAGCCACTCGGTCATTCGACGCCACTGTCTACAAGTACAATCGCAAATAATTTTGCCAAACGACCTTGATAGTGTCCTTGGGAGTCATTTGTAACATGACACCCGTGGGAATATTTACTTACCGGCGATCAGTCACCAAGCGTCATGAGATTAAATATTAATTTTAATGCTGGGATCCGGGGTCTGAGTCAAAAGCAGATGTTATGGTTACTGTAATCTTAATTTTTAATCACTGCCAAGGAGATGAGAAAGACACTGACCCAACAAATACATGATAGATAGTTCGCGAGCAAAGGAATGTTCTTATGAACATATCAGGAAGAAACAAAGTGCTATTTAGATATAAATGTGGCATTCTCGAGCATTGATATTTCATCGTGAGTAGCTGCCCAGTACCCAGAGGAAGTTCAGAGTCGCGTTGCCACCACAAATACACGGTTGCTCTGTCTGTCGTGCAACAAGTTTCATCGCCAGACCGAATCGTTGACATTTATATACTGCTGTTAGCTCTGGTACTCATAACTTAGTCCTAGAATGTAGGACTTCTACCAAATAATCCTTTTGCATTGGAAGTTTTGCTGGGAAACAGCACTCTCTATCTGTTCTTCCTTACAATGTTGCACAGCGTGGCACATGTCCCCGGTTCTGAATCTTTTCTGAAGCTCTCCTGACAGAAGGAATTCCTATTCTCTTCATCTATGGTTGCAATGGTCTCCTATACCTACTGTCTGTTTTACAGCCTGTAAAGGCATCAGGGTGAGTGGTTAAAGATTGGTCATTGATAGTCATCTATGGAAAACTTACACAAATGAATTCTTTGTTTCTTCCTGTTTTTATGCATCGTATGTTTTACAGAAGATTCCTTGTTTCTTTTTCTTCTTGGCCTGTAGCAAATGGCGTCCATGTTGTGTTGAGCGAATCTGCCATCAGCAACGATGCGTATGATTGTTCGCTCTTTTACGACGTAACACATTTTAATCCCACAATATACATGTAGGAACAGAGGTAGAAGAAAAGGTTCCTAAGACAACAGAGCCTGAAGTTGAAGAAAAGCCTGACAAACTGACCGCTACTGACCAGGAAGAAAAGGACGACAAATCTCCACAAACAGAGGCTCCTGAAACTCTTCCCAAAGAAACGGCCACAGTGGAAGACGAGAAAGACGCCAAGGCAGTCGGTACCGACAAGGAGGAGAAGGAAGACAAAGCACCTGAGACGGAGGCACCTCCGGATCCGGTTCCTAAAGAGACGGAAACGGAAGTTCCGGAGGTCATTCCTAAGCAAACAGCGACGGATCCGGAAGAGACGGACGACAAGGCTTTCGGTACCGACCCGGAGAAAACCGACGAGAAGGATGTTGGCACAGAGAAGGAAGATAAAGAAGAAAAGACTCCACAAACTGACGTTCCTGTTGTGGTACCCAAGGAAACGGAAACAGAGGAAGAAAGCAAAGAACCCAAGAGCATCGGTAAGCCACGTTATTGTTACGAACTGGTGTTGCGCTGGGATGTTTTGTGTTATCATGACTCTGCCATCCTTACATGTGTTCGAGAGGCTCTACTAGATTTCTTCTATGAGTTTCGCTGACTCTAATATTCTTTTGATATTTCCTTTTGAACCTCTCTGTTTCTAGCTGTACTTACTTCATCATCCGCACATGGGTGCATCGTTATGGTCTAAACCTTGTTATTGCTCGACTCTTCAGACTTCTTTTTTAGAGTCTGTTACATTGCAAATATATCGATTCCTTATGCTCTTAAGTGGTGAATGCTGTCTTTTCTATAAAGTTTGTGTTGGTGGACTTTTGTATGTCCCCCGTGTCTATGTAATGACATTCGGTACTTTTAACTTTGTCATTTTGTACCTTCAGCTTTTCAGACGTAATGCCTCACATTTTCTCTTATCTATCCTCACCCTAGAGGATAAATGACATCTAAACCTTAACCATCACTTCAAAAGTTAAGTTCAAATAAAGACAACTGCATAAAATGCTGTGAGAAACCGTTGAAATTGAGGTTTTGACAAGGAAGCAGAGGAAAGTGCGAAGACAAAAACATGCGCATATGCCTGCTACAGTGTATGTGCCCGGTATCATTTCACAGGCTAGTTATAGGGATGTTTTACCACCCCAATTTTGCTAAATATTCCCTCCTTTTCTGGGGGTAAACATTTTTTTCTGAATACGCTAGCCTGTACAGTGACGAGGTTTTTTGAATCCCGCCCCGTAAACTTTCGCCGGGTAGCGCTGATAGACCTCGGCGGGCCTGCATCACTTCCACTACCGAGGTGGTCCCGGGCAGCGTACGGTCGGCTGGTGCCAGGCTGTGAGTCGCCTTTGCCGCTGAGACCTGTGCCCAATGCTAAAGATACTTTGCTCACACTGATGTTTCTCTCTAACTACTGCTTGCTCTTGACAACACCCTTGATATCGGCGCCATATCTCGTATACAATCAAGACCTTACCTTAGACCTTCGTTTACAATCAAGAAATTACCTTATACCTTCGTATACTATCAAAATCTTACCTTAGACCTTCGTATACAATCAAGACCTTCGTAATCAATCAAGACCTCACTTTAGGCCTTCGTTTACAATCAAGACCTTACCTTATGCCTTCGTATACAATCAAGACCTTTCCGTGGACCTTATACAATCAAGGCCTTACCTTACAATCAAGAGCTATCGATAAAAGTGGGGAGGGAACAATGATGGTCAATTAGCTGAAGGGCGACACGTTTTCTAATTTGTTGCTTCTGCTTACATCAGATCTGCAGCTTTTACTTCTGGCCAGAAATGGTCATTTCAGTGGAAACGTCGTGGTCGAAATTGTTAAGCATATATCCTAGCCGGATAACATTATCATTTGCAAAAGTTCTGCACTATCAGTTTATGCTTGCATCTCCATCCTTTCTATCTTTAAAAACGTTTACTCTCCCTTTTCATCGATACGTATCCCCGGGTTTTTGGCTCAAGAAAGCCACTCTAAGCCCCAGCCTTTTGCTTCATACATTCCATCGCCATATATGTTGAAATCGCTGCGAGTGATAGAAATAAAACATGTATAATTTCACAACATACGTAGAAACCATAGCGGATGAAAAAGTTTCCAAAGCTACGGAGCCTGAGGTTGAAGAAAAGCCTGACAAACTGACCGCTACTGACCAGGAAGAAAAGGACGACAAAACCCCGCAAACAGAGACGCCTGAAACTCTTCCCAAAGAAACGGCCACAGTGGAAGACCCGAAAGACGCCAATTAAGGCAGTCGGAACCGACAAGGAGGAGAAGGAAGACAAAGCACCTGAGACGGAGGCACCTCCGGATCCGGTTCCTAAAGAGACGGAAACGGAAGTTCCGGAGGTTATTCCTAAGCAAACAGCGACGGATCCGGAAGAGACGGACGACAAGGCTTTCGCTACCGACCCGGAAAAGACCGACGAGAAGGATGTAGGCACAGAGAAGGAAGTTAAAGAGGAAAAGACTTCAGAAACTGAGAAAGAGAGCAAAGAGCCCAAGAGTATTGGTAAGCTAGAATGTCTGATGATCAGGTGTGACGCTTTACGCTTGTCTCGCCGTAGCCAATGGTATGAAATGCCGCATATAGCCGGAAAACAACCACCCCACCCCACCCAAACCAACCCCAACTCAATCCACCCCAACCCACTGTTCCTTGAACCGCCAACTGAAACCTTGGTCCACTTTCACCTACCTAGCTCTGGAACGTGAGGTGCTGTGAGAGTATGATAGTGCGGTGTGTCATTTCTGTAGCTCCCTTTTTTTCTCGGTCGTCTCTTACCTCTGTTCAGGCCTTGGTCATGAGATGCCACCTTTACAACATCCCTTTCTTTTTGAAAACCTCCTGTTCTGTTCTGGTCCGATTATTGATATGACTCTTTCATCATTTTCATTTCTTGGTCAAGCTCTTCGCGAATTATGCTGCAAACGGACGCAAACACTTCGTGAACATGGCACTTTGAACTTCAACCTTTTGCTGGAAGACGGTTTTGCTCTGCCGCCGGTGGATATGTTTATATCCTTGTCTATATGGGTATTTCTAAAAAGGACTTTCTTATCATATACAAGATGAGATAGTCCATCTTATGTCACTTTGGAAGTGGTCTCTTTCCTTCTCAGATTTGTATATAGTTTTAATGTGCTTTTGCCGTTTTACTATTGGTTTATCCATGCCTCTGTTAATTCAAACAAATTGTACCAGGGGGATGACTGCAGACCCGTAGCCTTAAAACAGAACGTTAAATCCTTTGACAATTGATACATACTGATGACTGCCGCTCCTCCATATCACATCTCAGTATCATTTGACGCCCACACCACATGGTGCTTAACTGCCGTCTTCTTTTTTAGAAACAAGTACTCAGGTTTGGACACATTGTATACTTCCATGTCGCATATGTGAGCTATAGGGCATTTTTTTATTTTCAGAACATACTTGTATTCCAACACTCAGCGGGTCCTCTGCTAGTAGTACCTATAGTATATATGACATGTGTTGAATGAACCGAGGCGCATTTTAGCACATGCAGGCGATTTGTTTTGTTCCAGCGATACGCTATAGGACATTGACTTAAATGAAATTGAATGCTTGTACGATCTTGTAACATATATATAGGAACGGTAGCTGAGGAAAAACTTGCTAAGACAACAGAGCCAGACGTTGAAGAAAAGCCTGACAAACTGACCGCTACTGACCAGGAAGAAAAGGACGACAAATCTCCACAGACAGAAGCGCCTGAAACTGTTCCCAAAGAAACGGCCACAGTGGAAGACCCGAAAGACGCCAAGGCAGTCGGAACCGACAAGGAGGAGAAGGAAGACAAAGCACCTGAGACGGAGGCACCTCCGGATCCGGTTCCTAAAGAGACGGAAACGGAAGTTCCGGAGGTCATTCCTAAGCAAACAGCGACGGATCCGGAAGAGACGGACGACAAGGCTTTCGGTACCGACCCGGAAAAGACCGACGAGAAGGACGTGGGTACAGAAAAAGAGGCAAAAGAGGATAAAACTCCACAAACTGATGTTCCTGTTGTGGTACCCAAGGAAACGGAGACTGAAGAAGAAGCTAAAGAACCGAAAAGTGTCGGTAAGCTGGAAGGTGGTCTTATGAGCTGGTGCTGCGCTGGGATTGTTATGGATACATTAGGTTTTTTGTTCTTCTTTACCGAACTGCCTCTCTTTACCATGGGTTTTCGTTTGCTCATTGTATATGCACTTCCTAAAGCAAGTAGAAGCTATGTGTTGGTGGTCATTACCGTTTAGTATATCACATTCTCTGCAGTATGGTTTAAATTGATCTACTTGTCTCGATTTCTTCTGTCGTAGCGTACTATTTTACGACCCTATATTTTCAATGGCAATGATCACCAATAGTCGGTTTACTTCCTTTTCTTGCAATCTAAGTTTCATAGAAACTGCTGTAGAGGATAGATGGTGCGCAGACCACCGCAGATAAATATATACTCTTTCTGATCTCCTCTGCAATGCCCAGTGTTTGACAAATAGCAGGATATGGACATCAAACGTTATAAAAAGCCATGATGGTGGGAATAAGCCAAAGCTGGAATAGAGTTATCTTTAGTTTTGCGCGGTACCACTGCTCTGGTATCTGCATTCAATGTAGGTATCTACTTTCTGTGGCTTCAGTTTATATTGACAATTATATCACTCACAATGTGCACCTATTTATCTTAGCCCGAGGGATGGGCAGCGTAGGTGTGGGTTCTACATTTGAATTTTTCTTCATTGAAACTTGTGTTACTTCTTTTAACCTATGCTCTTGTTGTCTATCATGTGTCCACATATTGTGCTGTATGTCACAGTATGAGAGCAGGTAATGGAAGAAATTATGTGACTGGCTATGGCTCAAACGTCATAAGGTCACTCCTATGCTCTCATACTTCCACACATCGGTCTGTGCAAGTGTTTGTGGTGGAAGCCGGGCGTTGTCATGACCTGTAGGTGACAGGTCATCGTTTGTTAAGAATTTACTACTAACATGATATTTAATTCTGCATGTCCAGGCACAGTCAGTGAAGAAAAACTTGCTAAGACAACCGAGCCTGATGTTGAAGAAAAGCCTGACAAACTGACCGCTACTGACCAGGAAGAAAAAGACGACAAATCCCCACAAACAGAAGCGCCTGAAACTGTTCCCAAAGAAACGGCCACAGTGGAAGACCCGAAAGACGCCAAGGCAGTCGGTACTGACAAGGAGGAGAAGGAAGACAAAGCACCTGAGACGGAGGCACCTCCGGATCCGGTTCCTAAAGAGACGGAAACGGACGTTCCGGATGTCATTCCTAAGCAAACAGCGACGGATCCGGACGAGACCGACGACAAAACATTTGCCACCGATCCAGAGAAAACCGACGAGAAAGACCTTGGCACGGAGAAGGAAGAAAAAGACGAGAAGACACCAGAGACCGTGGCTCCTGTCGTAGTTCCCAAGGAAACGGAGACAGAGGAGGAATCAAAAGAACCCAAAAGTGTTGGTAAGAGGAGCGAAAGTTGCGGTCTGACAACCTCTCACGAAACTTGCTGGCATACTTCTCATTTTCTGGAGACGAATTTCTTCTTATGATATCTCATCCTTTCTTGCTGGTATATCTGATTCAGTACAAATATAGTTTAGGGTGGATGCAGCTGGTTATGGGTTTATGAGCATTCAAAGTATATGGGTACATTTGTGTCCTTCTAGCTGGTGAAATGGTATCTTGCTGGTTTGTTACAGATTTACCATTTTGGAGGACGTGTATTGCGATCGTTTCTTGCCCTGTCCTCCCTCCTTCACTACAGCCATGTAATCTTCAAGAATGCTCGGCAAACTTGTGTCTATTTGTAGATATATTCCTTGACTTGTCTGCTTGAAGCAACTTGTCGTCTGCAATTTTGGAGACCCATATTTAATATTTTGTACCCGCTCAATGTATGGAGGTGCCTGCTGGAAAAAAGGCTTATCTCTACAATTCTCGGCAAGACAGCATATTTTCTGCAACCATGTAGTCAGACGATATGCAATATACTGGTATCTGACTTCTTCAGAATCTCTCCTTGTATATATTGTTGATGTGGTGTTGAGTATAATTGGGTCAAGCACTTGATATATCACTTCAAGCCTGTGAGTGCGTATTTCACAAATGTTATTAACCTCATGAATGTGTCCTATTTCTTTGTTGTCCTTCTCCTTGACAGAAACCACTCCGGAAGAGAAAGCATCGAAGACGACGGACATGGAAGTTGAAGAAAAACCAGAAAAGGTGGCCGCTACCGACGAGGAGGAAAAGGGCGCCAAACTTCTAGGGACGGATCCGGAAGAAAAGGAGGAGGCCGGAATGCAGACTGATGCAGCGCCTGCACCGATACCGAAACAGACGGAAACTGAACCAGAAGAAATCGACCAGAAGCAGACCGAAACGGATCCGGATGAGACGGATGGAAAGACGCTCGGTACAGACAAGGAGGAAAAGGACACTAAGGATTCGGCTACAGTTGCTCCTGCTTTCGTACCAAAAGAAACGGAAACAGAGGTAGAAGAGAAAGACGGGAAAGACACAGGAACAGACCCAATCCCACAGGAAGATAAGGGAACTGCAATGGATCTCCAGACGAATGAGAAGATTACTGCCACAGACGAGGAAGTCAAGGAAGAAAAGGCAGAAGAGACAGAACAAGAAGAGAAGGATGAAAAGTATCTGGAAACAGACCTGGATGAAGTGATGAAGAAAGACCTGGCAACGGTTGAGGAGGAGGTCGTACAGAAAGGTGTGGAGACAGATAAAACGGAAACCGAAAGCGTTGGCACTGCTACTGAGGTGGAGGAGAAAGTGGCCAAGGTGAAGGAAACTGATAAGACAAAGACAGAAGAGGTGGGCACCGTTACAGAGAAGGAAGAGAAAGTAGGAAAGGACGAGGAGACAGATGCACCAGAGAAAGAATCAAAGATCAGCGCTACAGAAAAAGTAGAAATCTTTCTGAAAGAGATTGGGGTTGAAAAAGAAATACAGGATAACGGCACGCAGACGATTGAAGAGCTGTTGGACAAGGCAATAGAAACACTTGAAGAAGTAAAAGACGAGAAGACAAACGAAACTGATGTCGAGGAAAAAGAGCCCAAGACAACAGAAACTGACAAAGAGGAGAAAGCTGCAAAGCAAATCAGTGTGAAGGTCATAGTGGAAAAGGTTGACCAAGGAACCAGTATGGAGTTTGACGAGGATGAGAAGTGCATCGGAACCGATGCGGAGGCGGTGGGGACAACTGTTGCGTATCAAACAGAAGAAGAAACGAAGGAGGAAAAGGTCCTGGTGACAGACAAAGAAGAGTTCCTACAGAAGCATATCCACACAGATCAGGTGACCACAGCTGACGCTGAAAACATCACAGATGCCTCTATCAAGGAAGATAAGAGCCTGACCACTATAATCTTCGTTGGAACTAGCCAAGGCACGCAGACGGAGAAAGCTGTCACAGATAAGACGATTGGTATTGTCAGGGAGTTGCAAAACAAGCAACACGGAACAGACGTTATTGCTGTCAGCGCAGGAGAGACACAGACGGAGGCGCTTGGTGTAGGGATGACATCGTCTGAGACACAAACAGAGAAGGTCGAGAGAGTAGTCAAGGAAATCGCAACATTGAAAGCCGATAAGAAGCCGTCAAAGACCATGGCGACGGATAAGGTTAAGGTTCAGGACAGTGGAACTCAGAAGTCAGGACCGCACATGGATCCAAAAGCTACTCAGACTGAAGCTGCGAAGGAGGAAGTGAAAGCAGTGGAGTACGTCAGGGTAGGCAAGACACTCCAAACAGATATCATCAAGAAGGTTGGGAAGAAGACCGGTACCCCTGGCGGCAGGCCACGCGATTATGCCAACACCCTGGTGCAGACTGAAGAATGGATCCCTGACTTTGGAAAACCGGAGGAAAAGATCGAAGAGAAGGAAAACGAGACAGCGGTCCAGCCAGTCGGACCTGTTCGCGAGACTGACGAAAAGATCATCGAGACCGACAAACCGATCAAGGTGAGCAAGAAGACAGGCACCAAGGGAAGCCGAGCATATCTGGAGTACAGAAGCAGCGGCATCCAAACCGACGAGCAGGCTGTTGAAGAAAAGGAAGAAAAGGAATTGGCCAATATCGGCATTCAAACAGACGTCGTCAAAGCGGAGGAGAAAGAGGCACCGGCTGAGGCTGTCACGGTAACCTTTACCGTTGGATGCCAAACAGACGTTGTGGAAGAGAAAGAAGAGATTAAACCGACTACCATAACAGAGGCTGACGAAGACAAGGCCACACGACCAATAGAGCCTGTCGTCGTCACCGTCACAGTTGGTTGCCAGACAGAAAAAGAAGAAGAAAAAGAGGTCGTCGCACCCGTGATTCCAGAACCGGTCGAGACGAAGACGACAGTCACTTTCGACATGTTGATCCAGACCGACCTGACGGTGGCGGAGTTAGACACCTGGAAGGTCCAAGTCAAGATGGACGTCATGCAAGTCCAGACAGACATCAGCGGGTCAGACATCGACGGATGGCAGACACACGAGTGCGCGCAGATCGTGCAGGAGGAGAAGGCGATCACAACAAGCTCCGGGTCACAAACCATGAGCAAAGTGATGAGGAATGCAAACATGGGGACCGTCATCGAGGGCATCTTCAACGAGCTGGTTCAACTCAACGCTGGTCAGATCGTGACAGACAGGAAGGTCACGGCCAACATGGCCATACAGTTCTCGCCGAAGATGGAAAGCATGGGTGTGCAGATGGCTCCTCGACAGGTTAGTGTACCGTTGCCACTACTTAAATCGATGAAAGCGACATGATACCGTAGAAGCCGGTTAATTGCACAGCGGATTAACGCACATTTTTGTTAACTGCACAGAATACAAAAATCCCAAACCAGTGCGTTCCAGCTGGATAACTTCGAATTATTGTACCAGCTGGATAATTGCACGGCATATGCTGACAAACAGGCTGTGCAATTAAGCGGCTCCTACTGTACATGGAATATATACAATGTCAACCAACACAAACATATTCTAGAAAGTGAATTCGACTTCTTCTCACTTCTATGTGATATTGAATATGATTAAAGTGCATGCTGCAACATATAAAATGAAAACTTCATAACAGAAATCGTGGGATTATATCTGTTGTCACCTCATATTTGGTGAATGGAAAGTTACAATAGACGAATGTTGCAACATTAAACATAAACGACTGTATCTGTCATGTACTTCTAAGCGGTAAATAGGTTTGAGTTCATGACAAATAAACCATACTATAGATGCAGAATGCAGTGACTGATGATGATGATTGTACTACAGGACTCGGCTGGCACCCAGACCAAAGACCGGAGGACCATCTACCGGAGCATGGAGACCCTGAAGGACAGAAAGAGGTACCGAAGCATGGAGACCCTCAAACGGGAGAAAGACAAGGAAAACATCAGGCCTAAACCTATTTCTCCGGGCGGCTTCAAAGGGCAAACCACTCAAACGTAAGTACATCATCAATTTATACAACATTTGCCAGAGCACAGCTCAATGTGTGTCCTGGGCAGACTGTTGTCAGAGGGATACCCAGCCCACATGCTCCCAAAGAAAATTTCTCCCCAAATTTCCCTAAACTTTGTTTGTTGAAGTCAGTCAGAATTCAAAGTCATCAAGATGGGTTGGTTGGCCTAACCATCATCACTGGGGTGAGCTACGTTTGACAGGCGGGGTAGAAGCTCCAAGTTCTGGGAAATCTCAACTTATAGCCCTGGGACTGGGAGTGGCTCTCGGCCAGACTACTCAGAGTATAGGAATTTAGAAATTTAAACTGACAATCACGACTAGTTTGCTAATGGTGAGAAGCTTCCATATGGCATCGGCCATTTTCTTCAGCTCAGAAGGTTCGCTTGGCCTGAGGATTGACTCAGAGTATGACTGTGTCTCCAGATCATATGTATTGTGCATACTGAGTCATGTATCATTGACTTTGCCATGTTGTTGTAGGATAACAGAAGTGGTGGACAGAGAGATAGACACAATACAGACTCAGCCACCTGTACCATTCCAACAAATTCAGCAGCCGACCTCGCCCACCTACATCATCATTCCTGCACCGCATCCACAACCAGAAATCTGGTTCGAGCAGTGAGTAGGAGATTAAACGTTTCAATGATGATAAATGAATGTCTTTATTGACACAACAGTATTGATATTTAAATCTAGAACACCTAAATCTAGAACAGCTATATAGTGGACAAAACGATGTACAAAGACTCCGGCCCTAATCAACAGCTCTCATATGATGATGATGTGTACATACATACATATCGTAAAATGTATATCATTGAATAGCATTAAACCTGTTGCAATTACAGTTATAACATTAAAACTTTTCACCAATTGGATTCATTAATGATGAGAACTACTTTGTTCTAAACTTGTGAAGGGCGATTATACTTTACCATATTCTTTTTCAACACATTGTATTACTATGAGAGCATTTGTTTGCGAATTGAGAGATCACGATATAGACAATTATGATAATGTGTTGCTTCACATCGACAGGCAACAGCAGATTTACAAGGAGGATTCCGTAGAAGACATCTGGGAGGAGCCGACGCCCCCCAAGCGTCCCTCCCCACCCCGTCACCAGGAGGTTCTGGTACAGAAACCCTCCAGGGAGAAGCAGTACTGCTCCGGCTGTCACAACGAGTTCGACATCAACGACAAACTCATCAACTACAACGGCTACTACTACCACGAGATCTGCATCCCGTAAGTTCTATCTAATTCGAAACAAAGTCCTATGTTCTACGTTTTCTTCTAGAAGAATACAGGACCGATACTGTAGCCACATTTAAGGTTCTGATATGACCAGAACGAAGTGGCAATCTACGACTATTACTATAACTACCACTACTGCTATAACTGCTACTACTACTACTACTACTACTACTAATGATAATGCTACTACCACCACGACCACCACTACTTCTACTACTACTGCGTAACTACAACTACTACTGTGAGATCTGCGTCCCATGAATTGTATCTTAGACTAATACCTGACAAAGCCTTGAATTCTACGTTTCCTGGCAGCTATTGGGTTCATAATCTAGGATTGAAAGCGTGGCCACATTTAAGGGTCTGCTTGCTACGAATCAGAACTAAACCAATGACTTCGACTTTGCACATATGTAATGTCTCACCTTTCCTCATGCTGCGATAAGTGAAAGATGTCGGGACATACTGGAACTGCCAAGGTCGGTATAAGGTTTAGTCATTTAAGTCGCGCTCAAGCATTTTCACCTAGTTGTGGTACAGCCAATTGTTCTCTGCAATTAGAAAACAGCATTAGATGATAAAGCTAGCATAGAAGAGCAACCCCACATATATGTATTATGGAACTCAGCGTAATCGGTTGCAATGAAAATCTCTAACTATAAACTGGATGTGACGTAACATTTCTATGTCGATGAAGGTTGGACATCCAGATAATAAGATACGAGAAATAAAAGTCACTCAACAACTGGATATGATTTATGGAATGGTCAAAAACCATGTATAGTTGCTTGAGTAACTACTATTGAGCGTATGTAACATAATATATCTTATGCTTTGCAATCATTGAACAGGAGGAAGACAGCACATCATTGCCCTGCCTGTGATGAGCCACTTCAGAACGACGAGAAGAGAATCTACCACAATGGACAACTCTACCACGACAGATGCATGTAGGTTTTTGGTTTGGTCACTTGCAGGATATCATAGTATATATGATTATGAATGACAGATATAGATTAACCTGGAAGCTGAACTTTGATAATGCTCTAGTTCTATATGAGTATGTTTTATGTACGTATGAAGGATATCATAGAGTATGGAACTTCATAATGCTAGTATGACAATAGTATGCTATATCGTGTATTTTCTGTGTGCCCAGCCCTTTGATGTGGTAAAGCAGTTTTATGTGCTTTTGTACACAGGGTCTTGGTGGAGATCACAGAGACTACAGTAGAGAAGGGAGTGGAAGTCTGTGCCGAATGTAGTCTACCAATCAAGGAAGACGAGACGACTGTTATGTACAATGGCAACGAGTTCCACCAAGCCTGCCTGTAAGTAATAAAAAGCTCTAGACGTTTAGATGTCTCTTTGCGACCGACAGCACTGCTGCGTATTCATATTTGCATGGCTCATTCAATGTGTACTTTGCTGTAGAAAGAAACTGACGTTTTTCTTTCAATGGATCTTTAACTGTGACCTGACCACGTTGTATCAAGACTGCAGATGCGCATTAGGAACTTTGTGATGGCATATGTCACGGTGGCCGACTCACAGTTATAGAGTCGTAAGTAAGGATGAAGCAGAGACACTGAAGTTGTGATGAGGTGTACTTTATTGCCCCCGATCCTCTCTCCCTGACCTCGTCTTTCTCAGGTCTCTCTCGACTGACCCCGCCTAACGCGGCTATCTCCCGGACCTCGTGTCGTACATCTGGTCCTTATTATAATACATGTGGTCCTTATTATGAGTCACGAAGTCGCCTCGTGACACATAACCGTTACTTTAGGCTATCAGCGATTCAGCCTAGCGTTGCTCTTTGACGTAGAAAATGTATTTTGCATTTATTTTACATTATGACTTGCCATCTTACCCTATCAAAGTTGTGGATGAGTAGAGTTTCAGATTCAAAATCAAACATGCGATCAACAGATATGTACCATGCCATGATGTTCATCTAAAGAAAACAACCTATGCTGCTCAGATTTCATAATTTCATAATTGTGACAATCAATGATTTAGACAGACTGTCACTCTATTTTAAACCAGAACCGTTTGTGAACCCCCTTCCCTTGCTCTACAGCCAACCGCGACAACACACTACCACGCTGAAGGACCTGTGCGGAGCGTGCAAGCTTCCGATGGTTGATCCGGACCGAATCATCAGCTACAACGGTGTGGACATTCACGACGAATGCATCCCGTGAGTCGCATGTTCCTTGTTGTCAGCGATAAACAGAGCTATGTTCGATTTCCAGATCTCGTCCGCCATTACTCTCGCGTTGATAATCTCTCGCGAGGTTTGGGCGAGAGGCACGAAAACGAGGCCCGTGTTGCTTGCAGTTCACGATTGCCATTGATGATGAAGTATTCAACAGGGCTACGGACTACCATTACTTCGCTATCTCGAGTAAAATCATTGCGTAAAATGCAAGATATAAAAAAATGGACATGCCAGTTTCTTGGATAGGATATCTCGTCTATCTAAAAGTAATGATGCAATTAAAAATTCCACTTCTATTTTGTCTTTCTTCCAGATTACTTCGACAAATAATATCGGGGTAAGCACAACTCATGATAACTTTTTTGATAATTTTTTTCACTGATCACATTCATTTCTTTCTACATATGTATGTATATTGTAGACACATGTACGGTACAGTCATGGCGACATACTACTTCAAAGTCAAAAGAATTTATCTTGTAGAAATTTTAACTAGTTTTAGTGGTCTTTTACAGATCTAGCTATAGAGAGGAACACGTTCACGGACAACGACCAGTCAGTCCGAGCAAGTATCCCAACTGCCAGATTTGCGGGTAGGTTGAAGAATTTGTCGTTAATTGCAGTGATGATGCAGACGTCCTGGAGACTTTTAAAGTGTATATTAGATCAAACCCAAAATACTTAGATTGCAGCTTTGGATTGTAGCTCTCAGCAGACCATATCATTACTAGATAGAATAGCCACTTGTTTTTACTTGTCACAATTGTTATCTATACCAAAGTCTGTTATTTTCTGTTCTCTGTTCTTCTATTAACCAAAAATAAACCACATTGTAAATGATTTGTTAGACTTTTCTGTCCGCATAAGATATGTTTGCATGAAACAGGAAGCTAACCGACTAATTCTATCAACACATCTTATATTAACGCCTATTGTATTAATGGGATTCTAGATCAGTTTAGATATACTTACGTATGTTTAATGTTCGTACAAGCTATTCAACTGTGTCTCAAAATACATGATTGTGTAATCTATTAAGGACAAGACTTTCAGACACGTACGTAGGAGAATGAGGAAACTGTTCTTGATATTGTTGTTTCTATGATTATCATATCTATGTTAAATGTCCGTGCAATTACTTCTTGCAATTATGCATTTGCTTACTTTAATAATAATTATTAAACTTTTTGATAAACTTGCTGTTCCCCACCCAGAACCCAGTTGGGAACTGATGCAGTAGAAGTGAACGGGAAGGGTTACTGTCCCAAATGTTACCCCATGGTCCAGTATCCTGTCTGCAACGGCTGTGGGTAAGTAATGGATATGGTATCAATCATTGCATAAAATGGTCTTTACATATACACAATCTTTGCAGCTATTTCAAGGTATTTTTTTTTTACTAAAACCAGTAGCCATAGCAGAAACATCTCCACACATGCGTCATTAATGTATTCTAAACAGGAATAGGTATGGATGCATCTCAATTTCTGCTAAGAATTTGCTGGCATTTTCTGAATACAAGTTTCAGTCCAAAAAATATGCATTTTGTGCTTCTGCACTCTTGTACTGATTGTAACACCCAGTGACCAGTGCTTAAGTCAGATATGCTTGTCATGACATGCTGTAACTTTGAAACTCATGCACGATCTCTCGTCTGTGTTTAGGGAGGAAATAACGGGTCCGTCTGTGACTGGGATGAACCGGAAGTGGCACCCTGAGGTACGATGCAAACTTAATCACCACAAACAAGGAAACATAAGATTTACTTTTATAACATTGCCAACACTATAGATTGACTGAAAATGTGAAATGCAGATCAACCCTCTTCAATCTAAAGATACATATAGTATACAAGGGGTACAACCTTCCCACTGATTTGGTAATAGAATAACCACCATAAGTATATGAAAATGTGAGTGAGTGTACAATGACTAAGACAAGCAAAGAAGATACTGTTGCCTAGAAATAAATAAGATGTAGATAATGTGACAAGATATATGGTGATTGTAAATGCCATACCATGTCTCCACAGCACTTCACTTGCTCCGTCTGCGGGGTTCCCTTCGAGCAGCTGAACCGAGTGTACTACGAATACAAC
Source organism: Branchiostoma floridae x Branchiostoma belcheri (assembly GCA_019207045.1). Lineage (NCBI taxonomy): Eukaryota > Metazoa > Chordata > Leptocardii > Amphioxiformes > Branchiostomatidae > Branchiostoma > Branchiostoma floridae x Branchiostoma belcheri. Next base: position 4,957,260 of record CM033035.1, on the reverse strand, counting down.
GGACGGGCCTACTGCAAGCGCCACTATGACGAGGTAACTTGACTTCTACTGACAATGTGTTTTTATTGCGATACCCTGGTCCTGAAAAACACTAGGCACGCTATGTTTAAGTTGCTGTTTACAGTTACTTTGACAGGCGGTTAGAATTTCCTAATACTGGGAGATCTGGAGTAATTGCATGACTTTGTAATATTGAACTCTTAAGTCAAACGAATTGTGTCTCTGTTCTGTTTCAGATGTACGAGATATGTTACTACTGCGACAGGCCGGTAGAGGGAGAAAGTAAGACTGACGTACTTTCTATTCATAGTATGTACACTAGACATTCTGAACAGCCACCATTGCGTAGCATGTAAACCTTGATGTATTTGATACAAGTACTTTTTCTTAGAATGAATCAATGAGTCCATAATGATACGTATGTAAGTCAATATGCCCAAAGCAGTTTTATCTTCGCTGGATAATAATTTTGATAAATTCTCTTTTTTACTCTGTAAAGTAATAATCTTCAAAATCTTATCTTATATCTTAAACGGTGGGATGATATTACACAGATTTATGACTGCTTTAAAATCTGATTTTCAGCCGTCGGAGCTTTTAACAAGTTCTGGTGTGAAGACCACTTCAAGTGTTCCTTCTGTGACACCCCATTCTCTCTGCAGTAAGTATCACTTGATATACCTTGATTATATTCATTCAAAAGTGAAAAAAACACGATTTCATGTGGCATCTTATTATATGAACTCATATTTTACTATTTGAAAAACGTGTTCTATAAGAGAGCATCAAAAATGCTCCAAAGATACTGCCTGATGTGCACGTTGTCTGATGTGTATGTTTTACTTCATGTAGGTCGAAGTTCTACGAAGTGGACATGCGGCCGGCCTGTAAGAAGTGTTACGGGGTGGTTCCCCGTAAGAAACACCGGAAGACGAAGCTTCCCGCCTTTCAAGACACCTTCAACATCTGGCAAAGCGGTAGCGAGACTGACAGTCCATAAACAGTTGATTTTCGTTGAAGAGATCCATTAGTCACGAATGAGCACGGTTGATACAATTTTCTTCTAATAGTTGATTTGTTTTATATGTTCATACCCTAAGGCTAATGGCAAGTACGTAAAGTTTAGAAACACACATGGGGTAGGGACATTGTAAGCATACTTGTGATAAGTATTGAGCTTGAGATTATTGCAACAGCGGTATTCAAATACTAGTTAATTATGGACTAGTAGCCTAATAATAGACTACTGTGTTTGGCTTCTGTTTTGAAACCAGGTGAAGGCAAATATCCCGTCTTTTTCTGTAGTTTGTAGGTCCTGTGATTTTTAGAGTAAATAGGTTTTTTGTTCCTCCTTGACTATAAGACTGTATGTAAGACTTTGGTTTAAACAACAAATATCATGGCAAGCTGCACAGAAAGTAGCATGTAAAAGTAAATCATGATATTCAACCTTGCCATCGATCTTTATATCAAAAAGCAACTGGTAGTAGACTAAGCGGCTGGATTTTATTGATGCTAATAAACATTGCTCAACAAGTACAATCATGATGGAAAACAATACATTAATATATAACAAAGATTTTTAAATATTCAGATACATACGATAACAATCAATCAGTTCTCAGTACGTTTCATTTACTTTTATTCATATCATGCTTTTAGTAATCCAAAGTTTAGTTTTTTTTGGAAAGTTACACGTGGTCTGCACAGGTAAAATTTAAGTGAAAGGCTGCAATTCAAAACGAGACAGGTACACATCCTTAAGAAATGTGATGTCTAAGTTGGAATTAAACAAACTGCACATCAACCAGGTTCACTATTATAGCTTACAGTCATTGATAACTATATCTGGTGTTGTATGTTGCGCTATTCTATAGTTTAAGGTACATATTTTATCATTGCTTACCATTTTAAAAGGACAGCAAGCCCTAGCACTGTCCCCGAGACTTGTAACTAGTAATAAATTTAGTTACAAGTGTTATGTTTTTATCTGTCGGTTTAGAAATTACTCTAGTGTACGTTGTATTTATTAACATTAGGAAACCTTGGTATCATCAATAAAGGACTTCTGATTGTAAGAGCTACATTGGTGTTGGAAAAACGACAAAAACTTTACCGTTGACTACATTGCATTACTGTTTGTGTATTGTATGTGTATTTACGTGTTAACAAGGATAACACCAACATTACGGTGATAAATATAATTCTGTGCATGTGGGCAAGTGGACGTAGATAAAAGTGAATGTTACTTATTATACTAAGTTTAATATTAAACTTACCCTGGGAATAAAGCATTGTCGTCGTGTCATTGTTATTATTGGGTGGTCCGACTACTCTCTCCTTGCAGCCAGGGGCTGGATTGCGAGGAGTTTACAATAGGCGGGGATAGATAGCAAGGGTCTGGAGCGGACTGGTGCCAGGTGCGGCAATAGGACTGTAGCACAACGTACTGGAGCAAACTATACAAAGGACTTCTATGGGTCTCATTTGCTCAAGCTTGCATCTGTGCTCTTGGTAGTCGCCACACATCCAGCCTTTTATATCACGGATTAACGACCCCTGAGGTCTACCACACAACCCGTAAATACGCCTTCTATTCGTCTCGCCTGATATTTTGCTTTGCATGCTTCCAATGTTAACAGTCGCCCACACAAAGACATCTTTGTTGTGAGGTTTCAGCTATAGAAGGAACACGTCAATAGAATACACGATTTTCAAGACTTCTTTCGAATTCTGACGTACTGAATGAAATTGTTGCCCCCTGCCTCATCATGAATGCATCGCTCTTTGGTTTACTGTGAGATTAAGGTTAATCTAGACCTAGAGCGATCCGTTAAAACCTTAATCCATCTTTAAATTCTTCCCCTCCCACAACGCCTACACTTGAGTGGTTACAATACTTCCGACATGCATCACTGTTCTGAAGTATGAACAGTGTTGATGGGCCCTCTTAATTCCCATCACAAACATCGTCTTAAGCATGGATCTTGCTGTTATGATTGTGAATAGAACAGTGAACGAAACAGATAATGTGATTTTAGAAAAAAAATAGATAGCGAATTCTTCATTTCCACTACTGAAATAACCCTGAATAAGATCTGTATTGCATAATATCTCCTTTCCGAGGCCCAACACTAGCAACATGGAAAACATTGTACATTTTGTGTGGTAGATCGTCAATCTATACAATGTACACTTTCTCTTGAAAGTATGCCAGGGGAGAGTAGTGTCAAGGTTAGAGTGACACAAGCAGACACACGTCCTATGAAAGTAAGGACACTATTTTCCATACCAATAAGCAATAAAAGCAATAAGTTGATAAAGGACTCTTGTTTAGCAAACCTTTATTCCCAACATAAAATACATGATTATTCTATGAAATACCATTACGAGGATAAATGCCACTATTTTCTTTATTCTCCGTGCAGAAATCACATACACCACCTCAAAAAAGGTCATCGTTTAGAAAATACCATCATGAATATACAGATATAGATGACATACATTTGGTAAGGTTACCATCCGCCAACGCAGTAATTATCCCAACTATCAACCAATAGATATCAGTGGTCTAGTAAAGCTGCCCTACCAATATATAACAAAATCACAAACAAAACATGTTGATCGCCCATAGTACCCCGCTTTCCCCAGCATGCAATGGGTTCCATGAACAGTTCAGCACATATAGGTATCGAAGATGAGCATCACTTTATTATGGGTTGTTCACGATATAATTATGATATAAACGCACAAAGCTGTTTACATTTGCTATACATAATGTGATACCTTCCGTTCGATAGATAAATTCAACTACAGTCTGGAAGGTGATAACCCTTACTGTGTACACGTTGGCAAATATATAGAATAATATTTATACCTTAGAACCAATAGTGTAAATGACACGCTAGACTCAACAAGTTGACTTATTCATATCTATAGCTATATAGTTTATATGTACTGAAAGTAGTTGTTATAGACCTTTTAAAAGTCGCTGTACTAATATTGTTGTGTCAATTTCCTACAAAAGGGTAAATAAGTGCATTGATCTCATAGTCTCGTACGGGTAATAGGTCATATAGTACAGTGGAAGCCGGTTAATTACACACCCAATTTGCCAGCGAATTCCGTGCAATTATCCGGCGTGTGCGATAATGCGGAGTCACCCAGTTGGACCGCACTGCTACGGGATTTGGGGATTTCGTGCAATTGACCGAAGTGTGCGTTTATCCGACGTGCAATTAACTGCCTTCCACTTTATCGCCAAAACGGAAGAACTAAAGTAAATAGATCGCTCAGTCTCACTTCCCTACGTTGCCCCTTACGGGGTTACTAGTATTTGGGGGTACCATTGATGATGATGACTTCAGTTTGGGCAACTTCGTCTTTCTGTGTTTCTTCCGGGGTATCACCTTGTAGCACGTCTTGCATGCCGGGCGCATGTCGAGCTCGTAGAACTTCGACCTGCAAGATCAAGAAATAAAATAAACACATTATTTTCAGAATTTGCAAGCATAACACAGTCGGTAATGTTCAACATGCATTCTATCAATTAACTTTCTCCGCAGATAATGGGCAATACTACCGCTGTAGGGCCTGTACTGCTCTGTGACCCAAAGGCTTCACAAACAAAGATGGGCGCTGCATTACAGTAATTAAATACCATATGGTGCCCGTTATCAAACCATGTGATCAGAGAAATAAAACTATGGATTGGTGTAGCGTTAGTACAGTGCACAATTTCAACATGACCTGTAAAGTAAAGTAATACTTACTTCAGAGAGAATGGAGTCTCACAGAACGAACACTTGAAGTGGTCTTCACACCAGAACTTGTTGAAAACTCCGACGGCTAAAAGCAAGTTTGAACATTGTTATTAATCTGTAACGCCGTTATAATGTTATTCTGCAATTGTTTTACATTTGATACATATCCACTGTTGACTTCCTGTTACAATCACATTAGTATTATACTGGCCAATACAAGCTCATCAAAATTAGATAAAGGCTTAAACTTGATTCAGGTCTCAATCACATCCCCTAAAATTTACAGAGTTACCTAGACATAATGTACACACTAAATCGCCATGAGGAGTAGTGGTGCGTACCTAAAGCCCGGACTTGGAATTGGACCTAAAAATGTTTAAGTCCAAGTCCAAAAAAACCCTAAATGTCCGGAGGCAAGTCCGGACTTGCAAAAAGCAATCTGTCACTTATTCCCTTTTTTTGTTCTAAACCATCTAAAACCTTCCATAGACAGTGAAATTTGCACTGAAAAATGACAAAAAGTAGTTCGTGTTTACACTGCCTGTCTATCATTTTCATGTATTTTTCACATTGCATTTCAATTCATGCTAACATGCAATTTTATATGCACCATCCCTCCCTCCCCCTCAAAAAAATGCCCATGATATGCAATGATGGGTTCAGGTCCGGACTTTAAGTCCGGACCTGAACCTGAACTGCTGGACCTGAATCCGGACCTGAACCTGAAATTGAGTTTAGGTACGCACCACTAATGAGGAGTGAATGTAATTCAAAACATGTAAACACACTTACGTTCTCCCTCTACCGGCTCATTGCAGTGGTAACATATCTGAAAATTCTGAAAAATAGAAATATATCTAGCTTATTATATCGAAAGGTTTTTCGCGTCAACAAAATCGCAATGAAGACACGCAAATCGCTTGTTGGTTAAACGGTGACAACTTTGACCGATTGCTGGCGTCATGTGCCCCAATATCACATGACTTTGGTGATTATTTACTTGGACTCTGACAAAGACTGAAGTAGGAGAGTAGGAAATCAGTTAAAGTAGACATAGAAGAAATCAATCAAACAGTACCTCGTCATAGTGGCGCTTGCAGTAGGCCCGTCCGTTGTACTCATAGTACACTCGGTTCAGCTCCTCGAAAGGAACCCCGCAGACAGAGCAAGTGAAGTGCTGGAGAGACATTAACATTTTCAATCAGTATACGGCATGTGACATTGTCTATTTCATGTCTACTTGGCTGATAGTTTATGCTAATCTTGGCCGTTACATATGTCATTTACTATTACATATAAGCCAAATAGAATGGTCTACTGCTCGTCATTTTGGCATGAGATAACTTTGGCAAATGTCCTTATCTTTTGTGTCAATGTCCGAGACAGTGACGTAAGAGAGTTATGATGACGTAAAGCTGTGTACCTCAGGATGCCACTTCCGGTTCAATCCAGTCACAGACGGACCTTTTATTTCCTCCCTAGGAATACAAACATATATTTGTAAACATCACGAGTCTCAAAATACAACACCTATGATAAGCACCTATCCGTGCAAGAGTATATATTGCATTGGACCGTCGGGCAATACATAAAGGCCAAAATAATTCCCCGCCCCTTAGGCGACGCCAAAAATAAAGCATATGTTGTAAAAAAAGTGGGCTACTTACCCGCAGCCGTTGCAGACGGGATACTGAACCATGGGGTAACATTTGGGACAGTAACCCTTCCCGTTCACTTCTACTGCATCAGTTCCCAGCTGGGTTCTGGGTGATGTGTACATACAGTAGAAGCCAGTTAATTGCACATCGGATTACTGCACACTTCTGTTTATTGCACTAATGGTACAGTCCAGCTGTATAACTTCGCATTATTGCATTACCCGGGTAATTGCACGAAATACGGTGGCACATAGGTTGTGCAATTAAGCGGCTTCTACTGCATTAGATGGTAAATTTCATACATCATTCAACGACACATAGAGAATCTGGACACATACCATGACAAAGTGACAAACACATAGATCGAAAACAATGGTTCTTTTTACACGAAGGTAATAATGAAGAAACATTATGATATAAGCTATCTGGTTTTCTGTTTGTAGTAAACGAATCGAGAGTAGACAGAAAATAGTAAAGGCATTGCACACTGATTACTTATGTTCTCTTGCAGTATGTATTGTAAATCTTATAGATTATCTGAACCATCATTGAAATGAATATTGTTGCATTAAGATTAAAGCGAAGTAATATATGTTGGTTTACCCGCATATCTGGCAATCCGGATACTGGCTCGGGTTGATAGATCCATTTCCATTTGCATTTCCGTTTCCATTCATATTTCCATTCCCATTGCCATTGCCATTTTCTCCTCTGCAAAATGTTATTCATGGGTAAATCATGAAGATCAAGTTTATTGCAAATTCGTGCCCTTGGACTAATTACTAACGACTAATCATAGTCTTAGACTAGAAGCATAAAGATAGTGAAGATACATTTGCAACAATGATGATCAAGCGACTTTGCAAGTCTGTCACTATATGCTTCCATTTAGTCTTCGATACTGATAATAGTCTGTTATTATAAGTCTTTGATGCTGAGTGTTTCTTTAATTTACATCGTAAAAGTCAACTTATATATAAACATCAATGCATGCGAAGTTCTAAGGTTACGAGGTAAAGTACCAGCTATCGACGTAGATTCTTTTATACAAATCATCTATCTTTTGACGACAAATAAGGAACTTACCCTGCCATCATGCTTTTCAGTAATCTGAAATGAAGGTACGAATCATATTAGGATATAACATGAATGGCATAAAGTTTTGATAGGGGCAAGATAATGAAAGCTGTACAAGAGTATTTAGAAGTTTGTTGCATTCAAGCAAACCAAAACGAACGTAGTCATTGTTGCAACTGAGAAAAGTACATCTCGACGTCAGATTCTGATGATTAGCAACCATCAAGTTTGGGCAACGTGTCTGCTTCTCGTAACAAAATCAGACTGAGAGTATGACTCACGGGATGCAGTAGTCGTGAATGTCCACCCCGTTGTAGGTGATCACTTGGTCGTTGTCATCCATCGGTTGCTTGCACGCCTCACATCGGTTTATATCCAGTTGACTGTAAAAGTGCGTAATAGCCAAGGTTTCATACGATCGTTGTGCTAACCTTGTAAACGGTGAATCGTGACAATTACTCTCACAGTAGCGTGCAAGTCCATCTGTGCTGGTATACGTAGATTTGCACAATGGCGATAAACGGAGGACGCTACGAACTATCTGCTACATTGCTCAATGTAAAGTAGCAGAAGCGGTAAACTGTTTGACCAGGACACGAGTCGTTCAGTAGAAACTTTTGATCGGGTAACTTCAATTCTTTGTGTTTGCAATAAATGTCCTTATTTTAATTTCTTTCGTTGGTTATACACTATGTGATCTATCGTTCCTAACCAAAAACTTACAGGCATGTCTGGTGGAACTCGTAGCCATTGTACATGACAGTCGTCTCATCTTCCTTGATTGGAAGAGAACATCCGGTACAGGCTTCATCTCCCTTCTCTACTGTAGTCTCTTTGACGTCCACCAAAACCCTATTAACAAATGAATACATATAATTACCTACTAGTAGGAACTATTCATCCAATGGTCAGACAATGTAGCGGACTGATTTCATTATGTCACAGTTATGTCTGCCCATATACGTAAAATTGAATTTTGTTCATCACATATTAAGTAAGAACCAGAAAAAGACAACAACAACAACATCAACAACAACAAAATATACCTACATGCATTTATCGTGAAAGAGTAGTCCATTGTGGTAGATTCTCTTCTCGTCGTTCTGGAAGGGTTCCTCACAGGCATGACAGTATTTCCTCCTGTGTGACGACAAGACGCAAAGAAATATCATCAGAAATATCATTCGGCGTAGCATTATATACCCCAAAAAGGTTATACAAAACTTGATGTTATTCCACTTTGTATGCGTCAACTTTTTGCACCTTTTGTAGTATGAGGAAAGGTAAATCAGTAAAATCAGAAAAACCTTGAAGTCAGCAGTTACGTTTTGATTCAGTGTAGACTCAAATGTGGCTAAGATATCGTTCGTATATCATGGATCCAAGCTACTGCAGAAAAACGAGACAGTGCTTTACAGAACTGACTGGACGTCCCTCAGTCTTCAGGAAAGGCTAACCCTGGATGGGAAAAAAACGAACCTGAAAGCAACTCTCTATCTTCATGGCTACCTTGTCCCCCAACGACCTGGAGGTCAAGGGACTAGGTAGTCGGTAGAAACGAAAGCATTGAACTTACGGGATGCAGATCTCGTGGTAGTAGTAGCCGTTGTAGTTGATCTGCTTGTCGTTGATGTCGAATTCATACTGACACCCATAGCAGTACTCCTTCTCTACGGCAGGTTTCTGTACAGGAACTACCTCTTCCCGGGGAGGGGAGCGACGTTCCCAGCTGTCGTCATCAAGAGAAGAAGCTTCGGAGGAATAACTCTCGTACTGTGTTCTGTTAATGAGAAGAAGTATCTTAGTGGTCATGGTCATTTCTTTAGATATTGTGACAGTGTAACACTTTGATAAAAAGGAACAAGGACTGATGAGGTCTTGTTATTATTGTCCAATGTGACCGTCAAGTTTTTTCTCTGATTATTCAGACTAAGCTACGAACGAATTGATTGGCCTGACAACATAGTATTCAGCAGTTTTTTCTCGTAGATTGAACATAGCACAATCTAGAGTCGAAACAAGATGAGTAAAGTTACAAAGAAATTATACAAAACCATTATTACGTGACTCAATTGTATAAAAATGTTACCATCTGAACATCATTGGCACAATCATACAAAGGCATGTTCGTGTATGCAAAAACTACATGTATTCCATTCCGTTGTCATCTAAACTGGCCTCTATCCCTTTGTTGCCAGGCAATAATCAAGTACACACAAACAGACGTAACAGAACCACGTTGTATTTGCATTTAGTCTCTAGAACCAGACTGACACCTCGTGCCGCAGAGGGCAATATCAGTCCGCATGCCTGGACTGTTCCATTAGCAGGGGACCTTAACTGTTGTAAGTAATGTAACAAATTGAACTCACGGTACAGTCCATGGCCAGCACGGTTGCGGTGACGTAGGAATGATGATGTAGGTAGGCGTCACTGGAGTGGGTTGAGGTGGTACTGTTATCACCTCTTCATCCCTGAAACATTATATTGTAATTATGCGATCATCATGATAGCAAAGTAGAGTCAATATCATCACAAGAAGTAAACATACGTCCAAGCTGTGTGGACCAATCAAAAGCATTCATTTCTATTAGTTATACAGCTAAGACGTTATAAGTATGCCATCGGGTTATACTTACCCACTAGTGAGGTCAGAGGGCATATTAACATGAACACTAAAAACCATAATGATCCGTTAAATTGGTCTATCATCCTATTGAACAATCGTGTATTAGATACAACCTTTAACCCTTAATTGTTGATAATCGCGTACTCACGTTTCGTTATCGCACGGGGAAACGGGTCGGGGTTTGACCTCCTCTTTGCTGATCTCCCGTTTGATGGTCTCCATGCTTCGGTACATCTTCCTGACCTTCAGGGTCTCCAGGCTTCGGGAGATGGTCTCAAGGGCTTTGGTCTGGGTGCTGAATGACTCCTGTAGAGTCGGTAATGTGGAATATCAATTATTACAGTTCATTTTCCTTTCTCGAGGGTTACGTACGAAAAAAAAATCGAATTATACCTGACAATATCAGTATTATCTGGGCTAACAATGCAATTTTTCAACGTAGCACACTATCTATAAGTTTTCAGGTTGACTAGAAAAGACAGAAGGGCTAGCTCGGATGTTAGATGATTTGGATGCTTTGCATGTGTTAGATATTATACAATGTATAATGTATGCTATAATGGCCATAGTATTTTATAACACACACACACACAGACACACACGCAGACACACACACACATAGACACACACAAACACACACACACACATACACACACACACACACACACACACACACACAAACATACAGACACAAAACCACACACAGACACAGACACACACATAAACACACACACACAAAAACACACACGTGTGTGTGTGTGTGTGTGTGTATGTGTGTGTGTGTGTGTGTGTGTGTGTGTGTGTTTGTAGATACTATTAGATAATTAGATAGACACATAGATAGATAGATAGATACGAACCTGTTTGGGCCCAAACTGCACACCAATGTTGTCGGTTTTAGGTGAGAACTGCGACGATTGGCTACTCATCACCTTGCTCATGGTTTGTGAGGACACGCTTGTTGTGATCGCCTTCTCCTCCTGTACGGCACTCTCGCTTTCACGTGTCTGCCAACCGTCAATGTCAGAGCCGGTAACGTCAGTCTGGACATTCACGGAGCCCATCTCGACAGTCACTTTCTCTTTGACTTCTTCTTGTAGTGTCTGACAGCCAACAGTTATGGTGACTGTGACAGGCTTTGTCGTTACTTCTTCTTTCTCTTCTTTGATGACGTCTGTTTGAATGGCGACACTTGCCGATTCTTTCTTTATCTCTTTCGGCTCTTCTGTGGTGACCGGTTTGGCCTCTTCTTTCTCGACTACAGTGTCTGTCTGGCATCCAACGGTTATGGTAACTGTGACAGGCTCGACCGGTGTTTCTTCTTTGATGACGTCTGTTTGAATGCCAATATTAGCAGACACCTTTTCTTCAACCTCCTTCTCGTCGGTTTGGATACCGCTGCTTCTGAACTCCACGTACGCAAGGCTTCTTAGCTTAGTGCCTGTTTTCTTGCTCACTTTGATCGGTTTGTCAGTCTCCATGATCTTTATCTCAGTCTCACGTACTGGTTCCGGCTGTATATCTGTAGCGTTCTCCTTGTCGACCTTTTCTTCTTGTTTTTCAGGAGTCCATACATCAGTCTGTACCAGGGTGTCTGCGTAATCACGTGGCCTGCCACCTGGGGTGCCGGTCTTCTTGCCAACTTTCTTAATGATGTCTGTTTGGATAACCTTAGCGACGTAATCCACCACCTTGATTTCCTCCTTTTCAACAACATCAGTCTGAGTAGATTTAGGATCCAAATGAGGTCCTGACTTCTGAGTTCCACTGTCCTGAACAGCAACCATGTCCGTCTCCATGTTCTTTATGCTCTTCTCTTTAACTTCAGCCGTTTCGGTTTCAATATCCTTCTCTTCGCCAACCACCTTTACTGTTTGACTTTCAGATGATGTAATTTCAACGATCTCTGTCTGTGTCTCTCCTGGGCTTACAGCAATGAGGTCTGTTCCGAATAGCTTGTTCTGCAAATCTTTCATGACAGCAATCGTCTTATCTGTGACGTCTTTATGCGTTTGTGAGCCTTGACTTGTTGTACCAAATCCCGTGGTGGCCAAGTCCTTGTCGCCTTTTATAGAAGCCTCTGTGATGGTTTTTACGTCGGCTGTGGCCACTTGATCGGTAAGAATCTGCTTCTGTACGACCTCCCTTTTCTCTGTGACCAGGGTCTTCTGTTCCTTACTTTCCGCTTCTGTTTGATACACGACTGTCGTTTGCTTCTCTTTCGCGTCGGTTTCGATGCACTTTTCATCTTCAGTATCTTTCTTTGCATCTGTCCCTTGGTCCACCTTTGTAACCTCGATTTTGACACTGACCTGTTTTGCATCCTTCTCCTCTTTGTCGGTTTCGGTGGTCTTTGGCATTTTCTCCTCCCTGTCAGTTGAAGACGTCTTCTCGTCCTTCTCTTCCTTGAGGGTCTCTAAAACCTTTTCGGACGACTCCTTAGTTGTCTGTGTGCCGTTATCCTCCTTTTCCTTTTCGACCATGATTTCCTTGAGTGAGCTTTCTATCTTGTCTGTTGTATTAGTTTTCGCCTCTTTCTCTGGCACAACTGTCTCTGCATCCTTCACAACCTTTTCTTCCTTCTCTGTAGCAGTTTCGACGTCTTCGGTCTTCCTCTTATCGGTTTCTTCCACCTTTGCAACTTTCTCCTCCACTTCAGTAGATGTGTCAACATTTTCGGTAGGCGTTTTATCCGTTTCCACACCCTTTTGTGCAACCTCCTTCTTAACGGTTGACAGGTCTTTCTTCAGAACTTCATCCAGGTCTGTTTCCAGATACTTTTCATTCTTTACTTCCTTTTCTGTTTCTGCTGCCTTTTCGTCTTTGGCTTCCTTGTCAGTAGCGATCATCTTCGGTTCCTTTTGTAACTCCATTGTGGTACCTTTATCTGTTTTTAGTATCGGGTCTGTTCCTGTCTGTTTTCCTTCTTTTTCTTCCACTTCTGTTTCCGTTTGTTTTGGTACAGCAACAGGCGCAACTGTCTCTGTAGCTTTGGAATCCGTCCCGGTCTTGTCTGTATTGGTCTGTTTGTCAGGTTTTTCTTCAACCTCAGGCTCGGTAGTCTTTGCTATCTTCACTTCCTTCTCTGTTTCTGCTGACTTCTCATCCTTGGCTTCTCTCTCGGTAGCGATCATCTTCTTATCCTTTTGTAACTCCATTCCGGTTCCTTTATCTGCTTTGACGATCGGTTCTGTTCCCGTCTGCTTTCCTTCTTTTTCTTCTGCCTTTGTTTCGGTTTGCTTTGGTATGCCAACAGGTGCAACAGTCTCTGTAGCTTTGGAATCCGTCCCGGTCTTGTCTGTGGTGGTCAGTTTATCGGGTTTTTCTTCAACTTCAGGTTCGGTAGTCTTTGCTACCTTCACTTCCTTGTCTGTTTCTGCTGCCTTTTCGTCCTTAGCTTCTTTCTCGGTAGCGATCTTCTTCTTTTCCTTTGGTAACTCCGTTCCGGTTCCTTTATCAGCTTTGACGATCGGTTCTGTTCCCGTCTGCTTTCCCTCTTTTTCTTCCGCCTTTGTTTCGATTTGTTTTGGTATACCAACAGGCGCAACAGTCTCTGTAGCTTTGGAATCCGTCCCGGTCTTGTCTGTATTGGTCTGTTTGTCAGGTTTTTCTTCAACCTCAGGCTCGGTAGTCTTTGCTACTTTCGCTTCTGGTGTGGTGTCTGTCAGAGAAATGATGATAGAAAAATGATGAAAATTCATGAAATCATGTCTTCTGTTTGCCGCGTAGGAATACATAGATAAAATGACAACCCCTATTCAATCGCTCCCAACACTATGCCACTGCGACATACAAGGAGAAACAGCGTGGTCTATGAGAAATACTTTGGACGTGTGGACATTCAAAGCACCTTGTCGGGCCAATGACATTCGCTAAAACGCTTAGGGTATACTAAATTGTTTCTTGATTTGTACTTAATTACACATTTTGAGAACCCCAAATCAGCATACTATCCAATGTACCATAAAAATATGACTAACAACTTACTGAGATTCTTGGCATCCTTCGGGTCACTGGTAGTGGCTATGTCCTTGGAATCCGGCTGTGCCTTGTCTGTACCTAAATCTTTGTTATCGGTGATGGCAGGCTCCGTTGCCGTGGCCTTGGCATCTTTCTCCTCCGATGTGGGTGATGTTTCAATTTCGGCGTTAGACTTTTCCGGCGGCACTGTAGATGACGTTTTGTTGTCTTTAGGATCGCCTTTTGTTTCGGTACTCTTCTCATTTGTTTCCGGAGGCTCTGTCTGCGGTGTCTTTTCCGCCTTCGTTTCGGGATCAGTAGAGAGGACTTTCTTTTCGGTGTCCTTCGGATCCGTCGCCGTTTCTTTTGGCTCTGTAACTTTGTCTTTAGAGTCGGTTTCGAGATTCTTCCCCTCGGTTTCTTCCGGAACAGTTGAAAGAGTCTTTCGATCGCTCGAAGGTTTCACTGTTTCCGTTTTCTTCTGTGCCTTCTCCTTCGTAGGAGTGCCCACCTCTTTCTTCAGTTTATCATCTGGTTTCGCGGGACCAGGTTCGTCTTTAGCCTTTTCAGGTGCAGGCCCTACCTTTGGCTTTGCAGGTGCAGGCTCTGCCGTGGACTTTGCAGTTGCAGGTCCTGCCTTGGGCTTTGTAGTTGCAGGTTCTGTCTTGGGCTTTGTAGTCACAGGCTCTGCCGTAGGCTTTGTAGGTGTAGGCTCTGGCGCAGGGCTGTCTTTTGGTGCAGTCGGTGCAGGCTTGTCTGCGGGTGTAGTTGGCGCAGGTTTGTCTGCGGGTGCAGTTGGTGCAGGCTTGTCTGTTGGTGCAGTTGGCGCAGGCTTGTCCGCTGGTGCAGTTGGCGCAGGCTTGTCTGTTGGTGCAGTTGGCGCAGGCTTGTCCGCTGGTGCAGTTGGCGCAGGCTTGTCTGTTGGTGCAGTTGGCGCAGGCTTGTCCGCAGGTGCAGTTGGCGCAGGCTTGTCCGCTGGTGCAGTTGGCGCAGGCTTGTCTGTTGGTGCAGTTGGCGCAGGCTTGTCTGTTGGTGCAGTTGGCGCAGGCTTGTCCGCTGGTGCAGTTGGCACAGGCTTGTCTGTTGGTGCAGTTGTCGCAGGCTTGTCTGTTGGTGCAGTTGTCGCAGGCTCGTCCGCTGGTGCAGTTGGCGCAGGCTTGTCTGTTGGTGCAGTTGGCGCAGGCTTGTCTGTTGGTGTAGTTGGCACAGTCGGGGCAGGCTTGTCCGCTGGTGCAGTTGGCGCAGGCTTGTCTGTTGGTGCAGTTGGCGCAGGCTTGTCTGTTGGTGCAGTTGGCGCAGGCTTGTCCGCTGGTGCTGTTGGCACAGGCTTGTCTGTTGGTGCAGTTGGCGCAGGCTTGTCCACTGGTGCAGTTGTCGCAGGCTTGTCTGTTGGTGAAGTTGGCGCAGGCTTGTTTGTTGATGCAGTTGGCGCAGGCTTGTCTGTTGGTGCAGTTGGCGCAGGCTTGTCTGTTGGTGCAGTTGGCGCAGACTTGTCTGTTGGTGCAGTTGGCGCAGGCTTGTCCACTGGTGCAGTTGTCGCAGGCTTGTCTGTTGGTGCAGTTGGCGCAGGCTTGTCTGTTGGTGCAGTTGGCGCAGGCTTGTCTGTTGGTGCAGTTGGCGCAGGCTTGTCTGTTGGTGCAGTTGGCACAGTCGGGGCAGGCTTGTCCGCTGGTGCAGTTGGCGCAGGCTTGTCTGTTGGTGCAGTTGGCGCAGGCTTGTCTGTTGGTGCAGTTGGTGCAGGCTTGTCTGTTGGTGCAGTAGGCGCAGGCTTGTCCGCTGGTGCAGTTGGTGCAGGCTTGTCTGTTGGTGCAGTTGGCGCAGGCTTGTCTGTTGGTGCAGTTGGCGCAGGCTTGTCTGTTGGTGCAGTTGGCGCAGGCTTGTCTGTTGGTGCAGTTGGTGCAGGTTTGTCTGTTGGTGCAGTTGGCGCAGGCTTGTCCGCTGGTGCAGTTGGCGCAGGCTTGTCTGTTGGTGCAGTTGGCGTAGGCTTGTCTGTTGGTGCAGTTGGCGCAGGCTTGTCTGTTGGTGCAGTTGGTGTAGGCTTGTCTGTTGGTGAAGTTGGTGCAGGATTTCTTGCGGATGCAGTTGGTACAGGCTTGTCCGCTGGTGCAGTTGGCGCAGGCTTGTCTGTTGGTGCAGTTGGCGCAGGCTTGTCTGCGGGTGCAGTTGGCACAGGCTTGTCTGTTGGTGCAGTTGGAGCTGGCTTGTCTGTTGGTGCAGTTGGCGCAGGCTTGTCCGCTGGTGCAGTTGGTGCAGGCTTGTCTGTTGGTGCAGTTAGCGAAGGCTTGTCCGCTGGTGCAGTTGGCGCAGGCTTGTCTGCGGGTGCAGTTGGCGCTGGCTTGTCCGCTGGTGCAGTTGGCGCAGGCTTGTCTGCGGGTGCAGTTGGCGCTGGCTTGTCCGCTGGTGCAGTTGGCAAAGGCTCGTCTGTTGGTGCAGTTGGCACAGGCTTGTCCGCTGGTGCAGTTGGCGCAGGCTTGTCTGCGGGTGCAGTTGGCGCTGGCTTGTCTGTTGGTGCAGTTGGCGCAGGCTTGTCCGCTGGTGCAGTTGGCACAGGCTTGTCTGCGGGTGCAGTTGGCGCTGGCTTGTCTGTTGGTGCAGTTGGCGCAGGCTTGTCCGCTGGTGCAGTTGGCGCAGGCTTGTCTGCGGGTGCAGTTGGCACAGGCTTGTCCGCTGGTGCAGTTGGCGCAGGTTCGTCTGTTGGTGCAGTTGGCGCAGGCTTGTCTGTTGGTGCAGTTGGCGCAGGCTTGTCTGTTGGTGCAGTTGGCGCAGGCTTGTCCGCTGGTGCATTTGGCGCAGGCTTGTCCGCTGGTGCAGTTGGTGCAGGCTTGTCTGTTGGTGCAGTTGGTGCAGGCTTGTCCGCTGGTGCAGTTGGCGCAGGCTTGTCTGCGGGTGCAGTTGGCGCTGGCTTGTCCGCTGGTGCAGTTGGCGCAGGCTTATCTGTTGGTGCAGTTGGCACAGGCTTGTCCGCTGGTGAAGTTGGCGCAGGCTTGTCTGCGGGTGCAGTTGGCGCAGGCTTGTCCGCTGGTGCAGTTGGCGCAGGCTTGTCTGCGGCTGCAGTTGGCGCTGGCTTGTCTGTTGGTGCAGTTGGCGCAGGCTTGTCCGTTGGTGCAGTTGGCGCAGGCTTGTCCGCTGGTGAAGTTGGCGCAGGCTTGTCTGCGGGTGCAGTTGGCGCAGGCTTGTCCGCTGGTGCAGCTGGCGCAGGCTTGTCTGTTGGTGCAGTTGGCGCAGGCTTGTCTGTTGGTGCAGTTGGCGCAGGCTTGTCTGCGGGTGCAGTTGGCGCTGGCTTGTCCGCTGGTGCAGTTGGCGCAGGCTTGTCTGTTGGTGCAGTTGGCACAGGCTTGTCCGCTGGTGCAGTTGGCGCAGGCTCGTCTGTTGGTGCAGTTGGCACAGGCTTGTCCGCTGGTGCAGTTGGCGCAGGCTTGTCTGTTGGTGCAGTTGGCGCAGGCTTGTCTGTTGGTGCAGTTGGCGCAGGCTTGTCTGTTGGTGCAGTTGGCGCAGGCTTGTCCGCTGGTGCAGTTAGCGCAGGCTCGTCTGTTGGTGCAGTTGGCACAGGCTTGTCCGCTGGTGCAGTTGGCGCAGGCTCGTCTGTTGGTGCAGTTGGCGCAGGTTTGTCTGTTGGTGCAGTTGGCGCAGGCTTGCCTGCGGGTGTAGTTGGCGCAGGCTTGTATGTGGGTTCAGTTGGTGCAGGCTTGTTTGTTGGTTCAGTTGGTATAGGCTTGTCTGCGGGTGCAGTTGGTTCAATTGGCGCAGTTGGTGCAGGCTTGTCTGCAGGTGTGGTTGGTGCAGGCTTGTCTGTGGGTTCAGTTGGTGCAGGCTTGTCTGCAGGTTCAGTTGGTGCAGGCTTGTCTGTTGGTGCAGTTGGTGAAGGATTACTTGCGGGTGCAGTTGGTGCAGGATTATTTGCGGGTGTAGTTGGTGCGGGATTACTTGCGGGTGTAGTCGGAGTAGGATTACTTGCGGGTGTAGTTGGCGCAGGATTATCTGCGGGTGTAGTTGGTGCAGGATTACTTGCGGGTGCAGTTGGTGCGGGATTACTTGCGGGTGTAGTTGGTGCGGGATTACTTGCGGGTGTAGTCGGAGTAGGATTACTTTCGGGTGTAGTTGGCGCAGGGTTCTCTACGGGTGCAGTTGCGGGTGTTGTAGGATCCACCTTAGGTTTGGTTGTTGTGGGATCCTCTTTAGGTTTTGAGGTTGCAAGGTCCCCGTTAGGCTTAGTATTTACAGGCTCATCCGTAGGTTTTGTTGATGCAGGTTGGTCCTTAGGATTAATGGCAGCAGGTGCATCGTTTGGCTTTGCAGTTGCAGGTTCATCCTTTGGCTTAACAGGACCATTGTTCTCGTTAGGCTTATTGGTTGTAGGTCCTTCATTGGGTTTTGTTGGTGCAGGTTCTACCTTGGAAGGGTCGTTCGCTTGTCCGGCGTCTTTTGGTTGATCCATCTTGTTGCCTTCGTTTGCTTGTCGTTCAGCTGGGTATTCGTGTCATATAGTAGTTCACAAAACACTGGAAGACTGTAACATGAACAAAAGTTAAAGGAAAGATTATTTTAGAGTCAGGTTCACGTGTCGAATATATTTCGCGGTTTGGAAGAGTCTAGAAACATTGTTTTTTTATGGTAGGTTTCGCCCAGGAAGAAGCAAATGTAGTTTTTTGAAAACAATAGACCAAGGTATGGCGGCAAATCTATGGTGCATGTCGGCATTACCTGACCTAATAAGGGTAATTTTGCCAAGGGGATAAACTGCATAAGGCCTTCCTATAGGGGTGGGGGCGCCATGAGCGTGTCCTTTATTATCATTACATGTTTAGCCGTGTGCCTGACACACATGAGCTATTTACATTTCTCGAATACAGTACAGCAGATTTCAAGAGACTCGATGCTACAGACAGATTTGTATATATCTTTGGATGCCACGACTCCCATAATGCAAGGATAGGCAAATATATCAAAGACTGCTTTGCTATTAGAAAGAGTAATGAATCTCATGTATAGCCCAACTCGATTGTAACACTATATCAAAGACTAATGTGTCAGCCCTTCTTGTTACGTTAATTAGGATATCAAGTCTTATTCTCTACACCTATTTTGTACTTTGTGTAACAGTCATTGCCATACTTTGTATCATGTACAAATGTCGAGCAATAAAGTTCTATTATATCATTGCAGCCATACAAGGCTGAATTGGTGTATGTATTCCACATATAAATTTACGTTAGTTTAAATCATCGCAGTCATCGTATCATTGAATTGCAATGCTGTAAAGGACAACATTAGGTAGTAGAACATTATGATAATAACATGACTCAGGAATTTGCAAAAACCCTTTTTTGTCACTTCACACGTTAGGCAATCACAAAGCAGCGTATGTATGCGATATAAACAGTAAATACATATTTGATACATTTGATATCCTACTAGGACTAGTCTTGTCTTTTCTTATTGGATATCTGTAAAACAAGTCAATTTGTCTCTTACAATGCACAAATGATACGTTTTTAGATCCGATTGTTTATACATACAGAATATGTATGTTCTATATTGGTGACACTGACGAAAGACAACGGATGTTGTCTATAACGTCTGACCATTTCCAAAATCATATCCAGTTGCATGAGTAAATGCTTTTTGGCGTATCTTATTACCTGGATGTCTAACCTTCATTGACGTATCTACTATACTGATTCGTCGAAATGGCAGGACAAAGAAAACAAGAAAATGTACTAAATGTAAATCAACAAGAGGAATGCTAACTTTGAAGTGCTCTAAGACTTAGTTTTACTCTTCGAATGGCTTTCATACAAGGTAAGATCTTCTTAATCATCAACATCTCAAAGAAAATCAGAAATCTAATACATATGGAGATGTTGTTTTTAAATGTGTCCTATATACCTGACACATGTTTCCTTATAGAACTTTTTATGGTATTGCCTCATTAGCAGCTTGATTAAGCTAAGCATTAAGATGACTTGCGATCCATTCATGTATTTATGCCGTAGGAAAACCATTGAGATATTTGAAAGACAATGATGTTAAGAAGTTTGTACTTACGTCTTCCTCCAAACAGTGTCGGCGTGAAACTGATAGTGCTGCGCAGCGCGTCCGGGGTGAAAATTAGGGGGTGGCAAAATTGAGGAAAGACCGGTTGGAGCTATTAAAAGCCACTTACAGCTGCGCATTTTCAATCATCCCAGCCATCGGTCCCCGAGGGTTGCGAAGATGGTGATTTCATGTTGAGCTCCTAACAAGACTGCGTCAACATGATACAGCTTATCTACTTTCCCTATCGCGATCTGATTGTAAATAGAAACATTTTTAAATCTCACAAAGCTTTAAATGCAGTTGTTGTGTTTATTTTCAACATTACTGTATCATATGGCCCACGCTTGACAGCTTGAATAGAAACTCATTAAACCTCCAGGCAGCTTCTGGCATTACAATGCTGGACATATCATCCACTTCTTGGAAGACCTGGTGGAAGACATAGGATATCTTACAAGATACTAGTAGTAGATGCCATATGTTACAGATCTTCGTTTTTGATACTATGTTGAAGAAAGCGTTGTGTTAGGTTAGTCGGTACTGTGTTAGGTTTGTGAGCGTTAAAGCATTTATTTGGCTAAATGCCCATGGGACAATGCATTACATGTGATTTAGAACCATTCTATTCCCGTGTTTATGTAAATTAAGAAGGTATTGAAGGATTGTGATGCTCTTTTGTATGCGGATGGGCTAATTGAGAAGCCAAGGGTAGGATCTTCTTGCAGCTTTCTTAAAGTTAGTACTCCTGCAGAACCTTCGGTATTACACATTTAGACAACTTTTTGACGTCGGGAAGATATGCTGAATCTTCGGGCAAGAATGGCACCAATTACGAATCAAACAACAAAAGGCGGCATCTCACTGCACTTAGGGCACCGGTTCGTTCACTGCGACGCTGTTGTGTTATTGTCGCCGATTTTTTTAATAATTCAAATATTTACGCGTACGACTTAAAAGACAACAAAATACACAAAACTAAGAAAATTCGTTGAGCAATCTTTGAGCCCCACACTGCCCCAAGTGCAGTGAGATACCACTTGAAATCAGTTGTTTAGAGTATTGATACAGGTATGAACGATCATGATGTTTGAAAGCCCCGATCACATATACCACTCAATGTAGAAGTGTGCAGGAACACGAGCGTAAAAGTGTGCCTTATTCAGCAATACATACATGACCAGGGGGATGTAATAGATATGGTTAACTCGGATGGGAGACAACCAAACCACCATTGCCTTAGACAGTACAGTAGAAGCCTTCTAATTGCACACCCGATTTGCCAGCGTATGTCGTGCAATTATCCGGATGGTGCAATTAGCTGGACCGCACCGGTTTGGGATTTTGGGATTCCGTGCAATTAACAAGTGTGCGGCAATCCGTTGTGCAATTAACTGGCTTCTACTGTATACCATATTCTTGTAATCCGCTACGAAAGGCGTACTGAAACTTTTTGCCACGATGGACGGAGGGTGCAGAGGTATTGTTTTCTGTGTGTCTGAAAGTCTGTGTCCTTGCGTGTTCGTAGTTGTTTAACTACACTGTTAGTAGGGTGGCAGAAAGTTAGTGGGAATACGATGTCACCGCAAAGGTCAGACTTGTGGACGTCACAGGAAATCCTGGGTACAGAGGTGATAGAGATTCCAGGTCATGATTGATTGTATTTTAAAAAGAAAGAAGAAGCATCCGCCTTCGTTTATAATACACAAGACCCAAATGTTTTGAATCGTGCTATTTCAGTTAAAGTATCTATTAGGAAGGGAGACATTTAATTTAGTAATATGACTGCTAAAGAAAAAATAAGGTAAACCACACATTAGTTCACATTAGCTTCAGTGCAAAGCGTTTAATCTGAAGGCACACGGTTAAAACTGTTACATCAACTTGAACAAAAGCAAAAAGTTACTTGAACAGCAAATGGATACATATCAATATTTGAAAGTTAAGCATAAGAAATGATCTCAAGAAAGCCACGATAATCCTCTCTCTAAGATGAGCATTTTCTGACGTTTTGTCAAGGCGGATGTCCTTGACTTCTTGGGCGTGTAAACATTCCATGTGACGTCACAAGGTGACAGCGACGACGTCACTAAACGTCACACCCGCATCCCGGGATTCCACACTCGATCTTCTGACCCTCCTGCCAATCAAACATACGTCATCAGGCCTGACAGATTCTAAACCTAATGGAAAAGTTCTACACAACTCAGGATCACGTGGTAGAATTAGACTTGAATTTCGAAGACTGCAAACTGTGTCATTCAATTGCTCACCAGATATGTAAGCGACTCAGTGTAGTTCAATTGTTCAACAAATATGCCAGGCACTTTACGGGCACAGTGACTCACAGGCCGCTTCACTCAGATCAACCCCGCGGCCACAAAAACCTGCAGGTTCAGTTCGGATGCAGCTGAGCGTGCTAACGAAAGAATGACCTAGAAAGATACAAGGTCACCAAGTTCTGGCCAGTTCCAAAGTTGAGCTTTTCAAATATTGTCAGATTTACGTATCAATAAGTCAAGAAAAAACTTAACAGTTCGGAAATTAGTGCGGTGCGATACTTGCAGATCAGTCCCAAGAGGCCGCCATTTTGATCGGTCGGATGGGCGTAATCGATCACTATGGGTGCGCGGGGTTGACCTCTGACCTTTGGCGAATTCTGTGTCGCCTACTGTCGAGTTGAACCCACCTAACCACATCCCTGTACTGTAGCAGCGGACCGGGATTCTTCCCGAGTTTGTGGCCGTCCTCTTCTGTCCTTTACAACGACAGGCCGTGGTGTTATACGTAGGGAACTAGACACAGGAGTGAAGGTATGTAGATTTAAATGAGTTTGACGTTTGGCAAGACCGGGAGTTAGACCAACTGGTTCTTCCCAGTGTACAGTTCTTCTCTGTCAGGACGACAAATGTGAATTTCATGCTCAAGTGTTTGTTTAAAAACCTTCTGTTAGTACATTCGTCGATTGTTGGACTTTGCTAATCTGACAGGGTTGGATTAAAGCGAACTAGTGGTTGATGTAATGTTCTCACGGTAAGTTTAAGTTATTATATAAGTCACGTATTTCAAGGAATTCTTAAAGGAAGGTTTTTGCCAAGGCGGTGTCAAGGCACAACACACCCTCGACTTCACCTCCCTTCCTCTCGTTCTAGTATGCAGAACTGTACCCATTGATACAACTGTCGCCCCATGACCCCTTGTCCATTACAACAGACACATTTAGTGCGAAATTACAAAGTTGAAATGCCATTTTACAGGCCGGTTCGTCGGGTGTGTATACATGGTCTTTCGCACGACATTAGGGCGTTTTACTGCTTATACGTGAGCTGACTTCTCAATGAGATGGAAAGAATGGTTCCTGTGGTTTAAAAACATGTCCAGTAGAATGAGGGACGAGTCATTGGGAGAGGACATAGCATAGCTGGGCGGAGGAGGTCTCCGGGCGGTTTTCACGTCACATAAAACACCCCACCGACGCCCTGGGACAAAAGTTGTTCTGTTCCGTCCCGATAATTCAACTAGCGCCCGTAACCGCGTTCCTTAGCGACGTTTTCCTTCGCCTTCACCTACTTACACACACGGCCAATTATAGGTCAAAACCACCCAACGGTGACACAAACGTAAACACGGTCACGAAAAATACCTCCATTTCAGATGGAGTGATTATCACAGCTTTAATTTTCTGGTCACGTGGTCTGGGTTTGTGCCCTGGGGCGCCCACAATCTCCCGCCAACGTTGTACCTAGTAAACAAAACCGTCCTTTCTTTCGCGTCGCTCTCAGGACCTTTTGCCTAGGTTTTAAATGTCAACACAAAGGACTGCCCCGTGTGGGTCCTGAATAAGGAAAAGCAACAGGAGGTCCAGGGTAGATCCGGGGAAAATTGCTCGGAAAATGCGCGCGGCGCTGTTGGGAAGGGAACACCTGTTTTGACGTTGTTGCTGGGAAAATCTGGTTAAGTACTGCAAACAAGGTTGGAACCGTGAACGCACAGGTGGGTTCATAATGAAGAGAAACAGAAAGGGATACTTGTGTGAAGTGGACTGTGAACTGAGGTTGTCGTGGCGGCCCCCAATTGTTAAGACTTTTCTGAGAACGTACGTGCATGCAGCGTTTTCAAAGAACTGTTTGCACTTCCAAATCACGTTTCCCTTGTAACACCATATTGAACGTGATGTCATGGGCATATTTGCGTCGTGACCTCCTCGCTTTTAAATGTCACCCACGTTGGCACAGTTTAGAAGCAACAGTTTTTATTCTGTGCGTGTCTCATTGAAAACGCTTTCTGTCAATGGGCAAACAATGACCTCATTTGTCGACACTGTGAAAGTCAATTTGCTCAGTTGCGCCTGTATGACAACATTGACACGGGTGGGGAAACCACCCAGCATACTTTCATATACTCTCCAAGCAGAGGTAACCGGCCCCGGCTGTTTTTGACCTGTTTGTAGGCATTTTTATCGCCAAGAAGACATAAAGAAAACTGCACAAAATAGTAAGTCCGATAAAACAAGTCAAAAATAATAGGAGCCGAATCTCTGCTCGGAGCCTGAGTAACTTTTATACTCCTAGTTTAGTGTGTAGAACTGTTAATTTTTCGCCTTCTCACTACATACAATCTATAATTCACTGTCACTGTCTAAAAGGTCCTTGAGCTGTCAATTAATATTTGTTTCGACAGATAATGGAACCATGCATATAAGACTTGTAGAAAATGCTTCTCTGATTTTGGATCTTATTCACTAGCTTTTTCTGTATTGTTAAGGAGGAGCCCATCTTTGTTTGTTTATAAAAACGCTGCTTTACAGTGGGGCCCTTCAACTTCTGAAGGAGGTTTCAGAATGAACACAAACACAAAGCACGTTCTAATTGGGATAATTATAGACCTGGAACAATAACAGCAAAGTGACCGTAGAGAGGGAAACGATCATGCTTTCAGGAGATTGGATCCCCTCTCGCCTGAAGCAACTCTATTTAAAAACCTCTCTTTCGTCGTCATAACTTCTTAGTAGCTATCAAAATGTTCTACCACTAATACAAAAACATCTATGTTCAGTTGTTTAAGAGCAGGTGGTTGTTACGAAGCTGTGTGCAAGCCTTGTACATGTAATTTTGTATTGTTGGGGACTTATGTCGACCACACCCCCTTGGCGCCATTTTGTTTTCATCACGCTAATCTGTACGTACCACTCAACAATACGTGAAACGTGGGCACTGATAAGGGGGCTAGAAGGTCGTGTTTTGATCAGCAATGCGGATAGAAAACTGTTTCCATGTCATTCATATACTGGTCAGTCTTGCTTGGTTAAGGTTCATATTGGAATAAAAAAATTTAAAAGTAAAATTTCTATATTATATGACTGAGTTGACGTGCACGAAACAAATGTTACATAATGATTATAACAAAAACTTAAAGTTCTTGAAAGCGTAAGTCCGATCCCCTAACCCAGAATGAAAAGTCAAATTCAACACAGTAAAACGTAGAAGAAGTCAGGATTTAAAGCGTTTTGTTGTGATGGTGCAATTTTGGGCGATAGCCAAGATTTCAGAGTTTATGGAGATGAATACAGTTTGCTTCCTAGTTGTTATGGAGGCTGCCACGAATAACAAACGTTGTGGCTCATGATCAGTCGTTGCTATGCTTTGTTGCGTCTCACGCTTTTAATCGCTACATCCTGTTTTCCCTCAAGTTTGACATTTCGGGTCAGTTCTTGTTTTCCTTATAATGACGGTTCTCACGTTTAAGCCGGAACTGTACGCGATTTCACAGCAATGATCTGCTTTGTTGTAGCTGAGCTGTTTTTGAAGATACAAATTTACGTGTTCTGAACTGTAAAAAGCATGTTGAACTTCTGGTCACTAAGGTTTGAAAGTACTGAATGAGTCCCAACAATTTTACTAATATTGGCCTTCACTGCGGTCATAGAATTTGAAGCAAGGGTCAAGCTAGTCGAGTAAAGATGTATATGTGTGGGCCACATGGGATGTTGTTAGTCGTTGTATGTAAAGAAATAGCAAACAAAGCTTCTTGAAAATGAAGTCCCGACTTCAGTGTTGCAGTGTAGCACGAGTCAATTTAATACCGTAGTGCGTACAATTGTTTGCAAATGGATGTCTGCGGTCTTAACTCTTTACTTCGGATGGGTTGGTTTCGTCAAATCATTACGATATCGCAATTATGTTTAATTTATACTTTAGAAGATTGGCTGTCTGAGAACACATAGTTTTATACATAACCCCTTGCCCTATCTGCTTAGTTTGTTTTCATTATCCCTTTGCCCTTACTAGAACATTAATCCATCCAAAACCTTCTCACCTAATGTTACGGCAATATTTCTTGTGAACAGTACCCTATTGTCTGTGTGTCATGGAGTATTTACACCAAATAAGATACACAAGAGGTATGTGGTTCTGTGGACTGCGGACTGCCACATTCTTGAAACTCAAGATGACTCGGCGCAAGAACTCAGCTATAAAGAGGTCATAAATCTATGCTGTCAACTGATCAACTCATTCGGACTGTGCTCGTGTTTCTTTCAATAGAAAAGTATCTTAATCTTTTATCCACTGTGAATACTTTTTCTGGGAAATATTAAAATATTTCCCAGAGAAAGTATTCACAGTGGATGAAACGTTTGATTCTAACATTAACATAGACCAACCATGTCAGACTACTACATTGACTTTATTTTCTATAATTTCAAGGGTCTTAAAACTATAGATATACGTATAGAAGTAAATATCACAGTGATTATATAACGTATATAAGCAAGGATGCTGTATAGACTTCTATATAATGTCCTTGATATAAGTAAACAAAATATGGTGTTTAACTGCTGTTTGCGAGATATGAAAAAAACCTTCCCTAAAATATCTAATTACCTAAAATGCCCAATTCTAGCATCCAGATTCTTATTTCGGGTATTAGGTTGAAGCTTTCCAAGAAATCACAGCGCCTTGGGTCCTGATCTTACAAAGCATACAATTTTTTTTGTTTCATGCAATCTGTTGAATCACTTGACAGTTCTTGTGTCTTACACAATACACTGCTGTCTATCAATTAACAGTTATGCCGAGTTAGCTGGAGGCTTGTCACTCGATAAACATGTGTTATAACAAAGAACAACTTAACTCTCCAAAAGTGATCGGGATTTTCCTTCACTAAAAACACAATGCTGCGAGTGTCGTTGACGGATATCCAGCGATCAACTTTGAAGTCGTAATGCAAGACTTAAGAATGACCCGGTGACCCTTGGTGAATAGGCTCTAGTAGCTTGCACCTGGAGGGAATACCACAGAGGTTTGAAATTGTTGCTCAATGACCTGGTAAGACATTGGTCCTCCGACTGGAAACCTGTGTCTTGGCATTGATATTCAACAGGGGTAACAGCGAGTCTTTAAGTGCCGAGCTAGTCTTGTAACCCACTGAGCACTTAACACGGGCATTGCTGGTGTAGTTGTAGTCTTTAGAAGCTTTATCGAAATCCCAGCACTCGTTTAGAACTCGTGATCGATCATGAAACGTCTTCGAAGACAATGGCTGATGTTAGATAATGAGATGGGTGTTGCCACTTCTTTTGATCGCAAAGAATTTTTAATATTGGGGAAAATCCTACTTGATTCACGAGGTGTCAATTATGACTTGTAAGAGTGTGAAATCGTTAACGATTTTCACGAAATGCAGCATCATTCAATTAGGGTGTGTGAAAACACATGGTACAGCCAGCTTAAATGTCATGTAACTGTAATATATCTTAAACATTATATTTAGCTCATCAAGAAAATTATATGGTATTTATTTCTGAAATCTACCAGTAACCACTAAAGATTTATTTTGACTGATATTGTACTGGCAATGCTTAGATATCTACAACAATAATGGACTGTAGTAGTGTACTGCGATGAAAGTCTAGACACATTCTGATTGTTGTTTTTTTTGTTTCTGACAATTTCTTTTTGTTACAAATTACGTAATCAAGGATAATGGTTTCTTGTGGAGTGTTGTTGATTTTAAATGCCCCACATGTAGCTGTTCTACCGTACTGTCCACGCCCCACGCTTAGCGTTGATAAATATGTCTGGGTAGATGTTGCAACGTCACCTGTTAAACGATTAAATTACCTGGAAACAATGGTTGACAGACATTATGGGTTGTCGGCGCCATGCAGTTATACATCATTTAGCATTGGTGATTGACTTTGTATATCTACTTTTTGACAAAGCAAATATTTTACTTTTGGCTTGTAGCAAAGTCATAGTGTAAGTGTGATTTGCAAAGCATCAACCAAGAACTATACGGCCCGATTTACACGCACGTTTTTCAGTCAACTATAAGTTGATTTAGCGACTCCAAGTCGACAACAAGTTGACTCCGAGTCCATTCAAGGTCTACACACGCAAGGACACAGAAAAAGCGTGTGTAAATCGGCCCTAAGAGTAGATCCTGACAATACACAGACCTAGGTGTGAAGACATAATCTGTTGGCCATTTAGCTACGATTCACATTATGTGTGTTATGGGACTCGTTACAGTTATTGGACTCGCAACAGGGGAATAAATGCCACCCATGCCGACTGATAATAACCCGTAGGGAGGTAGGCGTGCATTGCCCGCAGCTGGTGTTGTTGGGACAATGTGAACAATAGCATGGGAAGAGAGATAGACAAGGTCTCCCATATATGTTGTACAGGTGATCCACGCCCCCTCACACCATGGGTAAGGGACAGAGGGACATTCGTTGCTTTTTGACTATATATTCCATGATTTAGAATCATTATTTCTCTATCATCCTAGTCAACGTTGTTGTGATTTTCTGATACCGATCGCTATTATTCTTTTTTGTTGAAACACCTGTCCATTAATTGTGAACGATACTTTTGATGTACTGGGTTCCTTTTCGTACCAAAATGCAAACTTTTTATACACTCAAAAAATTTAGAAGAAAACATATCAGAAAGAAATGTGACCAACAAAAGTAATCAACAAGAGCAAACGGTGTATTGTTTTTGCGATACATAGAAATGTTTGCGCGATCTAAAAGTATTCACAACGTTAAGGAGAAGATATTTGTGCCAGACGGTTTCCAGTTGTCCTACTGTTATCACTGTGTACTTCTTCCACTATGTCTGTCGGAGATATATTTGGGTCATGACCTAGGTCTGTTTTCGCAGGCACGCAACCAAAACACGCCGCTGAAATCAATTGCCTCTAATACTACTGCCAGTTGTCAGGAAATCAGGTGGCGTAACGTGTAACGATGTCTTTATGGGTTAAGACGTAACGGCAATAGTTGATTGTAAACACTTTGTGCGCAGGGAATCTATAGAGTCTTTGAAACATTTGAAGGTCAAATGGATGGGACATGGTACATGTCAGCCACCTGTCGTGTGGTTGGACGACATACCGCATGGCGGCTGCCATTTTGTTTGTGTCACATGAGATGGGAGGCATCAACGACTAAGAAAGCATGACAACAAGAGTGACTACCTTTTGATTTGTAACTGTGGTAATGTCACATTTTTTGTGTGAACGCTTGTGTTCTCAGTACAGATTTTGTTTCTTGCCAGATTCGTAAATTTGTTGTATATACCTGACTGTATGTTTGAGTTATATGTGAAGGGAGACATCAACAACTAATAGGAGTGAAAGCATGACAACAACGATAGTGACGATCTTTAAATCTGTAACTATGTTGATGACATGAGTACATATGTCTTGAGTTCAGTTGGTATTGTTCCTAGCTAGGTCCTTGAATGTCTTGTATTTACCTGCCATTTGAAATCTGTTTAGCGTCACCTTTTCAACGAGGATGGCATCTTGACCTTGTTTGCGTGGGCGTGTTGTTGCGTATCAGTGCGTTAATTACACACCGGTAAAGTCCTTGAAAAGTCCTGCCATGTTATTTCACATTGCTCTTACAGTCATCACGTCATCGTGGTTTTCTCCGGGGTTTTATAAATAATAGATCGTTAGCAGGAAATCTGACCCATTTTTCCGTCATCTTTCTATCACAGGAGTGACATCTTGTTATTGGTGGACAGTAGATCTTTTCCGATACATGCCCTTTCACCTGTATGCAAATACCTCGTTGTTTGGCCCCTAAGGCACCCCCATTTTGTACTTTTACAGTGGACAGCAGTTTACTTCTATGAAATAATATAGACGCATTGTTTGTCTGACCGCCTATGTATGTCAGTTATGGTGACATCTCACTAATCCTGTACAAATAGGAGTGTAAAAGCCAGGTGTGCTTACAAAGCAAGGTAAGATCATTATCTTTCATCTTGAAGGTCACCTCTCCAATCAATTTTGTCGACCAAATTATGCTTTAAACACTTCTAATAGTTTTTGGAATAAGTATTCGAATGAGGTCGGTTTTATCACAAAGTTACAAGTTACAAGTTGTATGTGCAAAGTAAAATCGTTACATAATTTGAGTGTAAGCAATGATACTTTTCTTGTAAAACGTCCATTCATTCATGTGTCGTTAATCAAGTTTAGCTGACATTCAGTCGGAGTTCTTTTACAAGGCTGTTAGAAACTAGTACAATAGTTGTTATCCTTACCCTAAAAACAGATTTTGAAGGTCAGATCTAGACGACATAGGTGTATCGCGACATTGTCCCCTTCGTTTTAGATTATGCATTATGTTCTATCAATCACCTTGTCATAGTTTTTTTTTTTAGTCTGTACATTGTCTGGGCTATTTCCTTCTTAGATCCCACATCCCTATTTTGAGGCTTCGTTGCCCGTTATCTTCCTTCCTATCTATACCCTGTGTCAGGGTTATTTAATCCTAATATTAGCCATGTTAAGTACATGTTATCGTGCTGTTTACGTCATTCAAGATGAAAGTTTTTGTCCCTTTGAGGGGTGCCAAATGTACATAGCAATTTTACGAATACAATGCAATTATAAATACATATATAGAATTTCGCCTCAAGTAACCAGATAAGTTTCGAAGTTGCTTGAATAACTTTTCTATTGAGAATCCCCTATCAATACAGTGGATATATATTATATAACTTAATGACATTCGATGTACTTTAACAAGTTTTCCAAGAAGGGTGCCAAGAATACTGACAAAATTGCTAACTACAATGAAAATTGATAAATATAATGAAATGGAACGTATATGGTAACATTGCAGTAAGTGGACTTGAGCACTCACGTATCCACAGCAGCCGATGCAATTGTGTTTATGAGTGTTCATTCATGATATCTCTTTCGATTCCTTTTTATGCCTTCGCTATTCACATGCACATATGTACCATTAGCATTAGCATTAGCATTTTCTTATAAGTGATTCATGGTTGGCACATACAACCAAATGTGCGACTTTATTGCATCTAATAATCCCCCCATCATAAACCAACACGTTTAAAATGATTAATGTTGTCCACCCCTGCCCAACAATAACATGACGACCCGCATTGTGCTTCGCTAGGGGATAAGAATAGAGTTTGTTTGGTTGTTATTCAATAACGTGGCTGGTGGGCATGACGCTGGAAAAAAGGCCTTAGGTGATTATCACATGATCAACTACCTTCTGCGGGTAGGGCCAAGTAATTAGAAAACGTCACATTGTTCCCAATCGCTTTACAGCTGTTGTATATATTACTCATGCAGTAAAGTGCCAGATTCTTTCCTCAAAGACGTCGATGTGATCGTTTTTGATGATAAGACACTTTTGAACATAAAGGAAGAGATGATTTCTTGATTAATGAATGGAGAGATGTTCCATGACACAAGAGTTGGGATAATCAGAAAGCAGCTGCTGATCTGAAACCAGACAGTTGTTATTCCGACAGACACTACGGACGTTACTTACGTAGGTGTGATTAAATATTGATGAACATTCAGATCGTAACGTTGTTGACAATGTTTCGGAACCCCACCCAACCTACCCATTCGTCGGATTTCGTAGTTCCCAATGTTTGGTGGATCCTACAGTGAAAAGAAGACAGTAAGTACGTGTAGATAAGTTATCATCTGTGTTTGGTATATCTTCTCATGTATATATTGTGTGTCGCATGGCAGGATGTGATGTAGGCTTGGCGCATTTAGGAATCTAAAGCTATTGCAGCGTAGGCTTCTTATAGATATAAATCTAGTCCTACTGAATAATACAGATCAAGTACACAAGGTTTTATTGTACGTTTGTTATCGCAAGTCTAACCTGTGTTCTTACCGTTGCCTAGAATTTTTCCTCGCCAACCAAACGGATAAAAAGATGTTTTGTACATAAAGGGGCTTTTAGAACCGGTCATGTATATAACAACGGTACCTTTGTTATCTAAGGAGATCGTCTTCAGATTTCTAAAAGCATCTAGCCAACATATCTATAGACTTGCGTCAATGTCTTTGTTATGGAAACGTAACAAAAGTCCTGGTAAACTACAGTACAGATTTATATCGCTTCAGAGCTGGCTGTCGGCCATATCCCTCCTAAATACGTGTTAAGAATACATTCCTAGAGGTAGTATATGATATGATAGGTAAAATAGTGTTTTTCACTTTTTTTTTCTTTTTGCCTACAATACGTGATACTTATTCCGCAGATGAATCTTGGTTAAGATAGAGATAAAGCGGACTTGGGTCGAGTTTGGTGTTATAAGATTCGTTGATGGTAATTCTCGTTTATTTTATTTTATTTTTTGCCTAAGATTTCATACATCTCTACTTATAATTTTATCACCATTTTCTTATGAAAATTCATTCAACACTTGGCTTCCGTACTTCTTCTTCTCTTCTTCTTCTTCTACTTTAAAAAAGTGTTTTGTAGAACTTGGACACCACTCATGTTAAACAGCTTATTTGGATTCCATCTTGTACTAATAGATTTGGGAAACAATTGTGAAACATAATCTCAATGATAAATGAAATACGATACATGGCACTTAGTAGGCTATGACTTGATGACCAACTACTTAACAGCCTATTGCTACTGTGACTAAATTGGAAATGTGTGCTTTTAAAATACCTTTTTTCACATAACGTATGTGAACTTGAAATATACATAGTTAGAATTTGTTTTGCGATGAGATAAGTATTTTCTATATATACCAAAAGGTGGACCCTTGTCGACGGCAATATGTCTTGATCTTGATCTTGATCTTGATTGGGTACTGGACAACGCCCCTCAGTTGGGGCAAAGCGTCCAGGGGAACGTATGTTGTTGAAACCTTTTGCTTATACAAACACTTTGATACATTCATTCTTCAATTAACGAAATTTTTCAAGATTGTAGCGTCAATGATAAACAGTCCTAATGTACGCTTTGGATATCTGTCATCGAATATGATTTTTACAAGTTGAAAAAACATGTAAATACACGCAAACTGCAACTAAATCAAATAGAATGTTAGTATAAGCCCTCCTTTAGTGCGCATCTGCGAAATCCTCTCAATCATGCATTCGTCAATGAATGTATATTTTTCCAAGTCAGACCATGTCGAACAATGTGAGTGCACGCAAAATGAAACTTAATCAAGATGTTATAAACTATCATGTAAATGAGTTTTAGGCTAACACTAACACAATACGTACTATAGATGATTGAGCGGGTATCTTTCCATCATGGTAGTAGTTTTGGATAAGATATACATCTTGTCTGTTACATTGTTTACACAACAACAACTGGTTGTTGTGGTTGTTGTTTAGCATCATTCGCAGACTTCGGCAGCGCTAGCTTTTATTTTTGGAGGTGAGCACTGATTCGCGATTTTCATCCAGTGAGAAATTAGAGTTTACTGTACAGCCAAAGTCATGGCCTTATGTCTCACCGGGGACGAAGGGGATAAGTAAGTAACCAATGTTGACAATCGCGAATCAGCTATTCTCTTAGAAAATAAAAGCCAATGTCTACAGAGGAGGCTTGTTGTTGTTGTCGCTTCCTCATGTTTTCCCCTCCTTGTCTTTTAAAGGAATCTCCTGCTAAGAGTGGTTGTGAGGTGGTTTTGTTTACAATAGAGCCATCATGATAGTAGTTTTGGATTTTGTCTTTTTACGTGTTTGTAATAGCTGTTGTTATCGTTTTCTCATGTCTTTTCAGGAATCTCCTGCCTAGCTAAGAGCGGTTGTGAGGTGGTTTTGTTTACCAACAACGCAAACTGTCCCCAAAACAAGGACACTGCGTCACCAACCTGTAGAAAAACGAACGTGGAAACGCGTACCGGAAATCTCTGATACCGCGGGATTCTGACTGACAAAGATCAGCGTAATATTACACCCTATCGGCAACTCATGAAGTGACCCAAATTCCATATCAGTGGTCTTAATCAATTTCCAAAATAAAAACAATAGAAGGTATAGAGAAGAAAGAAGGAGAAAGGGAGAGACTGAAAGTTTTTCTTGACGGTCATGAGGAGAGATATGCTCTAAATTAACAGTATGATTGACGAAGTCATCACACCGACACGAGTAGGCTATACGGGTGGCCGGGGAAAACCCAGCGGCAACTCCGTACCTGCCAGTAGGGGAGGCAACAGGCGGCCTCAACCTATAGTAGAGGACATGATACCCCTTAGTACCGCCAAGCCAACTGGAGGACGCGGTGGACCCCCCGGAATGGTAGATGCAGTGATGGAGAAAGCAGACGACGTGTTTGCGCCTAGTAAGCCGAGTGGAAGGCGTATTAAACCACCGGCAATGGTTGACGAAGTCATCGAGCCGACCAACGTTAACTCGCCAAGACGACGTGGAAAACCGCAGCCCGAGATGGTGAACGAAGAAATCGTGCCCACCCGAGTGAATCCCACAGGAGGTCGCGGCGGTGGAAAACCACGACAACCTGTCAACGAAGACATCGTACCAGAACGGGTCAACCCAGGAAGTCGTCGAGGAAATGCTCCGAAAATGGTGGATGAAGAAATTGTACCGAGTCGAGTGAACCCCACAGGAGGACGCGGTGGTGGAAAACCACGACAACCTGTCAACGAAGAAATTGTGCCGCAACGGGTGAATCCAGAAAGTCGTCGAGATAGGGCTCCAAAAATGGTAGATGAAGTGATTATACCGACCAATGTGGCACCGAACGTACGTCGAGGCAAACCGCCGCCGCCGACTGATAATGATTATGACTATCCAAATAATGTAGAACCAAGTGGTCGTAACGGGAGACCCCAGGACAGGGAACCGACTGCTGGAAGACCAGGAGGAAGACCGAGCGAGGACAGGAGAAGAAAGCCAGCCGAAGTGAACGGGAGCAATCACCCGAGAATGCCGAACGGAAACGGCACGGCGACAACATCAGAGACGAGGAGGGTGATACAGACCAACCCCTCCGTGCACACGTACCAGAAGACGACGCGCCATGTCACGTACCGGACCGCCACCACAGTAGAGAGTGAAGAGAGTGAAAGCGAGTACACTGAGGAGGAAGCGACGCCGCCTGGTACACCAGAGTGGAAGAGAAAAGTGAACTGGAACCTGGGCCCGACTCCGCCACAGCGCGCGCCCACACCCCCCGAAGAAGACGACGACCCAGACGGCGAGATTACAGAAGGCACCAAGCATGTAGAAATCACCGGAAATCGCGTCATCACGACCACGCGGAAGGTGCGCAAGGTCAAGAAGGAAGTCCCCGAGCCAGTGCAGCCGAACGGGCCCCTCTGGTCGACCTCAGTGCAGTGGAGCTCCCAGCCGAAGCAGAAGCAGAAGCCCCCACCGCCTGTCCAGATTAAACACGAACAGCGCATGCAAGTATCGCCACCCCAGGTATGACTATGGTGTACCACCAGGTAATGAAACATTACATTTTTAAATCCAATACTAAGTACATTTATTTCCATAGCTATGGTATACCGATGTGTAGTAAGGTAGTGATTTCAGCATATTGCAGTAGCTTCAACTCTGTCTCTAGAGTTTACTTCATGTAGGCCTTCACAGGTTTTCCGTTGTCGGCGCAAACATACATGTTATTGATACACAATATATATATATTTGTTTTGTTTTCTTTCTCTAAACTGTGCTAGATATTTTGTGTTCTTGCTAGTTCCTACATCTTTTTAGAGTCTGAAATATAACTGTCAATGTTTTTCTATCAACTTTAATACAGTGTTTAACATTTTTATTTAGTTCAACATTTGTCACTGGTAATTGTAGCAGGTAGTTTCAAGCACCTAGTAGGATCATCCATTACATTGGTATAAATCATAGAAACAATCGTCTTTCTAATGTCTAGATGGTTCCAGCGCCTGCCCCGCTCAGTCCCCGCATCATAGTGGCGGAGGGCACCTTACCCAGACAACAGTACATCCCGCAGCCTGTCCCCTTACAGCAGGTCATACAGGTGCAGCCACAGCAAGTCCAGCAGATGCCGGTCGCCTCCCAGCCACAACAGGTATGTATTTGTTTTGTTATCTACTCAGTTTTACCCCATCTGTGGAAGGATTGACATAACAGGTTTGCAAGATGTCAATCCGGAGACCAGATTTTAAGGTTTGATCTACTCACACGGGAAGGACCCCTACTCTTTGCGATAAGTGCACTGGGCTCTTTAACGTGCTTGAGATGTGGCTCTCCCCGAACACAGGACCTCCATTTAAC
This sequence comes from Branchiostoma floridae x Branchiostoma belcheri, assembly GCA_019207045.1. Taxonomy (NCBI): domain Eukaryota; kingdom Metazoa; phylum Chordata; class Leptocardii; order Amphioxiformes; family Branchiostomatidae; genus Branchiostoma; species Branchiostoma floridae x Branchiostoma belcheri. The sequence goes on along the minus strand of CM033035.1, from coordinate 4,920,592 downwards.
GTCCTATTCTAGGGACGGCCCTAGCCAAAGCTAGGTACTCATTTTTCAACTGATTGAAGTGAGAAAAGTCGTGTAAAGACCTCTTGGGTCTGATCCCAAAGCGCTGTCGACTCCGCCACACGATCTCACGTAGGTACAGACAGCACGTTCCAGTTCACATGTTTAAAGACCTAACTCATGTATACAAGTCATAATGATACACCGAGCAAATTGTCACTCGACAAAGGGTTTCACAGACTGTGAAATGTATGCGAATACGTCACCCTGTAAACCTCGTTAAAGAAGTCGAGGACCCCGACCAAGGACGGACATGCATACTTGTTTGTTGTTATTGGGGATGTTTTATTTATGATAGCCTAACATGAAAGGATATGTAATACACAAAGAATGTAGCGTAATCTTCAAAGTACTTCTAGACTTCTATAATAATAGTTTGTGGTAAGCAGTTAAACGTCACTAACGATGTTTGTTAAGCGCACTTTTGTGTTGTCGGTATGCGGGGGTTGAGCTTTCCGGTGCGTCATAGGAAGGTTTCCTATAGCAGGGCGTATGCATAGCTGACTAAGAGTCTGGTGTTTCGGAGCTATTGTTGAACCTCAAACTTCTTTTCTTGTCTGTGTTAAACTTATTAGACTGGAACAAATATTTAGAAAATTGGCAGTTCGCTAAAAAATCACAGATGATTAAACATTGTTTTGCGCTTCACTGCTGCTTTTTCCACGGCAGCCATTGCTTGTAAGTATGGGAAAACCTTGACCTTTCACACAGTAACGACTAGATACAGGATAAGTACAAAATCGTAGCATAGCAAGACCATTAAACACAATAAAGCACGGTTGGTTAGAGGTTAAAAATGACAGGGTCTTTGTTGAGGCCGTAGTTCTAGTGGAAGTGTATTGGGCAAGGTTTGGGAGGAATCGAACCTGTGATTATTGATCCGATGTCCTATACTCTAACTATTCACTGATTGAAGCCCCACGATTAGAACTTCCGCACTTTATGAAATACCATAAACTTGGCATTGACTTAAGAGAGCTGAAGGACGGACTGTTTAAATAACTACCGTAACGATATAATGGAAACCTTATTAACACATGTTTAGAGCAAAGGAGCATGTGAATAAAAAATAAAGCAGAGCATGGTTTCTCTTATCATACGCTAGGTTTCTAACTTGATATGTTTAGCCCCAGTGGCGCATTCTTATGCAATTAAGTTCATTGTAATTATTTACCTAATTTTGCTTGTACACCCACTTTTAGTGAAGTCAGTTTCATGGAAATAGTTAACATGTACATTTCTTTGACCTGAAGTTACCAACAAGCATTCGGACGGTCCTTCTCAAGTTGATTTGACACGAAATTTAGAAGGATCAAGTCAACTTATTGATAAGAAAAACTAGAGAACTGTTTAAAAGCTTGTTGATAACTTTACTTTGTGTACGGATATAGCCAGTGATGTCTTTTTCAATGTCACATTTATCCATCCACCTAGCTGTACATCCTGCAAACCCAGCCGACAGGCACCATAGACAGCGGCATGAGGACCCTAACTCTCCCCAGAGGACAGACCCAGCAGGCTTACATTCTGCCTGCTGAAGCCTTCCTGGGTACTCAGACTCTACCGGGGAGAGGCCAACAGATAAGGTAGGCACAGTAGACCCTCTTATGGGCAGATAAAGGAAAGGGCAAGGTACTAGTGGAACTTGTTTGTTGACTTGAGTGTTGACCCTCCATCCAAGCCATAGTAGGACCTAAATGCAAGGTCTTCATCGACTACGATGGAAGTCCATCATCACAAGTAGTACTAGAGCAAATTGTTTTTTTTTTCTTTCATTTGTGAAGTTTGTTTAATTCTATGAATGATGATTACGCAATATAAGAAATATAAAGAAAGTAAAGATTGATAAAATGTGTCTGTTCTGTGTCAGCGGATGTTTGCTAAATTGCTATTTCTATGATATCCGTGCAAAAAAAGCCATTTGGTAAACTTTTGCTTAACATCACAATGGTGACAGGGAATCTTCATTTGGTTTAACAAATTATCATGATCATCTAGACTAGATGCGAAAAAGTTATTAACAATCACTTACTGAATCAACCGTTTCGCTCTCTAGAATACTCGATGGTGGCAGCAGCTACCGGGTGGACAGTGGGTCTTCCCTGGAAGAGGTGGACCGGTCCGTGCAGAACCTGCAGCAGTCCATCCACGAGCTACACGGGACCATGAGAAGCACCCGGTCACGGTGAGTCAGACATCGCCTCTCTATGCAATCCTGGGTTTAAGACATAATATAAAGACAAGACTTTTAGTTATCCTGTCACGTATTTCGAAAATTTTGCTACCAGTTCAAGGGCTTTTTCGATAGACTGTGCTCTCGCGAGAGCGCATTTCAAAATGGCGCCCGCTATTGGAAATAGGTCTATTATACCACTTTTTTTGCCTTACAACCATCACAAGTATTCAGTCGTTTTGCACAAGACTTTTGCTATATATGAGTTGTAATTCGTTGCCTATTTTGGCCGTTAAGTCTGAAAATATGGTTGTTAATTGTTTTACTTCAGTTATACATCTGCGACGTCCGCCAGCGGTTACGACTCCCATCTCCGCCCGTCTGCCTACAGCGAGGTCTCCACGTTTCGGCATTGCAGCGTTTCCCAAAGCAGTATTGATGGGAAGTAAGTGTGCCAGTTAATATTCTACATACTTGGCAACCCATTGACAGCTATCAACTTTGCAACTACACATAGCCCATCATTTCAAGAAGGATGACATGCATTAAGTTTATTTCAATTTCTTGCCCGAAGGCTAATTGCAAGTTTAATAAAACAAGAAATCTTTTAAGAAAAGCTGTGCATTGCCGCGTATTTTATGACTGAACTGCTGAGAGCGACACCTACAACTTCAGTAGGAAATACAGCAAAAGGGAATATTGGAAATTTACCTCATTATCATAATTTATGTCACATGAATTATTGGCACATTAAACAGGTTTTGTAAAACTTTTTGACCCACAATGAATATGCATTATTTTTCATTACAAAATAAGTTCCTTCTGATGCAATTTGTGATATCTTTATATAAACATGGTGAGTTAAAGCGTAGATTTATTACGCTGGACCACATACAGTAACATGCGTCTAGAAGAGAGTTTAAATACTCGCCTGGAATGTACCATTGTCTAACTAAGCAATGAAACTCGGCAAGGAAAGAAGGGCCTTTGGAAGGGGCTTTGGAAGGGCTGGGTTAAAAGGTCCGTCCATGGAACCATGGAAGAAAGCTGGCATAAGGCATTGCCGCTGGCGCGGCAATGCAAAAAGGCGGACAAACAATGGAAAACAGTAAAGCATCTGAACATCCATTGTAGACCAACATTGCTACCAGTTGTGTAAATGTACATCAGAAACTCGCACTACTCAGTGCCCTATAGAGCAATTTCAATCGCATGCAATTGTTTTGCAATACGTTTCTGCTATAATGTAACGGGAACTTTAACATCAATTAGATAAGCGCAAAATGAATTCTACTGATGCAAATCTTTTTCTCTCATTAGATCTGATCGGTCCATGAATGCCACCATCTGTGTGAGTTGCAAGCGACCTTTTGGGCCACACGACAAGATGGGGACCTACCGGGGCAGCCCCTGCCACGAGACGTGCATGCCGTAAGTACTACATGTCACATCTTATTTATGCCTGGATGATGATGAGTCGTGAAATGCCTTAATGATAATTGTTGGTTTCTAGATCATGACATGTTTCTGTTGGTCGGTTGGATGGTTCATTGAGGGTCGTTGGTTGGATGATGACTATTTGTTGGATGTCGATGTATGGTTGGATAATGCTGTGATCAGATGGTGATGATGATGATGATGATGGTTGGATGAATTATGTTGGTTGTTTGCTTGCTTTGATGATGGCATGGTAATTAGATGAAGATGATTTGATATTGTTTTAGGTTGTACACTGTTGCAAATGATGGTACGAATCCTGGTAGAGTTTCATGCTTGATGAAAACCTAAAGCTGAGGGGCGGTTCGGGGAGACGCTGATGTAAGAAATATTGAACCGTACATGTTTAAGGACGTAAACTGGTACTGTTGTGGTCCCCAGACTTTTTTGTAAGAACAGGTATCATCAAGAATTGCTGCAGCGTGTATGTTGTAACGTTCCTTATCTTATTCACAGGAATAGTCCAACTGAGAAGCCCGCGAGTACTTGCGTTGGCTGTCACATCAAGTTTCATCCGGACGACAAAATGGTTTTACTCAACGGGAAGCCCTGTCATGAGATGTGCTTACCGTAAGTACCTGGCTTTTTGTCACGTTTACTCCATGAACAAATCATTACAATCATCACCGTGTTATGTTCTGTCTGTAGTGTTATCCAGTCTGTAATTGTCTGTATTTTTGTACGTTTTCAATCTTATTCTTGAAGTATTCGCTTCCGAGCTACTGCCATAGCTTGACATGTGTGTGCTTGTATGTGCCTCCGTCTTTTCTCAACACATCGAATCCTTTATACATTCACCACTTTTGAGATACCAGGCTAGCCGTGTCATTCATTTCTAACAGGATGCACACTTTTCACAAAGTTTCTCTCTTTTATAGCAAAGTGACTGACGAACAGAATACCTCAATAAGGTGGGAAGTTAAACAGATCACAAAGATACAATTTTTTCCTATGTTTTGTTTTTGGTGCCTGCCCGTTGGTGGTAGCTTAGATATTAGAGCTATGGTATCTGGTTTGCCTTCAAACCTGGGTCAGGACGCTCTCGACTGCTCATAATCATGATCCCTAGCGCGACTTTCCTTCATACAGGCATTATACCATAGTTTGTATAACTAACAAAGCACAGCACTGATTGTCTTTGGTCCAAGTTCCACATACCCCTAACACATATTTGCCATGACATGATTCAACTACATGTACATCAGAGATCCTGGACATGTAGTTAAACTTATACCTACTTGTTTCCCCATCAGAAAACGAAATGGCACTTCACAAGTGCTTAATTACTACACAAAATGATTCCACATGCAGATAATCTGCTGATAAAGGCCAGTGTAACACCTGGTCTCTTGTCATCCGCTTGTACTAGTCCCTCATCCACAGCAAGGTATCGCTCTGATGCCATCCCCCATGTAACAAACTACAGTAACAAACCAGCCAGTATCAGACATACACTACAGACTCATGTAGAATCAGCATTGACATTCACACCATCAACTGTTACATGATCCTCTCCACTGGTTTTGCACTTATCTGAAGTCTGGGACAAATATGAATTAAGTTAAGATAGTTGGTCAAAATGCAACACTTATTGTCTAGCTATATATGTGTTTATATGAATCAAAATGGCACAGCACCTTTGGTAGTATTTTTCATGTCCCTTTGATTAAATTGTAGAAATTCATGTTGGAAAGAAAAAGGAAAACTATGTCATCGTGATACAATTTAAACACCTTTCACCAGTCCATCGTTTTGGTGATTTCTCAGTTATTTGCATCTGAATGGATTCCATAGATTGTGTCACAAGAACAATTCTCCTTCTCCCATAAACTACCACCCTTATGATGCTATTAACGAAATTTAGCATTCGGTTTTCGTTGCCTCGCATCTACTTATAGCTAAAGCTGGTGCAGTGAAGGGAATCGTCAGCAGTGATACTAGTACTGACATTATCGCTGGTATAGGCAGCAATGTAGAGAGTTATAAAAAAAATTACTTTAAAGTAAGGCTCAGTGCAATACTACATGATACGTAATCAGTGGGCACTGGTGAGCTTTGATGTAATTTTACTATTCAAATATTGACAGCTGCTTTATTTTGTTGACAACTGACTGAAAGGAGCTCTTTCTCTTCAGCATCTTTTTTCTCTGTCTGGTCAAAGAAACAGGTCTTTCTATACCTTCAGATGCATACTTCATTACATGGGTACTCTTGCTACTAGTAGTATGGGCTTCGGGAGTGGCTGAGGTCATATATGAGGTCTTCCGTGATGTTATGATTATCAGGAAAATAAAATATGTTTTGTATTCACCCTGTAGGAAAGTTCGGACCATGTCGTCACGAAGTCCAGAACCTTCAAGTGAGTATTCACTGCACTGTGCCGACACTACAAGCAACAACATTTACAAAAATATCTTGTATCGTTTTACGCTTTACACATTGATTGACTTATTGCTTTCTCTTTGTAGCAATATTTTGTGCATGGACTTCCAGTTATTAATGTTGAATAATTTACACTTCCCTTACAGCCCCTACAAGTCCAGCCTTGTCGGTCAGGAAAGTGGAGTAAGTATCTAAACATTGGCATAGACATTTGGATGGTGACCTTCGTAGAAATTGGTAGATTGAAACTGTAATTGAATTTTCTCTATTAAAGCTTTGTGTGTTAATGATTTGGATGATGTAACACATCTACGATCGATGTTACTAAAATATCAAATGTCTTTAATTAAGGATGGGCACAATGCAATCACAATCATCAAGGATGCAGTACTTGCCTCCACCAACCCCTGGGACTCCTGCGAGCGCCAGTGAGTACACATACACTTCTTTTTATCCATCATTCGTAACACGAATGCTTAATGAAATACAGTATGGTTACGTTATACTGATCCATAATTACGAAAACATTCAATTAAGTGATGTTGCCACTGTCAAGACTTATTCGCATGGACACTTCCTTCATTTAGTACATGAAAAATTAACACATTTACATATCGTTGCAAGGAACATTCCAAAAGTTAGGTTTTGCTCCCTAAGACTTTTTTGACATTGGTATTTAGTAATAAGTCTTCTGGGCTAATGTTTTGGTTTATTTTTTGTCACTCAAAAACACGTGAAACACAACTAATACTTACGATATGATACAAGGGATATGGTAGATTCATATTGCTAACAACAAGATTTCGACTTGTCATGACCACAAAGCTCACTGTTTACTCAAAACTGATGAGACCGACCGGTTATACATTCTTTAAGTTGCGTGTACATGTGTAAGAGTATGTCGATGTCATCTGCAGTGTCTACGTCCACCCATTATACCTGGGGAGGCGAGGTCACCCCGCACACCCCATTCTCCGCGACCTCTGACACGTCTGGGTTCACCATGTCGATGGTCCGTCAAACTAGACAAGTGGTAAGGCTGTTTCCTCCTGATATATTCTTGAAAGATACGATGTAAACTGTATCTCCGTTGTATACTTTGTCTGACCCTTGCCTCTTCCCTGTGACCTTAATAAAAAAAAAGGCCTACCGGCCGATTTGAGCTTTCATGAATAAAGAAAGGTTCAAACAAAGCTTATTTGTGTCGGTAGGATTTTACTATGAAGAAGGGTATTTTACTGCAATTTGGAACACAAGGAATGGAAACCATGCCATTCTTAAATGCATAATAAATTTCATATAATAATCAATAGCACATACCTCAACCAAAAGGATGGTATGATGATAAAATCTATAAAAAATCTGCTAAATCCATCATCTTGTATCAGCATATTAAAAGTACTAAGTTGCCAGGCTTTAGCTTTATGAAATGCAGGAAATAGTTGCTTATTGATATTCTTTTCATAACAGGAGGGCGGAGATGTGTTCATGTGCTTCTATTGCAACAAACCCATCAGAGGACAAGGTAAGAAAACTGATATCAACACTATTATATACAATAGTTTGTAGTAGCGAATATGCGTGATTCTATTACAATGTGTTACAAAAGATATTGCCACAGTTATGGTCGAAAATCAATTACTCCCAATCAATGCTTTCTCGTTGATTTATCTGGTGTACATGTACACCGCGTTTCTTCTAACTACTCACAATTTTGTTGAATTGCTAGAAATAGAATATAACATGTAAGATGTGAGTTAACACGGAGAGAACTCATTTGACAAAGCTTCAATCTATTTCCTGTTTCTGTTTTAGTCGTTGGTGCATTCAACAAAGTGTTCCACGAAGGACATTTTGCCTGCTGTTGTTGCCATCGCAGATTCAAGCGAGGGTAAGTTTCGTTGATGAGCGTTAACGTGTTGTCTACAGTCAGTCACTGTGCATTACACAGCATTTTAGATTCACATATCTAAGTACAGGTCATAAAAATGCAGCTTACAGATACATTATCAAGAATTTACCACAAGGACATATTATGTCCTTTTTTGACTTTTTGCTTCTTTATGATTGTAAAATGATACATTCCCTTTTTTGTCGCTTTATGCAGATAGAAAACGAAAACGTGATTTCGCGAACAATGAATCAAAAGTAGCATGTCGTCTCTCGTCTCTATAAATGGGTTATTGTACCTAAACATATGAACTAACTTTTACTCAAAGAAAAAAAAAAACGTGTTAATGTTCTTCACTCTACTACTTTTGCAGTCAAAAGTTCTACGAGCTCGACGACCGACCGATGTGCAAGAAGTGTTGTCGGGCGTTTCCGGGGAATGAAGTGGACTCAAAATGGGGCTTCACCATGGGGAGGAGGTAAACATGACAGGAGGCAACCGTAAATAGAGTCATCAGCTTGGTAAATACTCATATAGTAAGGTTCTTCAAACACAGCTAAAATAGCACTCACTTCCGACGCTTTGATGTCTGTCAGACACCATTATCAGGGTTAGAATGGCTGGCTCTTTCTCTCGCTGCTACTTGTAGCCGGTGTAGATGTCGCTGCAGCAGCGAGAATGCGAGGGGGAATAAAACTGAGCCACGTTTGGGACGGCATTCTCGATGCTGCAGCGCCACCTACATCGGCTATGAGTAGCCGGGAAAGGCAGATCCAGTCATTCTAACCCTAATGTTGGTGTCTGACAAACATCGAAACGCTAGGAGTGAGTAATATTTTTGTTGTGTTTGAAGAACTTTACTATATGACAAGAGGCAGTAGTACGAGGATGAGCCAGTAGTATATACTATGTGCTGTTATGTTATGTTATAACACCGTGGTCTTAGCTTTGTTAATGTACAATTCTGCCACGTCTTTGTCGTTGTGGTGTTTTCGACAACTCGTACGTATTACCTTATCGTTAAGAGTAAATATATATACACGTTAAAATGTAACCGTTTAAAGAAATCTAGACAAGCTTAGTTATTGCAGAAAACAATTACAAGACCATATACTTTGCTATGTATAGGACATGAGCTTAGAAGATCAATGTTGATTATATGAATGGTTCTTAGAAAATCCTGAAAAGGTGACCTATAATTCATCGCCCTTTAGTTTATTACACAGTGATCATGTAAACAGCGAATTTTGTATTACTATATGAGCAAGTTGAATATTGGTCATGAAGAGAAAAAATATAAAAGATATTGTGGCCATGGTCCTACCATAAGTATGACTTGGAAACGTGCATTGTTATGATAATTTATTTGTATGTTTGGTGAAAGAAATGCCATTGTTCTTGTCAATTTACTGTCCAAGTCGAAGTATTGAGAGGTGTAACTAAATACGTATCGTATTAATAGACACTATATAAACACATTTGCTTCTACCTTAATGTAAGTGCAGGGCAATAAGGCATAGTTTGAAAAATATTAAGCTTATCTCATGGTAAGAGATAGATATATCCAGATTGATAACAATATCACCAATTCATTGATCTGTTGCTTTATAAGATGGTATAGGACACTGTTCTTGACAAAGAGCACACAAGCCGCCATAGTCCTTATTAATAAGAAATAGACGTAACTGTCAATTATGACTATGTTTACGATGAAGAGATAGATATATTGCTTCAACTATGAAACTTGCAACATATGACGTATATAGTATATAACAAGGTGTGCTTTGTGGTTTATGACATATTTCCCAATAATTTATTTAAGAATGTATTCTGTTCAAACAATAATCAAAGAACCATGTCACCATGACGACGAATGTTCTCCACAAAAATAAGAAGTTATTGAAATATATAGTTCTGTCAATTCAATGTTATGAAAATATCTCGGTGAAATATATCTATAACAAGCCTTGGTGAATGAAAAATAACTATTAAGTTGTCATAAAAACTACCAATGTACATGAATTACATTGTAGACGAGGGCTGCTTTCATGGTTGTATGTAAATTGCATTGAATTATAATTTCTTTAAAATTATTTGTTTGCCCCTACTGCCTGCACTTTGTATTCTGCAACTAACAGGTGACTATGTTTCTGGTAGGCAGCTAATAAATTGAAACAAAAGTGAAACTCATCAATTGTTTTTTTATGTTTCCTTGATGATACGAAAATGCAAAATTGGCGATACGAAATTGGAAAAAAAAGGTATCCATAAAGATATGTACGGTACTGAATTATCATATTGGCTGGACAGCACATTGTGAGGGCTTATAATTGTCGAAAAGAGACATTGTTCGTCCCCCTCCCCTTGTGTCATGTCAACTAATCATAAGTTGCTGAAAATGAATTATGCATTAAGTTACATCCATAGACCTTTTATGGACATCAGTGCCAGCCGGGAGACGATGTGAACCATGTGTGCACATGTGTGCAAGCGAGCAAGCAAAATCGTACCATGGCAACATAGACCGGCTCACGTACAACACGCATGCGCCTCCTAGGCGTTGTCATGGTAATGATGATGTTTTGCCCCGAGTTACCCACAGCTCCCTGCGTCTTCCAGAATGCAACGACATTCATAAAACGTCTTAAAACATTGTAATGAACACCAACACTAACATTGCGTTAATTCCAAGAGAAGCCCGAAATTTTCATATCCACGACTATCAAGACGCAGCCACTTAATGGTTTATTTAATAAAGATGCTACCCTATCTTGTATTTCACGAGTTATCTGAGTAGAAAATCGTTGTAAAATGTCACACGTCTCGCTGTAGTATCACAGACGGATATGTAGATGTAACCTGGTCATCAGTCTTTGCCGGGGCTGAAGGTTTCGTTTCCTCGGTACTGACAGCGTATGTCCCCTCCCGGCCAACTAAGGCCATCCGGGGGATTTTGCCTGCCTGAGTTCTATATAATAATCTTCACTGTAGTTCTGAGGCAAACTTTCCTCGGAGAATGTTGGCCTTGCCTTGGTGCCGACGTGCATGCCTGTGTAAACCCTGAAAACAGTCCGGATTCCAAGTTAATGCAGAAAATAAGCCACACGTAATACGTCAATGTCCACATCAACCTTAAATTTTACTTTAACGAATAGATGGGCTATCTGCAAAATGTGTCGTTACGTTATGGTAGAGTAATAATCAGTGACGCTTGCTGTACTATCTATACTGTATGCTTGTCTACGTATCAGCTGGACGTTAAATTGAAATAAAACTCTTGAAACATTTAATCTCTTGGAAATGCCTGCCCTTTGTCTTAATACGTTTAAATTTTCTTGACTCTGAAGGGGTAATGTATTTCAATAGGAAGCATAATCCTTTTTTTCAATGCATTTCACTGATCGGTAAGTACCCATAGCCCTTTGAAGCCGTGAGCGCAATTGCATACTATCCACTATGTTTTGGCATTAGAGAGCTGGACCTCTTACCTCCCCAAACAAAGTCAGGTGCTCATTTACACCTACCTGGGTGGAGTGAGAATGGTTGTGTAAGGTGCCTTTCACAACGCCACCAACGCAACTATAAACAAAGACTCTTAAAACATCCATTGAAATTCTCCCACTGTACAATGCCTTTGTTGAGACAGCAACCCTCAAACTACCTTTTTTAACGCCCAAACAGTACAATACCTGACTGCCATGAAAGGATTGGACTGACAATCTCGTAAGACGAGATCAACGACAATCACACCATGAGTGCTACCATCATCTCGTGAGACGGAGGGATATCTATTGCTGCTATTACTATAATCTCTTTCATGACCACTCTCAAACATCTGTTACGAAATCGCAAGGAGGCGCAGTTTCTATTAACAGTTTGCGTCTGACTCGCCGCCAAAAACATCAGTTAGCTTTAAGCACCGCCCCCATTATTCAAATACTTCAGATGTCAGGTTTCTTTACATAACTTGTTTGTTAATCTGTTCAACCTACCTGACCTGTGTGCTGTGCCGCACCCTTTATACTTTCTATGTGAAAGTTCAAATAGCCATCCTTGAATGGTGAGGACGATCATTAGTATAAATGACTAAACGTCATACCGTTGGCAACGATATATGTACTTAAAGATACATTAAGATACTTAATTTGCAATAAAACCTTATCATCATGATTAAGGCATCTAAGTAGTATGACATTGTAGCACTAAAATACATCACCAAACAAACCTAAACATGATATAAAACAAATAAACAAACTACCGTACCAAGAATTCTAGGATTAAAACGCCACGTTGAAAAACAACATCATCCTTCTGGTCCTGATCATATAAACAAGACGGTTAAGCTAATATAAAAAAAAATCAATGGGTTAACAGCATTATACCTATTAAAGTAAGCTGATAGAGCACAAGTGTCTTGAGCAACTTTATCTGGTATCAAAACAAACATACAACCAGCAGTCATACTTCAATCCAGACCATTTCACAGATATAAGTACTGGGGATCTGCGCCTGACTTATCGTCTTTTATTCAATACATAGTTTCGGTGAATGTATTCGACCTTTGACCCAGATGTTAACCTACACGTATCAAAGTAAACAATATGATGCAGCACAGAACCAGCCTTTTCTTGTGAATTATACAACCGTAGCCTGTACTGCAAGTCGCCCCCAAAAAATAGAAAATAAAAACGCTTTCGTATGTCATGTACTTTCGCGTTTTCTACTACGTGGGCGTCATTTTTTTCATTCAAGATCCTTCAACTTTATAGCACGTCTACACTGTTTAAAAGGCAATAAATCTTACAAGATGTTGACAAGGACTTACGCTTCATTTACCATTTTCCATGGACTTTTTTTATGGGCAGTATCTCTAAAGGGTGCTGCTAACCACAGTTATGCATCTATTAAGAACGCCCTCCACGTAAACATAGAAAAAAGCCAACTTCTATTCAACGATTGATATTTGCACCTGTTTGTACATATTTACATCAGTAATATAGACATGGTTAAAAGTAACCGCCTTTTAACAAACATATGAGCCTATGGGCAATATTTCTAACAGGTGCTGCTAACCACAGCTATGCACCTATATCAAGAACGCCCTCCAATTAAACCTTAAATTACTTAAGTAGGTGAGGTGTGGGGTAATAAAAGGTCACATTTACATATTGATTAGATGAATTACACGTCATAGAAAAAAAGGCCAACGGTTATTCAATTGATATTTACACCTGTAACATAGACATGGAAAAAGTGACCGCCGTATAACAAACGTATGATGCCATGTTCCATTTTGACAAAATCATATAAGCGAATAAGTTGTGAAGATTGCAATTATGGGTTATATAGGAGTAATACAAATATGCGGCTCCCTGTGGCCAACATACAGACAGCACAATGTCGCATTTACATATTAGTTACACATATTTATCTCAATAGACATCATAGTTGTTGAACGATTTATATGTGCGCAGATACACCTGTCATCATCATCATTTGTCATCCTCTTGAGAGGTGATGCAAACGAAGTTGGCCTTCCAGAATTGCCTGTCCTTCATCGCCGTAAGAAGACCTTTCCCCTCCAGACCTGTTTCTTCCTCAATGAGCTTCTTGAGAGTTGAGCTTGGACGACCGACTCTTCTCTTAGTGTCGGGGGACCACAACAATAATCTACCAGCTGGTTCGTTGGCTCGTGCCACGTGACCCGCAAGGCACAGCCGTCGCTGTTTCACTTTTGTAGAGACTTTTGGTAGTGGTCCGTACAATTGTTTGTTTGTAGTATGTTTCCACCATGGACAGTTATAGACTAGACGAAGCATCCTTGTATATGTGCCATTGAGTTTTTGGGAATGTGTCTTAGACATAAGCCAAGATTCAGATCCGTACAACAGAATTGTTTCAATACATGTCTGAAAGAGTTTTGTCTTGGTTTGTTTTCTGATGGGGGATTTCCAAACTCTGTGCAATGAGTGAAGGGCACTCCATGCCAAGGCTATCCTAACATTCATATACACCTGTAGATAATGTTATTACATGGAAAATATGACCGCCTTAACAAACATATGATGACATGTTCCATTTTGACAATTTTTTAAATAGCTATTACCAAGAACTGCACAGGAAGAGGCCCTCATAAGTCATTAAATTTTCCATGAGGTAAGTTTTTGATTGACAGCTATTGAACGATGATTAGTAAGACCACTTCCTGGGCGTGCGAGTCATGGACGAAGACGACCGGAAGTGGAGAACAGCACTCACGAAAGGAGGTCCCCGCAAGTGTTCACGGTCTACCTGGCTATTGTTCAAAACTTCAAGTAAAGCTGTACGGCACCCAGCGGGCGGTTTGAGCGTGGGTGAGTACTGTCTATAGGTGTTAAGATCATTTCAGTAACTCATAGCAAACATTTCCTGGTATTGTAAGGCAGATGTCACCGCGTGTCATTGGCACACTTGTTTAGGTAAATGGTAGGTCCCCGGAAGTTGTGCAACCGGCTGTTTGACTCACTTGTATACACAAAACAGTCAGCGACAAAGAGTCAGCAGGTGGAGAAGTAAGCCACATTTCGTTCAGGATTTCAGTGTAAGGATCACCCTCGTTTTGCAAGTCTAATAGACCAAGGTGAGTTTACAACGTATTCTTTGTAGAATCGCCGTCGGTGTGGATAAAGCTTTTAAAACATGATACTTAACCTATCCAGCGAGGTGTACATAACTATATATAGACGCCTGTATCTGTATAGTTTCACTGTATGTACAGTATTTGATATGAACCTCCATTGGTATAGCGTTATTGGGCATTAAACGTGTTGTGCCAGTGGGATTGCTAATCTCTAGGCAGATGTTGCTGTGGCATAAGATAATATCGTAAGCTTGGGAGGGAGTTTAGCCGTCGTTGGAGTTTCATTGCTTTCGCTGTGGCCAATGAAACTCCCCTGGCGGCTAAACCCCTTCCCAAGCTTACGATACTATGTTATGCCACAGCAAGATCTCCCTAGAGATCATATCATTGTATCAAGCACCCATATATTGTAGAAGATATTCTGCAATATTTAGCGTATACATTTGCTGTACGAATGGTTCATATATGAAGTTAACCTCACTCTCACTCTCAGTCCCCCCCTACCTACCCACAGTCTAGTGTAGTTTTACCGCTTTGGGGTAGAGAGGTCAAAAGAATGCCACATGGTCTGTAATTATCAGGCATTCAGTTGACCGACGCGGTTGATGGGATTATACTTGTTAAGCAGTTGTTCATGATACTCATGATTGGTAATTCAATACTTGTTGCTGAAACACAAAAGCGTCCTCATACTTTTCCGATGGGTTATCGATTTTTTACCTCCACGTTTGATAAAGTGTATCAACTTCTAGTTTCAAATGTAAATTCATTATGTAGATAAGATTAGATTGAACATAACATGGGCAAGGTGTCAATAATGATTCACCCCTGAGTGACCTATATTGTGTTGACATCACTGGACATACATTGACGTACTTTTTTTACGATTTCGCCCCATATAATCAAAGAAAATACATATATTTTGTGTCTTTAAAACGCGATTGTCTACGTGAGATTTCGCACCTACATCGTAAAACTAACCACGTCATACATTTAGGTGGGCTGAAGGTGTGGCGTTCCACACAGTACATATGATAACCTATTGGTTTCTTTTTGTATCAAAGGGGTGATTTTTCCATATAACAAGGTAGGTTTTGTACGGATAAATACAAATCTCAAAACTCTTCCCTATTTCCGTGTGAAGAGAAGGTATCTAACGTATACATCTGTTCCGGGTAGGTCTGTCTAAAATGTTCTTTTTCAGAAGGAGAGGCTAGGGGTAATGCTAGTTTTCCTTACAAGCCTGAAACAATTATTTTTTTGTTGGGGATGCAGCGTAAAATAGAAGTATTACAGAATACAACAGAAAGCGTATCATAAGACTTGTCATAACACGAAATGTAGCGTTGTTGAACATGACCGTAGAACACCTGCTATCTATTACGAGATCTTTATCCTACACATCCTACCGGCTGTAACCCCGGCTCTGTCACACGGTTTCTAGGAAGCTTTAGCGGTTTTCGGCTGGGCAGAAGTCATGGATCGTCAGGAAGACCCCACCTTTGTTGTGGTTTCTGCTTAATCTGACACCTGAACAAGACAGAACATGTCTCACACTAACAATTGTGTTGGGGTAATGCACGGCTAGAACAGTCACTACCGCATTCTTTATTGAATAACAAACTCGTAATCGTTTATCGATATCAATTATTGGCTTTCGCTGAGTACAGTATCGAACTTGTGTCAAAGGAAACGAAGGTTAGGGCATGACTGGAACACACTGGTACAATGTGGCACGCGTCCAGCTTAGATTAGGCCTCGCCTAAGGGTGGTATGAAACATCCCTGTCAGTTCGCATTCTGACATGCCTTCTGTGCCACTTGGCACAATACCAAAACACACTTATCACTGTCTTTCATTGGAACGTTTCTGATAAAGTGTTTTTTAATGCTTTAATGATTCTTTCCCCATTCACTTATAAAGATACAGTAACTCCGTGTTATTAGCGCATCGTTGTGGTAGTTTCGTACAAAAGGCGCGGGCAGAAGGCTATGTAAACAGCACCTTTTGGCAGTCGTTTAATACCTGCACCACCGGTTTTCTGAATAAAGATGGCGACCCTCAGTTGACCCCTGACCTCTCTGTAAGTTGGAACAGTTTAGAAATCGGGAGCCAGCGAGCGGGTCGAATACATGTTATAAAGGTAATATGGATACTAATATATAGAAACTATTATTATTCATGGTTATTCATACATATACATATACATATAAATATAAATATACATACATACTGAAACAAGGTTGCAGCCTTGCTGGCTGAATTAAGTTAGTTTTAGTCTTAAAAGATCTTAATATATACAACATTACATACTTATAATCGATGTACACCAAGGCTACCATTAGCAGTAATTATCATTTCCATGTAGTAGTAATGTGACATTATCTGAACAGGCTATAAATCAGTATTTAAGAGTGCGGACAAGTAAGGAATAGCACTGTTTTTGTCATATATGACAAAAGGTAAGCTAAGCTCGAGCCCTCGTTTTAAACATCTGTTGTGAACTTCATTGTGAATTACATTGTAAGAACACAACAAGGGATGTACAGCGGGGTAATATACAACAGATTACAAGGTAACCCATAACTTTCTCTTTGCTTCCCTCTGCATTCCCCTAACTTCATAACACACAACGCACTAATGTAACGTTGTGGTATACATGCATAATAATAGTATCTTGTGTAAATTCCTCCAAGGAGGCCTCTTGTCCAAGAAAAGTCGACTTCTATATGTAGTAGTTCTATGCGTCTTCGGAGAACGCAGTATGGCACTCATCACGAATAAGTTTTAAAAATGGTACAGGTAGACTGTCTAGGATTTCACAATCAACATCCTGTGAGAGGACAATGATCTGGGGGGAAAGACCAACGAACGTCCTGCTGTTTGAATTACCTTCCGATATGCAAGGATAGACACACATCCTGTATTTCCAATTATAGGGAAAACTAGCAGTCTGGACACTGCAACGTTCCTATTCATTTCATACAATGACGAAGACCTTTATTGTACGTTTCTGCTCTCAAAAACTAAGTGCAGGTGAGCCAGGATGATAAAGGTATGATACTTTCTAAATAATTTGATTACAAGTACTAGCATTAGTTCTAGACGAGTGAAGCCAGAATGAAAAGTTAGGTAAAGGTAGTGTCAGCCTTTTTTTCAGGCCGTAGAGGCAGTGGGTTGTTACCAGGGTACGGTATTGAACGGCAGAGCCCATCCCTCTCCTTCTATCGACTTTTATCTCGCCAACTGCAGGTACCAATTTTCACACCTATGAGGAGTGAGGAACGTCATGTGTCTTTCCAAGGGGCACAAACTCCCGTGGCATGTCATGGGCTTTGAACACAGTACCACTTGGTTCTGGGACTGTTATTCCAACAGTGTTACTGACAGTTACATTCTATAGACACCAGTATCAAACTAAGTTATCTATGCCCTTATTTCAGATCACTGTGAAAGATATGGTTGATGAGCACCAAGACGTCCATCATCTCGCCGAACAACTAAAGAAACAGAAGATGTCAGGAAGAAGACACAGATACCACCACCACCAACAACAACAAGACCAGAAAAGGGTCTACCACGTGCTCACACCGGAAGCCACCATCGGCAATGCTCCCTACACCTCCCCAAACAACCACATCACGTCCACCGGCTCAGACGAGGAGGACTGCATCACACCGACTAACGGGAGAGTGCTGACCATGGACGAGGAACATAAGGAAATCTCTCGGCTGCTGTACGCTCTGCGAGCCGCGACGGTCAAGGAGAAGACACGGTCCATGGTGGCACATCAACGGGCAGCATCGAACTATGCGTATGTATTCGATTACTGCAGACAGAGGCCATGAATCATAAAGTTTTGGCTCATACAGACACTGAAGTTGTCCCGTACCACGTAGATGTAGATAAGTTAGTTGAAGCTCGTTCCACATCATATGATGAATAGGGCGGCACCAATCTCCGTTTACATAGCCATTGACTCACATAGCGCAAGAATACCACAGGAAGGTGCTATAGCTAGTCCACTGGTGGTGGCTTGCTTTACAGGGACAGGTTTTCTCATGAAGATAACTAATTGTTTAGAAAGAACTTAAACGGACAAAAATTGATATCATTATCACTAACATTGGATTGTTGGATGTGTCGCTAGACGACAACGAAAACTCATCAAGTATCATATGTTCAAACAAATCAAGAGACATGTTTGATAGCTTGTTTGAAGAGAATGCAATCTCAATCTCTTACGTTTCTATCTAGATCCAGAATCGACAGGCCCGTATCCGACTTCGTACCGACCAGGCACGCCAGCCTTCCGCGGGTCACCGAGCACCCTGCATCCGCCGGCACCAGCAAGGCCAGCTCCATGCCTCACTACTACAAGAAGCAGCGGCAGCAGGAGCAGGAGATTGATGACCTCACCACCTCCCGGGAGGACCTGAACAGGTCTCTGAAGGCTCTTGAAGACTCCTGCAAGGATCTACACCGACTGACGTCATCGACGTCATCACCGGATCATCAACCGTGGTAGGATCGTTTGAATCATGTAGGGGATCATAGTGGGCAAAAATACGGACTACAAATCAAATCAAATCAAATCACATCTCGAAGTCTTGGTACATTGAATAGTTTAA
The DNA here is from genome assembly GCA_019207045.1 of Branchiostoma floridae x Branchiostoma belcheri. Lineage (NCBI taxonomy): Eukaryota > Metazoa > Chordata > Leptocardii > Amphioxiformes > Branchiostomatidae > Branchiostoma > Branchiostoma floridae x Branchiostoma belcheri. Next base: position 4,901,342 of record CM033035.1, on the reverse strand, counting down.
GCCATTAACAATGGCCATGGTCGCGATGTTTTGACACAAGTCCGGAACGACCCACTGCTTTTCTAAGCACCTACCACACGAGGAATCAAAAGACATTCATTTGGTATGTTCAAAATATTGCTGGTAGTATTCACCTATGCTGTTTTTACATGCCTTTTCACAAGAACAAAAGAACAGGAACGTCCGTAACTATAGATGCAGAACTGGAGTGAATGTGTAAATAACTATTTCTGGATTATGTACCGTTTTTCATTGAATGCTATATCACACATTTGTACACTGTAAGGATGGTCTACTCGTACAACAAGATTGAATTCATGCTCCATGTGTCACGGACTTACTCTGCCTTTCCCTCCCAGGATCATCAGGGACAGGGCAGCCTCCTTCGATCCACGGTCCTTAGTCAAGAAGCGAAAAAACAAATTGACTGTCCCGGTCCAACGAAGGTAGTCAAAACTTTCAAAACATCTATCTATCTATCTATCTATCTTTTATTTATAGATACAGCATATAAAACGCATCACGAACAATTTCTGTCTACCCATGATTAGGTCATCAACGTTTCTATAATGTAAGTTATTGTGTTTGTTTTTAGCAAGTCTCAACGTTCACCTCAGCGAAAGAAGCAAGCAAAGGAATTCGACCTCCAAATAAGTGAATCTAGTCTATGGAGACGAAGGAGGTAAAGCCAATGTATTTTTATACTACACCTCCTCTCCTTTTTCGATGTTCATCTTTGTATTTAGATAAAGTTATGCACGTTTCCACTGCCTGTGTCTATGTATTTAGATCCCCATGCAGCATCTCATGAAGCGTTACCTTTTTTTAGGAAACCCTCACGACCGTCCCCAATCGGAGCAGAAGATCCAGGTAAGACAAACATTTGTCATACCTTATTTCGTAACAAGGGAGACACTTGTGGTAAACAAAGCATGGCTTTGCTCATGATTATCTACACAGGGCTATCGTTGTGAGAGCATCATCGATCGAGGCCACCCTTCTATGAAGGCCTGTAGCAAACGATGTCAAAAACTAACCAAGTCTTCTCTGTCTGTTTCAGATGCATTCCTCTATGAATCCCCAAAGTCAAAGAAAAGGTAATTTAAACTTATTGTAAAAAATGAATCTTACTTCTTTCGAATTGTTCTTTCTCATTATCACGTCGAACATTTATTTACTAGTGGCCATCGCATAAAAAAAAACTTTAAACAGTAGGTAACTAGTTAGCTTCAATAGCGACAACACCTTGATGTATTTTAACTTAAATGTGTGGTTAGTGGTTCTCAAATTACTTCCCATATAGTTTATGTGATGTGATTCATATTCTCATTACAGACTTTCATCCCCATTCGACTTCTGGAGGCGAAGTGGACACAATCACATGGACAAAGTCAGAAAGCCTGAAAAGTGCCATGCCTGCAGGTAGGAGACTTTCTGAATCATTACAACAATTGTTTGTGTCTCAACGTACTACAATGTTGTTGAACTAGTGATTCATGAATGATGCATTAACTGTGGAATTTAAGGAAGCTTTGTTGGTGTGTGTTTGAGCGAAGTCTCTGATGATGCCTTGTTAGATATGTGAATTGCAAACTCTTTTAGTTTGCATTGAACCAAAAGTGTGTAAACCCTACCTGTATTATTTGAAATAACCTAACAACACAGACTATTTACAAAACCGTAAAGGTAAAGCTTTGATACAATGATAAATTTCAGGCGCATTCTCACCGAGAGCTTCGTGGAAGGAGCAGGCAAGAGATGGCATCGAGAGGTAAACAATATACAAAACCATAACGAAAAAGTGAGCTAAAACTAAGACTTGATCTTATAACATATATCATTTGATAGAACGCATGCCAATATATATTTTCATCAATATGCATTTTAACAATACTTTGAATATGTTTAACTGTATATCAGTTACTCCATACTTGCAGCTAACCTTTACTTATCTTTCGTTCCCAGCACTTCGTTTGTGGAAAGTGCTCGTTGCCATTTGAACTTGTGGGCCAACCGTACTTCGAGTTTGAGGGAGTACCGTACTGCGAGAAACATTACGATGAGGTAAGGGATACCTTCACTGTTAGCAATATGAATTATATACACTTAACTTAATTTCACATAAATCGTTGTATACAGAAATAGCAAAAAGATTATATACAGAAATAGCAAAATGATAGGCTTTCTGCCATGTATAAGAAGACGTTAAAAACATGACGAAGAATACAGAGACAAGCATATAATCTTAGTATTCACACTTTCTAATGGTCTACAATAAATGCTCAGAGTTGTATATCTAGAGACAAATTGCTGACATACCTGTGATTATGTGTATATTTCAGCTAGTCGCAGACAGATGCTACCACTGCAACGTTCCGATCACAGGAGATGGTGAGTTTAATGTTTGCGTCATGAAGTTTTACTATTTTACCTTTATGTTTAATATCATACTACAGTTTGAAACATACCTCATCATCCCTAGCTTTAAGACTGCAAGATGACATTGAAAAATCTTTACCTTTTCAGCTGTGAAAGTTTTCAACAAAGTATGGTGCGAGGACTGCTTCACGTGCCCGTTTTGTGACATCAGGTTTACGTTAAAGTGAGTATTCCGTACAGTTATTGATATGTACTGATCCATTGTTTTAATGTCCTATTTACCTCATATAATGTAGTATTGCATGCCAAACGACTTCTACTTTTGATGATGGTAATACCACGTGCGCGATCATAATGCGCAACCGCAACGTCTTCGCGAACTAGATGCACGCACATTGTCAAGTGCATTGGTGTATTAGCAGTATACTGTAACATTTATTGGTTTTTGTTGGCGATTTCATCCCTTCTCTAGCTGAACTTTGACGGCTACTCCTTCAGGAGAGATTATACAATACAACACAATACATATCTAATGTAATATTGGTGTTTTCCTTTTGTTTTATTTACCCATAGAACGAAGTTCTTCGAGTTCGACATGCGTCCTGTTTGCAAGCGCTGTTACCTCTGCCTCCCTGACGAGGTGACCGGCAGGCCGAAGAAACCAACCATCACCAGTTCTTTCATGCCTCTCATCTGTGGATTCGGTGGCAAGAAGAGATGAAAAATGTTTTTATGATGTACCATAGGAACTCTTTGTATGATGAAGTTGACTTCCAATTGATATGTGATAAAACCGTCACTGTAAAGATAGACTGTACATAAGTTCCAATATTACACTAATTCTACTGCAATATTACACACCGTAGTCTAGTAATGTCAAAGGTTACATTAGATTACTACAGTTTCGTGGCAAACAGAGAACACCAGATGTCCTGCTAGGCTCCTTGTCAGTGAGTGTAGAGCGGACGTGAATCTGTATTCTACACAGTAGTAGACCACGAAGTGTAATACTGATATCATTTATATAGTCTCAAGAAACAAGTGTAAAGTGGGCCAAAGAAAGAGCGTACCAGACATTAGAAATTTCATAGATGAATGTAGACGTATATAGTGTCATCCAATACCACTTAGTCTTTAGAGTCACTTAGTTTTTTAAGTAACAACAGCAGGCGATGATTTCTAACTACTTATATTAAGAGGAGAACAGTCGTAGAAGATTTAGTACATTGTGTATGCTGTATATTCTATTTGGTAACTAATATTGATGTAAGTACAAAGCTTGGCCAAATAATGTAAAAAGCTATTTAATTTTGTTACATGTAATTGCAATCAGCCTTCATGCAAAGAAACCTTTCCTATGATTAAATAGATGCAGATTTCAAGATAACAAAAACATGTAATGATACATTTAGGAGCTGTAACTTTATTACTTACTAATAAGTACTGTAGACCATAGACTATGATAGACCTGTGTTGTACTCATATACAATTTCTTTATCACTTGGATAATATACATTGAATTTCCTTATTCTATGGTGATGGCAGTAATATGATAATGAAAAGTTTGTTTCTATGTGCAATTTCTAAGCTTATTACAGTGCAATCTAACAGGAAAAGCGGAACGTTATGAAATACCCATTATACGATATCCATGCCAAATGAAGAACGTACCTAAATTATGACACATAGACATGGACTGTTGTCAACATAAAATGTGCTTGACAGTACAAATAAATATATTTATACGGAGAATATTGCGTCATTGTGATCATTAATATGAGCGGAAAGGTAAGACCTGAGAACAGCACATACACACTGTTAATTAGCTAATAGAGAATTTCTGAATTCTTAGAATTACACCTTATCCCATAAGTATATACTAACTGGATTCGTATATAGATGGCGTTCTTCTATTAAACTACATTTCACGTTTGTTAATGGTTTTCAACAAAGTAACGTGTGTTTGTGAATCAACGCGAAGGTATAAAGATGCATTACAATGATAGGACTATTGAATGAAAGCATCGCTGCCATCAGAAGAAGATAGGTGGCGCTTCACTCAAGACAACAAATCAAGACAAGACAAGACAACAAGATCTAAAACAAGTAAGGTTAGAGTACAACTGCCCTCGAATGTATCAAAAGTACAATTTGAACATCAGTAAATACGATTCAATTTCTTTGAAAAAGGTGTGGACTAATATTTTATATAGATTGTATGTATAAGATTGACTTGCGCAAGGATTAGATGCATATGTTACGTATTGGTACCTTTCATAATAGCTAATCGAGGGATAATTGTCTTAAGAGAGTGAGGGGGGCAGGAATCTTCTAATAGCACCAGCTCCAGGGCAGTATTTTACATGCTTGACATGAGGGGCGACCCTGCTGTCCAACAAAGAGCGTCTTCAATCACATTGAATAGACGGCATTCCAATCTAAACAATGCTGCTTTGAGGACTCAGCGCCTGTCAGAATTTGACGGATGGACTTAAAAACGGGAGGTGGGGCCTCTGGATAAATGTTTACGGGTCATAGCGCTCACATGGATTGTCTGGGTGGGGGCCAGCGTTGGGTTGTATATAGAAAGGAGTAAATTATCTGATTTCTTATCAAGATAGCCAAAAAAGTCAAACAGGATGCATAGCTGACATAAAGAGATTTAAACATACCTTATTGAATTACCGGGATAACATGTAATCAATTGTTGTTGAAAATCAGGGCTCAAACATAGTTTAAGAACTTTTGTATGTATATGCTTGAGTTAGACAACGAGAAGTATGAGTAAACGATAACAACATACCTTGAGTTATATATAGTGGGTCATTTCAAAAGTTTTGAATAAACTGATGATACTGTAATAAAGAACGATATCATTATTAAACATTGTACAATTCTCAATATTTGTAGTAGTTGCATTGACCAAAAACGATCTACTCCATTATTTTAATTGATGAGCTATCATAATAACAACCACCTGTAACCATTGACAGTGTAGGTAACGAGATCTTGTGTACTACACACAACAGGGTGGCCGCCATTTTGTCTGTGACGTCAGAGTGACTCGTCGTAAGCACCAGTGTGTAAGATATCTGCGTGCCGTTGGTGGTAAAACCTGACTGCAATGGATGCTGACGATCACGTGGGTAATGAGGTATAGTTTGATTAATGGCAACAAAAGTATAGCAATACTTTCCCCTGTTTTGTGTGTGAATGTGTGGTCTTCAATACAAAAACTGACAAACACTGTTTACTCCGATTGGCTGCAATGGTATGCCATGAGCTGTGAAGGAAATAACAATCAACAAGTTCTCAAGAGACTTGGAAGGATATAAAAACCTTGAGATTGAAAACCCCATGACCTTCAAGACAAACCGTCAACAGCATTAACCTTTAACCCAAAATGGCGGATTCTTCGTCTGATGATCTATTTTTCAAGAAATGCCAAAGAATGCCTTTAGTCCAATTTTGATTGATGGCTCTTTAAAGGTCGAATGCATTCGACCCTTGTATAGGTTGAAGAAAGACTCACTCTGGAATATCTGTGACCGGACTATAGTTCAAAGGTAAATTTCTTCATGGAACCCTTCACAATAGTCGTATTGTTTACACCACTGCACATTGTATTGCCAGTAGGGGTCAACTAGAAGGTCAGATAACTATCTTGTTTTACATTGAATTTTATCATATGCTCATCATTACAGGTAAGATGCGTAGTTAACATATAGCCAGTTAGAACGTATGTATATGATGGACTCATTAAGTCTAAAATGCTTAAAAGTTACCCTTTTTGTGCTCCCAGACAACACTGTATATATGTTGTAGTGTCTGAGAGATTTATGGATACCAATTTCGCATATGACGTGAGGTTTTGGCATATCTTTACATCTACAGGTTGAAAACATTCTTGACGAACACCAGGAGATCTGCGTCCTGCTTAACAAGCTTAGAAAGGCTGTGAACGGAGACCAAAGTGAACTGAAGTAAGCAATATCTGCTGGGCGTTTGCATTATGCATGAGAAAAATTTGATTTGTAAGTTTCCATAGGCATTTGAATACACTTGTGTAAAAGATGTCAGATACTTGAGTATATGAGTAAACTCTATTGTGATATAGGTAATCATGGCATGTTCTGCATCATTAACAGACGATTTCTAATGACCAACAATTGCTTGTGCATTGTCCTTTGCATAATCTTAATCGTGCAATTAGCATATAAAATACACATAATATAAACGATTGCCCTCTAAAAGACCCCTCTATAAAATCCATTGAGATAGAAGGTATGAAAGGTGTTTGGCACTATACTTGGTATACGTCACAGGAGTTGCTCAAGCAACTAGATAGAGATTGTAAAAGGACTGACGTTCCAGATAGCATCCACAAACTTAAGCTTTCATCATTGGGCAATCGTACACTTAGTATACCCCCATATCAACACAAATTGTCGGCAATTATCAACCATTACTTATTTGTTGTTGTTGTTTTCTGTTAGGGAGAAACGTCGAAGCGAGCCACAAGTAAACTCCGCCCATATAAGAGCCATGGACCACTTCCTGAACTTCCGCCCGACCCCCGGTATCATGACTATAGACGAGGAGCATCACGAGATCCTCCGTCTCGTCAGTGAGCTGCAGAAGATGTCTCGCTCGTATGATTCATCTATGACGTCAGACAGACCCAAAGAGGATGACATCTGGAGGCTGCGATCTGACCCAGTAGATGATGATGACCCGGGTCCAGGCTACGAGAAGATAATGGAGAGACGACGCCCCCAGTATGACAGTGTGGTAGGTGATATATTCATTGATTTAGGATACAGAACCAAGAGAAGATACTCTTCATACTAAATTGCACATTGCCTCATGGCGCAACACACCAGGTTTGCACTGAGGAGTACATGCTGCATATCCAGACTGATTTAACTAATCAACGCACACACCATACTCGTTTCGATAAGTGTGGTGGGTTCTTTAAGGTGCTCGAAGTTAGGCTCTCCTCAAACATGGCCCTCTATGTTATGTGAGAGGGACAGACTATGCACGGGAATGCATGGGGGCTCGAGATTGGAAAGACTCCAGGCAAACGTCAAACTAATAACTTCTAGATTGAATATATGATTACAAAGACTGCAAAAGATATAGATGCACAATGAGTGTCAATGTATTTGTCCTCCATACAGCAATGGTATTGTATATCTTTCAGAAAATTCCTAAAGATGACCTCTGTCACCACTGCAATGAAGTCCCTGAATCAGGTTAGTAGATGATTTATTCAATGGAAACATCTGTCATACATTGAAATACTTGTTTTAGCTGGTACCTGCATTGAGTTTATAAATATCAAATATCAGTTGTAATGTTTATTTCCTATTGCTTCAGGTTTGTCTTTGTTTCAAAAGACATGGTGTGAAGATCATCTGTTCTGTTCCTTTTGTAACGAGGAGCTGTCTCTTGAGTAAGTGAATCATGTTAATGTGACGCTAGATTGATAATGAACGTCTTCATCATGGTCATTTTTTATTGATGTATTGTCAGTGATATATGATCTTCTTGCACGATTTTAAATGATGTATTCATATCTATGCCTGCATAATATCAAACTTATAAGATTGATGTATCCATATTCGATTACTTGATTATATTACATGTAACTACTACGTATTATCATTGTTATCATCTTTATAAGTTTATTAAGCTGTTCTTTATATTTTGCTCTGTTTAAGTAAGCTACAGGCTAGGCTTCATTGCATTGACACATTGTCCTTGTCTTTAACTTCAAGCAAACACAATACTAGATCTAAGATGATAAATCAGTTCGGTTCAGTTCTGTCATCCATAAGGTGACACTATGAAGTCCCTCCAGATGACTCTGTCGGGCATGACAGACAAGAGGTCCATGATGATGAATGGTCTTTACAAACCATATACTTAATAGTTTTAATTGGTACAAAAGTAAAAGCTAACCTAACTTTCTCTTCTCATGCAAATTGCTCTACAGGTTCTTATTCCTTGAGATCGACCTGAGGCCAGTCTGTGCGCGATGCTACATGGTCGTGGAGAAAGGACGCGGAAAACGAGGAGGGCAGAAGAAATCCTCAACTTTGGAGAGAATGAGGTCCCCAGGATCGTCCGGTGCTGTCAAGAGATCCAACAGTCTCGTGCGAAGCTTCAGGAAGAGTGCCAAGAAGGTCCAGCTGCCTGACGCGCTACGTAATGCCGGACAGGAAACGGAAGTAGCTATAGGAGAGGTGGAGATGGCGGACAGTCCTCTGTCAGAGGACGAGTTTCCGTGGAGAGAGTCGGAAGGTCGACAATAACGTTCTCACGAAAACATAAAGAAAATGTCACGAATTTGTAAGGGCATATAAGCATTGATTTTCTGGAGACATTGGGCCTAAATACATTGGACTTCACATTCCCCACGAATAAAGTTTTTGAATATATTGAAAACCAAACTGTCATCACTTGCAGTCTTATCAAGTCTTGTTATACTGAAGGATCGCGTACAATTACTTTTATGGACATTAACTATATTATTATATTAACTATATTATTTGAAACTAACGTCCCTTGGGCAACAATAGAAATCATATATAAGGCTTTAGATTTATGCTGCCAGCGATGGGACTATATATATGTGTGAGGGAAGTTTGGTCATCAGAGCACTTGGGATGTGTTTGTTTGGTTGTATGTATAGACGATATGAAGGTTTAATATGAAGGTTATTGAAGGGTTTAAGATTTATCTTTTATGTTTTAAAACGAATATTTTTCTTTGGTTCAAATTATGTTAGTTCATTTGATAGCATAGCTAATGTAATTATATATATTTGTGTGTGTTAAACTTGACTTGATGAATAAATGGGTATAAGATCACAAACGTATTATGTCAATGCATTGTTTGAAGACACCAACAACAGGATCTGTATTGGTCCCAACACAGAAACTACACATGTGTACCTTCACAACCTTTAAGCATTTTTCGTTGAAATGAACATAAAAGTCACCCAGTAGTACATTTGGAATCCAAGGAATATTGACTCCATGCCATATATTTTCGGATTCTTTGACTTATAGTGATCGAATACATATCAACGTTTGCACGTCGCTTTTAATCTATGTGGATATTAGTATAATTGGCAACACACCCTTAAAACAACCCGTAATGTCTTCATTCTATTGAGGTAATTGTATTGGCCCGTGAAGTTTCAAACATCAATTGGTGTTTATACATATATGTTTATGATGTTGTGCCGTTGTATGGCCTTAAAAATCCCATCTATATAATAAAACAGGGACCTTAAGAGGGAAAACGGATATATGGATAACATAATATAATACCATTCAACAATAACAAAAGAATATAAAAGTACAGGTCTTAAATAGCCAAGACTCCCCTTTTAGCATTTAGAGGAGTAGGTAGTAAAAGGGTGTCATAAGGACAGACAAAGAGGTAGAGAAGGTGTAGAGGACATAATGATATAATGAGCAGGACCTGTTCTTCCACTTTAGAATAACAATGGTGGCAGATGATGGGAGCACAAGATAACTGGGGGTCAAAGTTCATAGCGCTAATGAACAAAAAACATAACGTCGGTATCCTGAAGTACTGTATTCGTAAACAGTAATAAGAGGAAACATTAATGGCTTTATTTTCATACTAAAACATGTAAGAAGTGTAGTACATCTGTGGACATACCACGTAAAAAAGTTGGTTACACCCTTTGGGAGTTGACCTGGTTCGTTGTAATGGCGCCAAAAATAAGCCATCCGACATTGATTTTTTCATGATATTTACAGACAAGAGATCACGTATAACCTTCACAGCTATTAAAAGTGACATTAGACATATCAAACAGCAAAAACAAAAATCAACAACAATATGAAGGCATGAGGTTATAGGTTGAACACCTGAAAACAAACATGTTATTGTAAGCCAAACAATGTACAGCGTTCACGTCATACCTGTTTGACCAATCAGATTCCATGCCTGCTTTTCAATGATACTTACTCATCTGCAATATGGTCGGAAAAAAGTAGCATATAATTTCATCAACTACAAGAAAGCGTTCGAATCTGTACCATTTTAAGAAGTCAACTTGATTTTAATCCGTTGCCGACACTAGAACTCAGCCTGATCAAATTTTAGAGTTACTAGTCCGTGACCGAAGTGTTCTGTTGACAACCCCCTCCATTCCCAACGAGTAAGCTCTAGCCCCAGGGGAAAAAGTGAAATGGCGGCCACTTTCCCCTCCCAGTTGTAACACGAACCCAGAGACCATCGGAGTTTTGTTGACCTGTGCTGGCAATAGACTGCTCGCAGGATGGATCTTGGCGGCATCACACCCGTTGAAGCTATCGGTGCCATGGTAAGATCTTTTGAACTATACATTTCGTTGATACTGTAGACAACGTGGTAGTTGTCTTTGTGTACAATGTACAACAGAGGGATGCACGTACAGGGCATGGAATTATATACTTTGCATTATTTCTGTGCACCTGAAGGGAAGGGGGACAATTATTCATAGAGTGGTCGTTTATATTTAATTGCTTTTTAACACTTAGAGAGGGTCACGCTTCTTGATACACGTGCAATTTGTAATACATATGGGGCACCACAGTGCAAAAAAATTACTTCAGGTTCAAATGATGTTATCTTCACCTTTTTCCTACTATATAAAAACACTGTGTCAGAATCCATGTTCTGATTGTACTTCACTGTCTAAGCCAATCAAGACTATTATAATGAGAGGCACGGTGATAGTTTCGCCAATAAATTGGGCCCAATGACAAAGCCGAAAGGTCTGACAAGGCGGCAGAACCGGACGGTTGTGTGTCAGAGTTCGAGTCATAGTTCGCTGGAGATTATTATAAGGCGTGCCTCCCCTACTTGACAGTCCTGTTCTGTTGGTGCCTAGATATCCAGACCATAATATTTCGGCGGTAACGTAGAGTTCAGGTCACTGCTTCTACGTCAGAGACGCTAGCAGTATAAGAGCTGGTAGGTATGCATGATAGAATTCTGCGTTTCTTACATATAAAACCATATAGTCTATGAAAACGATTACCTGTTGGTTGGAAAAGACTTGTTCTTCTATCACGTGTGACCTTGGTTGCTTGAAGAAGCTACTTATATGATTTCTATTTGCACCTATGCGACCATTATAAATACCAAATAGTTTTCAGCAATTAGCTAACAATAGAATATGCAGTCTGTGTCGTTTGATAATTGTCTGTATGTGCAGGTCCGTTACGTTTTTGGAGAAAATGGCACATCTGGTGTTGACACTGTGTTGGCAGATCTTTGTTTCTATGATACACAATCGTTTGATTGTCGAGTCCATAGTCAGGATATAGATATTATGATTATTACCTATGATATTACACAGGGACTATGGTTGTTTCTGAAATGGGGTAAGGAATGCTGAAAATTCATACGTACACGCCCACCGTCCGCTTCAGGCAAAATAAGACGCCAATACGCCTCAACTAAGTATCATATTATGAACATAGTAGCCATATACTTTCATGCTTCATTTCTAGTATAACCCTATTGATTTTACATTGGCAGATTTACTACCCAAGGTGCCCATTGTCCCCATTATCTAATTCGCTAAATGCGTAGCTGAATTATTATCATTTACACTGGTGACATAAGTCTTGTAAACTAGCAGCAATTATGAACTGTCTTCCTATAAATTGTGCCTACGTTTCAGCGTGCAAATAGAACGTCTTCTTTGTCTGGGTTGTGTGATGTTACAGTGGAGTTTTCCACCTTTTTGGACGTACGTAGAACAGGCTACGACATGCATATGTTTTAAAAGTTGCCTGCTTCGTGTTGTTTGAACTACAGTTTACAGAGTTAACGTTCTTTGGTTGATATCAAACCAAATTTTGTTGAACAACTTGTAGAAATATGTAACTCTATATATATGAGTGCAAGGGAATCAGTGACTAGCAAAATATCCAATTGCCCAAACACTGAAAAAGCTGTCAAACATCCCTAGGCCTTTATACTACACTTCAGTAGTCCATGAGCAAAGATTGCACTAAGGCGCAGGTGTGAAGCCCGGTAATGCTCTGTTTTGTGTAAGACCTCGAAAACAAAAAATTGCCTTTTCAATTATTGATAAAAGCTGACATATAAACAACAACATCTGCGTTTAATAGCTCTATTTTAAAGCAGGTGGTGCTTTTTCTTAAAATCGAGGTCACCTCTATTGTTGTTCTACAGAATGTGGCCAGGTGAGTTGTTTTTGGAGGTAGAGTCCCAAAGGGCACATGAAAAATGTCACGGTGAATTATGGCTAAGCAGTTCCCTGGCGCTGAAGTATTGTATTACCCAGTTAGGGCTGTTGAGCGGAAAGTGTCATTTATGATGGACTTACCATCAATTATTCAATACCCCACGTTTAGACCCGCGTATTTGTTGATGTTATCAACACACAGAAAGGTCAATCTTAATGGCAGTTGGTGCTTTATGTGTTCCAATTACATATGCCTGTCAGCAAGTTTTACCTACGCTAGCCTGACTATAGGGTACACGAACGTCAAAAGACCACCCTGTTATTCAGTCTTTTGCGTCGTTTAGGACTAACGTATAATTGAGTATTACCGTCAAGGAGGATTCGCTTGGGTTAACAGATTAGGGCCCAAATCCCCAAACAACAATTATGTCACCCGTGGTAGTGCCAGAAAAAGGGAACGTATGGAAGCATTTGAGGTGAACACTGAAAATGCTCTTTTCATTGAACAGCCGGTGAGCACGGGAACGTCCGAGGACGAAATTGAAGAGGAAACTCCTAACGTGCCAACAACGGAAGCAGAACGCTTGCAGAGAGCCAAAGAATTCTTACTGCTACTCGGAGACACAGAAACAGAACTGGAAATTATCAAGGAAGAGGACTTCTGGCGCGACAGTGACTCAACAATGTCGTCTGAGTCAGGTGGGCTCACCAGAGGAAAAAAGCACATGGAAACAAGTAGCATACTGTCGTGGGTCTCTTCGTGTGGCCCGGATGTATATGAATCATTAGAAAACTATACAAACGCACGTGCACAAACGTATACCTATATGCACACACAAATACTCAAGCAGGTTCTCTGTAACGAAATGCTAAACTTGTCCGATTTTATTTTGCTCTCTACATATTAGGATTCCATGACCTGTTATTTCATTGATTTTATTTCTATTGTCTTCCACATTATCTCTGCTTTACTGTCTGGTAGCTTGTGTGTTACGCCGAAGGCTGGTTATACCGGCTATGTAGATACAGATACAGATAGTACACTACAAACGTTCATTCAAAACGTCATCTTTCAGGTGTGATGTCAGACTCCGAAGATGGTGCCAACATTGGCAACCAAAACGTCTTTAGAAAACCTCCTCAAAGAGGAAGCGACGATCCGGTAGACACGGACAGCAGTGACGAAGTGGAGCCCCTCAACAGTCAAAAGAAACCATCTAGATCGAAGAAGAAGAAACGACCTCCAGTAAGCGTGAATAATGAAGACAATAAAGGAGAGAGTAGTGATGAAGTGGAGCCTCTTTATCCTGATGAAGGAGTGCCATTGTCACCAAGTCCGAAACCCAAGAGGAAGAAACCAACAGTGGAAAAAGCGCAAGATCACAAGCCGACAGACGACATCCCAACAGACCCAACATCGTTTTACGAAAAACTCAGCGCGCTGCCACAGAATGAGGCACCAGGCACTGCAGAGGGAGTGAGTAGCCCCGAAGACAATAGATCACAGGCAGAGAGTGGTATAGGACATGAACCTGGCTCGAACGGAGAGAGACCGGTGAGCCCTTTCCCAGATGACGAAGAAGTTGAACCTGAAGACGATTATGTGCCTCCTAAAGACAAATCAACACCAACAGCACCACCGAGGTCTAACAACAGTGATACCACAACACCCAAGCCAACGCAAAAGGATGCTACACCACCACCACCAAATACAACGCCAGGCAAACCCTCCAGTGGACCGAAAAGAAGAAAAGAACCCAACAAAAAGAGCGACTTGGCATCATCAGCACCAGAGGATGATGGCTTCTTTGGTAATTTGTTGAAGAAGAAGAAAGGTCGGAGTGTTCCAGACAAACAGGAACCATCAACTACTGAGCCTTCAACGAAAGATGAGACAGACAACGATGAGAAACCAGGTCTGCTTGACAACTTGTTAAACAAACTAAAACCAAAGACAAGTGGTCCGGAAGATAACGTAAACAAAGATGATACTAAGAGGAAACAGCCTGTTGATGACGAGTCTCCTAAAACTGAAGAAGACGACAATGACAAACCTGGACTGTTTGACAACTTGTTAAAGAAAATGAAACCCAAGCCTAAGGATTCGGAAGATACCCCGAGCAAAGAAGACAGTGACGGGTTACAACCAACAGCAAATCAAACAAAACCAGACACCACCACTAAGGATCCTAAAACTGAAGAAGATGAGGATGACAAACCGGGATTGTTTGACAACTTGTTAAAGAAGATAAAACCCAAGCCAAAAGACTCGGAAGATACACCAAACAAAGAAGACAGCGACGAGAGACAACCTGTCGAAAAAGATTCACCAGCAAATCCTAATGCTGGAGGTTTACCCAAACCTACAACGGAATCAGACAAAGATGAAAAACCAGGTCTACTGGACAACTTGTTGAACAAACTAAAATCAAAAGATAGAGAAGATGACCCAAGCAAACAGGACAGTAAACCAACAGAAAATGAAGACAATACCGATCCAGACAAGACACAATCCTCAGATAGACAACCCGATAAGCCAGAAGACGCAGAGAAGAAGAAGCCATCTGAAGGTGTCCTTGATCGCCTGTTAAAGACGCTGCATCTAGACGAAGAGACGATTCCGCCACCTGAGGATACGCCTGCTGTCAAATCTCCAGAGGAATCGTCACAAGGACAAAAGCCCAAGACTGCCCTGCCAGGTGACGACGCAAAAACAGACGAACCAGCTCCAATACCACCGCCGAGGACAAAGAGTCTGCGTAAACGACCAACAACACTCCCGGTAGGCACACCAACAGAGAAAGATAACAAACAAAAGGATGCAGCAGAAAAAAGGCCAAGCAAGAAACCGGAAGAGAAAAACACCAGCAGCAAACCGAATAGCTCATCTAAACCAGCAAAGGGCAATAAAGCACCCCTTAACCCAATGCTCGTGTTTGGAATAGTTCCAATGGAGTTTGAGGATGTACCGTTGACACCACCATGCCCAAGGAAGAAACAAAAGCCTGCGAAACCCACAAAAACGCCAAAAGAACAAAAAGACGGTGAACAGAAGACGCCAGATGATAAGGTAAATGCACGTCGTGAGTTACAAGGCACAGCAAAAGTCCTTTATAATGATCAAACTCCCTATCTAAAGAAACAGTTAATTAGTTTTGTGTTTCAAGCGGGGTAGATTTTGCAAAGGCTCACCTGTTACATCAGATGAATGATTCACGTTTTTTTTAAGGATTAGCAAAGAGGTGTAAAGAAAAATAGACAGGCTTAAGCTTTGAGGTTGTATCGATCTTGTTTATTGACGTTTTGGCACGATATAACAATACACGTCGGTAGGGCAGAACCGTGTCTGCACCAGAGAATCCTGTTACCAATCTTTGTGTTAAGCTGAACCTAGTTCATGGATAGTTACTTATATACTAAGAAGTCGCAGCTTAGAGCAATATTCCCTCTAGCATCTATGTCTACGCTTAGAATAACATTTCCTTTAGCATTTTAGTTTCAGCTTAGAGTAATCTTTCTTATTGCAGCTTCTGCCAATCTGACCCATTCCCGTCCTCACGCAATTTCTCGCCACACTGTTTCTCGCGGGAGCATGTTCCAAAATGTCCATTGTTTTAGAAAATGGGTCTATACAATAGGAGCACTAATATGTAGGACACATTGTTTCTATGCCCTTTGGGTGAAGATGGATAGATGACAGTGCGCACAAAAATAGACAATTATTTCATTCAGATGACAGTCACATGCACATTATCTTCCTACGTCTTTTGTGTTTGTGCCAAATGCTCAAAGATATGGCACGTCTTGTCAGAAATCAATCAGGCCTTTCAAAACTCACGCAATCGCTTCAGATTTTCAACGTACTTATGTTTATAAAAGATCATTTTCTCTTTTTATTTCAGACCAATGGTAGTGTGTTGGGCCCACCAGAAGAAGAGTCGGATACATTGGGTTCGTTCCTAGACTACGTTTTCGGTCGTCCAAAAGATAGGAAAACGCCAGTGGCGAGGCCTAAAATTGTACCGAAACCCGAAGATGCAACCAAGCCCAAAGACAAAGGTCCTAGCGACACCATTCCAACTAAAAAGGAAGAACCTTCACCTGCAGTCAAGTCTCTGCAGGGGCTCCTGGAGCGAAGCCCAGATATTGACAACAAGGCTACAGAACCAACCAAAGATGAGCCTGCGAAATCAAAACCTGACAAGGAGTCACAGCAACCAAAATACGAGCCACAGACGCCTAAGGAGACAGAAAAGCCGAAGGATGAACCAAAGCCGTCTAAGGAGACAGAGAAGCCTAAGGAAGAGACAAACCCGTCTAAGGAGGCAGAGAAGTCTAAGGAAGAGACAAAACCTACCAAGGTGACCGAGGAACCTAAGGATGAGCCAGCAACAACGAAGCCTGTCAAAGAAACAGAGCAATCTAAAAATGAGCCTACAACGAGCAAGCCTGATGCTCCTGAGCAGAAGGCAGCAGAAACCCGCCCTATCACAGAAAAGCCTTCTAAAGACAAAGCAGCTCCACCTTCTCCTAAACCCAAGTCAACAAAAGAGAAGAAAACTCCAAAGACACCATCACCGAAGGTAAGAAAATCTTCCAAGAGTAAAGAGTCCACAGAAGAACCTACAAAGAAGAAGACCAAGGAGAAAAAGCCAGCAAAGGATAAGACAAAATCACGTAAGAAGTCTGAAGAGAAGCCTGTGAATGCTGATCCACCGAAGGCGCAAGAACCACTCGCAACGCTCCAAAATGTCGATCCCGTAAAGGCTGCGCCACCAGCACCACATATTCCGCAAAAGATAGAGGACGAACCTGTCTTTGCTGCGCCTCCACTGGCAAAAGAGAATCTCCCCACTAGTCCACGGTCTCGAAAACCAAGCAAGACACTTCTTTCTAAATTTAAGAAGCTCAAAGACGGCCTAACGCACGACATATCATCGGACAATGAAGTTGAATCACCGGAAACCAAGAGGAAGGGATTGCCGAA
This sequence comes from Branchiostoma floridae x Branchiostoma belcheri, assembly GCA_019207045.1. Taxonomy (NCBI): domain Eukaryota; kingdom Metazoa; phylum Chordata; class Leptocardii; order Amphioxiformes; family Branchiostomatidae; genus Branchiostoma; species Branchiostoma floridae x Branchiostoma belcheri. The sequence goes on along the minus strand of CM033035.1, from coordinate 4,883,727 downwards.
GGTACCAGACACGCCTCAAGAAAAGGAAGAGGAGGAACCAGAGAAAGTAGAGCCACCACCGAGGAGGAAAAGAGACGACAAATCCATGTCACCACCGCCACAAAAGAGACAGGAAAAGGCACCAGATACAACCCAAGAAGAGCCCAAGGAGATACCAATGGAGATGCCAACACCACCTCCGCGGCACAAGAAAGATGTTCCCGAGCCGAAAGACAACGCGGAGCCTGTCAAAGCTGAACCACCACCACCTGAGAAGGAAGAGGAGAAAGAACCAGTCCCAATACAGGAGCAAGTTGAACAGGAACCTGTGAAGGTCGCACCACCTCAACCGCAAGAGGAAGAGAAACCCTCGAAACCAGAGGAGAAAGAGGATGTAACTCCAGTGGCGGTTGAACCAGCTGCCCCACAACAAGAAGAACCTTTGAAGGCCGCACCACCGGTACCACAACCACAACCGCAAGAGGATGCTGAACCCCCGAAACAAGAGGAGAATGAGGGTGTGACCCCAGTGACAGTGGAACCAGCTGCACCACAACCAGAAGAGGTAAAGAAGGAGCCAGAACAAATTGAACCAGAGCCTGCGACGTCTATGCCGCCACAGCCGCAAGAGAAAATAGAACCAGCAATACCGGAGGAAAAGGAGGAACCCTCTATTCCGGATAATGAGAAGGACATCAAGCCTGAGACGATTGAGGAACCTGTGCCACAGAAGGAAGAGATTGTGGAAGAGGAGAAAGAACCAGATACTACAGAGCCAGTGACTGAAGAGAGACCTGTAGAAACTGAACCAGGAAAACCTAAAGAAGAAGAAAAAGAAGACGTGCCAGCTACAGTCGAGGAAAAACCTCCTGAAGATGAGACTAAAGACGAACCAACGCTTGAAGACCAACATATATCAGAGCCGACAGAAAGTGTACCAACAGAAAGTGCGCCACCGCTACCCCCTAGGCGGTCAAAGGGCAAGAAGGAAGATGCTCCGACGGATGCTGAACAACCGATCGTACCCGAAGAACATGTTGAAGAGGAAAATGACAACAAACCAGACAGAATTGAACCACCTCCCCTACCTGTTAAGAGGAAGAGTCAACGATCGGAAGAGCAGTTGCCCTCTCCGGTGGATGAAAACAAATATCCAGAGATAAGTTTCTCTGATGCACCACCACTTCAGACAAACTTAGACGACATATTCCATAGCCCCGATGACGTCTTGAATGCTCCTTGCAAGGGAAGTGACGACGACGTTCCAAAAGAAGAAGAACAGGGAATCGTCCCAGATGAACTTGCGCCCGTCAAAACAAAAAAGAGATCAGAATCATTCAAAGCAGGTCGGGATCGTCTGAAGGCATTAGGAAAATCACTGAAGGATAAAGCTACGAGACGCAAATCAGATAAATCACCAGCTGAGGATAAACCTGACATGGGAGATGAACCAGAAGATCTTGTCGAAGAACCTGACACACCATCTTCACCCCAAGAAGAAGATTCACATAAGCCAGCATCTCTGGATCGTCTGAAGGCACTGGGCAAATCGTTAAAGGACAAAACCAAGAGACGGAAGTCAGAGAAATCACCGGATGAGGAAGAACCCGAAACAAAAGATGACCCAGACAATATTGTCGAAGAACCTGACACACCGTCTTCACCTCAAGAGCCAGATTCTCAAACACCAGGAGCTCGGGATCGTCTTAAGGCATTGGGAAAATCATTAAAGGATAAGGCCAAGAGACGCAAATCAGACAAGTCACCGGATGAAGATAAACCTGAAATGGCAGATGAACCAGAAAATCTTGTCGACGAAGTTGACACACCATCGTCACCTCAAGAAGAAGATTCACAAAAGCAAGCATCTCTGGATCGTCTAAAGGCACTGGGCAAATCACTGAAAGATAAAACTAAAAGACGCAAATCAGACAAGTCACCAGATGAGGAAGAACCCGAGACAAAAGAGGATCCAGATAATATTGTCGAAGAAGTTGACACACCGTCTTCACCTCAAGAGCCAGATTCTCAAACGCCAGGATCTCTGGATCGTCTGAAGGCATTACGCAAATCATTGAAGGAGAAGGCTAAGAGACGTAAATCAGATAAAACGCCGGATGAGGACAAACCTGAAATGACAGATGAACCAGACAAGTCTGTACCAGAAATAACAGATGACCCAGACAACAGCGTCGACGCACCATCTTCACCTCAAGAGCCGGAGTCTCCAAAGCCTAAGAAACCAAGCAGGTCACTCCTTTCTAAACTTAAAGACGGGCTGTTATCTGACAGCGAAAAGGAACTAACGCCTCATGTCCAGAAGAAACCAAGCGATGTGGAATCAGAAGAGCCTGTCACCTCCAAGGCAGCTGATCAGGAAGACTTGGCTACACCTGGTCCAAGTCATCAGCCGGATGAAATTGTTGACACTCAAGATGAAGCACCAACTAAACCAGAGAAGAAGAAGATCAACCTCCCGCGGAAGCTGTCCAAGCTTCGGAATTCATTTAAGAGGAAAGCCAAGCCGAAAAGTGACGATGTTCCCAAGTCAGATCTCGAAGGAGACGCAATACCTGACCAAGACGATGAAAATAAGGAAAACGCTCCATCTCTCGAGGATCCACCAAAAGATACAGATCGGTCTCCAGACTCTCCTTCAACCCTGAAATTCCCCGAATCCACATCTCCGAATGAAAGTTTTTCCACCGTGATTGAGAACTTTGCCGCACAGGAAGACCCAGGGCAGGAAGAAGATGAACCAGTCTCAAAACCATTAGACGAACCAATTGAGGAAGAGGATAATGATCCTGAAGAAGCATGGTCTCCGTGGTTCAAGGATACTCCGAAGACCGAAGCGCCAAGTGATGCACACAGCTCACCGGTTCTGGAAAAGAAACCCAAAGATGACGCACCGACTCCATTGATCGAGGATCAAGATGATTCTTTGGAGGTTCCCCCGAAGCTGCCACCGAAACAAAAGTAGGTCAATTAGGACTCTTGTTGACTAATACAATTTTGCATACAAATTGTTTAACGACAGATTTATCTTACACCATAAAAGCTTTACATCGTGGAATCAAAGTAATGTAACAAGGATGGCTATACAACTGTGACAATAAAAATGAAAGCAGTGTTTCTTTCCTTACTTTGCCCCCTACCTAGAGACCTGGAGGAACCGTCCGATAAAGAGGACAATGATGATGTGCCGATATGGGAGAAAATAAAGCCCTTGGAGGAAACATGTGTGAAGTGTCGTAAAGTTCTAAAGGATTCTGATGTCGTCGTGAACTTCAACGGTCTCATCCTACACCAGGCGTGCATGTCGTAAGCTCTCTGATTTCTTTTGCTGACAAATGTATGATATTAAGTCTTGCCAAGTGTGTTTTTGAAATCTTTACTTCAAAAACAGTTATCAATCTTTATTTAGAGAAAAATTCGGTATTGTACGTCTAGTATACATAATTACATTGCTTTCTTAATCAAGCGAGACACTTAGTATGCTTGATTGTGTTATTAGTATTGTTATTCTGATACTACAAGAATAGATTAGAATAACACTCTCTGTTTTCCCCCTCAGGAAAGAAAAGAACAAAAAAGGTAAATAAAGTGTACCGAATTATGATTGAGAAGAATGCTGTCCTAATTTCATTTCAGTGTCCATTTTTTTTATTGTTTAAATCTGCTTTACCAATCGACCCATTTCCTTAAGATTTTTTTTTATCGATATCTGACATTAAATCTGTTTGACTTCATTACAGAAGAACCCATACAGGCACCAGAGGCAGATAGGTAGGTCTTAGTGAACATTTTAGATCACAGATGCACTTTATATGATAATGTTTATATTGACTTGACAACGTGATGAAACTATATACGTGTGCATTAAAAGGCTTGTCCTCCTTTGCAGGTCTCCAAAGCCCGACATTGAAGACAAACCTGATGTCACCCCTAAGAAGCCTGCGAAAGAGGATGATCAGATCTTAAACACTTGCTGGGTCTGCGGGTAAGACCTTCAGCAATTTCCTTCCCAGTGTAGCTTACATTTGACATTTGATAACGTAGGTGTAGTGGTGCACTTCCAGTTAACAGTAACAACGCCAAGTTGCACTTCCAGCCAGCAGCCAAAATAACGTTTTGTTCAGAATTGATTCTTTCAAGTTTGAACATTTATTTTGTTATTTCTCCATGAGGTAGCATGTAAGCCTATTATGTTTTCAGATACATTTTTAACATCTCTATTCTTGAATTTCTTCCATAGGGAGGAGATCACTGGGATGATGATAGTTGCTCTTGGGCGTTACTGGCACGCAGAGGTAGGTACCGGGTAGAGACCATTATTTTATGTACAGGATAACAGAGATCACTATATCTGTTACAATTCGTGTTATGTAATGCTACGTCTATGATAGTGTTTAACGATGTAAAGATGGCCGAGTTTTCTAAGCGCACGGTTCAGGTCACAGTTTGCTTCTTCAGCGGGTTTGAATCCCACTTCTGACATTACGTTTTCGACAGCAGTGCTTTCATAACTGTGTGGGCAGGGGCTATAGAAACCGAGAAGGGCGTCGCCCTATACTCCATATGGACATTAACTTTAAATAATGTTAAGATTTCTTTCATGGGATTCGCATCTTAATCCTTAAAGTTAATGTTTTACTTATAGTTTGCTTTCTCGAGCTGATTAAGTTACAATGACACATTTATTTCAGCACTTCCGGTGTGCAAGATGCGGCATACCATTCAAAGCAGTTGGACTTCCACACTACGAGCACGGCGGGAAACCCTATTGTGAACAGCACTTCCATGAGGTTTGTTTCTATGTTTTTCCTAGTGCTCAGTACATTATGTTGGTATCCAAGACTTCCAAGAGTTGTAAATTGTACCGACTATATGATATTTCAATCAAGTTGTCAAATAAGCTTGATAAATCTGTCCGGATACACAGATTGTACAAACAAACAAACAGCTTGTACTATTGATAAGTACAATTTTAGCCCCATACACCATGAGGTGGTTTATAGTGTATGCAATACCAACAAAGAAAGCTACTTGCAAACACACTTATATATATGACTCATGATTGACTTTTTGTTACGAATTGATTTTGCAGTTATTCAGTGACTTCTGCTACGCCTGTGACCAGCCCATAACGGATGACAGTAAGTCAAAATTATAACCTATAATATCTTTCAATCTTATTTACATCTTACATCTTTCCAAGGTAGGCCCTGGAGCCTGTCAGCTGAAAGCATTAAATTGTCTTTTCTACTCTTTTCGATAATGGAAGATCCCCTCTACCTCTATTCTATCTAGTCTGCTCAGTCTTTACTTTGTTAGTATCTCCTGCATGTTGTTCATCTATCTTTTTCTGGGTTTGCCTAGGGAGCGCTGAAATGCCATTTGGTTAATATTGGAAAGCTATATTGGGAATTCTAATCCTTTTTTTCACATGTCCTAGCCATCTGAGGGCTACAGGGCTGCATCTTTACAATATTAATAAGTAATAATCGAATCGGCTTAGATGTAGACTGTCCAATGTCCTGAATGACTTGAGTTTAACGACTTTGTTACGTGTTTTCATTGCAGTAATCTGTGCGATGAACAAGACTTGGTGCAGAAAGCATTTCAGCTGTGCGATGTGCAGCCAGAACATCAAACTGGAGTAAGTACATATATTGAGTGTTCTACTGAATACAATTTGCGTTAGTTTCACAACTATGTATACCCCTTTACGAATCATGTGGGTATGATAGAATAATTCAATACAGCAACACACGTATGCCAAGAAATGCAAGGAACCCTGCAGTTAGTAGTATGCCCGAGATTATATAATACATGTGCTGTATGGTTGTTTTCAAAGAGTCAAAGAAGAATTTTTCACAGAGAACATGTATATACACTTCAGCAATACTGATAAATCAGTGTAAATTTAGATCAACCTGACACAACAAAACCTATATGCTGTAATATCTAAATCAAAACAAAACAGCAAGAATCCACATCCAAAAGCCGAATCCAATGTTAGATTTCTTTACCGTTACTCAGGCAAGATATGAATGTATATGCCTATACATATATAATATATGTACATTGGGCCAAATGTATGAACAAGACGTCTTATCATTTTCTTAATCAATCCGATTTTGTATTTCTTTTTACCTCTTACTTCAGTGACAAGTTCTACGCCTGTGACGGCCGTCCCGTCTGTAAACATTGTAAAGACAAGGTCCCGGCATCCCTGCTCCAAACCAGGAAGAAGAGAACCATCGTCGATGCCATCAGGGACATGGTACGGAGTCCACGGTCAACAAACGCTGACAAGATATCAGTATAAAGTAATAATAGGTGTATCCTACAGACTATCTCTAACGACAATCTAACAACAACATACATTAATGCTCTTAGCTTGAGCACACCATCACTGTGTAAAAAAACTATGAACTTCATATTTGCATTTTATAAAAGTTGGATCGATTGCTGACATCACGAATCCGTAAGGTCACTTGTTGATGATAAGATCACGTGTCTGTAACTCTTTCGCGTTTACGTTCTGAAGTGATTGGTCATTATTGAACCCGAACAAAAAAGACAGGGGTCGTTAAAAATTTGATCCTTAGTGTTGAAAGAAAGTCAAGCATGCATATGTTACTATGATTTACTAACAATTCAGATAAGCTTCCACATTCTACTTTGTTTTAGATTTCTAACAAAATTGAAACGTATATTCCAGCCTAGCACATTTGTAATTGCGCAGAATGCTATAACAATTGTATTGAAGATTTAATTGATGCTTTCAGGACAGTAATGCTTATGCTAATCAAGTAAATCGCAATACTAACAAAAATGATGGATTTTAAGTACTAAAGCTATTGTTTTTGTAAATACGACATGACTATCGTGACATAGCTATAAGTGCATTATTTAATATTTATTTTAAAGTCGTTGAACATATTTGGAATACTAACATCGTACGTTATATTACGTTTATGAAACTGTTAGTAGTATGTATGTGTAACATGATAAGTATTGGAAAATTGATAAACACAAAATCAATCAATGTTGACCACTTGTCAAGTAACTTTCTCATGCAATTCTAAAAGACAATGTCCCTAGGCAGCTGACGCTATATCAGAGCATGATAAATGATGTCATAGCACGAGGCAACAATGTATTATAAGATACAAACTTCCTTTGTAATTGTTGCAACAATTTTGGATATTAAACGAAAATAATACTTGGAAATGTCCATCTTGCCGACTCCGTGTCGTTCGAATCACTTTTACTAAATGAATGAATGAATGAATGAATATCAAAAGATGGCCATTAAACAGTAAACTTATTTATGTCAGTTGTATTGGTGATAGATGATGTGAATGGCAGTTCAAAATTGATCCAAATATAACCTAACCTAACCCAAATAAAACTATGCTAAACTTTACAATGTAGCGACACCATAGCAACAATATGCAGTTGATCACTACACAATATAATCTATAAAACCTATAGAAAAGAAAGATCCAGTAAAAGTCATAGGTTAGCCTTATATTTTATTGGCGAGGACGAAGAACACAGTGAATAGTAACTCCCATTTGATGCAAAAAATGCAAAGTTTACAACTGTAGCATCTTTTAAACACCTAAAAATTGTTAAACACTACACAAAGGAATCGATGAAAGTCATGCAAAAGAAAGATCATAAACATCACCAGTTACAAAGCTTTACTTTATTGCCGAGAACAAAGGACAAATAACTACATGACAGCTACATGTGTCAGACAACAACTAAGCCAGACCTTATGCCGTAAGATTATGTTTCTCATGGTCAAAGCATGCAATTACAAGAGGCAGCTGTTTCCGTAAAACAGCCCGACAACTTTTAGCATGAATGATTGGTTGTTACCGCACGGTCAGTTGGCACCACTCATTCGTACAAGGTCGCCTAGCCATAATGGTGGCAGTTATGAATGAATGAACGAATGAATGAATGAAGACCTTAATTGTACATTTTTGCCCAACCTAGCTACATTAAATACAGGTCACAACAACGACAAATCATGCATAAAAAAAGTATCACAGATATTAAGTCTAACACAGAAGTTCGGCTTTCTCTTGCTTCTTGTTATATATAAAGACCGCATCACTCATTCGTACAAGGTCACCTCGAGAAAATGGCTGGAGTTTTACATAATGGCGGCTGTATATTTTGTGATTGACAGGGAAGGACAGAGGGTTGTCTTCTCCCCGCGTCTCCCATATGTCAAATATTCCATCCCTTAAGGCTCTTACTCTTAAGTACTGCAGGTTAGTATCAAATAACCCATTAAAGTCGAAATTTTCCGCTCGTGTTCCTAAACTATTTGCAAGAGGCACGAGGCGTATTCGGGGATTTTAAAAACATACCTTTGCCATTTTAAACAATTCTTGCATGATGGCTTTTGGGGATGTTTCCACTATTAATACCGTCGTTTAACAACAAAATTAAGATTAATGATCCTGTCAGAAAACATTGGATAGACAATTTCACATTTTTGGTACGTTATTTTGTGTTCCTAAATACCTTATATAGCGCATAAGCGTGGAAGGGGCTCCATACATTATACCTGAGTGTACCTCAGGTATACCTTTGTGTATCTTGTAGACGATTCTCATATTAGGACCATTTCTTTGTTTCAAGCTATTGATATCATCGTTACACTACGAAATTGAGATTAATGAACCTGTCAAAACAAAAGATAGACAACTTTCACATTTTCGATACGTTCTTTTGTGTGTAAAGTAGATTCTAGTAAGACATTGGAAAATAACACTCGTTGACACACGTTGATGAGTTAAAAGGTAGCGCAATAATCAGCAATAATGTCTTCACTTTGTTGTCCCTTGAGATCTAACACCCTCCTTAACGAACAATGGCGTCACACGTCTCTCCATGTGACTCAGATCTTCGCCCGATAGATGTGGCCACTGGGGACTAAAAAAGGCGGGAAAGTCTTAAGTGCCCGCGGGTTATAATTACGCACAGAGTACCTGTGAATGGAGGCATACAATAGTCCATGATCAGTGTAAGGTAGAGAGGGAAAGTGAATGGCGATATACAATAGTGAGAGGCGTGAGGTGCATCGAATGCGTCGAACGATACGTGACTGTTGGTGAGTTCTTTTATACAAAGTCGCTGAATTGAGCACTTGGAAACCTTACAAGTCTCGCATCAACCTACGCCCATAGCACAGGGTGGCTGAGAACGCTGTAAGACAAGCTCTACAAAAGTTGGTATGTATGGCAACCTTTTTCAGTACGATATGCTACTCCTAATGTTCTTCCAAGAAATTGCAACTGTCAAAACGTGGAATGCAAAATATGCTATGCCGCAATCCTTCTGTCATCTTGTCAATCAATCCGCGCGGTAAACACACTTAATGATCGCATCTGATAGATATTCTTTCTTCACTGCGCTTTGAAGGTTACGAAACTTGGGATTCTACTAAGAATCATTTTCACCGACCGTTGTGGTACAAATATACACCTAGGAGAAGCAGAATTTAACATAGCAGGACAGTGCCGCAAACCAAGTCGTTCTTTTAACGACAGATGGTTGTACGATGTCTCTGTAAACAAAAGTATCATCAAAGCAACGCCTACGACAAATTAAAACCTTTTAAAAGGCGCAACAAAGCGTACTGTAAATCGCCTGGAGAACTAGAAGCGAGGCGGAACGCAAACCAGCGCCGCTCTGGCTACTGCGCTGACCAATTTGCATTGAAGCTGTCAAGCGTGGACCATATGACATAGTAGTGTTGAAAATAACAACAACAACTGCATTCTGAGCTTTGTGGGATGCTCACATATCACCATGTACAATAACACTGCGATTGTCAAAAGCGATACGCTATATTCTACCCCAAGAGGACTGTGTATACATGTTGAAAATAAAACATTATCTAAGTGACCCTGGGGGAATCTGACGGGGATGATTTAAAACACCCAGGTTAAATGGTAGGCTAACCGGTCTTTCCTCCATTTTGTAACCCCCGAACTTTCACCCCATTGCGTTGTACGGCATTTCGCGTTAATATTGGGCTGACAATGTTTGGGGTGAGACGTAAGTACGCACTTCTATTCATTGTTATCCATTTTCAAGTATGACTTTATTTTAGAAGAAAGCAACCCTATTTTATTCCAAAGTTTGGTTTCGCCAGGCTCGGTGAATACAGAATCTAACTCTAGTAGAATCTAATATTGGGTTAGTAAGGCAGAGAATTAGGGTAAACATATAGCCATGTGCGTGACGTTCCTTGCATTATTTAATGTTTTCGTACACCATAAATGGACGACTAAACGGCTGTGAACACAGTGAACTAAACGGCACAGTGAACTAAACGGCTGTGAACACAGTTAGGCAAATCGTTGTTGCTGTTGTTGTTGTTGAATATTACACCGTATATAAACGCCTTGTTATGTCAAGGCTATTTCGATAACCATCTACGGTACGCCCAAACGATCACATCTTTTTTTAAATACATTAGAAGAAGAAGATCATTATTTGTTTGCATTTCTAAACCAGTGCCAAGTAGTACTTACATAGGATCCCAATAAGACAGGGATTCGATAAAGGATCATCTACAGTATTGTATAAAGGATTTCACGCGTCTTTGCAATCCTTAGCCGCGTTTGCTCTGCAAGGGGTTTCGCTGGTTTATAGTATAAAACAAACAAGAATAGTGTCTTTTCTAGTTCGTTTTCTGATACGCCTAAGGCTTGATCGCAGTGCAAGTTATTTATGTTGCCATTTACGATGTACTGTTTCAAGGCCGATGGACTGTCAGAAGAATAACAACAAACGTCAGTCCTGTGGCTGAGCGCGTAATGACAACTGAATGAACTAATGAAGGCCTTTATTATACATTTATGCCCAACCAAGCTAAGTACAGCTCACAACAAAGAAATATCATGTATATAAAGATATCACAGGTCTAGTCTAACAGAAGTTCGGCTTCTTCTCGTTTCTTGGTGATGGTAAAAATGTAGGCCCTACATTTTTACCATCACCAAGAAACGAGAAGAAGCCGAACTTCTGTTAGACTAGACCTGTGATATCTTTATATACATGTTTTTTCTTTGTTGTGAGCTGTACTTAGCTTGGTTGGGCATAAATGTATAATAAAGGCCTTCATTAGTTCATTGACTGTATGAAACTATGGATTTAGCAAAAGTCGGTTTGTCAAAACGCATGAGGAATATAGATTTGTCAGTGCCACTCATATGTCTAAATTGAGGAAATGTACCTTCTACATAACTGAATAGAGTATTACTATCGTTAACATACCTAGTCCAGTCAGCGACGAAGTGTACTTCATCTTCCACCATGTTTAAGGCGCACAAATAAAATTGACAAACTCTTTGTTCTAGAGGACGCACCCGTAGACTATTCTGCACGTACGCCCACTCAGTTCGGCTTCTATGTGAAACTAGGTCATCTGACACCACCTTGTATTAGCAGTAACCATTCTATCATTTCCTTCTTATATTCTATTACTACATTATACTTAAATGTGAAAAACAATCATCACAACACTTGCATGCATGTTGGCTGAAACAGATGATAAACGTATAACGTGTAATATTTCATTCAATGACTGGGTGTTTTTCGATTCTTCTTCGATTAAATTCCTGTCCGTGTTTCAGCCCTCCAGCGTTTGTTAGCCTCTAAATAGTACCGATGCCGAATCTGCTCGACCGGCTAAACGAACAAGTAGATCGGCTCAAAGAGTTGGAAGAGGATCACGACGATCTTCTGTTTGCCTATAACGAACTCCACTCCAAGCTTGAGGACGAGGTACCTGGGGACTCTGACGTCAACACAAAGCTAGAGAAGCTTGTAGAAACCAAGAAAGCTCTTGAGAGCCAAACAGAGTACCTGAAGAAGAGACTTAAAGAACTAGAAAATTCTCTGAAGAAGGCGGAAGCAATGGATCTGGGTAAAATCAGCGATATCGGTAAGAGCCTTCTCCAGTCAGCCCCGAAACCTGATACAGAACCCGCCTTGAATGGTCCTGAAAGCAAGCCAAATGGGGAGCCTGCCCCGACACCTAAACCTTCTGACGACCCTACTCAATCTTCTCCAGAAAAAGCACCGACTCCCTCAGAACCTACGGGAGACAATGAGCCTACGCCAGCCAAACCAGGAGAAGAACCTGCACCCACGAAGCCAACAGAGGAACCTGCGCTCACTGCACCAACAGACAAGCCTACACCAACTTCACCCGCAGACAACCCTGCACCAAGTGCACCCGCAGACAAGCCTGCACCAACTGCACCCGCAGACAAGCCTGTACCAACTGCACCAATAGACAAGCCTGCACCAGCTGAACCCGCAGACAAGCCTGCACCAACTGCACCAACAGATAAGCCTGCGCCAACTGCACCCGCAGACAAGCCTGCGCCAACTGCACCAACAGACAAGCCTGCGCCAACTGCACCAACAGACAAGCCTGCGCCAACTGCACCAACAGACAAGCCTGCGCCAACTGCACCAACTGCGCCAACGGACAAGCCTGCACCAACTGCACCAACAGACAGGCCTGCATCAACTGCACCAACAGACAAGCCTGCACCAACTGAACCAACAGACAAGCCTGCACCAACTGGACCCGCAGACAAGCCTGCACCTACAGACAAGCCTTCCCCAACTGAACCAACTGCACCAACAGACAAGTCTGCACCAACTGAACCAATTGCGCCAACAGACAAGCCTGCACCCACAGACAAGTCTGCACCAACTGAACCAATTGCGCCAACAGACAAGCCTGCACCAACAGACAGGCCTGCACCAACTGAACCAACTGCACCCACAGACAAGCCTGCACCAACTGCACCCACAGACAAGCCTGCGCCAACTGAACCAACTGCGCCAACAGACAAGCCTGCACCAACAGACAAGTCTGCACCAACTGAACCAACTGCACCCGCAGACAAGCCTGAACCAACTGCGCCAAAAGACAAGCCTGCACCAACTGCACCCACAGAAAACCCTGCACCAACTGCACCACCAGACAAGCCTGCACCAACTGCACCCGCGGACAAGCCTGCACCCGCGGACAAGCCTGAACCAACTGCGCCAAAAGACAAGCCTGCACCAACTGCACCCACAGAAAACCCTGCACCAACTGCACCACCAGACAAGCCTGCACCAACTGCACCCGCGGACAAGCCTGCACCCGCGGACAAGCCTGCACCAACTGAACCCACAGACAAGCCTGCACCAACTGAACCTACAGACAATCCTGCACCAACTGAACCCGCAGAAAGTCCTGCACCGACAACCCCCGCAGAAAGGCCTACAGCTACGGAGCCAACAAAACCTATACTTACAAAGCCAGCAGACAAGCCTGCACCTATGAAGCCAACGGAGGAACCAGCACCGACAAAGCCAGCAGATCCTGCACCGACAAAGCCAGCAGGACCTGCACCTACACCTACAACGCCAGCGGAACCTGCACCGACAAAACCAGCAGACGTCGCACCTACAAAGCCATCAGAACCTGCACCTACAAAGCCAGCAGAACCTGCACCTACAAAGCCAGCAGACCTGACACCTACGAAGCCAACAGAACCTGCACCTACAACGCCAGCAGAACCTGCACCGACAAAGCCAGCAGAACCTGCACCTACAAAGCCAGCAGAACCTGCACCTACAACGCCAGCAGAACCTGCACCTACAACGCCAGCAGAACCTGCACCTACAACGCCAGCAGAACCTGCACCTACAACGCCAGCAGAACCTGCACCTACAACGCCAGCAGAACCTGCACCTACAAAACCAGCAGAACCTGCACCTACAACGCCAGCAGAACCTGCACCTACAAAACCAGCAGAACCTGCACCTACAAAATCAATGGATGAACCAGCGCCTACGAAACCAGCAGATCCTGCACCTACAACGCCAGCAGAACCTGCACCGACAAAGCCAGCAGAACCTGCACCTACACCTACAAAGTTAGCAGAACCTGCACCTACAAAGCCAGCAGAACCTGCACCTACAAAGCCAGCAGAACCTGCACCTACAACGCCAGCAGAACCTGCACCTACAACGCCAGCAGAACCTGCACCTACAAAACCAGCAGAACCTGCACCTACAAAATCAATGGATGAACCAGCGCCTACGAAACCAGCAGATCCTGCACCTACAACGCCAGCAGAACCTGCACCGACAAAGCCAGCAGAACCTGCACCTACACCTACAAAGTTAGCAGAACCTGCACCTACAAAGCCAGCAGAACCTGCACCTACAACGCCAGCAGAACCTGCACCTACAAAACCAATGCAGGACCCAGCACCTACAAAGCCAGCAGAACTTCAACCAGCACCTACAAAGCCAGTACAACCGACGCCTACAGAGCCAACAGAGGAACCTACACCTACAAAGCCAACGGAACCAGCACCTACAAAGCCAACAGAGATTCAACCAACACCCACAAACCCAGCAGAACCTGTGCCTACAAAGCCAACAAAGGCACCTGCACCTACAAAGCCAACAGAAATTCAACCAGCACCGAAAAAGCCACTAGAACCTGTACCTGCAAAGCCAATAGAGGAACCCGTTTCTTCAAAGCCAGCAGAAACAGCACCTACGACGCCTGGAGAACCTGCACCTACAAAACCAACAGAATCAGAACCTACAGAGCCAGCAAAACCTGAAATTACAAAGCCAAAAGAACCAGAACCAAAACCTGTACCTTCAAAGCCAACAGAGGAACCAGAATCCACAAAGCCAGTAGAAGAACCTGCACCTACAAGGCCAAAAGAGGAACCAGCGCCCACAAAGCCAGCAGAACCGGCACCTACAAAACCAGCAGAACCTGTACCTACAAAGCCAGTAGAAGTCGAACCCACAAAACCAGCAGAACCTGTACCCACAAAGCCAACAGAGCCAGCACCTACAAAGCCAACAGAGGAACCTGTACCTACAAATCCAACAGAAATTCAACCAGCACCCACAAAGCCAGTAGACCCAGCGCCCACAAAGCCAGTAGAACTCGCACCCACAAAGCCAACAGAACCTGTAGCTACAAAGCCAGCAGAACCTGCACCTACAAAGCCAGCAGAACTCGCACCTAAAAAGCCAGTAGAACCTGTACCTACAAAGCCAGCAGAACCTGTATCTACAAGGCCAGAAGAACTCGCACCTACAAAGCCAACAGAACTCGCACCTACAACACCAGCAGAGTATGTACCTACAAAGCCAGCAGAAATCCAACCAGCACCCATAAAGCCAGCAGAACCTGCTCCGACTAAGCCAGCAGAACAGCCTGTACCAACAAAGCCAACAGAAATTGCACCTACAAAGCCAGCAGAAATCGCACCTACAAAGCCAGCAGAAATCGCACCTACAAAGCCAGCAGAAATCGCGCCTACAAAGCCAACAGAAACTGAACCTACAAAGCCAACAGAAACTGTACCTACAAAGCCAGCAGAACCTGCACCTACAAAATCAGCAGAACCTGTCCCTACAAGGCCAGCAGAACAGCCTGCACCTAGAAAGCCAACGGAGGAACCAGCACCCACAAAGCCAGCAGAACTCGCACCTGCAAAGCCAGCAGAACCATCACCTACAAATCCAGCAGAGCAACCCGCACCTACAAAGCCAACAGAACTTTCACCTACAAAGCCCAAAGAAGAACCAGCAAAACCAAAGCAAGAACCTGCTTCTGTAAAACCACAAGAACAAGCTGCCCCTGCAAAACCCAAGAGGCAACCATCCCCTGCAAAACAACCTGCCTTCATTGCTCCTTTCGAAGCACCACCTCCCATAGAGCCCCGGACCCAATCTGTTCCTTACAAACATAAGATAGAACCCGCCAAACAGGAAAAGCCTCAGCAAAGTAAACCCAAACAGGAACGGAAACAGGAACCTGCACCTGCCAAACTGAAAGAGCAACCTCAGCAAACTAAACCTGTAGAAAAAGCTGCTCCTTCAAAACCAAAAGAGGAGACTCCTCTCACGAAACCCAGAGATGAGCCTGTTCCTTCCAAACGTGTGACAGAACCTGCTCCCGCAAAAGTGGAAGAACCTCAGCAAAGGAAACCCAAACAGGAACGGAAAAAGGAACCTGCACCTGCTAAACCAAAAGAGGAGCCTCAGCAAACTAAACCTGTAGAAAAAGCTGCTCCTTCAAAACCAAAGGAGGAGATTGCTCCCACCAAACCTAAAGTTGAGCCTGTTCCTTCCAAGCGCGTGACAGAACCAGCTCCCGCAAAAGTGGAAGAACATCAGCAAAGGAAACCCAAGATAGAACCCACTCCAACAAAACCTAAAGAAGAACGTGTACCAACTACAAGTAAGGAGGAACCGGCTCCAGCACAACCACAGCCTCGAGAAACCAAGCCAAAAGAACCTGCTCGTGCAAAGCCAAAGGAAGAAATTGCCCCCACTAGACCAATGACACAACCACAAGAAAAACCCAAAGTGGAAAAACAACAACCCAAAGCAACAGAAATGCCATCTACCAAACCCCAAAAAGAAGTTACACCCAGTGCAAAGGATACGTCTTCTCTCGGTAAACCCATTGAGAAGAAATCGCAAACCAGAGCAGAACCTGCACCTGTTCAACCAAAGTCTCAAGAAACCAAACCCGAGGTTATCACTCCAAGACAGTCTGAAGTATCGTCCAACAAGCTGGTCAACAACCCGAACAAACCACAGAGAGCTAAGGAGATGCCTTCTCAGCAGACAAGACCTAAACAAGAACCTGAGATGCCACAAGAGACGAACCTGGATGACATTGCTTTTACACCCAAGCCAAAACAAGAAAAGCAAAAAGAGGTTGTCCAAGAACCAGTGAAGAAAGAAATACCGAAGGCGAAGCAGCAGGAAACAAAACAACAGAAACCCAAGGCACCTGTGGAAGAGGAGAACACGAGGATACTACCGAAGAGTATCGAGCTGGCGTATTGGATACTGGTGGGTTCACTCTCTCTATGTAATTTGTACATGATAATATGCAAAAGATGCAGATGTTTTACTAGTATATACCAATACAGTAGAAGCCGTTTAATTGTGCATCCCGTTTTCTTGGGTATCTCGTGCAACTATCGTGCAAGTTATCCAGCTAGACCGCATCCTTTGGGGATTTTTTAATCCCGTGCAATTAACAGAAGTGTGCGGTAATCCGTTGTGCAATTAACTGGTTTCTATTGTACAATTCACTTTTAGTCATTTACGCCATATATGTAGTTATCAGTCAGTGTAGTCCTATACGCAGCTGGCCTTGAAAAAAAAGTGCGATCCAGTACATAATACAATGATATCTTTCCTTCTTTGCCCATAATTCATGCCCGCTGAAAATATTGAATATGTATTTATGCAAATGTGGATGACGCTTAGTGACGCTTTGTTACGTCATGTTGTTGTTTTCAGGACAGAGAACGTGACAAAGCTGAAGCGGCAGCTAAACCTGACACTTCTCAACCCACAGAGCAAAAAGAAAAGCACGCTTCAGAGCAAATGGTAGGTCATGATCTTCTTATAACATAATTGTATGGGATAAAAAGCGTACTATGTAATTCCCGTAACTCAGAGTTCCATTACGTTTATAGTAAGCACATAAATCATTGTACTTTTCTAATCTAACGGGCAAAGTACATACAGTACCATGGTTTTCCACACACACACAAACACAAGTATGCATTGACGGATGTACCTACAATATATAGATACTAAAAAGACATTTTAAAGTATAAACCTGTTTGAAATGTTGAAGATATGATGACGTGCATTCGTTGTTTAAAACGATAATGTTACCCATGAATATTGCCGTGGTTAGATACGATTAGCCATAGAAAATTGAGGCAGCTTATGAGTGAGCTCCAAATCCTTTTGTTGATGCATTTTCTTCCTCTATCCACTTAGCAACCTCTGTTATTAATTCGTTAAGCTATTAATGTCACTAATGACTGTTATCATTAATAATAATCCGCACAATGTAGGTCAAACTGATAGTTTCTCATGGATTGTAACTTCTACCTCAGGAAAAGGCAAAGGGAAAGCAGCCCAATGCAAAGAATGAGAAGCCAGCTGAGCAGCAGCAAACTCAGTGGGAACCGGACAGGAAAAAATGGGAGGAGCTTCTCACTCCAGAGGTAGGCCTGAAAAGTAACACATTAAACAACCAAGTAAATTCTAGTTTTCAGTGCATACCAAAGCGCATACTAGACATTAAGTGCATGCAAAAATAGGGTTATTTTCTTGTTAAATCTGCATCCATTGAGACAGCAAACAATATATCTAAAGAATTCTATGTCCAAATAACATTTAGACATGGACCGATATGAGAGAATGCGAAATTATTGAGAAAAAATCATTGTGAAGCTGTCAAATAATTACAGAATATGGCGAGACCATTTGGACAGAGTCGGTAATGTATCTGTAGCGAAGAACTTTCTCATATATAGAAAATAACCATTGTTTACAATGATTGACAAGTCTTTTCACCTTTTCTTGCAGCCCAAGGCGACTCAGGCCGAGAAGAAGGCTACAGGACCAACGAAAGTCACAAAAACCGAACCCAAGGTAACAGTGACACCGCCAACACCACAAGAAGCAACAAAATCTGAACCCAAGTATCCACCCGTGGTCCCTAAGGATATAGAGCCAGCGGTCACACGTGAGGTTGCACCTGAAAAAGAAGTCCGCCCGAAGCCTACACAGTGCTTCGAACCTGCAAGTCCCAACATGGAACGCAGGGACATGGGGTCGGCTACGTTTGATCCACACGAGCTAAAGAAGGCTAACACCAGAGCAAGGAAGAAATCAGAGGAGATCGAAGAAAAGTCCACCCAAGAAGTTCCAGAAGAAGTCAAGTATGCCACAATTGACAGGCGCGAACAGAAGAGGATGATGAAGAAGCAAGAAGAGCCAGACGACAACGAGAAGGAAAACGTGGCAGAAACATCAACATGGCCTCGCAACAAGGAAAAGAAGAACAAAATGGCAACGGTTCAACCAATCCAACAAGAAGACAAGCCAGAAAAGAAGCCATATACCAGGGACACACAGCTGAACCAACTGAAAAAGAAACTCGAGGAGACTGAACACAAACTGTCCGTGTCTGAAGATCCTATTCCTGACAACAAAGCTACAGTCAACATGGACGCCCTGAAGATTCACCTTGCCACCGCTGGAAACAAGTAAGTGACCTTTCTATCTAGTTTGCAACCTTCAGGCTATTTTTAATAGCAGTTAAACTTGAAGGGGCGTTGGCGAATAAAATTGTCATATCGGTGAGACACACTATTAGGCAGGACAGTGACGTTAGTATTCAGCGCTGTTGCCGCAGTGTATGCGTTTCTTCCATACACAGTGCACACAAGGTTGGTTGATCTATATGTATACCAATATTGGGTTCGTGGCTAACTAATATTGTATTAATTCTGACATGTTTTCGGTAACTATTTGGGCATGGGTACGTTGCTCACTGCTTGATAAAATCTATTACTCCTTGCCGCATTGTGAAGTAGCGAAATTGACGCTTCTCCAATGTATATTGCTTAAGGTGCAGGACTTCTTGCGACGTGGTACCAAATCAGGAGTAGTAGTGTAGTAGTGTTCATGAAGCCCCGAGGAAGAGAATTACCCAAAGGTTATCCAAAGGTCGGCATGAACATCTTTCTGGTTGAGTAGCTGAGAACCCAGTATATACTCAACATACATGCATACGTGGAAAATAGTATTTGTGTATTGTATTTAGCTTACAAATACTACATTTGTGAGAAACTTAATGTATCCTTAACCATAGCATACAATTAAGTAGTTTTAATTAGTTTTATTCTTGTTAAACTAATTGCTATTGCTTTTGTAACGCTGCCAAACATCTAAATGCATTTGCTGGGTGTCACACAGATTTAGCTCACCTTCTAGCGACCTTGATTTCAATCAGCCGCATATGTCACACATCGCTGGGTTTCAATCAAACACTCTAACATGTTCTATAACCTACATGTAAAGACAATGCCAGGAATTCCTCAGACTCAACTTCGAGGTGCCTATAGTGATGACAGTTCATGCCTCTAAGGCATTACAAATTTAAAGTTTAATATTTTCTTTTCTTAGCTTTTACAAATTAATCATACCACAAACTGCTTTGTAAATGTCTTTCTTAAAAACATACATCAGTTACTTTGTATTGCAACCGTGCAGACCATTCCCTACCTCGCTAAACCCTCCTCATCATAATGTATTTTCTGTCTCTTTCGTTGTTGTTTTTTGGAGGGGAGGGGGTTACCTTTTCCCTCTTGTCCATTATTTCTGGGTCAAATGATTTGAACAATTGAGGCAACGCACAGATACCAATCATACGGTATCTATAAAACCTGGTGGCATATGTTTGGGATAATAATATCATATGGTTGCAATTGCCATCTGTGCGCTAAAACATTTAATCATAAGCCTCTTAATACTCTTGCTGCTTGGCTTCATTGATAAGGGAATATTCTTTTACATAGATTTAAATCAATAATTTTGCATGCTCTTACCTATGGATTAAAGTTGGAATGTTTCTTGGTCTTTGCAAAACCTATTCTCAAGCATTAATCCAACCAATCTATCGACCACGAATCATCGAACAAATGCTTAGCTAGGCCCGGTGCTATACTCTTTGCTTTTCTCTGCTGCTGCTGCGCTTGCCATAACATCTGCTTGCTTATCCACAGTGTGTATCTATTGGCATTACCCAGCACTCTACCGCGCGCCAAGAAACCCAAAATGGTGGACGACATCAAAACCTGGGAAGAACCGACTACTCTACCTCGGATGAAGAAGAGGGAGAAGAAAGCAGACGAACCCGTGTGGATAAAGCCCGAGGATAAACCGAAGAAGTCCGTATCCATCAGCAACACCATTCACGTGCAGAACGGTCCAGCGAAGGTCTTGAGGAGGCCTGAGCCACAGATACACGCCCAGTCTACGCCAAACGTCAGTCAACTGCCAAAGCAACAGTTTAGCCAGTTCACCCTTCCCCGACCGTCTAAAACTCTCACAGACGAAGAAAGGTGGGTAGAGACACAAGAATTATGCATGTAACGTTATTCAATAACAATTGTGTAAAATATAAAATACAGCGTATGACAACTTTCTGCAGCTTCACGGCAATTTCTACGAAACTAAGTTGCTCTGTAGGTGACTGCTACGCATTGTGTCGTGCACGCGTGGGCCTGTATCCTTTCTTTGGTGGAAATATAACTTTGGCAGTTTCTTATGTACATCATTTTCATGTTCGTAATCAAATTCTATATTTACAATATGTGTATTACAAATGTACATCACCTGTCAGCTTATGATTAGATTTGATCTATTAATTGAGGTAAAGTTGAGTATGAAAAAGTATCATGTCATGGTTTTTTGTAATATATAACGACCTGTAAATGACCAATTCTTATAAACAACAGTTATATATACACTTGTTTTAAGACGAGATCTCGAAGAGGCATGTAAACAATTATAGTTGTATAGATGGCATAGCTCCAGATGTTTTGTTTCATAAGAATTTCCAACTGATCGCTTGTAACACTACTTGTAGTTCTAGTCTTTAGTATTCCATTCAATGCTATCGAATCGCTGCATTTAGCCCATAAGGGCAAGAACATGCAAATATTTTGATCATTTTATATGACATAGGCATTAATTCACTGTGCTCTTTGTTGTATAAACTCTCTCAGGAAGGAACGAAAGTCGAGACTTGCATCAGAGAACACCTGTTTCGTGTGCTCAAAGCCGTTCGAGTCCCCCGATGACATGATCTGTGTGAACAGCCTTTATTGTCACAAGACATGCTACGAGTAAGTCCATACACTCACCTCACCTCACCTCTCACCTATCCCTTGACCTCTGTATGGGTCGTTGGGGCACCATGACATCATCCACTATTCTCCTCCACCTGTCTCTATCCTCCGCCGCTCTTATGGCTTCTGCTAAGCTCAGCCCGGTGCATTCTTTTATATTGTCTTCCCATCGTTTCCTCTGTCTTCCATACACTCACTCTAAATTTCCTTTATCAGTACTCGGTTCCAGTGCTAAAATAGCTACAGCACTGGATTTCCAGTGCTAAATGTTCGTTAGCACTGGGCTAACAGTGCTGGCGCCGCTTTGACCATTACCTATATTGTCACAAGAAGTTTAGGAATAAGTCGATACAATCACGCTATATGTCACTCTACAGGGTGAATGATACAATTGTATGCATACTGGTAGAATCAGCATACGATCCTACCATGTACATTGTGGTCATCACGATCAATGGTTTTAGCGAAGCCTCAAGAATTTTTTTTTATTACAAACAACCTCAAAATATTCCAGAAATCACTCCAATTCATTCCCCTTGTAACTGATTTTAAGCCTTGCACCAGTGTGGCCAGGGCACAGGAAAAGCGAAATGAATTTTTACATGTGTATAAATATCGCTCTTGAGTAAAAGCAATTGGTAAGACATGAACTTCATTCTACATTGTTGTTATAAAGGGGAATGAAATAAAAATCAGCTTTGAATTGCACTTTACAGCCGGGTGAAGAAACCGAAGAAAGTCCCGCCAGTTCTGACAATAACAAGAAAGCCACTGGCTTCATCTCCAGTCAACAGTAAGTTTATGTTCTCTCTCTTGCACTGTAACACGCACGAAATATATCTATATATGTGTGTGTTTTTGTGTCATTCATATTACAAATAATATCATTGCAATCTCTTTGACAATGGTGAACATCACTACAGTCGCTGTAGCAATACAGTAGCGCCATGGTTACTGTTGTAGTACTGTACAGTATCAAATGCTATCTAGAGGGGAATCACACAACTTCAAGATAAAGAAGTACACTGAATGTAAGGAAAGGCCACGAATGAGTGCTCCCAATTACTACTACTGTATGAATGCAATGGTAAGATATGGACAGACGAATGAATATCTACTTGTATACGGTTTACTCATCAATATGCCAATGAGGTTTATATATTGCGCATCGTGTACGTATAATACGGCATCAGAGTCAAGACAAAAGTGATTAGGACGAAAGCTAACAACACACCATTATAGGTCCAACATCATTCCGGGATCCGTTCAGTCCGCCCCCGACATCGCCGATGAGCCTGCCGCCGACCACTCCCGTCTCCCCGTTTCCAGATGCGAAGAGCCCCGGAGCACTGTCATACGCTGCCTCCATCTGGAGTAGTGTAAGTCACACTGTAAGTGGTGTTAGAAATAAAGGTGAAGGGAGAGAGATAGGGAAAGAGAGAGGGGGAGAGAAAGACCACAATTACAAAGTCACAATGATCGCAACATTGTACGTTGAACTGATGTTAGAAACAGAGAGACGGGGGGAAGGAGATAGAGGGAGAAAGAGTGTGAGGGATGGAGAGAGAAATCACAATACACAAAGTCATAATAATCGCAATATTGTACGTTGAACTGATGTTGGAAACTGAGAGAGAGCAGAGATAGGGAGACGGGGGAGAGAGAGAGAAAGATCACAATTACAAAGTCATAATGATCGCAATATTGTACGTTAAACTAATATTAGAAACAGAGAGACGGGGAGAGGGAGATAGAGGGAGAAACATTGTGAGGGAGGGAGAGAGAAATCACAATTACAAAGTTACGATGATCCTAACATTGTACTTTGAATTTTCCTAACTTACATCTGTAACTACTGGTTTTCAAGCTGCAATGTTAATTGGCAATATATAAGGGCGTAAACATATTTCGAGACAATGTAGCCGTATCTATTCAACGAAACACTAATGAGTGATTTCTTTATATTCAGGCGGAAGCAACCACTTGCTATGTATGCCATCAAGCCATCCAGGGAAAACGTAAGTACTTTTTCCAAACATCCAGCTACTAGCCTACTAGGATATGTCAAATCACCATTCCGACATACATACGTTATGAGCATTGCAGAAACATTATGAATTAGGTTTCACTAAAATCAAATTTTGGATAGCATGTTATATAGACATAAATCTCTAAACCTAAATCTAAACTTGGTCAACAACGAACACCCCGTTTAGACGTCTCCCGGTTTTTAGCTATTTTGACGCTGTAGACAGTTATCGTCTATTGATTAGCTACTATTTAAGTGTTATAAGTAAAATTATATGGTATATTTCCATCATCAACATTGTGAATTCTTCAGTGACTACTGCCTACCACAGCATTTTGTAGAAGACAAAAAAGACATCAGAACTGAATTGTGTCTTGCCAATCCAGGTGCTATTCGTGTCTTCGACAACTACGTGTGCGAGGAGCACTTTTGTTGCCAGATCTGCAAAAGAAAATTCGACAAGGAGTGAGTTTACCTTTTTCTTTATTTTCATAACGTTACTATATCATAGTTCTCTGCTCATTTCACATAGGCGCTATAAGAGTCTTCGACCATCACGTGTGTGAGGAGCACTTCGAATG
The DNA here is from genome assembly GCA_019207045.1 of Branchiostoma floridae x Branchiostoma belcheri. Taxonomy (NCBI): domain Eukaryota; kingdom Metazoa; phylum Chordata; class Leptocardii; order Amphioxiformes; family Branchiostomatidae; genus Branchiostoma; species Branchiostoma floridae x Branchiostoma belcheri. The sequence continues at coordinate 4,859,311 of CM033035.1, read as the reverse complement.
CTACATGTGCTACATCAAGTTCACTCCCAAGTGAGTAGGGTCCTAACATAATTGACTGCATTAGATAGTTTCATCGGGCTTGAAGTCACAGAAATATAAGGTTCATAAAACATAGCCGTAAAAACATCTATCTGGCTAAGATGAGAGGGAGGCACACTCAGTCACATTCAATAATGTTGGTATAGGTCATACCTTATATGTGTTTTTCTAGATGTTGGTATCGCGAGTAGTTTGCTTCTGCAACTGTATTCTGGAATACCATCAAACATCTCTTTCCATCACAAGCCTCAACCTTCCATGAAAATTACATATTGTTTTCCTTATTTTCCAGGAGCAAGTTCTTCAAGCTGGACTCCCGCCCTGTTTGTCGAAAGTGCTTCCTCTCCCTGCCAAGAGAGGTGACCAATCGTCCCAAGAAGCCGTCCTTTGCTAGCTCACTCTTCGGTAACTGTATTCAGGACGAAGACGAAAAAGAGACGAAGAAGAAGAAGCGATCCGGCAAAGCAACCAGCCCCAATACACCTCCGGGGAGTCCCAAGAAGTCGAACAAACAGAGGTCCCGAAGTCCGCCCGGAAGTCCCCAACGAAACCGACCAAGCCCCGGTAGTCCCAGAAGAAGTCCTGGAGGTCAAGGGCGAGCACCTCCAGGAAGTCCAGGAAGAAGAATGCCCCCTGGAAGTCCCGGAAGAGCGGTTCCTGGAGGTTCGGGACCTGGGAGTCCAGGCAGAGCGGCTCCTGGAAGTCCCGGACGGGCGGCTCCTGGGAGTCCCGGAAGAAGAGTGCCTCCTGGTAGTCCCGGAAGAATGTCACCTGAAGGTACAAGGAGGATGTCTCCTAACGGTCCAGGAGGAACGGGTCCAAGAAGCCCCGGAGGAATGTCTCCAGGGAGCCCCCGAAGAGTGGGTTCCTTGCCAAGAGGGCAGCAAAATCCGATTCCAGCAGGCTCCGGAAACAAGGACTTTAGTCTTTAAGCAAAGGCGTCCTTATTTCAGATTCTAGTTAGCGTCAGGAATTTGCATTCAGACTGCATAAATGTCTAGGAAGTAACGAAAACATATTGATAATGTTAGAGATGATCGTCATTATTTAAGGCTATTTATGGTATTTATGGAAATTGTTTAAAAGGAAGGCACATGTATTACGGTATATGGACTGATATCATCATTATGTATGGAACAAACGTAGGGATGTATGGTATGCATTATTTAAAAAAAAGATGAAAAAAAACGATGTAAAAAAGATAAAAGTAGAGACAAAATATTGAGTAAGTTAGTAAGGATGTACATCCATTGAGATAAGTTATTTGGGTTGACGTTTAAATTATCTATAACCTTTTTCATTTCAATCGTTTTATCTTCGTATGATTTGCACTATATTTTCATTTCATCAAGTTCGAATAATAATCTTACCTCCGGATAAAAAAGGGTAACAATCAACACAATCTCAATCGAACACTGCCATCTACCTTCAGCTATTTCTTATCGTGTCGACAATGTATCCGTCAACACATCTCTTCCGAATGATCATGTTCATCACAATGAGACCATTTCATTATATCCTGACATTGTACCTTATTAGTGACATCTGCAATCAGGAAAGAAAGGAGTCACATCCTATGTTTATCGAAAGAATGTTTGGTGATCTACCCATGTATGATGGCATTGGTGTTTTGATAGTAGCATTGAGCACCGCAATATCCAAGTTGTAATTTGAATTCCTACTCAGGCTGTGGTTAAATTGATATTCTAGTAAAATAACTGTAGTAGTAGAGGTAACCTTGGTTCGCCTTTGATAATGTTAATTATGATATGAATGATTACATCCATAGTTCCGACTTTGCTAGGTCATTCTTCGATGAAAAATTAGCGCGCACCATGTGCGTAGTGTGTGTTCTTACTATCATGGTATCTACCGAAATTGTGACTCTTATATATATATCATATATCAAAGAGGCATGTAATATTCAGCATATGTTTAAGGGAAGAGGTGTAATCATAATACTTTTGTTATTGACTTTCGTATAAGAATAGCTGCAGCTGATTGCCAGTAAGCATTAGAAGGTTATGCAAACGTGCGGTGTTGGTATATTGCTTTATTTCGTACCCCTTGGTTGCTGTATCTCCTAGATACATGTGTGATTGTCCAGCGTAGTTGCCTAATATACGCATACTACTACGTAGTACTGGCTCTAAGACAATAGAATGCATGTAACTGACTGATATACAATATAGGTGATGATAATGGTTTAAGACTATCTATATGCTATCATGTTATAGCATGTATTATAGCATACAGTATGTACGTTAAAGGTGTGATGTAGGAGAATTATCAAACAGTAAAAGGACTTTACGAATAAAGATGGTAATCTGAAATGGGAACCTGTGTCCATGTCATCATATGCTGCTGTTTATTGTCTGAATTTAAAAACAAAAATGAATGAATTGATTAATTAATCAATTAATGAAAGAATAGTCGCTATGGCAACATCAGTTTGCGCATATTTAGAAAGCTAACAACATCAGCTCTGCTGTTAAGTACAGGCTTAGCAAAACCCCGAATTAAAGAAGACCTTTATTGTACATTTTGCCCATGCGAGCTAAGTACAGGTCACAGCAAAGACAAATCATGCATATAAAAGTATCACAAATCTTAAGTCTAACACAGAAGTGCGGCCTCTCACTTCTTGGTAATGGTTTGATGACTTGCATTGTGTTCCCAACATTTTGATTTACAGACAGAAAAAAACATCGTGATTTAGAGCATCAATAGCGGAAACGCTGTTCGTTCTTGTCGGTGGTGGGTGGGTGGGGTACCGTCCCTCTAAGACTTGCCTTGTTGCGAACTGACATTGTTGCGAAACAACCTGTTGCCCCTCTGGGGACTGCACCTGTAACCGCATCGCATCAGACAACTTCGGAGTAGGCGTATTTAGATTACTTCAACCCAGATTGTATATGATACTGTTGTGTGGCAGTGCAACTTGGACACTGTTTGTGGTGATAGAGATAAAGTGTATGTCTTTGTGAAAATAACTACGTATCACATATCAAAAACATAAGACCAATGAATATGTGCAGGGAAATGTACGTAGCATGGTCGGCACTCAGGGACCACTGCTAGCAACCATTATGCACGAGACAGGCAATTGCAACCTCCAGTGATTTGGCCTAGTGAAACGCCAAGATAATCAGTGTAAGACAATCCTGCAGAGCCGTCTAGAGGGAGGGCGGCGACGGAGGCGACAGAGGAAGACCTACGTATGCAGCAAGATAACATCAAAGAGTGGACGTCCCACAGCCTGAACGAATTACAAACATCGCATAGACGAACTTGGATGCAGAGCTCCATCTACTTTGTCCCCATCTCCAACGACCATGAGGTCTACATGTAGGTAAGTAGGTTACTTTTGAGGTCATTGAACTCCGTATATATATATATACACTCTGTTCCAGTGCCATATTAAAGATAGCTTCGGCACTGGAAGCCGAGTGTTGGTGAACATTTGTCCACATCCCCAATGACCATAAGGTAAGTAGGCTAATTTTTAGGTCATTGAACTACATAGTATTACTCAAATACTTTTGACCCTCCTTTCCCAGCACTAAGCTCAGTGTTAAATATAGCTTCAGCACTGGGTTTCCAGTGTGCTGAATGTTCGTTATACCCCCCTCACATTAGGTGCGATTCGATCGGACGACGAGTCTGCGAGCTCTACATTACGAGGAGGCATGACCCTGACGGGAAGGGGGGGACTCTGCCATTTCTTCGTCGGCATCAGGGTCATACCTCCTCGTAAATTAGAGCTCGCAGACTCGTCGTCCGATCGAATCGCGCCTAATGTGAGGGGGGTATAAGCACTTGGCTTCCAGTGCAGAGGCCGATCATCACTGCAACATCAGTGCGGCAGGTAAGGTTTTCCATGCCTATATAATCATTCAAATCAGGTCATATATCAGCAGATGAACTTTGGCGGGGGGCTAGTGGATGATTTTCTGAACGATAAACAATACCAACAGAACGATAAACAGTACCAACCGATAGAACATTAGATTGCTAAGGGCTCGGTCAAAAACGTACTTGGCGCATTTTTTGAGAAAACCAAAGATCCGTCATGCAAAGTTCAGCTGTCTTTCTGCACAAAATACTGTCTTAAATCCTTGTCGGTGGTTGGTTCTACCACAGCCTGCTTGAAAATTCTTTGGCATCAAAATCGTAAAAAGAACGCACGATGTATGTGACTGTGCCCTAGCTGGCAGTGCTAAGTAACCTCGCAAGGAGGCGTGACCGAGCAGTCTAACCCTCAGGTGGACCGCATGCCATACAAATTCTATTGTCTATTATAACAAGTGTCTCATGACGTCAAAGGTGGTTCGACTGGTAAGATTATGATGCTGGCTGACGAAAAATCTGACCTTAGTCATCTAGGGCGATTCCATGTGACAGTGCAGGGGTGGAAGGGATCAAACAAGTTTTTTTTACCACTGTAATAAATACCCATGTTTTAAGTACGAAGTGACGGGTATCCTTTAGTCTTGTTTACGACAGAATCGCTATATGATAACATGATACTCCAACCCTCCCCAAACGAATAGAATTTTCTTTATAAGTACGTGCGGCAACGTACGTGAGAACAGTAATTTTTTATCAACATCATTACGTTGTATTTTTGGTCTTTTTGTACGTGGATGCATTTCTGGATTTATTAGGACTTCTATCATGTAATCTGTATCGTTGCAGCACTACTGCAGTAGTGTTTGACCTTAGAGGGCGATATACACATGACCCTTACATGTACTTCTATCTTCATGGTCTCAATAAAAAGCGTCCAGAAGGCCGACTAAACTTTTCTCATGAATAGACAAAGGCTCGAGCATGAGTAGCCCGAAGGCATGGGTGTGTGTGTGTCAGCTAGGACGTGCAACAATGCACAGGTCAAAGGTGCAATGATGACGTCCCATTTATCTTTGTGCGTAGGTTACTTAATGGATGGGTAAAGGGTCTTCCCTGTCTATTCTGGACCCTGTTAACAAAAGCGTACCAACATGGCTAATACACGAGCAAAGACAATCTTCCCCCTTTTTTTTTCAACTGTGACACCATGGCTCAAAACGCAGCAACGACGCTTGAGAAGTTTGTGACAAATGATAGCCTTGTGATTCGGGACTGGCCCATCCGGTTCATACGTCACTCCCTTTGTCTTTAACTTGGAGGGGGTACACCAAACGTAGATCGTTAACATTTCCAGTCATTAAAGTAAAATGGCGATCTCAAGTCTTCACCGTCGGACTGAAACATGTGGTTTGGGGAGATATCTGTGATCACCTTGTAGCTTAAGCTAGGTAAGTGACATTTTGATGACATTCTACAGGTAGACAAAGTTGACCTAAATCGTACGATCAGTTACCAGGCATTTGCACCCCATTTGGAAGATCGTACATATTTGTGAACGGACAGATTGTCATGTCAGAGCGCTGTTGTAATGTACGTAGATGCTAACTTTAGAAGGTGGTGGTTCTGTATACATGTGCGACATAATCCCACAAGAAGTTGTGTACATTGACTAAAGATTACACTCGTGCTATTGTGTGCAAAGTTCGTGTAGCTCGATATGGAGTATATAGAGACATTCAGCTTCTGTTCATTGTCGCTGCTCTTTTGAAAGATTAGAGACACAATTCTAAACGTGTTTTGTTGGTTTTGGGGGAACAATAGCCAACAGAATGAGAGGTCGAAAAAGTACTAGGTCGACGTGGCGGACGCTTGGTACAAACCTATAAGAGAGAGAACTGGTTTAATTATTAAACACACACAAAGTCAAGCCTCTGGTGAAATTTGTAATGACCAGGTCCGATATCCTGAGAAAGGGTCACTTAAAAATGGATACCTTGACACTAATCGTAAAAAAAGACACAGATACAGCTTTTATTTTCATTCTCCTGAGCACCACTGTCAACTGACATTTGCGTGGATTATTTTTTTAAATTCTGGACAAGAACAATAATTAAAAGAAACAAAACAAAGCGACACATTATGAACGTCGTTCTTTACGTGTATGATAACCAATAATTTGTGTCTCTATTAGGCAAAGATTTTGACTGAAACGTGCTACAGCACAAGTCACACGTGTAATCCATGGCCTTGCAGTTATCGCCGTAGGGCCTCAAGGTCTATAGACTGATTCTGAGGACTATGGCGAAGGGCACTGCTTCGATCTGTCGATCTCTAGTCTTTTGTCTGTATCTAGAAGAAGGGACAGGTAATTACAGAAGATAAGGCCAATCATCTCGAAAGTGGCGACGAGAATCCCGAGAGACTTGAAAAACGGCCTCCAGTAAGCACAGCAGATCTAGACGGAATGTTCAATTCCGGGAACTTCGCCATGGGTCAGTCCAGATTCTTCGAAGTGTTGGTTTTGTTAGGTTCAGTCTTCATCCATAGTGTCACTTATGGACACAAATAACACAGCCTAGCACACGCCAATGATACAAACCAAATATTCCATGTATTTACAAAGTCTCACAGATCTTGAAATTGAAAGAGTCATAATTTGCCCCCCCCCCCAAAAAAAATTTCAGGTACGATGATTAAATGTGCCCTTGTTCTGAGAGACGCCCTAACAACCAATCATATTGCTCAGTTTGCTTACATAACATAACATCTATAAGTCGTCAGACTCACGCTCGGCTACCTCCCCATTTTTGTTAGAAAACTACCTGCATGTCACGCAACACCTTCCTACAAAAGAGAATCTGATATATCCCCCATTTTAGCACCTGACATCGTATGGATCAAGTTTGTACTCACAATATTTTACGGTAAAAAAATTAATAGTTTTCACTTTTGAAATATACTTAAGTTGATATACTTAAGTTTCCTTATTTGCTTGAGTAACTGCTTTCTGGCTCATGATAAACTTGTTTTTGTCACCCAGAGCACACTTCAACCAATCTCAATGAGGCTGGGCCGACTGAACCATCGCACCATGTTTCGCCTGCTGATAATGACCATGGTCATTTCCCTGGTAACCCTCTTCATCTTCGGGAGACAATACAGCAGGTAAGTTTATCTATGGTCAAATCCATTTGTATTGTCTCTGTTTTTTGTCAGCAGGGCTAACCCAGCCACAGGCTAGTTGGACAGCCCTGGCTGTGTGTGCTGAACAGCCAAACCAATAAATAGATAAAAAGAGTTTATCTATTGATATCAACTTTTTAAATTTAATTTCAGAGACAATCACAGACATGGTGATGATGCACCTAAGTTTTGAAAAATATATGTTAGCGCCACCAATAAATACACCATCACAAGTTTGCAAGCAAAAGCCTGTACAGCTTTACCCTTGGGTCAACGGGCCCCGCCATGTTGGTTTGTGACGTCAAAATCGATCCATCTTGTTTTCATTTCCAAACTAAGCTTAAGTGTGTAGTGTGGAATGGAAAGGGACACAGAAAGAGGGTCCAATTCAATTCATGATCATCAGCAAAATATTGGACAGTAATTATTGCATTTATGTTATATTTGCTTTTTACTGTCACTTTTTATGTCTCTGTATGTTTTTAATTGTAATGTGTAAATATGAATATGTAGACCACAGGAAAAACAGAGTCTTATGAAGCTAATTGTGGATTTAAAATTTAATCAAATAATTTAAACTCAAGATACGTCGATGAAGGTTAGACATCCAAGAATAAGACATGCCAAAAAGCAGTTACTCAGCCAACTGGATATGATTTTGGAAATTATGTTTCCAAAATCATATCCAGTTGCCTGAGTAATTGCTTTTTGACAATTTAAACTCAAACTAAAAAAAATATCTTTTTTCCTCCTCCTCCTAGGCTGTACATGTCCACCAACTACAGGATACACCCTGGTCATAAAACACAAGAAGAGCAAGAGGTGGACAGAAGAGAAGTTGGGATGAAACCCTTGGCTGTTCCAGAGGTTTCAGCAAGTAAAGAAGAGTAAGTATGTCGATGACAGTGAGACATCCAGGTAATAAGATATGCCAAAAAGCAGTTACCTAAGAAACTGGATATGATTTTGGAAACTGTCAGACATTTCAACTGGATATGATTTTAGAAATGGTCAGACATTTCAGATAGCATCCACTATCTCACTGATGAAAGATAGTGGACACTACCTGAAACGTCTGACCGTTTCCAAAATCATGTCCATGCAGTTGAGTAACTGCTCTTTGGCACAACAATAAATATGGTGCCTAAAGTGATTTCATCAAGTTGGTAGAACATGCTTTATTAGGATACTGGCATTGTCTTTTACACTACCAGTATAATGTCTCTTGCCTGCTTACGTTTTGATGCCTTATGATAATCAAGCATCTTCAAATGAGAGCTTCTGACTGGGGTGCTGCTTGTCGATGCTATATGTACATGTAGTGTGCATCCCAAATGTGCTCCATCCCAGCCATGTTCCAATCATGCAGATGCACTTAGAAGCGCATCTGGGATAGAAGCGCATTTGGGATACAACAGAGACAGGACACATACACTATAGCTTCTGCTTGGTCATAGTGGTTGCAAGCACTTCCTTTTATGGTGCTGCCGCTGGCTTTGTTTGGGTTGCTATGGAATTGTTCATTTACATTGAAAATTTGGTAACGTCACTAATTAGCAACAAGGTAATGCCACAAATTAGTGACAACAGGTAATGACACTAATTAGCGACAAATTTTGTCCGGACGATAGTTATACTTACTCTCCAAGGTCAGGTTGTGTGTGTTTGGAGGGGGGGTGCTCTTAGTGGCTCCAATTTCTTGTTTGCCTCCCTCCTTCTTCTTTTGAAACTTTCTTTTGTGGCAGAGGTGGAGTGAGGCAAAAGAAAGAGACTTCAGCCACTACTAGCCCCAACCACAACTGTTTGAAGAATAGCTTTCATAGGTCTAAAATAGTTTCTATGAAAAAAACATGTGGCTTATCATAACTGAAAAAGAAACTGAAATGACATCTACATTTTGGTGCAGGGCAATAGATGTAGAGAGGAATGCTCCAGATGGCATGGTGTGTGTAGAAAAGCATTGCATCGCCTTCCCAAAACATTTTTTGTGGCAAAGGTAGAGGGAGGCAAATGAAAGAAATCACAGCCACTACTATAGCTCCTAACAAAAATCTGCCTGGAGAAAAGCTTACATAGATCTGAAATGGTTTCTATGAAAAACATTATGGATTTCGTAACTGATAAAGAAAATGAAATTACATCTAAATTTTGGCACAGGGCGATAGAAGTAGAGAGGAATGCTCCAGACGGCACGGTGTGCGTAGAAAATATTGTGTCGTCTTTCCCAAATATTTTTCGTGGCAAAGGTAGAGGGAGGCAAATAAATGGTTTCTATTGAAAACATATATTGATTTCATAACTGAAACAGAAATTGCATCTATCTACTAGGGAGATGGAGGTAGAGAGGAATGCTCCAGACGGCACGGTGTGTGTAGAAAAGCATCGCGTCGCCTTCCCCAAACTCCACAAGGTCGGCGGCAACACCATCAAGGAAGTGCTGCACCACTTCGGCTTCAAGCGCAGGCTGTCCTTCCTCCTGCCCCTCCCCTTCAACAACAGTGGACTCTACCCGTGGAACCTGAAGCCCGAGGCCTACCTGCCGCCGCAAGGAGGCGCTTTTGACATCCTGACGTACCATACCGTGTACGACAGCGCCACTTTCCACCAAGTCATGCCAGAAGACACAGGTAAATTATTTATTGGTTTGGCTGTTCAGCACGCACAGCAGGCTAGGGCTGCCCAACTAGCCTGTGGGTATTACAAATGGTGAAAGACAATACAAATGGCCTTAATACTCGGTGGGAAACGGTTCAGAAATATATGACTGACAGTATGAAAAATATCTGACAACAATTCTCATTCTTTGGACTGCTTACTGTACAAGTCTTACCTACAGATTGACATGCTTCTTATATATATATTGTACCTTTCAAAGCTTTCTCATTGCTTCACTTAGAGTGCACAAAATGTACAAGATTGCCTATTTCCATTGGTAAATTACACATGATTACGTGCAGTGAATCTTAAGATTTGAATGACGCTGTCTTCCTGTTCATACTCAGTGTACCTCACTATTTTCCGAGAGCCTCTGAGCCATCTGAAGTCCACCATGAACTTCTACGGCTTGCCCGAGAAGTGGGGTATAACTGGAGACATGCCGGTCTCCACCTTCCTAGCAGATCCTGGCAAGTAGGTCGATCACACGCACATATGATGCATATACATGTATCATGAAGTATATAAATAACTAACGTTAATTGAATAAAGATGTATTAACATCATTAGCGGTGCAATCACATTGATACAAAGGATGAATAAGAAAGGTAAAGAAAAAGAAAAAGAATAAATTCAGGGCTCGAAGTTAACTATGTCCCGATGTCCCGAGACCACTAAAATTTAGGCCGGGACAACTGAAAAATCTTTTTGGGACACTTTTGGGACAATAGGAAAATAATCAACGAATCAACATCAGAATGTCCGATCTCCCCGCGGCAGGCTTTTAGCTAGCATTGCGTACAGCCGTACAATGTACGGTCTTCGCTAAAAAAATCGCAAAATGTACGCCCTGTTTTTTGGATATAAGCCTTTGGTACGCCCTTATTTCCCCCCGGAAACTTCGCTCAAAGTTCAAAATTCGGCGCACCGAGCCGCCATTTTGGGTGATTCTACCTCAAGTCTCGCGCAATCTCGCACTCACTCATATCTCGCGGATCGCGAGAGTCGCACCCCATTGGCCATTTCGGCGTGACGTAGCGCGCCCAGGCACCATTATTGGTGGAATATCTGATATCCCCGCTGTTTTCGCGGGAAAAATCACGCAGCGCGCAGGAAAGCGTAAAAACTTTGATTTGTTTACGAAAACTCGTCGAATGCCTGAAGTCATTGGTGATAAGTTCATGTATAGGATTGTTTTGGAGGTTTTTTTTGCTTGTTTGTCGGTGGAATGTGGGAAAAACAACAGCTAATGTGACGATGACATACTGGGGAGGGGGGCGGTGTCGGCACTGAATTCGTAGAAAATGTTGAACGGAGGTCGCGATTTTTTCACGGTAACTTGAGATATTACTTTTGTTGCAGTCTTTATTTTTAAAATATTGATAAATGGATGTTGTTTGTTGAGAAAATTTCGCTTAATTTGCCCTTGGAACACATCTTTTCTGCTATATATTTTCAATGAATTAAATGTTTGTACACATTTTTCTGTACTGTGTAAAGTTAAAACGCTGATGTTACAGGCTACAAGTAACTTTTCAGTGCATTTATTTTCAGCTATGTTCTTAACAGAGTAGATACACAAAAGAAATATAAGATGTACCTGGCAGTCCTGGCTACATTTTCTCCTCTGTTGGTTTGCAGATTTTCTTGTAGACTTCTTTAGCTTGCTGTTGTTATATATGTAACAGTCAAGTTTCACCTTTAGCAGTAAGGTTAATTTACTCTCCCTGATTGTATGTATTAACTCATGAAACATTATATTGTAAGGAATCAGTGCTATATTACTTGAAAATTACCTCATGTATTCTTTAAGCCATACCCACCTCAAATCAAGAACACATACCTCCCATTCTCAGGACAAAAGTAGTGTTGCAGCAAAGACAAAAATTTGGCTATATTCTACTTCAAAACGCAGGAAATAGCATTTCAGAGGCTTTAAATTTCAAAATTTTCCGGGGGAGGATACCCCGGACCCCCCTACAATGCCCGCGCCTTCGGCCTACCTAAAAGCCTGCCCCGCGGTTGTCAGGCGTGCGTACTCTGACTTACAGTTGTTGTAATACATAACTTCTGAAAATAGGGTTGGGACAGTCCATCCTCACTTCGGGACAGTTGAAATTTATTTTTGGGACAATGCTGGGACAGTAGGGAAAAAAGTTAATTTTGAGGCCTGAAATTCAAAAGAAATTCCAAATGAATGTCAAGTAAATGTGCAATCCACATGTTAGGTTCTTTATAAAATCAATAGAGATGCAGAAAGTTTATGGCATTCCTTCTCTCTGTTCCAAAGTGAAGAATAGACAATTTCTGCACTGTAACAACCAATCTAACATTCTGAATGACATCTCAACTTAAACTTATCAAATTCAAAGTTCAGACGAATACACATTTCCCTTCTTATACAGGTATGACCCCAAACTGAACTACTACAGGAAGTATCCAGTAGCCTTCAGCAGGAACTCTATGGCTATTGACCTTGGCTTTCCTCTCAAGTATCTCAAAAAGGTATGGTCCATCTGCATATCACTGAGTATCAAACCTGTACTTGAGTAACGTTATATAACCTCTGCATAAGAACCCTATGACCAATGTGACCACTTTTTCGTGGTTCCTTAAGTTAGATAATTTTTCCCATTGACACAAGCATTATGTATCTTCTTAATAGTGTCCACTTGTCCACATAGGTCTTCTTGGGCTAAGTTTTGAATGCAATATGTATGATATACGGTAGATAAAAAATGCACATGTCTACATATAATACTTTCTCCAGTTTTTTTCTTTAATGTAAGTTACATGTACATGTTTTATGAAGTGCAATTATCCGCACACTAGGATTGATAGGAATCATCCATCATGAGACTTAAAATGCCTCCACTCCTGAGCTGTCGCCAAAAATTTCACTGTGCACATTTGTTTTATTCTTGACACAGGTTATGCCAAAAGATACCAACCCACCAGAACAGATCAAATCTCTGGTTAACGCCTACGTGTCTCAGATTGAGAAGGACTTCCACCTGGTCATGATCATGGAGCACTTTGACGAGTCGATGGTGCTGTTCAGGCGTCTGATGTGCTGGGACCTTTCCGACATTCTGTACTACAAGGAAAACTCCCAGTCCTACTCGTACAAGCACGAGCACATCGCGCCTGAGCTGGTCGCGTCTCACCGCAAATGGACCCCGGTGGATTATGGGCTGTACGACCACTTCAACCGCACGTTTTGGCAACGTGTTGGCCAACAGACGCCAGACTTCTGGGACGAAGTCCGCCACCTTAAAGACCTGAACAAGCAGATGCATGACCAGTGTGACCGTGGACTTGGCAAACCACCTCTCACAGTCCCAGCAAGCAAGTGGAACCAGGAGTTTCAAATAGACGACGAGTTTTGTCTCCTGGCCACTATGAATTTTAACTGCTACTACGCGCTTTATGCGGAACGCAATGCGTTGGATCGTAAACTTGCCGAAAGGCCGTCTTTGACGCCAACAAAACTGTCCCAGAAAGAAAGTGAAAATGTAGAAAATATGTGGCCTTTGTTTAGAAATTACTGTGTATGGTGTGGGCGGGTGAAGAAGTACTGTAGGCCACAGGACTACCTAATGCACCTTAAGTATGAAGGGTTAATTCAATTTGAATAGAAAGTGATGCTGCTGTAAAGTGAAAAAGAAAGCGAGTGGCTAGCTCTTGCATATGAATTTTTTTTAAATCTCATAGTAGTTTAAGTCTTTTGATTTGCAAGAAATGTTTTGTTTAAAATTCTGATATTATTGCTGTTTATATTGTTTAGATTAATTGAATCATTTGTGCTTTCATGTATGTGCATGTGTTAATGAGTGTGAGTTTGTGTGAGACTGTGAGTGTATATGCATGTGTTGGTGCATGTACATGTTACGTGTGTGCAATGTGTATCTACATTGCAAGTGCTGGTATGCAGAAAAAAATACTTTGAGCTGAGCGACACCAACAAAGAGCATAACGTTACATGTTTACTAGTACATACGACTTACTTGAACATTCTAAAGACTAATAAGAGTCACTTCTAATTATTGATAACACTGATGTTTTCTTACCTTACGGACTAAAATTCATGTAAAATGCAAAAAAAAGTTGGAGCTGTACATTTACTGTACTAGTACATGTAACCGTTTACATTATATCCTGTTCATAGTGGCATGTACTTGATACCAAGTGAAGCCAAGGCTCACTTTGGTTTACAAATAAGTTCAACCCTCAATAAAACAGTGGAAGATATGCAAACATTAGCTCACATTGTCTGGCATTTAATACGTATTATATTTACTTAAACAATGCTAACTTATCATTGCAATATTAACTTACTAATAGTACGTTATTTAACTAGAAGCTTGAAGAGCTCTGCCACCACGTGAGCATTCAAGCTGTTTCCCAGTACCCTGTACCGCTGCTTAGTAGTTGTAACCTGAGGGAAAGTGAACTCTGGCGGTAAGCAGTGTAAGCTGGCTACCTCCCTAGGAGAGAAGAACCTCATCTTCAGTTGATGCAGAAGATCCAACCTTTCTGACTGGTGTTCTGATTTGGATACTTTAGTAAAGACTTCTTTTGCATCTACATCTGTTTGAGAGAACAACACAGACCCAGTTCCCTCCACATAGTGTCCGTAGGCTTTAGTGAAGCAGCAAGAACGTCTTGAACTGGGCGTTACAATGTCAAGAACCTTCCAGTAGCGGTCAAGCAGCTTGTCTTGTAGAAGGAGACTTTCCTCTTCCTCCTTAGAGTGTGGCTCCAAGAATTCAGAGATCTCCCGACAGTTTGTTGTGTCCCTGTCTTCTGGATCGAATATACTGTACGGGCAAGGGATTTCCTGATTGTTTTGAGAGGTGTTCTGATTGGCTAATTCAGATGAGGAAGCGTCGTGATTGGCTGGTGTTGCTGAGCCAATCAGAGAGTTCACTGGCAACTCTTTCATTATCTCAGTCTGATGCTCAAATGCAAATGTTAGTGGTTTCCTCTTTGCCAACAGAAAGTACCTCAGTCTGGAATTGGGTATTCCAAACTGATTGGGAGACAAGAGGAACTCCTGGTAGCAATATCCACATTCATCTAACGTGGCAACGAGATTACTTCTTGTTTCTGATGTCTCAAACCCTTTCACGTTCTCCAGGAGGATGTGATTGGGGGGTTCGGCCATCCTGCGAAGGATATCCAAGATGTACAGAAAACTCTTGGTTCTGGGGTCTGCGGTATCCCCTTTCAGACCCACGCGGGTGAAGGGCTGACACGGGGGGCTCATCATGAAAACATCGGCGTTCCAAGACTCAAACTCTGGCAGTTTTATGCCAGTTATGTCCCTTTGCAAGAGGTTGATGTGAGGAAAATTGTGTCTGTAGACAGCATTTGCTGTGGTGTTTATGTCCAATGCAGCCACTACAGTAGCTGGCACTTTGCTTTCAAGGACAGCGTAGTGCATGCCCCCCACCCCACTGTAGAACTCCACCACCCGCAGTGGGTCAGTCTGGTCGCTCTCGGAGTGCATTGTATCGTACGTACGCAAGACTGGAAGATGTACATGACTTGTTAGTAGTGCTTTTAATAATAAGAAGACAATCACATGTAAAAGAAACACAACTAAAGAACTACTGTAAGAGGGGACATTTTTGCAGTGGTTTTATGCTTGCATTGTGGTTTCGCGGTGACTTCCTAAGTTCTTTGCAATGCTGCAAACTTTCTAAAAAAATCATCATGATAACTCTTGTCCACCGAATCCCTCGCTTCAACTGACAACTTGAAAGCAGATTATGTTCAACCCTGTTGCGAAATAATTTAAATTCCCGCAAACATTTTCACGTTTTACAGTAAATTTTCATGTGTATGCCCCCCTCCCCCATGAAAAAAAGGTTCTACAGGCTTGTTGCAAATCATTTGCTTCAACCCAAACCTGAAAATCAAACTCTTCTCACCCTCATCTATAGATGAACAACCTCTAAGTGATCATAAATCATACCTTTATGTCAGAATTCCTCTGGTTTTCGTTAGCTTTTCGTGAGACCTCTGGCCCATGCTTTGAAGGGTCAGAGGTGAAGGGGCAAGATGATTGCGTCATAAATAAGACAGCAAACAAATAAAACTGATCTTATGAGCTAAATTTACCCTAGATTTTCATTGTAATTGTATTTTATGTCATATTTGAGAAACTATAAAATATATTAAGTGTATTTGTGAAGATTTGATTCATTTTTTGACGGAAATTTTCACTTTATACCGAGTTCTGTTTTGGTTTTTGACGTGTGCATGCGGTAGAACAGAAGAGATCCAAAATGGCGTCCCTTCTGTATCGGGCAGTTTCGACCGCTGGAAGGACAGTGGTGCAAAACGGACAAAGGGTAAGTCCAGTTCCATCCAAAGTCCTACAAAATGTGGACCATATATTAAACTTGTATTGCTATTAATTTTAGAGCCATGGTGCAAGTTCCTGGTGTGATATGGCTTGTGTTATGATGGTGTATGGATGACCCCTCCCCCCGACAACAAAAATGACCTGTGTTCAGTATGTGAAGAATGTCGGTCAGCCGTGTTTTAGTACATCATAGCTTGTTGAAGGTAATTGATTCAAATGAAAATGTCAACAACGAGTACATAGGAAAGTGGACAGTATGATCGTACAAATAGTACCACGAGAAAATTTCATATTTGACCAGTAGGTAACTTGATATGGCAGGTATTTATATCCCATATGCATCATTCACTTATCAGGAACACACAAGGAAAGTGAAGGCACAAGTGATGATATGACAAGGAAAACATCTTAACTATTTCGTGATATGAACCTGTAGAAAAGCTTTGATTTTTGTTTCATTCGACGAGTAGCATGTATCTTTTGGTTCCAAAACAAAAAACTAAAAAGGAAATCTTGGTGCTTGACTGCTTGTTGTTTTAAATATGATGAAATTATGATGTGAACACTAAAACGTTAAAAAGGAAACCACTATAAGGGCCTATTTTGAATTCAATATTGAACGGTAATCAAACTCGGACTTCTGGGCTTTGAGCAAAACACCTTAGTGATGCGCTATGTGATGCCAAGTTGGGTTCTCACCTGGTTGCTATATATGGTTGCCATTTTCTCCGTGACATTGTTTGCAGTCATATTGATAGCTTTGCAACAAAAACCTTGAGTCTGAAGAATGATTTTCTGAAGGCAAAATCTTTAACAACTGGAGAAGGGGGCATTTTTAGCATGAATATCTTGATTGAACAGAATAATTGTAATTGTTGTTGATAGATTTACTATCATTGCTGTTGAATATGATGTTGAAAATGTCACATTTTGGTCATATACAATGCTTGAACAATGTTTCCTCCAGGCGTTAGGAGTGTGCCCCAATGTCCATGTGACCCAGCAGAGGCGGAACCTGTCCCTCCATGAGTACCACAGTCTGCAGCTGCTGAGGGATGCCGGGGTCGTCACGCCTCGCGGGGAGGTCGCCAGGACACCTGAGGAGGCCTTCGAGCTCGCCAAGAAACTGGGTAAGACATGAGGACACTGTTTATTGTGGTTCTAGGAAATTCTAGATTAGTACGTATAGCTCCTTGATGTAGGTGTCCTTCCTGGTGCGATTAGGTGACCTGGTCATACTTACGGGGTACCTTGTGTACTTGCATAGGGATCAACATGATTATCATGAATACTAACAGTAGAAGAAGAAGAGACTCTTATATCAGTTTAGATATTCTTTTAGAAACAATGCAAAAGATATTTACGTAGTAGTGCAGATGGAAACTACTTGTGACTTTTAAGTTATCATTTTAACTTTATTTTAAGAGACTTCATCACAGTTCACTAACAAAATTTAAAAACAGACTATGAAACAGATCAAATTGCATTCATGTTATATACAATGTATACCTGTTGTACACCTATTATGTACCTGTACAGGTGGAGAGGATGTTGTGATCAAGGCACAGGTGCTAGCTGGTGGGCGTGGCAAGGGATCCTTCGACAGTGGTCTCAAAGGCGGAGTCAAGATAGTCTTTTCGTAAGTCTGTGTATTCTCTGTGGATCTTTGGTCTTTTACAATTACATGCTAAGGTAGACATTCAGCAGGAAATTTGTATTGGCTATCAGGTTATGAACAGAAGCAATGTATTGTTAAAACATTTATGTTTAAGCATACTTCGAAATAGGGCTGGGTGCCTAGAAATATAACTATAAGGTTGGGCTGGGCGTAACATTTGAAGTACTTAATGTGTCAGCAAAAAATTGTCAAAATTGTCATCTTCAAAGCAGGATTTAGCTATCTTTACTTTTGACTTTAGTGGACAAAAGTGTATCCTCACTACTGTTTCTATTTGTTCAGATATAGGTACATTGTACATGTATACTTAAAGTTAAAGGTCAGATATGGGCCTAGACCTTAACTATCGTACAGGTACAGATACTATTGACATTCATATTCAAGTCTATACTTGTACGTATACCTACACTGCTACTTTACAGGTACATGTACCAGTGCACAGCCCTAGCAGCAGAAAGTTTGAATAATTTTGTCTTTTCTTGTTCTACTTGTAGCCCTGAGGAATGTAAGGACATCGCCACCAAGATGCTGGGGCACAAGATCTTCACCAAGCAGACGGGGGAGGCTGGGAGGATATGTAACGAGGTGCTGCTGGTGGAGAGGCTGTATCCACGGAGAGAGTTCTACTTCGCCATCGTGATGGAGAGGGCATATGGGGTGAGTACAGCCCAAATTGTTTTTAATTTATGTCTTTCTCAAAGACAGATCCAGCTGGAGATGCACACTGTTCAAGCAACTGAGAAACCAGACTGATGCGCATGGCAGAAGAAAAGTGGATCCTGCGAAAAGAGCTCTGCAACAGACCTGAGTCAGCTTACAGATGTGCCCTATGTGGCAGAGACTGTCATTCTCGTTTAGGACTGTTTAACCACAGTCGACACTGTAGCCGTGTAGGGCTGATATCAATTAGGGTTTTACCATGGTCAGTATTGACTGAAGGAGGCCGTACATCTCAATCATTCAACTCAATTTGAGCAAATTCTTTATTCACATATCAACATTGCAGAAGTATGTTTTTTTTTAAACGTAGCAGAGCCTCACCCACAGACAATACAATATTCCTTGTCAAGGGTCTGAAGGCAAAATTGGTGCACAAGAACCACTAATACTTCAGCAAAATTTGTTTGGCTGTTTTAGGGCCCAGCCATTGTAGCCAGCTCCCAGGGAGGAGTGAACATTGAGGAGATAGCAGAGGAGTATCCAGATGCCATCATCAAGGAAGGCATCGACATCGTGGAAGGTTTGTAGATTTTAAACACACATATAGTGAAGTGAAAATGTGTTCATGCACCTGTTTTGCCCTCCCCTTCACTTGCTGATAAAGCCAAATAAAGTAAACTAGAAGAAAATTAAGAAAATTTAGCTTTATTTCTGTAGATATTGCAACAAGATTCACTCCTGTTATATGCTCAGAATAAAGAAAGATCAATTGAATTATTGATAATGAAAAATCACTTGTAAACTCTTTACAGCAGAATTACAGTTTAATAGTATAGAAACTGTACTAGAAGCTTTACTTTATTTACTTTATTGTCGTCAGAATTCAATATTTTGTATGCGGTTGTACAAACTGTAATTGAATCAATTATTCTACACAAAACAATTAAAAAACTTAAAACATTGAAATGTATATCCAGTTATACTAACTGGATGTTGTTTTAACCAAGGTGCCAGCTGTTTCCATGAATTGGGTCTCTGACTGACCATGAAAATACATGTACCTCAAGTTAGCCAAAGAAAAAAGCCTTGAAATGTAGATGCATATAAACATGTTTCTTCACACTAACCTGTTTCTCAGGGTTGTCAATTGATCAAGCCCTGAGAGTAGCAGAGAGAATGAAGTTTAATCCCAAACTACAAAGAGAGGTATGGTACTTATCATCCCATTCATGGGAGGGGTGGTTCTTTATTGGTATAGTGTACTGGAGCAGCAGAGAATTGTAGCCAAGTATCCAACCTATTCCTCTTCCAGTTTGCTTCTCAGATTGCTTCCGTGACAATTACTTAGTCTGGCGCCCATTGAAAGAGAAACGATTGGCACTTACCTAGATCTTTAGGTATATGCCTTAGGTATAAGCAAGAGCTCTGATTGGTTTTCCGTCCAGTCCAAGGTCCAGTATAACAGCACGGTTATGAGCAAATTTCAAGCATGCATTCAGAAATACTATGATCTTGATAAGACTGATAACTAGATACCAATACTGTAACAATAACAATAACTAAATAAAATATATTGGATACCGAAGATGATAAAAGAAGTAAGGGCCAAATGTTTAAATTGGAAGGGTACCAGTCTATTTGTCAGGGAAGCAATCAGAGGAGCAAAATGGATACCAATGGATGTTGGATACAAATATGAGGCTTAAAGTTGACATCTGAACAAAAAGACTGAATTGATATAATACTTAATAGATTGCTACTCCAGCCACTATACCAACAAAGAACAGTTCCCAACCCTTTTCCTGTGGTCCTACATTTGTAATTCCTTCCTCTGTTGTGTATCTCTGTGTGTGTAGGGCTGAGTATAGACCAAGCCAGAGGTGTAGCTGCCAAGATGAATTTCCAGAAAGAACTTCAGGAGGAGGTGTGGGCTAGACAATACAAGTAGCTGTTCGCATGTTGTTATGTTGTTGTTTTATCAATCTGGTTGATGTCCTAACCCAAGTGCTTGGATGTGGTGATTTTCAAGGCAGTGTCAGAAGTTTTGTGTGTGACGTTTTTTTGTTATGCTATACGTTGACATGTATATGCCTTCAATTTGCAGTCTGATATATGCACAAGTCATTTAGTCTTTGTCAGTTTTCTCATGGTCTTTTATGTTTGCTGAACATCAGTGTGTACTGAGGCAAGCTGTCATTGTTCTTCACTGGCTGATAGTCTGTGTGCCCCCATCCTTTTCAGTGTATTTGTCATGTGTTGAAAGTCTGCCAGTTGTGGTTCTGCATGTATCTGCATTATATATTCAGAAAAAAGTATTCTGCAAACAACATACTGTAAAGCCTGTAATACCTACATATTGAAGCATATTCATTCGTACTTGTACCGATCTTACTCATCCGTGCATGGGTAAAAATGCAGTGGACAAGTTCTGACAAAAACTAGTTATAACATGGGATCATGTCATTTCAACTAACATTCAAATGTGTTCTGACAAAGATACACGCACACATTCAAACGCATCAAACATATACCTATCATGTCTGGATGTTGGTGAAATGACACATTGATCCCCTGTGATGGAAGCAGTTTCTGAGAAGCACATAAGTGTGAACTGATCTACTGAAAAAGACTTGAACAGGTTATAAGTACAATGTATTGTTTGAAAATGATACATGTATGAAGGCAGAGCCTGGCACAGCATGAAGTATCAAACTCAGGTACTGTTTTTTCTTGAACAATCTGGGTTTTTTTTGTATTTCACTACTATTTTTGATGTTTATTTCCTGTAGGCAGCAGAGATGATGGTGAAGATCTATGAGATGTTCAGCAGGACAGACGCCACCATGGTAGAGATCAACCCCATGTCAGAAGACTCCAATGGGAAAGGTGGGACATACACATAGCTCCATACTAGCACCAGGGGTGCCCCTACATACTGTAAATGCAGAAATGTTCGCAGTGGATTAATGTTCATGGTTTTCGCGGTGACCACTTCACCGCAAACTTAAATCCACCGCGAAGATTTTTCTATAATGGTATTAGACTGCAGTCTACGGTGTTACCGCGAACTTAAATCCACCGCGAAAAGTCATTTTTCCAGCTACCGCGAAATTAAATCCCAGCGAACTTAAATGCATTTACAGTACTATGATGTGGACACTTTTGACTTGTTTTCCACAAAATTGATGGTATTGCAAGTGTGCATGTTCTGATGCGATGATTTTTGCAGATTTTCTATTTTGTGCTTTGAGATTTTTATGTCAGTCAGTCGAGTCCTAGGACTTCATTTCACTTACATTTGCAGGACAGGAAATAGACTCATTCAGAAACTGATAGGTCCCTTGTGGCCTCTATGGGGATTAGGAAAGATACAGATTGATATCTTGATAGTTAGTCCTTAGCTCATTTGTGACCCAGAAAGATTCAAAAGCAGGTGCTGAGATTGGTTATTACAAGAACACTGAGGTGTAACTTGTGCTCCTGTCCTGCAGTACTAGTGGGACATGACAGGTGGCACTGCTGCACAGTGCACATTTGATATTTTGATTTGAATGATTGATTCACAGTTTCCCATCCTTCTATTCACAGTTTACTGCATGGATGCCAAGGTGCGTTTTGATGACAACGCAGAGTATCGCCAGAAGGACATCTTCGCCCTGCGGGACTGGTCGCAAGAGGATGAACGTGACATCCAGGCCGCCAAGGCTGATCTCAACTACATCGGCCTGGATGGAAACATCGGCTGCCTTGGTAATAAGGAAAAAAAACTTTATATAGACATCTAAGCACACATAATCAATGATGAACCAGGATTATTGGGTGTTTCGGTAAGAAAAAAAGCGCTCATTTTGGATACTGTTTGTTACTTATAACAGAAGGTAAAGTTTATCTATTTATTTCTATTGTGTGAAATTCTTTTCTGTAGGTACATACATTTGTATGTTCCTACCACATGCCTGCAGTTCTAGTTGTACATCACAGGGGGCACTATCGCACAGTGCAATTTGATTGTGACCTGCATAAGAAGTTGTCACTGAGAATGTTGTCACTGTTTGCTAACATACAACCTATTTTAGGAAATGGTAATACATTGTATACTAAGTAACTGTATTTGTGGATACTAATTTTACATTTCTAAGGCTAACATTTGTAGTAATATCTGAGAAAACATAACTTCTTCCAGTGCTACATCTAGAAAGTATGAGGTACACCATTATGCACTGTAATGTTTTCCTTTCTTTCACATTTTACCTGTTTTTACCTATCTGTACAGTGAATGGGGCAGGGCTTGCCATGGCAACCATGGACATCATCAAGCTCCATGGAGGATCTCCAGCTAACTTCCTGGATGTGGGCGGGGGTGCCACAGCAGCTCAGGTCACAGAGGCATTCAAACTCATCACTTCTGACCCCAATGTGAGTCAGAGTACCTAAAATTTGTTTCTTCATGAGTTATTTTTTGCCTCTGTGAAGGGGAGGTTGTGTTTTCAGTGTCTGTGTGTCTATATCACATGGACAAGGACCCTAATGTAAGTCAAAGTACCACCACAATTTGTTTCCTAGTGAGTTTTTTTTACTTAAATCTCTGTGAAACAGAGGTAGTGTTGGGAGAAAGTTGGGAGAAAGTTTAGCATTGTATCATCATAGTATGGTCTTGATGTTTGATGACAGATACAATGTATAAGCTTGGAGGCAAGGGAGATAAAAGTCAGGCCCCCTATAATGGCTTGTTGTAGTATTGTTTAAAATATCCTTGTTCCTTTTTTACATATTATCAAAAGGCTTTTTTCTGCATACATGTACATGTACTGGTGTCAATATCTTTTTGTTGTACAACAGGGAAATGTATTATGAAAAATCCTGATGAGTAATATCTTCCAATGTACAGGTTCAGGCCATCATGGTGAACATCTTTGGAGGCATCATGCGCTGTGATGTCATCGCTCAGGGGATCATAGAAGCCGCCACAGAGCTGGATCTCAAAGTTCCTATCGTAGTCAGGTTGCAAGGTAGGTGTGAACACAATCACATTGTTTATATTCTTCCTAGTTATTTCTTCTTGGTCACCAATAAGCCAAACAAGCCAATGTTGACATAAAGGCTTTGAATGCAAAACATAGCACTAAAGCTATTTAGTATCGTAAAGTCTTAGACTTAAGAGGGAAAAAATTCCTGTACTGGTGCATGTTGGATTGAAAATTACCTGCATCAGACTCAGACAAGTTTTACCCCCACTATTTTCTTTGCCCACCAAAAACAAATTTTTGAAAAATGTTAACAATGTATTTGGTGATGCTACTTTGAAGAATTCATCCCTTTTCGGGCGAGTACTGGTCGTATGGCACCTTACTGTGACAGTAGTAGTACTGTCATTAGCTGGTTTTATCATGCAGGTTATGCCTACTTGTAGGTGCATCTGCAGATGGTATTTCAAGGAAAGATGGCAGGGGCATCACAGTAGTGACACATGTATTACTGATTTCTCTTTTCCATAGGAACACAAGTAGACGACGCCAAGGCTTTGATTGCTGCCAGTGGCCTGAGAATCCTAGCCTGCGACAACCTAGATGATGCAGCTAAGATGGTATGTCTATCAGAAAGAATTTTCATCTCAAAAATTCTTCAGGGTCCTTATTGGAATTCCTTCTAATAGGATCCTTCCAATATTCTGTTGGATTTTTGCAGAAAATTTGCTGTTCGATTTTATGTAGCATGCCTGGGTACATGTTGTTACTAGTTGATAGTAGTGAAGTAAATAGCTGTCTATTTACCAGTGCAGTAAATTGCAATGGTTGAATGTTTGGGGTTCTCGCAGTAAGGTCTTGTCACAAACTTGTTACACTGTGGCCATGCCCTCTGTCTTCCTACTGCAATTTGTTGTAACTTAACTTGAAATACTTAACATGCCTCCTCTCCTACTAGTACCACTAAATGGAGTCCCTGAAACATAAAGTAATTTCTTACAATTATCTAATGATTTTCCTTTTTTTCTTCCAAATTCAGGCTGTACGATTGTCTACCATTGTGCAACTTGCTAAGCAGACAAAAGTCGATGTGAAGTTTGAGCTACCAACATTCTGAGCACTCTTCCTACCCACCCCTCCAGTCTGTTGGACTGTTCCAGAATGTTGTATGTATGTGTCCGATTTGGGAAATACCAAGTAGAGAATATCAACTTTGTGGGGGGGTTATGAATTTTTTATGTTGGGCTTTGCTGTCAAATGATATGCAAAGTAAGTGAACAAATATATGGAGCCTTTTTGTCTGAGTGAAGTAACGTGTCACAATATACTATGTACCACATACTTATTACATAAAGCTTCGCTTAAGTCTATAAGAGTCAAGATTTTTTGATTATTGGCACAATTATCTGACATGTCTTGACATGTGAATGTCTACTGATAGGTATCTGAATATATACATGATAGGGGAGCAATGTAGCATGTAAAAACACAAGAAAGGTGAATTGTCAACACTAAGGTTTAGAAGAAAACTGTTTTACTTGCTATCATGTTTTCAACAATTGTACATGTAAGAGAAGACCACAATTTATTTGTACGAAATATTTTGTTGTTTTTTGTCGATGAAGGTTAAACAGCCAGTACTAAGATCTGCCAAATAGCAATTATTCAAGCAATTAAATATTTGTTTTTGCCCTTTCTACAGTATTTATACCCAGAAAAACATGTTGGTTGTACAGGTTTGTGTGCTTTTCTGCTCATTCTGGTAATCATTGCAACATGGAATCATGGATCCCATTGCATGCTGGGAGCTGTGGAATTATAGGTAGTGCAAGAACTAAGCAACATCATCTATTATGACGACACGTACATTTATTTGGTGTACTGGATCGGTCTATGTTGCTATGGTGGTATTGTTCTATATCCCCATTGTCTACCCATAGTGCTCTGCACTTTCCAACATGCAATGGGATCTGTGAAAAACATTGCCAGCATCTATGTAACAATGCAGGAACAGAAATGCATTTGGAACAGTAGCACATTGCTATGAGAAAATGTACCATTTATTGCAGCCAGATATACATGTAGCTATCAGTTGTTAAAGAGTACAAGATTTAGTTGAATACAAATTGAATGTACCATGAAACCTTATGAAATTTCTTCAATAGAAGCAGCCCTAAATTAGCTTTGGCATAATGAAATAGCAAAAAGAAGAGTATTCAGTTTGTTTGTTTTTTGTTTACAAAATGTTTGTGTATTACAACTTATATGCTCAGTACGGATTGTTTCTGCTGTAGAAATTTGCCGAATAAACCTGGATATGGAAATATTGTCAAAGGGGACAACACACCATGCCTTATGTTTGACTATGACTTTTACAACAAAGTTAATGATCAAGTGAATCAGATTATAACAAACAAAGGAAATAACGATCAGTAGTTACAATATGAGAATGACAGTAGGTAGCTAACATGTACTTTGCAGTTTATCATCACGTTAACTAGTATCTACACTTAATATAAGCAAAAATCAGAACTAGAGAAGAAGAGAAGTAGTTCCAGCTTGGACTGAAAAACATGTTTGCATACATGTACTAGTAACAATCAAGATTACCTATACCAGACAAGCATTTTCTTTCCCTTAGGTCAAGATTTTTTTTCCGGCTTGTTAAAGATTTCAAGAAGTTTGAATCACATTTGATATGATTTAAAGCTATTTCAAGCATGTCTTATTTTACAGTCAGTATTATCGTCAGGTTTCTAGGAATGGTATCACAGTTTAGCGCACTACAATACTGTTTAGAAGTCACGTGATCCTACACCAATGGCGTTGATCTCCTCATGAAGCAATGCAATATGGGATGCAGTAAGTTCCCGCGTAAAAATCTTCAGGTTACTGAAGGCCGCCGTGGCGTGAAACTGCTCCTTCTGATTGGACCGTCCCAAGACGAGGTTCGTGTTGCCATGGTTTTGGGAGAACCCCGTGGGTCGGCCGAACCCCTGGCCAACCAGGTTACCGTTGACGTAGACTCTCGTTCCCAGGGCGCGCGTCCACGTGAAGGCAAGATGGAACCACGTGTTGTCCGGCACCTCTGACGTGTCGACCCTCCAGGCCAGGTCCTTATGCTTCAGGTACACCGTTAGCACGAACTTGTTGCTCGGGGTGTAACTATACTGGTTCCCCGTGGCGTAGACAGAGAAACCACGGGCGCTACCGGTCTGTCCTCCCGACGAGAGCAAGTAGACGCGACCGTTGTTCGCTTCCTTCGGTATCTTGAGCCAGACGGACACCGTGAACCCCGTCTGTCCACATAACCCGTGGTGAGAGATACACGTGGCGCGGAAGTTTCCTAGATCGATGGACTGTTTCAGGCTGGCGGTGAGAGACACCGCGCAGTGCCGGCCATCGGGACCGGGGATGGTTTGAAGAACGCCGCTGACACGGCCAGGGCGAAGGCCGACGTTGGCGTAGATGGTGTTGGAGCTGCACATGTCCCTACATGGGGCGCGCTGGCGGTCAGTGATGGAACAGCCGCCCGACAGATCCCAGTAGAAGTCGGGATCTGCTCCTGAAAATGATATGAAAAACATTGAACCATGCATCTTGACCTTCATCTAGTTTCTTTCACCACATAGGGTCCTAAAGTTTAGAAAAAAAGTTGTTGGGGAGTTTAAACGTGTATCACTCCTTCCCGAACAAAAATGTTATTCTATTAGCAGCCAAAGATCGTGGTCATACCTTGTCCTGATAGGATAGAAAGAAGAAAAAAACAGCAGTTCTATCAAAAGTATAAAGGAAAGTCGCCAGGGGGCACAAACTTAAATTCTTTATTAAAGACCTTACCGTTTACTGAATTCCATTGCAATCCATAGTTTCTTAAGCTATGCTTTTTAACATGGAATGTCTGTTAAGCTATAATGGATAACCCTCACCGAGAGCGTGTTGCAACAGCGCCACCTGCCGGACCAGAAGAACCATCATGTCCTGCAGTCTGACGTACTCGTTCTCCTGTGATTGGCAGCAGGCCGTGGGACCACAGAGCCCTGTGTACGAGATCGTGTTGTCCTGGGCACGAGCCACGGTAACCATGGTAACAGCTGCAAAGGGGAAGATAGGATTGATCAGGATTAGGTCTTGAGAAAAAAATGTTGTGCTTCCGTTTACATGGCTGACCGACCCCGGAGGTTCGACCCCAAGCAAAGCTTTCTGATCTGTTGTCTAAGAGGTCCACAACGTTTTAGAATCGTTGTCTGGCAATACTTGTGCTTGCATAAGGTATATATCATTTCTGTACAATCAAAAGAACAAGGTTGAAGTATCAGACTGAATGTTCTTATGCTTTTCAGTTTTACTTAAATTGTATTTCTTAGACCAATTCCGAAGAAATCTAAGAATATCCCTTACTTGTTCACGTGATCGGAAACACAACATCAATTTTTTGAGGCCGTATTTTACTCCAGTTGGCATCTAACGAAAGAACGTTTTTCTAAAACTGTCCAAACTCCAAGAAAACACCTGGGGGTGAAACATTCTGATCCTAACCCTGACCGGCTTTTAGCTTTTAGAACGATATGTGGACATAAACCAGCTGGCTAACTCTAAGTTACTGAACTCTAAAATGCAAGGTCAATTGGGAGTGGCACTTACAAGGAAAGATAAACTTTGAACCCTGAGGTATTCGTGGTCTGTTGTTTTAACGGAACACCTACGGGGTGCCTGCGGGTATTTTTGGTACTTTGAAACTGTAGATCGAGGATATATATATAAGCATGTACCTTTCAGTTTGCACGCAAACTAAGTCTGCTTTGGTGAATGTGATACCATTTAGTACATGTATGACTGCATAGAAAAGCTAAAAGACCACCTTGTTCAGCCCCAATCCGACACGGTGCGAGGGTCGCATTTGTAATTTCGGAAGAGGACTTAATCTCCAACCAGATCCACGGTGGCGTAATATGGTATCATACCCACCGATGCCCGTTTGACTCCCTTTGGCCGACTACACTCCTTGGCCAGCTTTGATACTATCTTATGGCACCGTAGGATCTGCTTTGAGATTAAAGGGGACTGACTTCATGTGTATGGGAAGCTTTAGGGCGTCGAACTTTAGCCTGGATACCAGTCCACGGCCCGATTTCAATAATACCTATCAGGGGTAGATATAGTAAAATTTCCTTGGGGGCATGTTGACCCTTGAGCTGAGGAATTGGGCTGTATAGGCTCTGGAAACAGTTTGGCATCCAGGCTATGTTGTAACAAATTTTCTTTGGGGACATGTTGGTCCTAGAGACGAGGAGCCTTTGGGCTTTATAGGACCTGAAAACAGCCTGACGTCCAGGCTAGTCAGACTTCTGCACGGTAAAACAATCCAGCACACATGTCAAAAAGATCAGGGATGACCCGGTGGACATATGCTTAGCTGAAAACATGTTAACACGAACCATAGCGATGCTGCCCTTTTACTACTTCCAGCTACTTAGAACAAGTCTCTACCTAAATTGAGAATGACATCTTTGCCTTGAAGGCATTGTCTGTGAACTCGTTTATCTATTTCGGGAACTGACACTAGTTCACCCCAACCGCCACAGACTTGAGTTTTATTGAACCGTATTGTATGTTAGACGAAGTAGTTCATTCAATGTAATAAGAGACAATGAACAAATCTTAATTCACAACGGCTTGCTCTGAGAGTATGTTTCCAATACAACATGGCCGTTGGAGAGGGGAAAGGGTAGGTAGTTCCCTAGCCCGTTTTGATATCGTCGGTCCACGGCCCAGACGGCACGGCACGAAAAACGTTATTTAAGCGTGCTGAAACCATGCGTAATGTTGACGTATTTTCCTTCTTTACGGATCTATACACCACTTATACGAGTACGTAAATATTGCATTTAAGTGGTCTTTCCATAGGTCCGTGTTAGTCCTTATTTTCCGGTTTTCCCGTTGTCTTTCAGCAGCTTAAAGATGTCGTAAATGATTTTTAAACCCCCCTTAAAGCTTGTTTAAAGTTCACGTTTATTTGATCTAAAGCCTCTTTACGTCTCATATACGTGTGCATTAAGAGGATTATAACGTGTGTTTAGGTGCCTTTTCAGCAGCTTAAAGTTGCCATAAATACCTATTAAAACGCTCTTAAGACATGTTTAAACTTCACGTTTATTTGATCTAAAGGCTCTTTACGTCTCATATACGTGTGCATTAACATGATTTAATGTGTCTATATTGTTCTTTTTAGCAGCTAAAAGATGTCATAAATACGTACTAAAACACCCTTAAAACAAGTTTAAAGTTCCCTCTCTACTTTTAATATACGTATGCATTAAGGTGATTATAAGGTGTGGATAAGTGCCATTTTAGCAGAATAATCATAAGCACATTTGAAAGCAAGAAAATACAATGGATGAAACTTTGAAATTTTATTGAATCACGAGAAAATATTACATGAAAAAGTGAAAAAAAACTACAGCCTACTAGGTATTCGTGGCCTTTTATTCTGATGTAGTCGGCAGTTGAAGCAATCACAACGGCTGTGTAATTCCGTGCAGTAGTCCACAGTTCCATTTCCAGTGTCGGGTGAAGCGTCTCGGCGTAAGTTAAAAGGAGCACACATGTACAGTTCCATCTGGTCACCACATGAATAAGAATCCGGTAAGATCTAGAGTAGTGGCCGATATGACTCGTGTTGTTGGATGGTCTTGGATTCTGTGGACGCGAAACATGTTCAGCTTGCAGTCTCGGCTTCTATTAATCCGGATGGTACAAGTGCCGTGATTTCCCATTCTGTGTAGATTTCCAACAGCATCAACTTGTACAGAATGATAGCCATCTCCTATCTTTGCGTCAAATTCCGTCACCGGGGGTCCTAGGCTGTAAAAGCAGTGTCGCGGCCACAACTTGCGGGTTAGAACAGGTCCAAACCTTCTTCAATACTTCTTTTCAAATGAACGCTTGGAAAATAACCGCCCCTTCTCGTATGGCAGGTAAATTTGAATACCCCACTCTTTTCTGCCATTGGATACATCCTATCACATGGCACAGCTATGCCACATACGGATCCGGAGGCACCCGCCCCATGCCGAATCAACGCTGAATAAATTTACATCTAGCCTGCCAACGCATATCAGATTATCCCCATAACCAAAACAAACACGGGCAACACGAGAAGTCACTGCCTGTGTGCCCGGACTGTTGACTATTCTTTCTCGACGCTTGCTTGTAAAGAAATTTTTAAAAATCGTACATTTACTTGCATTAAGAACTGCTCGCCGATAATAGTAAGAAATACATAGAGAAAGCACCACTCACTACACAAAACGCTATATCTACTCTCCAAGGTTAAGCAGAGGTTGAATCGCGCAGATATAGTCTTGGTTGTCCATCGTAGTCGATGATGACTAGTAGTAGTCGGAAAAATTACACGGGCGCTGGTGTAATTTTTGACTACTACAGTACCTATCTGCGCGATTCAACCTCTGCCTGGAGAATACGCTATATCTACTACATCCTTATTCTTCAAGCAGAAGTTGAGTCGCTGAGAATTTAATAGTAGAAATCGGGTATCTACCGGCTCTTAACTCAAGGGTCAACTTGCCGCCTGAGTTAGACCCTGGAAATTCAGAACATATATGCAGTATATTAGAATGAAAGGGTCTCCTCCTGTTCGCATAAACTGCGCTTCAAACATGCCGTATGTTCAGCAGAAACTTTTGAGACGGTATAAGCCAAGTGCCCCCTGTTCGCTTAAACTGCCGGATTCAAAGATTAAATATGCCGTATGTTCATCAGAAATGCACAACATTTCATATACGCAACATATAAGCTAAACGGGGGAGGTCTCCCCTAGTTCGCTTAAACTACACGGATTCAAGGATTAAACCTGCATTATGTTATCCAGAAATACGCAATATTTCATATACGTTTGGGCAACATATAAGCTAAACGGGGGAGGTCTCCCCTAGTTCGCTTAAACTGCGCGGATTCAAAGATGGAACATGTATGTTCAACAGAAATACGCAATATTTCATATACGTTTTGGCAACATATAAGCTTAACGGGGGAGGTCTCCCCTAGTTCGCTTAAACTGCGCGGATTCAAAGATGAAACATGCGTTATGTTATCCAGAAATACGCAATATTTCATATACATCTTGGCAATATATAAGCTAAACGGGGGAGGTCTCCCCTAGTTCGCTTAAACTGCGTGGATTCAAAGATTAAACAAGCATTATGTTATCCAGAAATACGCAATATTTCATATACGTTTTGGCAACATATAAGCTTAACGGGGGAGGTCTCCCCTAGTTCGCTTAAACTGCGCGGATTCAAAGATGGAACATGTATGTTCAACAGAAATACGCAATATTTCATATACGTTTTGGCAACATATAAGCTTAACGGGGGAGGTCTCCCCTAGTTCGCTTAAACTGCGCGGATTCAAAGATGAAACATGCATTATGTTATCCAGAAATACGCAATATTTCATATACATCTTGGCAATATATAAGCTAAACGGGGGAGGTTTTCCCTAGTACGCTTAAACTGCGCGGATTCAAAGATTAAACATGCATTATGTTATCCAGAAATACGCAATATTTCATATACGTTTTGGCAACATATAAGCTAAACGGGGGAGGTCTCCCCTAGTACGCTTAAACTGCGCGGATTCAAAGATTAAACATGCATTATGTTATCCAGAAATACGCAATATTTCATATACGTTTTGGTAACATATAAGCTAAACGGGGGAGGTCACCCCTAGTTCGCTTAAACTGCGCGGATTCAAAGATTAAACATGTCGTATTTTCAACAGAAATACGCAATATTTCATATACGTTTTGGCAACATATAAGCTAAACGGGGGAGGTCTCCCCTAATTCGCTTAAACTGCGCGGATTCAAAGATTAAACATGTCGTATGTTCAACAGAAATACGCAATATTTCATATACATTCTAGCAACATATAAGCTAAACGGGGGAAGTCTCCCCTAGTTCGCTTAAACTGCGCGGATTCAAAGATGAAACATGTCGTATGTTCAAAAGAAAGACGCAATATTTCACATATGTTTTGGCAACATATAAGCTAAACGGGGGAGGTCACCCCTAGTTCGCTTAAACTGCGCGGATTCAAAGATTAAACATGTCGTATGTTCAACAGAAATACGCAATATTTCATATACATTCTGACAACATATAAGCTAAACGGGGGAGGTCTCCCATTGTTCGCTTAAACTGCGCGGATTCAAAGATTAAACATGTCGTATGTTTTCCAGAAATACGCAATATTTCATATACGTCTTGGCAACATATAAGCTAAACAAGCTAGGTCTCCCCTTCTTTGCGAAATACATTATATATGCCGTATATTCAACAGCAAAACGCAACATTCTATATAACGTAAGGGAGCGCATATATATAAGCTAAACGTGAGAGGTCTACTCTGTTCGAACTTAACCTTGCGCACAGAAAGAATTAATACGTCAGATGCTTTCGGAAAAGCTAAAAAACACAGATGATTATTGTATTTGACTTTGCTAAGGTATTAACAAAACATTTTGTACCAGAAAACGCAATTGTAAGTTTTGAATGTAAATCTTGCAACTGTTATAAAACAGATGACGCAATGCTTTATTTAACACATAAATAGCCAAGGTAAGTCTGGTAAACAAATATTTTGTAACAGAGAAACGGCATTTGTCAGTTTTAACAGAAAATATTACCAAAGTGGTAAAACAGTAAAACGGATTATTTTCTAAAACTATTTGAGACATTTAAGTTGTATTTTTGTCATACTAAAATGCATTCAAAATTCTCGTAAAGAAACACGACACATTAAGCTACATTTACACACTCTGAAATCTTACGTAAAGGCCAGATGTATGTTTCCGATGCCTTTAATAGATCTTAAAATCTGCTGAAATATTTCTCCGCCTTTAAGGGCTTTATACGTATCTCTGAAACGTTGCTTAAATAGTTGTTTTCGTGCTGTGCGGAGCTTGTTACTTGAAACTTAAAGGCCGAGCCCATCCCTCTTTTTCTATCGCATTTTACCTCTCCAGCCGAAGCTAGGTATCACACTTGAGTGAGGTGAGGAAAGCCGTTTAAAGTGCATTTCCCAAGGTATAACCACGGTGGCATGTCAGGGGATTCGAACTCAAGACCTCTGGGTTCTGGTCCAAACATCCTAACTACCACACCAACGCGACGCCACGCTACGTAGAGGGAAACGACTGGACGTGTGTTGAAGTTCACCGGTAGCCTTCCCATGTATTTATCCCTGTTACAGGCGGGTAAGTCCGACCCTGAGCTCGCCCCGGAGCCGGGCTGGATGAGAGCCCTGATCCCTGACTTACTTCTGGCGACTGCCGGCCTGACAACACTGCGGTAATGCTGACAACACTGCGGTAATGAATAGTCCTGGGGTTTGGGTGGGATTAAGACTTGCCACGCTTCGATGACTTTGAAAACACACCGTGGCTAATGGAACGTTTCCAGTCCGTTCTGTGTGGTAAAACATAGTCGGCTTCCTTACCCTAGGGTCAAGGGGACGTTGTGTAAGGCGAAGGACAGAATCGTTGTTTTTTGTTGTTTGAAAATGCAGGGACGTGAATTAAGTGCCGAATTTGACGAATGAGAAAGCCGGATTAGCAAATTGCCATACAAGTACTTTTATCTATTTACCTACATGTATCTACTATTACTAGTCTTCTTCTGTCCTTTTGACTAGTACTAGTAGTTTCTAGATTTATCTATCTATTTGCCTAGTACTATCTATCCATCCATCCATCCATCCATCCATCGACAGATAGATAGACAAATAGATAGATAGATAGATTTCCAGTTTTCCAACAACCCTGTCACAAGGGACTTTTATATATTTAAACGCTACCAGAAGGTAAAATCTTTATCGGCTTGGTATCTTTATAATATCAAATTTATCATTCATCATCACCGTAATTTCGGCCAGGAATATCAGTTGATAAAACCTTACCCAGTGTGGGAAACGATTTCCATCTGTCCTATGGCATCGTGTGGTCAACTGGTAAGTTGTAGTCCCGGTGAAAATGGAGAGGGGGGTCCGTCTACCGACGAAGACTGCACGGTTTTAAGTAACTTTTAACTTAAATAATCTGAAAGAACTGATCATCTAATGCAACTTATTATAAGCGTATCCTGGCGAGGTTCGCACCTATGTCCTTTGACTGTTTGTTGGCAATCTCAGATCCCGAATTCATGGCCAATGCCTGAAATTATTTGTATTGTCGAGTTTTGTTGTTGTTGCTGGTTTTCAACAAATGTCAAGAGACGAACAGGCTGTGAGAAAAGAAGTATGACTAAATCTGATTCTTTGCCCTGATAGCTTTGAGTATCGTCGTACGTGCCAAACTCGATTGAATCATTAGCTAATATAGACTTTGATGTTGTGAAAAGGTTGACAAACCTTGACTTTGCTACGTTATCAGGATACTCCCGCGTACTTACTTTAACGACTTTCTGGTTCATGTAAACATTATTGTCATTGAGCGAGAGATAAAAGAACAGAGTCGCCTACTGTAAATGCAGAAACGTTCGCGGTGGTTTAATGTTCGCGGTTTTTGTGGTGGCCACTTCACCGCGAACTTAAAACCACCGCAAATATTTATCCATTATAGTAAGTGACTGAAGTCTATAACGCTACCGCGAAGTTAAAAACACCGCGAACACTCCATTTTCCCGCTACCGCGAAAGCAAATCACCACGAACTTAAATGCATTTACAGTACATATCTGACAAGTGAGTATCTTGTTTGTCTGAGCTAGATAGCCCTTCGGATATAACAGCCAAGATGAGTAATGACCATGACAATCCGTTTTGTCACTATCTTGTAATCGTAGTCACAACATGTTTTGCTGAGTCACTCCGACTTTAGCCAGATGGACGTCTGAGACGTCAGAGATTTTGGCAAAGCTCGATCACTTCGACGCCTAAAGATGTATCTCACTGCACTTGGGACATCGGTGCGGCACTGTGGGGTTTGTTCACTGCGACACTGTTGTGTCATTTTCGCCGATTGTTATCAATAAATTTAGATATTGCGTAATACGTAAAAGTTTGACTTGGAAGATGGAAAAAAAACACAAATCGTATGAAAATTCGTTCATTATCTCTGAAATTCGTTGAGTAATCTTTCGAACCCCGTAGTGCCGCACAGGTGCTCCAAGTGCAGTGAGATACCACCTTTAGGCACCAAATCTCAGTACGAAAAAGAACCAATCACACGTGTCGAGAAATGTAGACGTGACAGGGTTCGCTTGCCGCTGAAAACGCGAACCTTGGCGAGTCGTTGAGAATGACTGCTCTACCTCTCTTCTATTACTCTCCAAGCAGAAGTTGAGTCGCGTAGATATAGTAGAAGTCGGAAAAATTACACGGACAGCTACTAACGTTATATCTACGAGACTCAATCTCTGCTTGGAGAGTATCTTCCATGACCTTATCCTGAGATATTCATTGAATGAAAGTATCCCCGGCCTGGGGTTATTTGATACACCTAAACACTACCACTATAAACATATCAACATGCAGCTAAGTGTTAGCATTCATCTTGTCCCTGTGTCCAAAAGGAATCAGGAGACATGCCTTATTGATTTCACCCACAGAGCGTGACCACAAGCATGGCGAGGACATTGCCCTTGCCTGTAGCACTATCAGTGTGATATAATGCACATGTCGTCTTTGTGACAGCTATAACGTTACCTTCGTTCAAGGTCGTCAGCACAAGTAACAAGTAACAAAGTAAAGAGAGTTCCAGTGCGAGGTTGTCTATTTCAATGAGAAGGATAAAGAAAAGGATCCAGTTTTAGCTCACTGAAGAGCTAGTCTTTCACTGGTCGTTACAGGGAGGGCAGATGGTATGTACAAGTTCATTGTACCGGAGAAATTCCCCCAAGCTCTTTTCGACACAATGTACAGTGGACCACGGCTTAACGTTCCATCCTACGGACTGCAGTAAGAAGAGAGTAAGACAACTGGAGCCGCACAGTTCAAGTTTCTGAACTCTTCCAAAGGTACCTTTTGTCCGGCAGCAAGGATGCGTGGCTGTGTTTTCTGTCTCTACTTGGTGACCTTGTCTAAGGTTTTAACCCGAAACATCACACTAAACCGTGTTCAGTATACGTACCTCGGGAAGGAATGTTGTCGGAAGGCTCTCATGTGAAACCGGGGCTCAGGATTAGGGTTAAGTATAAGTTTGCACGCAGTTTGATGTTGTTCAAGGCCCGTGTAAAGGATCGTTTGCATTGGGGTAGTCTTCAAACTACCATCAGTGTTTTAATCCGTTAACTGTTAGTCTAACTTATCAACGCAACTATGAATAGTATCCAATTGTTACTTAAAAAAAAAAAAGATGAAGACATGAAGAGACAATAAATTGTCAAAGGAAAGAAAGGAGATTGAGGTTCAGGTTTACAAGCTATTCTTATAACATACCCACTCCTGTACTCGGACACGTTTATAAGGATTTGGGATGACCCAGTGTATAGGAAGAGAGGGTCAACCGTCTGTCTCCACATAGAAAAGAACCCAACACACGTATGGAGAAGAGTAGGGGTAACAGCCACAGTGAAGCCGAGCACATGCCACATGTATTACTAGCTACTTAAAAAAACGCCATGCTTCATCTAAATTGAGAGTGAGTAAGATGAACTATGAAGCACTCAGTGTCTTTAATTTCGTGCTCACTTGGCAAAAATACGGCTTGCTGTAATGAATATATGATGGATTCAACAAAAGCTGTCACATTGTTTTTGTCAGCCTCTTACTCCTACGACCTTGTGTGGGCTGCCCTTGTGGTTTTGTTAGAGTTTCGTCACCAAGATCGCTCAATGTCAACGTGGTAGAAACTTGATGCCAAAATAAGCTTGGTAAAATCAAGATACAGAATACAAACGTGTAGGTTATGTCACGGCACTAAATTCCTTTCCCTTTTGTAATTTGAAAGTAAACTCCTTTGAGTGTGACCTCAAGTCTGCAAACTCGCCAGGATCCACAATTTATATACAGCGATATGATTTTCTCTCTATAAAATCAAGGAGGTTATAACCTCCTTGATAAAATCAATCAGTGGTCATGTTCAAAACACTCAGACCATGAGTAATTGTGTATCGTGACTTCTATTTCTGACATGAGAATGCTACTTTGGTTTTAACATCATTTTAAATGTGATGACAATGAGATTTGTAACTTTTCGGCAGTGTTAGGTGCAGACTGCTCGCTTCACTCCGCACCCCTGACACATTGGCAGCTGGTGTATTATTGAACGGGAAGGTCTTGTCAAGCTCATCAATCTTCAAGCAGATGTAAGGGGTCTGCTGTTCTTTTTTTTCATGGCGTCTTGGAGATTGTTCTAGTAGTCTGCGCTGTCTCTGACAATGCGTAGATCCGAAAACGCAAAAAAGCGTGCCATAAATACACGAACAAAACTAGAGCAATCTGCTAGGGGGCCCATACGACGTACATACAACACGTTTTCCTTACGCTACAAGCTATTTGCCACCAAAAAGTCACGACCATAGCACGTCCAGGTCAAAGATAGAAAAAACGGAATTTCTTCTGCAGTACTAAGGCCCCATATCGGGTGGGGTGGGGGTGGGGTGCAAAATTGACCTTGAACTTCGTCGTTCCAACACCTACTTACATACTAAATATCATCATAATCCATCCTGAAGTTCTTGAGTACAAAAAATATGCTGACTACAAAAATCCAGAAACACAAACAGACAGACATAGAGACAAACAGACAGATACACCCAAAATTAAGTCTCCATTTTCTATGGAGATAACAAAAAGCATCCTCCAACGTCTTCTTGGAACGAATTTCCCATTCAGACAGAGCGCTACGCTTGCTGTGCAAGAGTGCACCACAACAATTCGCCGCATTAGATCAGGGTCAGCGCGGCCCTGTGGGGCGGGCTCGTGGGAGAGAACAGTCGGAATTTACTCCGGCGACTCCCGCTCATTTGTCTGCCTCTCAGCTGTCACTCTAAGTACATCCACTCTGACAGGCCTTGCTACCTACTTTAGGCCCCCTTTCCACTAGACGGCGATCGCGCTGCGCTCTCACTGCGACCTGAATAGGGTATGTGTAACCTTCACTTTCACACTGGGTATATCATACAAAACGTAAAAGTGTGACTGAGAAGATAACAAAACCCACAAAGTATAAAAAGATTCGTTTCGTTCCTTTACAATTCGCTGCGAGATATGTCAAATTATAGGTCGCAGAGAGAGCGTGGCGAGAGCGCCGTCCTAGTGGAATGGGGCCTAAGGTCGGCATTGATCAGTGGAACTTGAGCACACGAAAGTCGCCTTGTATACTGATGAAGTACAACTACGCATTTTTGTTTGCGACGGAGTACCCTGGCCACTCCCGCTCGATTCGTTTCCTCTCATCAGTTGTCACTCTAAGTACATCCGCTTTGACAGGCCCTGCTACCTAAGGTCAAGATTAATCACCTTATAGAGCACACGGAAGTCGTCTTGTATATTGATGAAGCACAACTGAGCATTTCTGATGGCGATGGAGTAAAAGTTATTTGCCTCCATTTCCACTTAAACGGCGAATGTTGTGCGACCAAAACTTCAGTTACTACTCATAGTCTCCAAGCACACTTGTCAGGTGGATTACAAAAGAGAAGAATTTGGCCAAATAGGGACACGTGAAAAGTTACTATGGGATCTCAGTCAGTCTTTTGCAGTCTATCCAGCTATCGCCGGTCGGTCCGTTCATTTCTTGGCCAATTAACTCCTAGACTTTTATTCCTAACTTGGCCAGAGTCCCCTATTTATATTCGGCTAAGCTGGAGTCTGTCAGAGACTAGGCCTCCCAACAATTTTCGTCAATGATCGGAGAGGCCGGTGGAGGAGGCTAGATCACAGGTAGCACAGACAACAGGAAGTGTATCTTGTACGTTGTACAAGGTCTTTCGCATCGGTGCCAATTGAACTATTAGTCACTCACCGCTCTTTACTGGCGGCTGGTCATCTTTTGATAACTTCAATTATCCAACCAGTGACAAGTGGTTGTTGTAGACATGACACATGACCTGTTATTTCCTAATCTTCAAGCAGATGTGAGGTGTAACTCTATAATGTCGTAACTTTTTCAGACAGCTATCTACACAAATAGAGGAGCCAGTCAGAAAACGCCACGACCCTAACATTTGCTTGGTTTTCTGACTGTCATCTCTATTTGCGTAGATAGCTGTCAGAAAAAAAAGTTACAACCTTATACAAACACCTGACAGCTGACAAGCTATCTACGTAAACAGTGAAGCCAGTCAGAAGACACCAAGACCCGAACCTCTGCTTGAAGATGAGCAATTTCCTTAGAAGCTGCTCAGTCGTACTGAAAATGTAACGGGAATCCGTCTAGACTACGGGAACCGTACGAGTTGTAAAATAGTCGACTGCCGGATATTACTATTGTCCTTTAATAGCGGAAAGTTTAACAATACGTAAACGACAATGGGACATACAGCAGGCCTCATACTTAGTTGACAATTTGTTGAAAGATGAATTGAGCAAGTGAGTCTGAAGAAGTGTCACTTTTGACCCCAGCGTGCCATACGATAACTGTTCTAAACATTTGGACTTGTTGTACGTAGTGTGGCAATATGGCATGGGTTTAAACGCGTAGTTTGTCGCTCTCCCATACAACCAATTTACATGATTAAGGCAACTACAGATTTTATTTTCGTTCTC
The DNA here is from genome assembly GCA_019207045.1 of Branchiostoma floridae x Branchiostoma belcheri. Classification (NCBI taxonomy): domain Eukaryota; kingdom Metazoa; phylum Chordata; class Leptocardii; order Amphioxiformes; family Branchiostomatidae; genus Branchiostoma; species Branchiostoma floridae x Branchiostoma belcheri. The sequence goes on along the minus strand of CM033035.1, from coordinate 4,819,174 downwards.
CCTCACTGTACTTGTACATGTGTGCGCGTATGTGTGTGTGCGCGCGTATGTGTGTGTGTGTGTGTGCACGTGTGTTTGTGTATGTGTGTTTGTGTGTATGTGTGTGTGACTGTGTCTCTGCCCCCTCCCGTTTATCACAGAAAGGTACCAAAGGCGTAACGTTACGTACCTTGTATGACGAGAGCCACAAGTGGCGACAACAATCCTCCCTTCAAACACCGCACCATACTTGATAACTTGTCAGCGAAGGTTTTCTACACACAAAACAAATGTTCACACCCGGTCTCTCCACTTCTCCCTGTCACCACTCGCGTCCGGGAGGCTCGCCTGTAGCTGCAGTCTGATCGGCCCGAGCAGCCGACTTCGGCAATTTATGGGAAACAAGTGGGGCCGCTATTTCCGGTCGCAACAGGTTTGATCTTGGAGGTACTCGTCTGATCCTGATACTAGCTGGTTCTATTGTTGTGATCTTGACAGGACCTTCTCGGTTTGTTACGTTAAGTTACCATAACCACTTCCTTTACCTGCCGTCCCCGATCCGGGCCAAGGCACTTCCTGTTTAGCATGGGCCGTGGGGTATTCACGAAGAAAAGACGGCCTTGTCAGGCGGTTGCTACTAGCCTGGTAACCATTCTTCGCGGGCCGGCTTTATATACTAGTAATAGGCGTGTTTTATCGGATACAGTCTTTGATACTAAGGCATATCTTATGCAGTGAATAGAGTATCCAAAGTATCGAAAGCCCATTAATTTCTGACCTTATATGATCTTTTCAAACGGCCTTTCTCGCTTCTGCCGCTCCGAAAATAGAGAAATCCCTTTAAACATTACACGTTGTGGCTCGCTACTAGTGGCTCATACACTAAGTATTTATTGACCTTGATCCTGTAGTAGGGTTTCCATTCAAGTATTTTTAGGTTATGATATATTGGGTTACACACCAGTCGCTGTCAGTCTCCCAATACATCTGTATCAGTGTTTAGCCTGTATAACCGACCTTCGCCGTAACACATTTAGCTTCGTAGGCACGCGATAGTTCTAATACACGGAACGATCGACCTGTCACACCTAACCTTTGCACATCCCGTTGTAAGCGTTATTTAAAGCTCGAGATCTCAAGAAAAGATTAAGAGGATGTGTCCGCTTGACGCTTTGGGGCAATGACTTCCAATCCGAAATAGATGATCACAGGTCTGTGGAAATACGAGCTTAATTTTTTTTTTTATAACCTGAATCCTGAGTTGGATACCCAACCCATTAAAATCACCATAAACCTAATGCTCCTAAACCAAAGGACTCAGTCAGATTAATTGAAACCAACCTAGTTAGAATTCTCGGTGTGCTCTATATAACTAGCCGGGTGGTTAATCATAACACTGTCCGCAGCCGAAGATTCCGTTTGGCAGGTCACGTGGTGCGCCATGAGGAAATGGCAGGAGAGGTCTTGCTTTGGGAACCAAACGAGCCGCGCAGGCGTGGCCGCCCTTCGGTCACACTCAGGAAGCCACTGCTGGAGGACACAGGCTTGGACTAGTAGTTGGAGGCCGGCGAGCTCCGTTCGATCATGCTGGACATGAATATGTGGAGACGATGGTGTCACCTCCCCGAGGATGAACTGAACCAGAACTGTAACCACCATAGAGGTGCCGACAAGCTCACCATGCTATGGTTACCTGACTCTTAAACTTCGCCGAGCCCGCTGGTGCTTCGGCTGTTCTCTGTGACAGAAGTATGGGTACCGGGTGTAGTTAATAATATGGTCACTAGATGGCTCTCATCATCAGACCATCACTTGCGCTCTCACTGGAGGCTTTTCGTTCAATGGCCTTGTAAAGAAACAATAACGTTTCTCAAGGTCCTGGCCAGCTGGATCTATGATGTTCTCTGGAGCAGCGGCGTTAATTAAGCTTCTATTCGTTTTGACAAAACTCACTTAGGAAAAAATGACAGGGACTATAATAAATTATCATTTTCACTCTCCAATTTAAGCAGAAGTTCGCGTATGCTGGTTTCTGACGTGTGTGACTCATTTTCGTCGGGCTGTCTATTTTTTATCGTTTTCTTTCTGTCCGCCAGCTAAAACACGTCAAAACCAACCGGAGCCGAACCTCTGCTTGGAGAGTTTATTGTTTATTTGTTTATTCAAAAGATCTCCATTAGTGAGTACAATGTGAACACTGTGCAACACTAGTCTTCCTGGATTCATTAGACAATGACGTTACATAAAACAGCACATAACATTGAGACTATTTACTCCTTAACATCACTTATACCTAAAGATACACTAACACTTAAAGCATATACTAACCCTTGGTGAGTATGACTATATTCGTCACTTCGCACACTGCGCACGCTCCAAGTGACGTCATCTCAGATCCCAGACGTTAATGAGTCGGTCCAGGCGTGTCTCCACACACCCGCTGCAAGGAGCTCGGCTAAAACTGTTGGTATGATTTTGGATTGGTGGTACCACTTGTATAGCCTTAGAGAATTAAACATAAGGTATTAGCAGGCCGACACACTGACTTTGCGGCGTAATAGCTTAAAGGTATTGTGTTTTCGTTACTGTTTTCTGTTGGTCTTTCTTGTTTTGGGTATTGCTCGAGGCTAGGAATACCTTTGTGCACAAATTGATACAATTTGTACTAAATATTGCTTCCTTGGTGCCAGGGCATGGGGAATTTTTGTGCTGGTGTGTTACGCCGAACGGCGGTTATACCGGCTATATAGATACAGATACATATACATATTTTCTAGCCGTTTCATTTCTTCTATCGTTCTGTCAAAACACCCACATAAGGGAACTCCTCCAGTAAGCTACGTTATGACACAGCATTAGGAACTTTTAATAAAAAGCGTGATTTCAAAACCCATAACCGTAAGTTTTAGTTTGTTTAGCATTTTATTTCGAGTTAGACAAAGGTAGATGACGTGTCAAGAAAAAATCTGTTGTATAAAGATTTCTTCAGGCAGATTAGTCTACCTGTATTTCGGTACTTGTAAGCGTAAATCAGCAAGAAAATATGCAAGGCCGGGTTTGGTCAAGCCGACCCCTGCTTTCAACATTAGAAGAGCTACTGATTACTTTGTTTTACCTTCGCCAAGACGGTTGTGTTTTCTGTATCTGTATCTATACAGCCAGTTTAACCACCCATCGACGAAACGCATCAGCTTCTGTAACTGTATATAATAGTATATGCCAGGGCAGGAGGGTATGGAGAATTTCGTTCACTTCTTCCGGCGTTTGTCAAAACATCCACATAAGTGAACTCCTCCAGTAAACTACGTCACAGTAATGGCACTATATTACGAGCTTTTAAAAAGCGTGCTTTCATAGCCCATAGCTATACGTTTTAGTTTGTTTACCATTCTAGTCTGAGTTAGACAAAGGTTGATGACTTATCAAGAAGAAAATCTGTTGTATAAAGATTTCTAAAGTCAGATTAGTCTACAGTGTTTTGGTACTTGTAAGCTTAACGATCAGTAAGGAAATATACGAGGCCGGCTTTGATCAAGCCGACTCCTGCTTTCAACATTAGAACAGCTACTGATTACTTCTTTTATACCTCGCCAAGACGGTAATGTTTTCTGCATCTGTATCTATAGCCAGTATAACCACCCTTCGACGAAACGCATCAGCTTCTGTAAATGTATATATAGCTGGTACACATACACCCTTCGACATAACACACCTACTTTGAAATCACATGGCGTGACAGCAGCTTTTTCCTCAGTGTTTGTGTGTGTGTGTGTGTGTTATGTGTGTGTATGTGTTTGTGTGTGTGCGTGTGTGTGTGTGTGTGTGTGTGTGTGTGTGTGTGTGTGTGAGTGAGTGTTTGACTTCTTATCTAAAGGCAGCGTTTAATGAACTGTCCCACGTCGTGCATCATGCGTGGGCTTTGAGTCTTTTGGTGATCAGGAAACGATAAAAGCTTTTGACATTGTTACAACTGTGTGGCATTATCAGCTTCTTTCGTTTTCGTGGTAAGTACACTTGCTAACGTTAATTTCATTTTCAACTGCATTCATTGATTATGAACAATGTAGGAAATTAATAGCCACATAATTTTCAGAAGATGGTTATTATACAAAGGTCCTAACCTACCGAACTTACACCTAAAGATGTTCTTCTCCCCCTTAGTGACGATCTGTTTTCTAATAACTGCAACTGAAAAGCTTGATATTTCCTGCAGGGGACAAAATACTGCAAATGCATTTAAGTTCGCGGGGATTTAATTTCGCGGTAGCGGGAGAAATGACTTTTCGCGACCACCGCGAAAACCGCGAACATTAAACCACCGCGAAAGTTTCTGCATTTACAGTATACTATATTCCCATCATGTGACTCTATGTCCTTCTCGTTTTTATTAGAAATTAAAATGTCCACCAAGCTGGAAAGGCCACTGCTTCTTTTCCTTTTTTCCATCATTCTGATGGAAAGTGGAACGACCGCAGGCTACAGCAGCGACTGTCCAGCACACTATTACAGCGAACTAAAGAATCGTGGTTTGGGCAGTGTTCCTCAGCGCCAACGTTCGACTACCACTACCCTTCAGTTAGGGGGCAATGCCATCACAAGCCTATCTTCGACCGACCTTTCAAGGTACAGATGTTTGACAGAACTATCCACAGCCAATAATCAGATAGCTATTATTCAGTCTGGTGCATTTTCAGATCTTATTCACCTCGAAAAATTGTATCTGGATTCCAACCAACTAACAAGCATTCAGTCTGGTACATTTTCAGATCTACCCAAGCTGATAGAGTTGAACTTGAGTCATAACAAACTATCTATTATTCCTCCTGGCACATTCTCAAATCTGCCCAGTCTTTACACCTTGACACTGATAGGCAATGGCCTAACAGACGTTCAGCCCGGAGCATTGTCCAATGTACCCAAGCTTGAAACTTTGTCATTGAATATGAACAATCTAAGTAACATTCACCCAGATTCATTCTCAAATCTACCACTGATCCGTTGGATAGACTTGTCTGAAAATCATATAACTAACGTTGAACCTGATACATTTTCAAAGATACCCACGCTTCGTACGTTGTATCTTAAGTCCAATCAGATAATTTGCATTCAACCTGGCACATTCTCTAGCCTACCCCAGCTACAAAAGTTATTCTTGGGCTCAAATCAGATAACTAACATTATGCCTGGTGCATTCTCTAACCTTCTTAGGCTACAACGATTAGAGCTGAACTCAAACCGGATTACTAATTTTCAGTCTGGCACAATTTCTAATCTCCCAAGCCTAGAGGTATTATTACTGCAATCTAACCAAATGAAGAAGATTGACCATCGCACATTCTCAAACCTACCCGAGCTCACTAGATTAGACCTGTATAACAATCCCTGGCAATGTGACTGTCGTATGATTCAATTAAGCGTAAGGTCAAGCCTTAACTTACTACCTGGTATGTCTGCTTTGCTGATGAATGGAATAATCTGTGAGGAGCCTAGCAACTTCCGCGGGCTAAAACTTAAACAAATAGACCCAAATGATTTGATCTGTGAAAAACCGTCAATCACAACGTTTGAAAGACGCACAGATAGCACACTGCTGTTTGGAAAGGCACGACTGCATTTGGTCTGTAAAGCTTCGGGAATTCCTAAACCAGACATAGTGGTAAATCTTCCGCCAACTGCTGAGTCGGATCGTGGGAGAGTCACTGTGTATGATAATGGCACCATCTTTATAATGGGCATTACTCCAGCAGACTCCGGTCAGTACTTTTGCATTGCAACAAGTATTGTTGGCTCTTCAGTTAAGAAACTGTTTGTTGAGATTAAAATCCCACCATCGGTACAATCAACAGCTACACCACTTAGCAGTACAGATAGCCCCCCACTAACAAGCTCAAAACGTGCATCAACAAGTCCTATTGTTACCACACGTCCCACAACGTCTACTGAAGGTCAAATGACATCAGTTGTATCAACGTTAACAATTTCTCACTTTGTCAGTACAGACAGGTCCTCTGTTATAAGTCCTATAGTTTCCACAGCGTCTGAAGATCCAATCACTTTGAGGTCTAAAGGGATAAAAAATAATACATTGGTTTGGGAGAGAACTATCCCATCTCTTGGTTACACATCTGTCACAGCATCTGTTGACATTAAAGGTCCATCGTCAGTTTTCCCCCGATTCGCTTCGTTTGCATCTTCTCCCCCTGACAAGACAGAAAGCAATGCTGACCCGGTAGTCTTCTCCTTGTCAGTTGGCTTGGGTACATTTGCTGCCATCATACTGATCATATCCGGCATTTCTTTAGCTCTGTTTCGGTGTGGCATCATACAGACTCCTCCAGTCTCCGTACCAGGGTCTACCGCTAATCCTAACAGTACGACTGCAGTTGGCAAAGGTAGCTTAAAAGGGCAGGCGGGGGAAAGATCAAAAGGCCCCAGTACCTCCCATTGTCCAGAGGGTACACATGACCAGGCAAACACCTATGAAAATGATGAAGCAGATATACACGAACATGCTCATGTATATGACAATGACTTTGAAAAAGGTACAAACAATCAGGCTAACACATATGAGAATGACCATGGTCCTGCCTTTAGGAAGCCTGTAGGCCCAGAGACAGGAAGTGGAAATGAATTAGCTGGTGCACTCCAGGCAGTGATAGTCCCCCAGCCATTTACCTATTATGACGAGGAGACAGTGTCTGTTGATGTTGAAGATGAGCAGCACACATATGAAAAGGACTATGATATAACACTGGCTGATACCTGTGGATTTCGGGCCAATGATAAGTATATCAGTCAGGCAGCAGTGCCCAGTCCTTCTCCGTCTAACCTTGTGTATGGCGAGGAGGCTGGTGCAGCAGAAAATACTTTATCTCAGTTTATCTATGGGAAGAATAAAGGGGAAGCAATGTCTACCGCCTCACTAGCCATCTACAAAAATAATGGCAAACAGGCTAAGCATAGTGTTTCTCGTATCCTATATGGAAAAAATTATCATGATCCGTGAATAGTTCCACCAGGTATGCAAGTCGCCGACAGAATAAGAATATTCTTTTGTACACTACCGTGTTGATTAGACCAACACTGATTACACCGACGTTCCTTAGGGCATTTTAACTGGTTCACATTGCACTGCAGCATAGGTGTCGCTGCTTACAGATGCGGTTCCAAACGTAGAGCATTCATACAACCACAGGGGTAGTGTTTACGATGTGGGATCCCAAACGTAAAGGAGTGTATCAAATAAATTTACATAAAAGTAACAATGATAAAAGTGCAAAAATGATGAAAGTGTAACCTGCTCCTAATTATGCCTGTTTCTTCACAACATTTGTGTATATAATGTAAATACTTTGCGCTTAGAACCGCATCGTAAGTAGTGACACATTTTGTATAGCAGTTCGTATAATGTATGCGTCATGTTAACTTTATTGTAAATTGTATTTTAAGTGATTTTTTATCTTACCTGTGTCGATCTAGTATTATATGGGCATAAGCTTGTACGATAAGTGCAGCGTCTCTGTAAGGAAACAGATTTCATGTACCTATTTTGCATAGCGTACATGCAAGTTGAATTCTAAATAAACTGAACTGAACTTAACTGAACATATGCTGCAGTGCAATGTAGGACCAGTCAGAATTACCCTGAGAAAGGTGACAGACCGTCGGTCATGATAATGATGACGTATCGGTGTTCAGTCCTTTTCGGTTTGACCGGGAGTCTAGCACTGAGGTTGAGGCAGTATTATATGCTTATTCTTAGTTTACTTTATTTATATATATATATATATAGGCAGATGCTGTTCATCGGTTCGTCTATGAAAATAATGATATCTGTCATTTGTATAAGTCATTTTCAAATTTATAAGAAATATGAATGTTTTATATTTGCCAATGTAAATAGCAGAAAAAAGTTTATTGTGCACATGACCAGCGTTTTTGTTCATAGAGTTTTTCTTCAACATTTTAACAACATCAGAACATATTGTGATGTAAACGTAAATGTAAATATGATAGAAATATTACATTCAATGTTTTATGCCATATACGCAAAGAGTTCGGAATGTAATATCAATTAGACAGTCTTTCTTTAATTTGCAGTCGTGATGTAATAGAAGTAAATGGAAGCATTCAGAGGTAACAAAGAAAAGGAATACAAAATATGAAGTCAATGGGAATACTTGTAGTATTTATTCATTTACCTATTTTATACTTCAGTTGCACTTTACTGTTAGTAATAGTAGTATCAAATTTAGAATTAGCATTTCAATGAATGTAATATTAAGCTGTCATGTATAAGATTGTGTTTATAGATGCCATTTATCCATTGTAAGAGACAACAATACAATTGTGCTGCAAGAGTTTTTTTAATCACAATAAAACATTTCGCTCTTTATTTCTCCCTCTCTCTGTTTTATGTCCGATTTAAAACGGTTGCCGTAAATATGGAAGTGAGCAGGCTGTTTCTTTGCAATCGACAATTTACTTCGATTGCTTGATTTGGGGAGGGGTTAGAGCTGTGTTACGCTACTGGCAGTGACACTATAAGTGTTAATATAAGGGGATAATGATTGTTGTCATTGGCCTTTCTTATGGTCTAACACATTTACACGCATTAAAGAAATAATTTTTCATCTTTATCATCATCACCATAATTACCCTCAGCATAATTCTGTTTGTCGATCTTAGCTTACAATGAAAAGTATGGCTTTCGACAATGATAGAAGACGACAGAAAGTGAACTTTGAGCATTAAATCGCAAGCCCAGCTTTTGGTGAAAATCAAGTGAGTGAGTGAGTGAGTGAGTGAGTGAGTGAGTGAGTGAGTGAGTGAGTGAGTGAGTGAGTGAGTGAGTGAGTGAGTGAGTGAGAGGAGAGGGAAAAGAATGATATAAAAACATCAAAATACACAAAATGTCGACGTCAATATAAGATTCATGGGCATAATAATATTTCTAGGTACACATTTTGATTTTCGCTCCTTTAAACACCCCGGTTTGGAAATGTGACCTGGCTAAGCCTTTGTCGGACTAAGGCCACCTGCAGTGCACTGGTCAGTAAAGCACACTGTGACCGCTGGTGTACCCCCCCCCCCCCCCCCCCCCCCCTTAGGATAGGACCGTTACCTTTCAAAGTCCCTCTATATCAGTTTAGGTGTTTGCTACCTTGTGACCATCGAGATCCGGAATAACGATAACCCTACTAGGGCTGAACAGGACCGACGACGTAAGTACCCCCAAGTTCCTTATGCTTGTAGAGGTTCTAATCCTATCGGAATAAATCGTTCGTTAGTCCCTTTTTAAAACTTTTAAATGCCACATTGGGTTTTGAAAGAGGCAAGTTGACCGCTTGATTATGGTGCTGTTTTGCTTTATTTATTTGCACATAAAAAGGAAATACATAAAGTAAAGTTGAATAATACATAAAAACCGTGCGGAAGAGAGGGAAAAGCCCAAATAGGCTTACACAGGCCCTCCTCCCACCAAATACTAAACACAATTCGAATGAAATAATTGAAATGGGAAAGAAATTATAGCGAATCATAGATAAGTAACAACCAAATGATTACAACAAGGTAATATAGCCAGTAACATAAATGAAGCTGTGTAATAGGATAATAACAGATCAATAGTAGGATAACAAATCATGGGGGCAAACAAAATATTATCAAACCAAGGAAATGTAAAAAAAGGTTGAAGCTTGATTTCGGTCGATCATATCTCCATAGTGCACCGGAGATGTGCATATAAAGGTAACCCAAGAAAAGCATTACAGGTATTTTATAAGCATTGCAGGTATTCCTTTTTGGAAGTATACACGGATTCTTTATAGTATTACAAGTGTTACCTCATGAAATATTACAGGTGCTCATTTTAAAATTAATAAAAAAAGTAGTTAAGTATAGATGAACTAGTATAAGTGAACTGCTGACAAGGGCATACGACAGCCTTCTTGCGACAAGGTATGATTTTGTGCTACGAGTATCGTATTACATGTATTCTTTTTTGGACGTATACATCCTTATAGTATTACAAGTACATCAAGAAATATTACAGGTGTTCCGTTTGCTCCATATTTGGAAGTATACATGTATTCCTTAAAGTATTACAAGTGGTACTTCAAAAAATATTACAGGCGTTCCTTTTAGAATCAATAGAAAGTAGTATGAGGACCTACGACAACTTTTTTTGTGACAAGACAGATTTAGTGCTTTTATTCCTTTTAGAAGCATTACATGAATTCCTTTTGGAAGTATACACGTATGTATATACGTATTCCGTAAGGTATTACAAGTGGTACATCAAGTAATATTACAGGTGTTTCTTTTACTCCTTTTTAAGTATACATATATTCCTTATAGTATTAAACGTGGTACCTCTAAAAATATTACAAGTATTTCGTTTAGAAGTAATAAAAAAATTATAAATGAACAAGTATTAGTGAACCACTCACAAGGACCTACGACAGCCTTTTTGTGAGTATTTCCTTTGAGAAGCATTACGGGTATTCCTTTTTTGGAAGTGTACATGTATTCCTTATAGTATTACAAGTGGTACTAAGAAATATTACAGGTACCAATTTTTTTTATAATTTTATAAGTCAATTGCTGACAGGCACCTACGACAAGCTTTTTGTGATAACAGATTTCATGCTACGAGTATTCATTTTAGAAGCATTACAGGTACATGTATTCTTTTTTGGAAGTATACATGTATTCCTTATAGTATTACATCTGGAGCATTTGTATTAGAAATATCACAGATGTTCCTAAGAACTGATATAAAAATTAGTTAAGAACAGATTAAGTATAGATGAACGTCTATTTCTATACCTTACTGGGCAAAGCCCCCTTCAGGGGAATTCCGCTCAGGTGTCAAGAGCTGCGAGGTACTACATTTGTGTGTTGGGGAGGCCCATATAGTGTCGGAACGTCGGTGGAATTAAGAACTTCTGTGTTCAAGATTCTTGTTATTCAGTGACAACCTGACGAAACTACATTCACATACCATGACCATCATTTCCATATACAATACAAGACACATCATCTTTAGCCTGTTTGCCGTCATTCTCGTAGATGGCCTGTGACGCAATAGACATTGCTTCCTCTTTATCCTTCCCATAGATGACATGAGATGAAGTATCTAATTCTGCACCAGCCTCCTCGTCATACACAAGGTTAGATGATGAAGGGCTAGACGCTGCTGCCTGGCTGTTGTACTTATTATTGGCCTGAAACCCACAGGCATCAGCCATTGTTTTACCATAGTCCTTCTCGTGTATGTGCTCCTCGTCTTTAACATCAACAGACACTGTCTCCTCGTCATTATTCTCATGGGTAAATGGCTGGTGGACTATCACTGCGTGGAGTGCACCAGCTGATTCATTTCGATTTCCTGCCTCTGGGTCTACAGGCTTTCTAAAGCCACTGTCATTCTCATATGTGTTAGCCTGGTCCTTTGTTTCATAGTCATTGTCGTATACATGAGCTTGTTCGTTTTTTTCAATGTCATTGTCGTATACATGAGCTTGTTCGTTTGTTTCAAAGCCGTTGTCATTGTCGTATACGTGAGATTGTTCGTGTGTACCTGCCTCTTTGTCATTTTTGCATGTGTTTGCCTGGTCTTGTGTACCCTCGGGACAGTGGGTGGTACTTGGGGCTTTTGATCTATCCCCCGCCTGCCCTTTGAATTTATCTTTGCCACCTGTTACAAATGTGGTCGTACTGTTAGGATTAGCGTTAGGCCCTGGTACGGAGACTGGAGGAGACTGTATGATGCCACACCGGAACAGAGTTAAATAAATGCCAGATACGATCAGCACCATTGCAGCAAATGTACCCAAGCCAACTGACAGGGAGAATACTACCGGGTCAACTTTGCTCTCTATCTTGTCAGGGGGAGATGATGAAGTCGAGGCGAATTCTGGGGACACAGAATATGGTCTTTTCATTTCGACAGATGATGTGTAAGATGTGGAACCAAGAGATGGGATAGTCCCAAACTTCCAAACAAACGAATTAGTCTTTATGCTTTCAACCCCCAAAGTGATCGGATCTTCAGACACTGTGGAAACTACTGAACGTGTGACAGCAGAGATGTCTGTACTGCCAAAGTGTAAAGTTGTTGGTATGACTGATGTCATGTGACCTTCAGTAGACGTTGTGGGACGTGTGGTACCAATAGGACTTGTTGAGGCGAATTTTGAGCTTGTTAGTGGGGGGCTATCTGTACTGCTAAGTGGTGTAGTTGTTGATTGTACCGATGGTGGGATTTTGATCTCAACAATCAGTCTATCATATGCAGAGCCAGCACAATTTGTTGCAGTGCAAAAGTACGGACCGGATTCTGCTGGAGTAAGGTTCATTATAATGATGCTGCCATTACCATACACGGTGGGTTTCCTAGGATCCGACTCAGACCATAATGGAAATGGCTTAGAGACCCAGATGTCTGGTTTAGGAATTCCTGAAGCTTTACAGACCAAATGTAGCAGCGCCTTTCCAAACAGCAGTGTGCTATCTGGGCGTCTTTCAAATGTTGTGATTGACGGTTTTTCACAGATCAAATTCTTGGTGGTGCCGCTTTCCAACAAAATGATGATAAGAAGAAGACGGAGCAGTTGTCTTTCCAGCTTGGTCAACATTTCAATTTCTAAGAAAAGCGAAAAAGAGAAAATGCCACGTGATTGGAAGTACATTTTGTCTCCAGGAAGAAATAAATCATCTTGGTCATTGCAGTTGCTAGAAACTTGAGATGGTTCGTAAGGCCACGTTGATTTGATTATATGGATGACATCCGCGCTCGTACCAATTTTCGGCCATTTTCCAAAAAAAAGTTTTCGACCACACAGTAAATTGTGCACAGCAGCTGTAAGATGAGCACAAATATTCCGTAGATTGAACAAAAAGTATCAGAAAACAGATAACTAATGCCATATATAGAATGCCAAAATGAATCTAAAGTCAAAGAATAAGATGTGAAAGGACGGAAAGAAAAAAAAATCTATTGTTGCTTGGGGGAGGTACCAGTAAAGAAAATTCAGGTCCAGAGGATCATGGTATACCATACTATATATGTTTAGTCCTATGTTCAACCTTCCTGACCACTTTGATTACATACTGAAGGCAACTTTTTTTTTTGCCAAACTTTTTTTTATTCGCTCACTTGCATCAGTTTTGGAGTTCCCGGAGGATGTCATCCTTATAATCAAATCAACATGGCCTAAGGAGATAAAAACATTCTAAAATGTAATGTTGGTAAGCTAGAACGTCATTTACACAATAAATATATTCTGAGAATTAAGGCTATCAATTTTCTATATTGCTCAATGAATGCAGTTGAAATCAAAATTGACTTTGTTAGCCAATGTACTCAGCACGACAACGTACCATTCTGTTAGTAACTCTTCCTGTTCAATTTTGTCTTGAACCTTGAACGTGTCTTGAAGTTTGAATAATTTTTGGAGTGTCATTTTTTCACGGTTCCAGGCGATATGGTATTATAAACGACGTCATAATACAACCATATTACGTTATAATGACTTCAAATTTGTTTCAATGATCTAACTTGTACGTCATTTCCTGAAACTTTGGTGGCCATACGATAAGTAGATTATACCGGCTATATAGACAGTTGCAGAAGCCGGTGTGCTACGTTGAAGGGCGGTTTTATTAATTATACCGGCTATATAGATACAGATACAGAAAACACCTTCTTGATGAAGGTAAAAAAGTAATCAGTAGCTGTTCTAATGTTGAAAGCAGGCGTCGGCTTGACCAAAGATGGTCTTGCATATTTGCCTTGCTGATTAACGCCTTCAAGTGCCGAACCATTGGTAGACTAATCTGCCTTAAGAAATCTTTATACAACGGATTTTCTTCTTGACACGTCATCTACTTATTATTCTTATATAAGCACTCCTATTACCACTCCCTAACGCTATATACATGTAAGTACTAGTACCGAATCAAAAATCATACTAACCTGTCTTTCGTCGTTGATTTTCTGTTGCAGATTTTCTTCTGGACGAGCCAGCAATTCTGGTCGGACTTATAACCTTCCCGTCTGCACCTGTTAAGCCAAACGTTACCGACAGTTCCAATCGAGTTCCTTTGTAACAGTGGGGTCCAAGCGCCACTAACTGACCAGTCTAACAGGTCCGGCCCTTTTAGCCTAGCGGTTAGTGCGTTGACGGTTCTGGAACTAGCGGACCCGGGTTCGAGTCGCGGGAGCCCGGAGACTTTATGACTAACGCCTCAGCTCTTGGGTGTGTGTGTGGAGATCTCGACACGTCTGGAACGACTCATTAACGTCTGAGCTGACGTCACTTGGAGCATGCGCAGTGTGCGGTGAAGTATATGGTTCCCGTCCTTGATTATTATATTTCAGCCATACCATATATGGTATGGTGAAATATATTATGTTCGTAATGTTTCTTTCTTTCTCCTGTCAAATCTTCAAAGCGATTCATCTCCGTCGTTCCGTGACCAAATGACCTGAAATTTGGCACAAGGGTAGAGTGGGTCAATACCGAGGTGCGTTTTCCTCATTTTTTTCATATCTGCCTCTAAAATGATTTTATTGAAGTTTAAAGGTCATGTTTTGACCAAAACGGTATATTGTGGCCCCATGTTCCCTTGAATTACCATGGAATGACCTTAAATTTGGTGTAGATAGGCATTAGATAGTTGGTAAAATGATCCAAGTAAAATTTTTGGCATAAACCAATTTCAAATTATTAATTTCTGCACTTTTCTGAGGGGAAATTGGTTTTCTTTCGGTCTTCTCCCGTGAACTCCAGTGACCCCAGAGCCCACACGTGCCAGGTGCCAGCGGTCTGGGGAGAGCGAGAGTTAATTACTTTATGGACGCCAGCCAATCAGCGACGAGAAAGGCGAATGCTAGTTAATATTCATAAGCGGGGCCTTGCAATCCCGTATATACACAAACAGATGCATATTACAGCCTTACAGTGGCCATATGTTACCCTGTGCCCGGTTTGAAATTGTAGTTTGCGAGGATTTGGAGTTCAGACAGGGTCATTTGAGCGGTAGCGGACGGTACGCGTGCATTGAACGTTAGTGTCGATGACTTTACCAACATTCCGCATGGCACTATCAATCATTTTCGGCAGATTTGGACAGGGAAAATTGGACAGTTTGCGTTTAGTTTTGATACGTAAGTTTGACAGTGGCGAGAATGCATGTATTTTTTCCCGAACAAATGTAACGTTAGGTACTTCTAGTGTTGTTGTTGTTCTTTTTTGACGTAAACTCTGTAACGTTACATTCAAATTGTAAGTAACTTTAAACTGCCAGAGTTTGAGCCCAATAAAACACTCTCTGTACCAGAGTATCACCACTGACCTCCGAAAAGAAACCCCCGAACAAGGTAGAAACACCTATCCTCCAGGTCTCTCACGCTACGAGCAGGAAATTATAACACTCAGACAAGATTACGTCCGATGGCTCAGCGGATTGCATACAAAGTAAAACAATCTAACAGTGGTACTTAACAAAGAATTCGAAGGAAAATGAAATATATAGATAAAGCCGAATCAAATTAACTCGTTGGTCCTGGGATTTTTCAGAAAGGAAATGAAGCGACAGAGCGGTAAAATTCTTGTAAAAATTCAAGACGTCTCCGTTTATGTAATGGCTCATACAAAACAAGAAGAAGATTGAAGTTTTTAGCTTGAAAAAAAAAAACACTCCTACTACACAGTACCTGCACCTGCTTGACAATTATTAAAACGTATGCTTGCTTAAAAAAAGTTCACTGCAATAACAAATGTACCCACATCACAAGGAGATTATGACGGTACTTAGACCTAGTTATCGAAGTGGAAATTGTTGAATGTCGTCACGTAATTTCATGATGAAAATCTTCTTAATGGAAGATGCGTTTTTTTTTTACTCTCGGAAAAATAGGAGCTGCCGCAATTCTCAAAACCAATCAGTTATGCATAGGCGCTCCTGTGGAAGATTATATTCTTCCATATAGGCCCGGGGCATATTGGGCAATTAAAGCGCAGGCTCTGTTTTGACCTGGAATCAATTCACAATATTAGTTCTCTTTTGGGGATAACTTACAGTGGGATAACTTACAGTTAAAATATTGCATTTTTGCGCAGGGGTGACTTGGAACAGTCCAATGTTGCGTGGGAATAGGTATGGCTGCAATATGCTGTATTTGCACCCAAGCAAATGTCGGCCTTTCTAGTGGAGAATTATATTTATACTGAGTGAATTTTGTCAAAACCTGTAGATGTTTAGAAGAACAGAAAAGCTCAAGGGTTTGTATACTAGACGAAATGCACATGGTTGTGTTTCATTTTGTCAAGAGATTTACAAAAACCTAAAGTATTTCATAGAAGAATGAGAACTTCAATTTCTCGTTCTGGAAAGTTATGACCCCCGTCTCAATTTTGTTGAAATCAATGGCTCACCAAACAAATAGGGACATGTACACTTGTGCATCTATGGTTCAGACTTAGAGTTTCTGTGCCAGTGTCGGGACAGTAAATGTAACAGTGGATATATAAAATGATAATGGCATAATTGCCCCAAAGAAGTAACTCAAGCAACTGGATATGATTTTGGAAACGGTCAGACGTTTCAGACTGCCAACCGGTGTCTTTCATCAGTGACACTGGAGAAATCTTGTTGGAGAGTGCGTTTATTTTACTTTTATATCCTAACTGGGAATTGATATGCAAAAGAGACCTAGTTGTTATTGGAGAACTATGAATTGATATGCAAAAAAGGGAGGAAGACAGTAGTCTGAAGGAAACAATCGTAAAACAAGAGGCAAAATCGTATCATTTCTCAAGCTTCCGGTGCGTCGGAGCAGCCTTCAAAATTTTAGCCTTCTAGGCCCACTGCATCACTACCCCAAAGCCTTCAAGAAAAGGCCCGCCCGTGAAACCCGGGGCTTCAGCAACTGTTTTTGATATTGCGCTTCTACATCTGCTTGGAGAGTAAACTGTGAAGCTACTACCTGGTAGAGAAGGATGAAGATTGTGTAAAGTATATCTTACATAAATGATAACTTATATATAACAGTTACAGATAGAACAACAACTGTAATAAACACCCTAAACGCTCATTGCAAGGAAAAAGGTTCACAAACGCAAAAATTCTGAAAGCGTGTTGTTCTCTTTTCAGAAAATTTTCCACCCCCATTTGAAAATGTATCAGCTCATACATCAATCATCAACCGTGTACATTGAATGATGTTCTTGTTACTATTGACGAATAACCAAGAATAGGACCTTACAAGACAAGCCATCATTTTTGCAAGTATATTTGTGTATCGAAATTGCTGATTTAATTTGGTAAGATTTGCCAGTAAAAGTAATAAATATCCTACTATTCCATTTTCACCCAATTACAAAATGTTACAGTCCAAAAGTTCTGCCTCTTTTTCACGAACCAATGAGAGAGCAGCAGTGGGATGTGACTTGTCGTCAATTTTTTTGCGCCATTTCCGAGCAGCTTTCTAGGTGAACAAAAGCCTGCGGACGGGCCGGTGTTAGCATGGGACGGCGACACAAAACTCAGTAACGTTATAAGTAAGTAATATTTTCTCGAGCTCCTTTACTGGCGGTAGAAAGCACTGTATGTCCACATGCTACCTTGGACGGTGTCTGAAGAGAAATTGTTGTATGTAAAGACCACTTTGAGAAGCTTTTCGCAATATTTCTCTGAAACTTCTATGAGTCTGCATGCGTTGACCGTACGTAGGCTTCAGTGTGGCCTTGTGTATAACGTGTTACAGTCTAATCAAGTTTTCTTGTATATTTACCTCAGAATCATCGAGAAAAGCGTTCCTGAATCTAGTAGTTCCCCTCTTTGTTCAATATTTTCTGGTGAAAGTGTAGAAAAATGCGCTGTTTTCAGCCGTCAATGTGCGATACAACATGTGCTTAATCTCGACTTGGCTATATTTTCCCGCCAAAATTCCACACTTAGTTGTCTGGTAATAAGTTGCCAAAGAAGTTAAATTATCTCATGACTTTACGTCAGTACCAGCGCGAAAAGTGTTTCGTAGTCAAGAAATGTCACGTTTTTGCTAAATATTTTCCAATAAACTTTTAAAAAATGCAATTTAAAGTATTCAGTCCTCGTAACCAACAATGTATGCGCCAGCTGCTGCACTTCTAGCTTCTTGCCAGAAAGTCCACGAATAGATGTTTAGTCATAATTTGCCCAAGAATCAATTTTTTTTAGGAAGTTACCACAGAATCATTGTCACAAGTGTTCCTGAATGTGCTAGAGTGACTTATCATTTAATATTTTTCGTTAAACTTCAGAAAAATGCAAATTATCGTGTTCGGCCCTTCCTCCGGGGTAAGAAATGCACAGTCCCCGATGAAAAGTTGACCGTATTTCCCGCCAGAAGCCATGGAACGTACCATTCAACAGCTGTTTGCATGATCCGTGTCATATTCAATTGTTGTTGTTGTTGTTGACGTTTTTCACCATGACAGTAAAACAAAATTGTATTTGATATTCCATGGTTATCGCCTTCTTGCCTGTATATGCTGCTACGGTGTATGTATTCTCCGGAATATATATATAGGCGGCTACAGTTCAATATATCACGTTAGTCCCCATTTCCAGTTATAATTTTTAATCTGTGTGTTATTTCTAACAGCTAACAGCTGAGCAACAATAGACAATTTATGGATACTTTTACTCGTGTAGGCTGTACTATTCCTTTCGAGAAGTTATGCGTGGCGGCTACAGACTTTGTGTCCGTACTAGGGCTGGGTATCGGTACAGTGTACCGGTACAGAACCGGTTTTTCTTATTGGACCGGTCCAGAAAAACCGGACCTGAAAAAATTAGGTGGACCGGATGTTGGACCGATTAGAAAATTAACAGATTATTTTATCAGGCATTCACACATTTTGGCGCTTGCAGGTGGAAGAAAATAACAAGAGTGAAGTAGAATAGAGTTTGTAGTAAATTTCTACCAAGTTTTACAGCCAATCGTACAGGTGCAGTAAGCGTTGAAGGAATTTAAAACGCTAGTGTAAGTCTAATACTCCAACAAATAGATCTCTTTGTAGTGAAATGGACCATTGGTATGAGTCATACTGCATCAGGTCCAGGTTCAGGTCCGGACCTGGACCTGATCCTCTGGACCTGAACCGGACCTGGACCTGAATTTTCTGTACCGGTACCCATCCCTAGTCCGTACCGTAGTGACGAGCCTTGTGTTTTCGGTGAAATCTGTAGCTTCCACCGCTTGATGCACGCACGCTTCTCGGTACTTTGTAGCGTGGTTGAACACGAACACTATTTAACTTTTCTTCTTCCTCGAACATTCTTAATTGAACATTTCTTTCACCTGGTTTTTAAGTCATGAAACCTGTTTTTCTTGCTTGCAGCTCAAAAGCGCTGACAGACGGATCATCAGCAAACTGCAGGACAGACTGAAGACAAGCGGAAGTTCTTCATCAGGTAAATTGTCTATTTTCTTCACACAAATTTTCAGAAGAGAAATGAAGATTCTTAGTGAGTCTTTTAGCAACCATTTTCAATTAATGCCAGTTCTGAATAACATTTTTATGTGATCTGTATCCTTTTATACGCAATACCATTACACATGCTTCTCTCATTCATGTTTGCCATCACATTGTGATATATAAATACATGAACTGCAGACATTTACTGTATTTTTTTCACATTTACTGTATATTTTCCCCATCTGTCTATTGTATGACATAAATGTAGCTTTACAAAAGCACTGTTCTGTTTGCATACAGATATGCCTCCTGATTGCAGAAGAAGGTACTGTAATACTATTCAATGGCATGCTCTGGCTGTATCTGAACTGGAAGGATGAAAACCTTAGTCAAGAAACTAGGCGACATGATTCAAATTTTTAAGATCATGACCCAAAGGGAGAGAATTGATCCCAAGAACTTCTTCGAGGTAGCAAACCTTGAGCCCAGGTTTTTAGCACAAGAGTAGTAAATAACTGGAACTCCCTGCCAGACAAAGTGGTGAGCAGTAAGACAGTGAACGAATTCAAAAACCAACTAGACAAACACTGGAGCCATCTGAAGTATGAGCATGCCTAGCCGATGACCTGAAGTGTCAAGATCAGTCCACTACAGGAGTCCACTCCTCCCTCGACTGAAGATGGTATGCAGGTATGCAGGTTGATGAAACAAGAGGTCACTGCTTCAAGGTCAAAGTACCACTAGCCACTAGCCAGATCTACAGTGCAACGCCAGTTTTTCTCAATAAGGACAATTCGACTGTGGAACTCCTTGCCCGAGGAAGTAGTAACAGCCAACAGTGTGAACAGTTTCAAAACAAGGCTGGACAAGTTTTGGGAGCATAGGAGATACCAGGAATGAAAGAGGTTGTGTCAACAGGCAGAAGCCTTTCAACAACGATGTATCCTCAAGGTATTCTCAAGGTAACTGATCAGGCAAGTTATGTGGATGAAATTTGAGAGAGTGGCTCTAACGCTGTTAAGGTGTGAGTGGGCCCTGCTTTGCTGCATCAACGATGATAGATTCTAAAACCAACACACATTTGCATCATGCCTGCATACCTGATACATCAGGCATTTTCACATTTGAATCTGCATCACATCGTGGAATTCGAAATGTACATTTTGCGAGTACATGTATTTTTGAGCTTGCGCTTCATACAGAGAGAGAGAGAGAGATTTAGATTTTCACATTTTGATCTGCATCCCATCTCTTCGCGGAATTTGAAATGTACCTGTATATTCGATCTCGTGTTTCGCTTGGAGCAGTTATAACATCAGTTCTTCAACTGATGATGGTGATGAAGCAGCTATTTGGACGTGCCATTTTTGAGGAATCGGGCATTTTCACACATTTTGATCTGCATCCCATCTTGACTTGAGATTTTCGCAGACTTTGGAGTATACAAGCTTTGGGCATTTCCGAGCTTGCATTTCATTGGTGGAGCAAGAAAACATTTGTATACCACCATTTTCGAGGCACCAAGCATTTTCACATTACCTGAGGTCTTTGCGGAATTTGAATCGTTAAATTTTTCAGCATTTTCGAGCTTGCATTGGAGCGTACATTTGGATACACCATTTTTCATGCCTCTAGAGCATTTTGATCTGCAACTCATCTCAACTCGCAAGTCGTGTTTGGATTTTTCTGTGCCATCATTTTGAACCTGCTTTTTGTGTATCGGTTCCAGCACCCGGATGATATGCTTTTAGGTGAGTCATGACTTATTTACTCTTGTTATACAAACACACGGGTTAGAAAGTTTGCGTGACTTTGCCAGCATGCGGTATTTGCAGAATTTGAAACTGTGTATTTTCGAACTCATTTTTCATTTGGAGCGAATGTATATTTGGACTGCATCATTTTTCAATCACCAGACATTTCCACATTTTGATCTGCAAATCATCTTTTCTGAAGGCTACACTCTTTTTTTGGATTTTGCCGTGCCATAATTTTGAACTTCTTTTCTGTGAATTGGATCCTGTATCAGCGTGATTGGTGATTGGGTGGAATTTGAAACTTCGCGTATTTTCAAGCTTGTTTCATTTGGAGCGAATGTATAGTTGGGCCGCATCCTTTTTCAAGCACCATGGCAGACATGTCCACATTTTGATCTGCAAACCATCTTTTCTGAAGACACAACTCTTTTTTGGATTTTGCTGTGTCATCATTTTGAACATCTTTTCTGTGAATTGGATCCTGTATCAGCGTGATTGGCCACTGGGCGGAATTTTCAAGCTCGTGTTTCATTCAAAGCGCTCGTACATTTGGACCACAGACATTTTCAATTTTGATCTGCAAAACATCTTTGCTGAAGACTACACTCTTTTTTGGATTTTGCTGTGCCATCATTTTGAACATCTTTTTGATGAATTGACTCCAGTACTAGGATCATATGCATTGGCAATTGGGTGAGTTATGTCTTATTTACACTTTTTATTAGATAAAAGGTAAATGTTATCACATGGTATCTTGTTATAGACAATGAATACAAAGGTTTGTTTGCAACAACACTTTGTGCTGCTGATGGCAAACAATTTTGCATGCGATATTTGCAGAATCTGAAACTTCGCGTATTTTTGAGCTTGTTCTGTTTGGAGCAAGTAACCACTTGGACCGCACCGTTTTGGGGACACCAGGCATTTTTATGGACAAGGCTTGCGTTTCATTTGTAGCAGGCATGTATTTTTGAGGTTCAAAACATTTTCACATTTTGATCTACAAACTCAAGGGATGTTTTGGATTTTTCCGCGCCATATGCATCATTTTGAAACAAGCTTTTTGAGGATCAGTCCATGGACCTGAGGATTAATAATGGTTTGGTGAGCTATGTCTTATTCCACTTAATATTGACTAGAAGGCATATTATGACATGCTAGATATAATTATCATGTAGATATAATTATATTGCAGATCTGTTTACAACAGTGGGTGGCAGTCAGCACCAAGGACAGGATCATGCTACTTATCAAGCAATCTTTTTCACAACAGCAGTGCAGGAGGTCACATTTCAACACTTTTCTTGTTCTTTGCAGCAATAACCACATATATCTAACCCTTGGATGGACCACTTTTGCCATTTATTTTCTGTACGTCCCTCTACACTGTTTTACTGACCAAGTCAACGTTTCCTAGCTATCTGTGCTCTGGAGGATGCAGGATGTGAAGTTGCAAGCTGATTCCTTTTTCCTCATGATTGGCATACAACTATCTTTCAATTTGTTTGGGTTGCTGATGCTGTGATGTACATATTTTCTCTGTTTTGCCGGGCTGGAAGTCGCTTATTTCACAATGTTCCACAGTAGATACACGTTTGATCACAACAGAGGTTGGTATTCAGCACCAAGGACAGGGTCATACCACTGGCCTTTTTTCACGGCAGCATTATGGTTAAAACTTTTTCCAATTAATAACTGTTTTTGCAGTACATGTCTGTTCACAACAGCGGATGGCAGTCAGCACCAAGGACAGACTCATATCACCGGCCTTAATTAATATTTTTCACAGCAACATTATGGTTAAAACTTTTTCCACTTAACTGTTTTTGCAGTACAGGTCTGTTCACAACAGGGGATGACAGTCAGCACCAAGGACAGACTCATATCACCGGCCTTAACTATTTTTTTTCACAGCAGCATTATGGTTAAAACGTTACCATTTTCTAACTGTTTTACTCTTTGCAGCTGTAGCTACATGAAGCTGACCCTAACATCAATCATATTTATTAAGCCTGTTAGTTGCACTTCACTGTATTACAGACTGGGTCATCATTTTCCAGCAATCTGTGTTCTTCTAGTATGTCATAGTTTGGCAATGATTCTCTCCAAAATATTTTACATTGAATGACAGTGAATCATGTTTTGTGTTTAAAACAGGTCTATTCATGTAGATTGCAGTCAATACCAAGAACTGGTTTATTTTATTAACAAAGTCCCTTTTGTAGCATTCATAATATTAACTTCACATACTCCAGAACTACGGACCAAGAGGAAAATAAGCTGTATACAGTAACTTGATTTTTTTTTTTACATTTCCCTAGTTCAGTTGAAACAAAACTGAGTTTCTCCATTTGTTTTGCAGGATACCTAAACTCATTTGGCCAAAATACACAAATGATTCACCGCGTCTGTTGTCAGTGTTCTATAATCCTGAGGAGAGATGAAGAATCTAGTTAAAACTAATCGTCACACTTTTTCCACTTTATAGTCAGATGCCAGGAAGCAAGACCATGCCATTTCTGAGTGTGATATTTTCTCACTTTTCTTTTCACATAGTCCTCTATCTCTCTTTTACAAGTTTGGCTTTTTTCTTATCATCTTCCTCTTGCATCCATGTTATGGTAGCATAACTGCTGTCAGTGCTTCTGTCTCTTCCATGTCTTCCAGGCTGAGCGTTCTTTGTATTTATTTGGGTTGAGATTTAAATGGGCCTCCTTATTCTACTGTCTCAAGAAGTTTCTAGTTGAAGGTCTCCAGTTTTCCTGCTTGCATCCTTTGCGTTTAGCTTTGGACTTTGCTGCTGAGGTAAATTTATGAGCCCCTTTCTTATCCCAATTCTGTTGTCAATGTGTGCTTCTGTGTCCCAGGATAATGTTAAGATTTGTCAAGTCTTATACCATATTACCCAGGATTTTCACATTCTGGTTGTCCTAAGGAGCTTGTGTGATGCTATCAAGAATTCAAGTCAATTCAATTTGTTTTTCCTGGTGATATATTTCTGGTATCCATTGTTTAAAGAGACATCATCCTTTTTTTATTAAGACCAAACTAGCTATTAGAGTTTCTATGTCATTTTTGTCTCCGTTTACTTTTGAATTTATCTGTACCTTGAATCATATTTTATTGAATAACGTATTTTGTGGAATGGACTCTATAATGAAAGGACTAGACTGCTGACAGAGGTATTCCTAACAACAATGCCCTCAGAGAGATTAACAGATTATAAGCCATCATCTGAGGATTATTTTAACTCTGGTATAAAAGGGACACACAGCACAGTCAATTGCTACAGAAGACAATAAAGAGAATGCAAGATCATGTTTATTGATGCATTGCATTGACAGAAAGACATCTGATATGAATATATCAGACTCAACATGTAGGGTTTAAAGGTGCAAGACTTATTTTCACTCAGCAGCAAAAAGAAATTGTCTCTTTTGTGTTGCTTTTTTAAGCTTTAATTTGAATTAGCTCATTCTTGAAGGACTTGACGATAAGTTCATCATTCTCCAAAGAAATGTAGGGTCTTAGTGTTTCAGGCATATTTTTGTAGTTACTTCACCACATTCAGTAATACACTTTTCTTACTCTTTGACTTGTAACAAGTAACAAGACACTAGATGCCCTTTCAAGTACAATGTAGCTAGTGGTGCTTTTGTTTATAACAGCTAAGCACTCCAGGTCACCGGTGTGACTCTTCTCAATATGTGTATTGGGTTCTTTACTCCACCCTAAAGGTGCTGAGAATGCCCATGAAGTTGACGTAGGCCTTCTCCGAGAAGATGTAACAGTCGCGACCCTCCTCCATGCTTTCGTGCTTGTGGATGTTGTGGCCAGCGGCGTACTCGATGACGAGACCCTCTCCGACCGCCAGGTCGAGCTTGTTCAGCTGGACCCGGTCGCCATTACGGTCCATCCCAGTGCTGACGGCTACCGTGCCCTCGAGTGGAATGCCAACGTCGAGCGCAAAGTAGTCGTCCGTTAGGGGCTGATCACCTGTGTACAGAGGTAAGCATTAGAAAAGGCTGTGTACCTCTACCCATACCTGTGAAATTGTTACGGTGTCGTAAATGTAAGCGGTTTCAGTTTGTAACTGTAACAGTGAAAACTGCCTTTAAGAAGGCCATTTGTAACTGATGAAATCTGGTCTATGTGGGCATTATACACAGGATTCATAGAGCTCAAGTCAATGGGGGAAAAATATGTAAGGCGCCATGAAATCTGGTAACATTGCCCAAGTCTTTGTAGGTAGTCACTAAATAGTAGAAGTAAAACTTTAAGGTAGTCTCTTAAATCACAAATAAAGATAGTCCCTACTCACTTTATATTAGTGGGCATGATCCTTAAAAGTAGACTGAGGTGGTCACTTGTGCAGAATTGTTTTTTTCAATCGAGCAAATAAACTAACAGCGTCTATTCAAATCTTTGATTGTAGTTTAAACACTATTGAGCAATCATTTATCAGTATTAACCTGTAACAATTTTTTTATTATCAAACTGAGCTCAAATTCATTCATCTTTAAGTAAACATCCTTACCCAAGTTCATGGTGATCAGGTATCCTGGAGCACCCTCCAGTTCCCTGACGAAGGCGAAGGTGTTCTCGTTGTAAAGTACGTAGCAGAACCACCCCCTGTGGATGGCAAGATGGCTCAGTCCACGCATGCCAATCAGAGCCTTGTACATGCTGAGCGCTGAGTCAGTGGCAGATTGTTGCTCCTGTTGAAATGGAAAAAGGTGTGTTGGTGAGATAACATCAAGAAGACACACAATCAGGTTTTAGGCAAAATGTTGCTGTTTATTTGCCAGTCAACAAACTAATAGTAATTCCTCACTAATGCCAAACCCCTTTCTATAATTCGCTTTACATTGCATCATACTTAAGAAAAAAATGTTCTAGGAGAAGAAACAGATTTCAATGTCAACTTAGATGTAAAATATACCATTCGAAAACGATGTCATGTAGCTGCACAGCTTGCCAGTAAATGTGTTCCTCTATGATTTTGAAGATTATTTAAGTGAATGAGCCATGCTTTCAAATTCTTGGCAAACGGAATAAATGAAGGAATTCGGGAGCAAATGAAAGAGAACAGTATTACCTCAACGTTAACTCCTTGTTGGTAGTCGGTGTTGACGGGTAGCCATGTTGTCCAACCGTGCTGATCAGTTTCATTGTTGTCACTGAATCCAGCGTTGGATTCGGCATTCCATTGCATGGGGGCACGCTCGTAGTCTCGGCAAGTCGCAAAGAACGTACCGGATTGATCCTGAAAAGATGGCAGACAGAAAGGTATGTTGCATTTTTCCAGTGATTCTTGCTGGCCATAATTATACACAATGCACGTAAACTTACACTGTACATTGTTGCGATAAAAAAGAAAATTTCCCAACAAATGGTGCACTCAAAAGTTCTTCACAGACATAGCAAGTAGAGGTATGCTTAGCCATGAAATGCTTTCAGACTAGTGTATTTAACATTATCTAGAAAACTGGCTGGGAAAACGGTTCATGCTGCTACTGAGTCCTCACAGGGAAAGAGTATGAACTTTGAACACACTTCTGCCAATGGACTAGCCTGCTGTAGTGCTTGCACAGTTGTGTGGCCCAAGGGCTATGGAAATCGGATGGGCATGGCCCTATGCACCATGTGTACATCTCAACTAAGCATGGGCCAAAGGCTAAACCAGTGGAATAGCCCCCTGTTGCACTGTGCTTGCAAAGCTGTGTGGCCCAAGGGCTATAGAAATGGAGATGGGCACTTCCATATATGACAGTATTTAAACCCAGGTTCTTTCTGAGCTAAAAACCCTGCAGTTACAGTTGCACAAGACTCCCCCACCCACCCACACACACACACACAAAAATACACGGACTCACCAATGGATCCCCAAGGTCTGGACAGAATGGGTCCTGAGTCTTCCCCACCTCCGGTGTGATGTCGGACATGCCGATCTCCTCTCCATAGTAGGTGGTTGGCGTGCCCGGCAGCATCAGCAGCATCATCATCATGGCTCGGGAGTACTCCGGATTGAACCGGTTCGGCAGGCGGTGGTTGTCATGGTTACCAAGCTGGAACAAAAAAAAGGATGATTATGTCAGATGTCAGTCCAGCTACTGCAAGCTAGATGTATGTATGCCTACTGACCTTTGGCCGAACATGGGAGTAACTTGACAGCAGGACCAGACGTCGTGGGCTAACATGGTCATTCTTTCCGAACATTTGGTAAGGGCACGTTGCACGATCGCAAGCTGAGGACATCCTTGGGATAGCCATGCATATGTCGCACAAAGCTGTCTTGGTACGCAAAAAGCTGTGTCTTGTTTTGTCCCTGGCTTTAGTGAAACTTTCTTCGACACCAAAATCCTACGACACCCGCTACAAATGCAACCGCGTCGTAAGTTTAAATTTCCCGTTGGAAAGCCTGAAACTGAATAGAGAGATTTTGCCATATAGCTGAAGAAATAAATCAAGGAGATCTAAAATTTCAGAGCATTTCATTCATTCATTCATTCATTCATTAGCTCATCGTAGAGGTTGAAAATAATACAAAAACACTTACCACCCAGTTCGGCCAGCGCCGCGCAGGTACCTCCTTCAGCCAGGAATCGACGAGCTCGTGCGTCTTGGTTCCTGTCAGCTCGTAGTCGGGGAGATTCCCGTACTTCGAGTCTCCACTGATCAACTGGAAGTTGAAGGGGAAGTCCGCCTCGACTTTACCATCCTTGCCGTAATACCTGGTCAGCCCCTGCGGTGGCAGGTACACCTCCGTCACCATGAACCTATTGGGGAAGAAAAATATGGGGTTTAATCCCAAATTACAATGCCAAAGGAAAGTGGAAGGAAGTCAGGGAACCCTAGGCGCTAAAGAGGTTCCCAGGATCTTGAAACATTGGGAATACAAATTTTAAAGAAAACACACTCAGGGGCTTAAGTTCTGGAAATGAACTTTGAAGTGCTACTTGAGCATTTGAGTTGCCTCTTCGATCTTCCGTAGCCAGGGCACCATCCGGGTAGTAATTCGCTCCTATGTCCACTTAAGCGACTGTACAGAAGCGACTGTATATAGTGTATAACAAATGTCGGAGCGAACTACTATGCCAGATGGTACCCAGGCTAGATCTTTCTATCTTTGAACTCTAAAGAAAAGCCTCAAAACCAATGTTGTTTGCGAATATCAAAATACAGTCATGAAAATAGAAAACAGTCGATGCTTACCTGTACTTCTCTGGTTCGTTGCTATATTCGGTTAAGACGCTGTCCCTCCAGCCCTGGATGATGCCGTGCAGTCTTTCTGGATCGTACTCGAAAGTGTAGTTATGCAGCTGACGGTAGTACGGGTCCTAAAAGAACGAAAAGAGTACATTTTAATAATCAATAGCAATTCTGATTTTTAAGTTGGCAGTAAAAGTGCGAAGAGGCTTTGCTACGCCTCGCATTGTCAGTCAAACACATCGGGTAACCCGCTTGTTTTCCAACAATTGTGTTGGGTTCTGGCTACTCTCCAAGCAGAGGTTGAATCGCGCAGATATAGTAGTAGTCGGAAAAATTTCATGGGCGTAGGAAGAGCGCCCGTGTAATTTTTTCGACATGGTGAGATGGTTCTGGCGTGGTTCTTTTACGTTTAACGACAGAGGCTTAAACACCTGAAACTTCCACATACATGGTGCCACCGGCTTCTATCACCATCTGTAAGTATTAAAGAAAGCAGGGTTCGAACCTCCGCCCCTGAAAATGATATGTCCCGTCTTAAGTCACATATATATTTAAATTATAAAGCAACGTCACTAGATCATACTGAAATCAAATATCACATCACTGTGTTTTAGGTACTTTTTGTCCCCTTCTGATTTGGAGTCATGGACTTTTCAGAACGTGAGACGTTGAGACGTGAGGGCCCGACCGGGCCTGAAACTTTGACATTTATATGATAGACCACAGTACTGCACACTCGCACTCGACAATCTGAAGTGGCTTATGATAAGATAAAATTCTTGGCAAAACCTACCGGGCCACAGTTGCCTTGTGCCACACACGGGGCTTCAGGGGCATCCATGGTGTAAGTCGGCTCCTCCAGACCGTGTGCGATGGCGTCCACTCTGAACCCGTCCACTCCGCGGGACAACCATGTACGGACAACGTCCTGCAAACAACAGCCACACAGTGTAAGTCTTTCACTGTACGTTAGAAACATTAAATTAAATGTAGTTATAATATCGTCGTTATACCCCTGTCACATTTGGCAAAGATCGATCGGACGACGATTCTGTGGCAATCGCCCGAGCCTCGCTTATAATAATAACTTTATTGCACAACAATTGTACAAGGTACAAAGTATGGCTTAAATGTGACAGGGACGGTTTTCAGGTGAAAAATACGCGCAACCCTTTGTCAATCTTAAATATAGCCAATCTTCCATCGATACGCCCGAAGATCGTGGATAATGTGACGGGTATTATAGACATGTAGGCCGACGTCACATTTCCAAACCGGGCCCCGCCCAGGCAGCTTTCGGAAACAAAACGTATCATGATATTAAAGACATCAAAGTACACAAGACGTAAAGAGAATAGCTGTGGGCATTATTTGTGTATATTTCTACGTCTATGAAAGTGCCAAAAACACCTCTTGAACTGCCCTTTTGCCAATTTGGACCTAAGCATAAGACACACACAATAAAAAAGGGTGTTATGAAGGCGGCCTTTTCAAAAACATCTATAGTTTAAGATTACTGATGCTGATTTCATTTCCGAATTCACCATAATGTGAAAGGGGCGATCTTACAGCCTCGGGTAGACTTATGAGAGTTGACCATATAGTACTACTTAAAATTTAATCGTAGCCGTTCATAACTTACTGTTAATTCCTGTTTAACGTCTTCATTCCTGAGGTTGAGGTCCGGCTGTTCCACCAGGAACTGGTGCAGGTAACACTGTCCTCTGGTGTCGTCCCACTGCCACATAGACTCGGTGAACACAGACCGCTGGAAGAGGAAGTTAACACAACGATTACCGACAGCCCAAAACAATTTCATCAGGTTGGTTGAACGTAAAGGATATTTGGCGTTTTCTGTCACATGTGAAAAACAGAAGTTGGTTTCCTTACCCAGTCAGTTGGAGGAGGATCGGGGATTCCGTCGCCGTCGTTGTCATCACTGCAGTCCTTCCAGACGTAGTAGTCTGTGTACGGCTCCTCCCTTGCCCGACTTTTGTTGAACCAGACGTGTTGGTCACTGGTGTGGTTTGGAACGAAATCCAGGATCAACTTCATTCCTTGGAGAGTAGAAAGTACACGATGAGTCAATTATGACACTGACGAAGTTTCAAAAAAGAGTTATAACATTCAATAAAGAGTCTAACCAGCAATAGGGGAAAATGTCTTTCCTTGTGTACGCGCCATGATGATCAACGTGGAGATCGTGGGCACTAACAAAAGAATACTTAAAGGACTTATAAGGACTCTAAACGATGTAACTGTATCTCTGTTACATACTTTGTCTGACCCTTGCCTCTTCCCTCATGACCTCAATGAAAAGCGACCTGCAGGCCGATTTGAGCTTTTATGAATAAATAAAGATTCAAACAAACAAACAAACAAGAAGAATACAAAAATGAAATCACCTCGTTCGTGCATTGCATCCAGGAGTCTCTGGAAGTCGTCCAGCGTGCCGAAAGTCTCCCAGATCCCGGTGTAGTCCGACACGTCATAGCCGAAATCCTTCATAGGAGACGGGAAGATCGGGCTCAGCCAGACCGTCTTCACGCCCAGGTCATCCAGGTAACCCAGCTTCTCGTGAATGCCTGGGTGGGAACGCGGTGAGAGGTTTTTACAGTGTGCTGTGCACCAAAAACGCCACATAAGGTACGTACAGATAACTGCATAAAGGCTAAGGTGCAGGTCTGGACCTGGACAATTTGACAAAGCAAGGGGCATGCATGATTTCGAGAAGATCTCAAATCAAAGATGGTGCTATACCATACCATATCTTTATCTTTTTTTCTCACTTTTCTCGTGGATACCTGGATGGGAACGTGGTTAAGTTTTTTAAAAAGTTGCCCATTCATCTGTAATAGATGCTTGGTGGTGGCACCCATCTCCATTTCTGTAGCCCGTGGGCCACACATTTGGCATGCCACTACAGAGGCTAGTCCGCTGGTAGTGATTTCTCATAAGTGCTGAAAGGTACTAAGCTGAGAAAGCGGAATATACCATTTTTGGGGATCGAGCTCATGACCTATCAAATGCAAGGCGAGCACTCTACCTACAGTTGTACTTGGATGTAATAAGTTCATTCAGACACATACTGGTGTTAGCTTCGGGCATGAAAATGATTAAGGGCGTCGTCACATAGGTCGTGCGATCGTCGAAAACTTCGGGTATTTTGCTGGACAAAGTCTAACTGCCTTGGTACACAAAATGCTGTTTTGGATTCATGTCGGTGGTTGTTTCACGGCCTGCTTGAAAATCCTATAGCTATGGCATCCAAATCGTGCGACGATTGCTCGACCTTTATGTGATCTCGCCCCAAATTATATGCACTATTACGCCTGTCAGGATCATGTCAGGCGGTTCGAATGTGTACCTTTGATGTCGCCGATGCCGTCTCCGTCAGAGTCCTTGAATGACCTTGGGTAGATCTGGTAGATGACGGTGTCCTGCCACCACGGCAGGCAGCTTGGTGACGTCATGATGACGAAGACGGTCCAGGCGATCAGACCGAGGCCGGCCACGATGAAGATGGTCAGGAAGAACCAGCGCAGCCCGACCCATAGCGGCTGCTCGGAGTACTGCAGGAGGACCTCCTTGGGCATGCCGGCGTAAGGCCCAGTGTTCTTTGGGATCGCGCTTTCGGGGTCTGAAACAGGCAAAAGAGACATTTCAGATAGAATATTAATGGTAGTTGACGCACTTTATATAAGAGTAACTCAACGACGGAAAACGGTTCACAGTCAAATCTCCTCAAAAGACCAGATGAATATCTATGAAGAGTCATACCTGTACTAGTGACCACCTCTACATAAGGACCTACTGTCCAGTGATATTCATTTAAAAGTGTACTACTAACCAACTATACACGAGGAACACCTCGCCAATCTGATCATTTGTTCGTCGTCCCTTAGATTACATTTCTCATTGGCGCAAGTACTTTGTGTGTAATTCACCACCTGTCCATGTAGACAAGACTTCATCGGTCCCAAGACGGGTTTTGTTGGGCTGTTTTGACTGTATAATTTTACATGGAATAATCTAATTCGCCGATGTATAGAAATAACACAAGATACAATGCATAATAAGCAACATTAACAAGACAGAACACATGAAAACTTCTATCTAGCTTCTGGTCTATGCCGATCATAAATTCTCTCAACATAAACGAAGGTAGCAGTTTAATAGGTCCCCCTTGCGAGCATATGCGCACAAACAATCCATTGTACCTGGCAGTACTCTCCAATTTTGTAGGGTGATAAATGCCAAGTGTTTGCATTGCCCGGTAAATCATTGACAGAAAACAAGCACAGTGCTGCTACCTGTAGTAGTCTCGTGGTTTTGCACCACACCCATGTTTATTTTGCTCTTACCCTCCCATAATTTGTTGCAGTTGCCATATATACAGTACGATACTGGAATATTTTTCTTGAATTGAGCCATGCGAAAGTCAAAGCACGCTTTTTGTGAACGGGCTACATGGTGAAATGTTCTTGATACTGCCAGCCGCTTGATTGTTGACAATGTTGTGTTGAACCAATGCTACGTAATTTCTGACCGAGCAAATGACCCCAGCTTAGAGGACTGTTGATACCACGTTCCTGTCAGAAAACTCGACGATTGTCCACCACAGTATTTTGGAGAATAGCAGATTTGTGGTGTAAACCTTGTGGTCGCAAATATTTAAAAACTACATGTTCCATTTCTGTTGAAAATTTGCCACAACAAACCAACTACTTAATAATATAAGGCATTGCCTTTTCTTGTGTCACAATCTCTCTCATATTCTCTGCCTCTCTCTCTCTCTCTCTCTCTCTCTCTCCAGCTATCATTCTGTCCTTTTATCTGTCTCTCTCTTTCTGTGTGTGTATCCACAAATGAAGTAGAATGATATATTTGAGTAGATCTAGAACCACATCTATGCCCACAATACTCATGAGTTATAACTCACCTGCGATTTCGAACTTTGCAGGTCCAGCCGAGAACCCGTACCCCACTTCCGGCGTCTCCGCGTCCTTTCCCTCTGCAACACTGCCGTTCTGAGGCGGTGACACGGGGTCTACCGGCCCGGGCAGGGGGTTGGAGTACAGGAACCCTCCCCGGGGCGGCATGGCGTCCGAGCTGCGGATGCTCTGGTACTCGTTCACCGTCGCCTCTATGCGGGAGTCCCGGTCGTCCTCCGAAGGCACGTAGCCCGAATTCTGCGACATGTTGTTGTTGTCCGATCACTACTGTTGATGTCGTTAAACGTAAAGAAGATTTTAAACGGAAGGAAAGTTGTGCTGAGAGCAAAGTTTTGCCAGTACAGTGCGTTCTGCACCCGCCCAAATTACCGCAATGGCGCGCACTCAAGTCGGCTAATGTTTATCGCTGCGGGTGAACACAAAGGGAGGGTCAATAAAATAAGGGGTGGGACGGCTCTATAGGAGCAAAGTACACCTGTGTTACACCTGACGCAATGACGTGAGATTTTTACTAAAAATCACAACTTTGTGGGAACTTTCTGTAACCCTTTTCTATTCATGATATATTTTCTACAAATAATGAGACTGAGAACAAGAAAAATGGCCTTAATACATAATTTTTGTATTTATTTCTCATTGATCTGTATAGTGGTTTGGCCGAGAAAGTTAAACATTAAAAGGTATTGCCCACTTGTTGCAAGGATACATGGGTGTTGCGTCAGTGCTAGCCTGGTAACTATACCATCGGGAGTTCGCCAGCATCTCTGCGGTGCAAGGACTGTTGCCTGCCCGCCCAGTTTGGTAGCATACTTCGGGGATTGTTTTGTACGGGCTTGTTTTTTTTTTTTTAAGTTCTTTCTTTTTATTCATTTCAAAATAAGGAGAACAAAATCATGGCACAACAAACAAAATTCGTGACGCACATGCATGACAACAAAACTGATACATAAAACCAGTAGACAATAAGAACCATAAAAATTAATGAGAAATTATGAGGACCCCGGAAAATAAATTAAACAATGGCTAAAGGAAACTTAAATCAATACAACATATAATTTACCCCACTTCCCGATGTGTTTAGGCATTTTGTCTAATCTTTTTGCAATGATGCATTCTAATTTATGGACATAAGACACAAATGAAATAAAACTAGATAATTCTAATTTCTGTTGTCGATACTTGAAAATATAAATCTTAGCTAAGAGGATAATAAGATTTGACAGAGCTGGGCAACGGTCACTTAAATCACCAAAGATGACATTGAAAACATTAATATGCAAATGAATATTTGTAAGATTGAAGAACCACTCATCCACCTTGGACCAGAAATTAGCAACAACTCTACAGTCCCAAAACAGGTGAATGACCGTCTCTTCTTCTTCATTGCAAAGGCTACACCTAGGAGAGTTTATTAATTTCCAAGTGAACAATGTTTTATTAACAGTTAAAAATTTAAAAAGCAATTTATACTGAAACATTCTGGTGTGGGTATCTATAGAGAGCTTGTAGGGTAGGCAGTACACTTGTTTCCAAGGTATGGGTATATCAAAATATTCTTCCCAGGAAAGTTGTATTTTATATGAGGGTTCACACAAATTGGTTTCTTTCATAAAAAAGATATACAAATATTTGTTAATCTTCTTCTTCTGACACCAAGTTCTGTCCCTACAAATGGGCATACAAACACGTAAATCTGGAGATGGATGTTTTAAAGACGATTTCCAATAAACTGGAATCGCTGAAGTTAATTGAATATATTGAAATTCCGGACAGGTATTACCAAATTTTAGCGAGAAGTTTGTATAAGAAAGCAATTTGTTTTCAGAATCTAAAATATCATTCAAAAATCTTACCCCCGCTGTGTCAAAAGATGAAGAGAAAAAGGGTTTCCCGGCAATACGTATTTTAGAATTGAGACAAAGAATTTGCTGCTTGATTTCCTCCACCCCCTCAGGCGGTCGTAACTGGAAACGAAGCCAAGCCTGTATAACTTGTTTGAAGAAGGAGCTAATGGGTGCTGGTTTACCCAAAAGATTGTCAAAGTCACATGAAGTAAGTTGTGCAAAAGGAAACAAACTTGTTCGAAACAACGGACAGGACATAAATAAAAATTTGGAACAAAACCATTCCTTGTTAAGTTGAAGTTTGGGTACCCATGAGGCTTTTAATGTTAGGTCCACGGCACGCAGATTTCGCAGTTTAAGACCCCCTTGTTCATATGCACTATAAATAGTTTTTCTTTTAATACGTTCAGGACCACCTCCCCAAAGAAATTCAAATATTTTCTTTTCATATTTGTCAAAAAAGTCCGGTGGAGGGGTCGAAAGAGAGCTGAGTAAGAAAATGAATTGTGTTACAATAAGTGTATTAATCAAGGTAATCTTACCCATAAGTGTTAATATCTTTGTTTTCCAAGGATATAATAATTTGTCAATTTTCATTAATTTTCGATCAAAATTAATCCGAATAATGTCGGATAAAAGTACTGGAATGTGAATACCCAGGAGATCTATGGGGCCATCAGTCCACTGAACGGGTAAGGGGCAGGGAAGGCAAAAATTTGTACCACATAGAGAGCCAATACGTTTTATTATACACTTGTCAAAATTCGGAGTTAAACCTGATAACGAAGAAAAATTTTCCAAGTCGGTCACTAAAGCGTAGAGAGAGCCAAGCTTCGGGGCTAGGGGGAAATTACAATCGTCGGCATACTGAGAAATTTTTGATACTACACCATAAGTCGTTCGTCCTTTAATTTCTACATTATTTCTAATTTTAATAGCTAAAATTTCCACTCCTAAAATAAACAGATATGGAGAAAGAGGGCAACCCTGGCGGACTCCACGGGACAAGGGGAAAGAATGAGAAATATGTCCATAATTTATAACCATACTACAAATGTCTTTATATAAAATTCTAATCCAGTTGATAACTCCCGCACCAAAACCAAAGTATTCAAGGGTTTTAAAAATAAAATCAAGTCTAATGGTATCAAATGCTTTTTCAAAGTCTGCTACGAAAATTAATCCAGGTAAGCTATTACGATCATAATATTCTATAATTTCTAATATTCGACGTATACTGTCACTGATGCATCTCCCTTGTAGGAAACCCGTCTGATCAGAAGATATTAAATGTGGAATAATTTGTTTCATACGCAGGGCCATGCATTTGGACAATATTCGTGAATCACAATTTAACAATGTCAAGGGGCGCCAGTTTTTAATTTGTACGGGCTTGTTTAGAAATGCCGGTTGAATATAAAGGTTCAGAAAGAAGCGCATAAGACGTTGGCTGCAAAGTAATGACTGCAATAGTTTGAAACATACTACGAAGTTGTGCCTGAAAATTTAAGCTGTGCTTATTATAATTCTGAGTCGGAGATGTCATTTGTAGTCCCATTGCAACTTATCAATTTTGAATCACAGATAAAATGAATAATTTCTCTTCGCCTGGCTATTGAAAACTACTTATTACGTCCCAATCATGGCAAATATTTGTTTCTTCACGTGCCAAGTTCGTTCGCCATGAAGTGGATTTCAACGGAAATTTCTTATACTATTTCTCATACGTACATTCACTACGTCTTACAAGCGACCTCTAACAATCTGTGCGATAAATGCTGAAGGATAAAAATGGTTCGCAAAGCTCGTTGATATGATACAATGTTGACCAAACACCCATCATTCTACGTCTTCTTTTGCTACTGCTAATGGCGTGGATATTTACATTACATAAGTACGATTGTGTCAGCTGTTGAGGTCACTCTACTTTCCCAGACAGTAAGGTGTGTTACTGTTGTGATGTAACCTTCGTCTTATCAAGACAAACAGAAGTACGTCATCAAAAGCCTGAGATGGACAACTATATAAACAGGTGGGTTAAGCTTATACGCGTGAGGAGCCGATAATATGATGGTATTTATCTTTAAAAGCATTTTTCTTACTAGATTGTCAAGCGACGGTCATAGCATCGTTACGGTTTACATGAATAGGACTGTAGCAACATCCCTTCCCCTTCATTTCAGAAACATTATGTTTGAGACAAGCTTCACTCATTGAAAGTGAGGAATAATCAT
Organism: Branchiostoma floridae x Branchiostoma belcheri; assembly: GCA_019207045.1. Classification (NCBI taxonomy): domain Eukaryota; kingdom Metazoa; phylum Chordata; class Leptocardii; order Amphioxiformes; family Branchiostomatidae; genus Branchiostoma; species Branchiostoma floridae x Branchiostoma belcheri. The sequence continues at coordinate 4,781,721 of CM033035.1, read as the reverse complement.
CCCAATGGGAGAAGCAGGGGTTAAGAGGGTTGCTCTGGAATTTCGCTACCATCTTATGACTGCAATAGTTGTGATCCAATCACATCGTAAAGGACTCTTTTCAGTAAATGTGCAATGCGATGTTTTTTATGTGCTTGAGGTGTGGTTCCTGTCAAACACAGGCAAGGCTATTTGGAGAAGACCTTCTGTTTTCGATCGTTGGCGAAAGAAAAAATGATAATATTTGTCGTCTCTGATGACAGAAACAAGAACTCTATACAAGAAAGTATCTGAGTCTTGTATAGCCTTTGCTGCTATTTCCAATGTACGTAATGATAATGCTGTGCTATCCTCAGATGTTTGACAGCACTTATTGACAACAATTATAAATGATGACACAGATAGTAAACTTCCCTTAACCGGTAGCTACACATGTCTATCTGCTTGATATTTGTAAAAGCAACACAACCTTGCAGTTAGTAAACATCAGTTCTTCATAAAAAGGCCCAATCGGCATCCAATTCGTCCCAGTTACGACTCCCAGAGCTGTCAAGATGATCTTTATTGTCGGTGTCTTTTGCCTGGCGACCATCGCCAATGGTAAGTATCTTAATGCGTTATCACTTGCATTTTTCTTAAAGTATAGTACCTACCCAAAAAGTTCGCTCACCAATGCAACAGTGTTGCGGGAGGATCTAAGCTCTAAAGTAAGGTGTAGTAGAGAGGAACACGTTGCAATCAAATACTGGAGGGGGATCCTCACTAGATAGCTTTATAGCTTGTAGTTGGATGTGCAAAGGTTAGGTGTGACAGGTCGTTCAGTGTAACATAACCAGTTGCTGCTTTCGTTGGTCAGCGAAGTTGCCTACTAGACAAAGTCTTCACAAGCAATATGCGTCAGCCTGCTATTAATGTGGACAAATCGGGAAAGTTATCTTTCGCTTGGAAGCGACCAGAATAGCAAAGTCGTCGGAAGATCCAAAATGTGTAAGTTTTCAAGGTTCAGAGAGAATGTGGCCCGTTTCTGTTAATGTGGTTGTGTAATCCTACCCAAGGGCACCCAGAGTTGATTATATTGGTGGCATCTGAGTACGCATACATTTTTATCCGTAAAAAAAATAATTTTTTGGCGACAACACTTTTAGAATGCGCAGAGGATCTATACATCGGGATTTTATATGAACTGAGTGAACCTTCTTAATTAGAGAGTGGACCTGGTCCAGGCAACTCGACCGTGATAATGATGATATATGGCCTAAAATTTAGGAGCTTTATCAATGAAATGTTAGAAGATGATATCAGGGTGAATTTCTTCCAGCCCAGAGATGTGGCAACATTCTACATCAACACAACGGCACGGTGACTTCCCCCAACTACCCGGACGCGTACGGACCCAACGAGGACTGCGTATGGACCATCCCAGGCCGCGGGGGGAGTGTCACGGTTACCTTCAAGGTAAAGCGTTACTATGGAAACAACATACGTCATAAAAATGGCGGCATTTGTTCGGTGATAATCGGTCTCCCGGAAACCTCCATGCAATTCGTATAATGACACTAAAACCTCGAGAGAAAAAAAGTAGATGCATTTGACGAAGGTAAGGCGTTACCATGGCGACAACATACGTCATCAAAATGGCGGCGAGCGGTACGCTCGATGGTACACAAAGGTCGATCTCAAACTATTTAATTTCACCGGAGATCTATTGTCGCGTTTCTTCGTGTTTCATTCTTTTGCAAAACCTGTTCATTGGATATACAGCCATAAAAGATGCGTATTTTACGGTGACAGTGTAGGAGATGTTGGACGGTGGATGTGAAGTTGTGGCGGAGATCATAGTACAGGGGGCAATGAAGGGGGCAATGTGAGACAGTTTCAGTGGAAGCCCCACAGTCACACTTCTTGTGCCTAATATTCATCTTGTGCAGAGTGGTGTTGGTTCCATCCCATGCGCAGCCTGAAATATAGCAGATGTATGACATTTGGCGAATACATACTAAGGGTTAACGAAGGAATGGGAAATCTCTCATGACGTATGAAATATATACCACTTGTTTTTTCTCAGGACTTTGAACTGCAGGAAGGAACTAGCGGCTTCCTCGGGTTGTTCGGCGGTAGCTGCGATTATGACTATGTGGAGGTAATTATTGGCGACAGGTCCCAAGGTGAGCTCTCTTTTTCATGTTTCGGAGGCTATTTATTTCCTTTGAACAAAGTCTTCTTCGTTACCCAGACATATTTGATTCTTCAGTAAACGTTTCTGTCTTAATTCATATAGCACCGATAGTATTCGTTTTATTTCATACTGATGAAAGCGACAGGTGGTCGACGTAACGTTCACTGAAGAATTAAAGAGCCAGCTCGACGGAGTGAGAGTGAGTGTGTAACGAAGAAGGGCAAAACGTTGGAGCACGTCATCAGCTGACCCGGATCCAATGGACCGATCCTGTCGAACGCCATATCGAACAAATAGAACCCCCTATTCTATACCGAACACCTCCGTCAAAAACTGCCACAGCAGGACAGAAATGGCTATTTTTGACGGAGGTGTTCGAAATAGAACCATACTCGGACACGGATCGGTTCATTAAGAAGTCATATCAGTATTTGACTTAGTCTATGCTGCTGGCTGCTGCAGACTTCCTCTCCCAACCGGTGTGCTTTGTTATGGAATTCCACATTTAGGTGAGAAATACACCCCCCCCCCCAAAAAAAAAACAGAGAGATATGTGACCCACATACAGGAATGTGCAAATCGACACTTGTCGTGAATAGGACTAGGGCTAAAAAAAATTAAGTTTTTCTTCCTTTCCCGCTAGGAACTTACTGCGGCACCAGTGGCCCTGGCACCATCACGGCTAATAATGACATCCAAATCCGCTTCGTCTCCGACGCCACCACCAACGCCAAGGGCTTCAAGTTCCAGTTCAAGGTCGACCACGGCGGAAACACACCTTGCGGAGCCCATCTCGACGATAACTTTGGCACAGTTACTTCACCCAAGTAAATGACGGTCTTCTTTGCCAATTCTTGTCAGTTACATCTCAAGAATACAGACAAATCTTGATACAGTAGAAGCCAGTTAATTGCACATCGGATTATCGCACACTTCTGTTAATTGCACGGAATCCTAAAATCACAAAACAGTGCGATCCAGCTAGATAACTTTGCATTATTGCACTAGTCGGGTAATTGCAAGAAATTCACTGGCAAATAGGCCGTGCAATTAAGCGGCTTCTACTGTATAATGATATTTTATTGCAAATTCCTGCCCGAGGGCTACTTGCAGTTGGGAGGGGACATAAAAGGGGACAAACAAACAAACAGTGTAGAACGGTATACAGTATGTCTACTAAAAGCTTAACCCTAAACTGTAACTTGTTAAGTTCGAATTCTATGATATATATATGTAGAATTAATTCTTTGCCCATTTCAGTCCAACTTACATCTTAAGAATAAAACTTGATAAATTGAAGCTTCCATGGAAACGAAAACTCTAGAATGGAAGAGATGATGAAAAGTCAATTGTAACATTCGAAAGAAGACTATGACCAATGAAAGGTGCTACATGAAAAATAGCATATCAACATTCTTGAAATAGTTGAACTGTAATTTCCAACACCAAAATTGGACTTTTCGACTGCACAGCATCAGTCTTTGTCAAGCAATGAACAATCCACTGCTGTCGTGACGTCACGTTATGCAGATAGAACACGTGACTCAGTGAGCAGTGGATCATAGGTTGCATGAAGTATTTTGGTGTTGGAAATTACAGTTCAACTCTTTCAAGAATGACTTCTACCAACACAGATGAACTTTCAAGTTAAGCATATCAACATATTCAACCTTCTCAACGTGTGACGTTAGCAAAGGGTTAAAGGTGCTCAGTAGTCTGTAGCGACCAACGACCGTCAGCTTCAACGAAGTTGGATGGGCCGGGATGCAGATATGTTGTATAACATATCCAATTAGATAACGAAATAATTTGTATGCTTTATAAGCAAGTTTGTTTGCAAAATCATGCCCGAAGGCTTATTGCAGGAACATTCTCGAGGAAACAAAATACAATGTATGCTTTATACTTCTAACGTTGACTTGCACGCTTTCTCAGCTACCCAGAAGACTACCCCAACAACAAGTTCTGCACGTGGACCATCGCCCGCAGTCAGTACCCCGTCACAGTCATTTTCACCGACTTCCAGCTCGAGGACGGAAGCTTCTTCGGCGGCTGTTCTTATGACAACGTTCAGATCTTCGACGGCACGACGAGCCTGGGTACAAGTCTTAGATTTTGATTTTTGCGTGTTCTATAAAAATGTGGCCACATGTGACCCAATAACGTCCCTTGTCAATTGGAATTTTATACTTGCTAGAGGACCTGCTCTCTAGGGCAAGGGGCACGTGGTCATAGTGTGGGGCCAAAGCGCTCTTGATCTCCTCTTTAAACAAGAAAACATTAAAACATATTGAAAATGCAGAAACATTCGCGGTGGTTTAATGTTCGCGGTTTTCGCGGTGGACACTTCACCGCGAACTTAAACCAATGCGAACATTTTTCCATGGAAGTAAGAGCCTACAGTGGTGCTACAGCGAACCACCGCGAAAAGTTCTTTTTCCCACTACCGCGAAATTAAGTCCCCATGAACATACATTCACAGTAATATTATTGAAATGGCGACGATTGTCGCTTACAGTCTTACTAGAGATTATTAACATACGACAAACCAATCCTGGAAGAGAATGATCTGAATGTTTAACCCTGATTTTTATCAGCATTTTTTTGCTGATTTTTTTCGCCCTCGCCCATTAGTCTTGGGTTCTCCAGGGGATGTTATCCATCAAATCAAGTCAGTGTGACCTTATCATGAGTGACGTTTCCCTGTCTATTTTATTACAGGTTTGCGATAGCAGAACCTGTTCTGTTTTTGTTCTCATGAATGGGCGCCGCCATTTTGTTTTGCGATGTATGACGGGAAGGGTGGCACCATTTTGGATTTGACGGATCAGTGTGTTGTATGAAGTGGTGTGATGGGATGGCTAGGAAATGTGATCTTGTGCTCTTGTTCATTTATGATTTTGTTGTGATGTTCCACAGGGAAATTCTGCGGCACGGACATCCCAGCAGCCCTCACCACCACCAACGGTGTCAGGATCACCTTCAAGTCCGACTCCAGCGTCGGCGAACGCGGCTTCAGTTTCGAGTACCGCAAGGACGTTCCCTCCACTCAAGCCCCAATCAAGCCAACCAAGCCAACCGAAAAGCCAGGTAATATACGTCGGTATATACAAGGAAGGATGTTATAAAGGATATATACATCGTCAACTCCCGATTCCACTGGGTATCCTGAGACCACCACAATAAGATCGTTCACACTGAGTTATGATTAGTGCAGAGAATAGTCTAACGACACAAATGCATTGAGGTTGATTTTTTTATTGTTCCTATTATTGATTTCAGATTTTTTTCTATGATAGATTTTAGACAATCAGCAAACAACAAAAGTAGATTAACGCTGTAACAGCAGCTCAATTCAGACTCATGTGTGCAAAGTTGTTTTATGAAGATTGAATAATTCAATCTTTCAAATTTGAAATTCCGAGTTCTTAGGCACAGCGACAGAAATTATTGGTAATACGTCAAAGGGGATTGACCCTTGACATGTTAAAATTGAAATTCTCGTCTTCATTATTTGCATCACAATGTCCAGATGTATATTGTCTCAAGGCCTTTGACTTATGACATATTACCCTTTTAATTCCTGTCGACGCGCATGCGTACTCGGAAGTGTGAGCGAGCTTATTGAAAAATGGTGTGTACGAGGCCCTCTCAAGAATATTTTGAACACTAAACCTACTAAATACAAGACACCTACTCATACTCTACACCCTTGGCCATTGCACCTGTTTATCGTCCTATCGTCTTGACTTTCTTTCCCTTGCAGCCGGCAGTGGAGACGGCAGTGGTGACGACAGCTTCTTGTTTTAAATCTTCCAACGTCTGGTGACTTACAACAACAGCAACATCGGGAACGTGTAACTCGACAAGAAATGAAAATAACGATATCAACTTACAATATATGTCATATGCATTCAGTCATGGGGGCTGGACAATTCTTTTACATGGCACAATAAAAAATTCATGCATTCATTATTTCTTTCATATATTCTTTCGTAAGTTCATACATTCATTCATTTATCCAAACATACATTTATAATAAAACACATTTAACTTCGTTTAGCTGTACATGGTTTCAAAGTCCTCACCCTACCGTTTGGTGTGTAAAGAGACGTTTGTCATGAAAATAATACGTATTCAATAAACCCACGTGCGTAACCTAAACTGTCTCCGAGTCAGTAACTTTCTCTGTGTTCATAATTATGTACTGTATATCGTGTGCTAAGGGTGGGTACCGGTACCAGTGTTTGACCTATTAGACAATAAAGAGGTTATATGGGCAGAAATGCACACGTTTGAGGATTACAGGTTGAAGAAAATGACAAGAGCGAAGTAGAGTACAGTTTATTGTAATTTCTGCCAAGTTTTACAGTCAATCTTATAGTGGCAGTTGCCCTATGATTTTAAACTGCCAACGGGACTCAAATACTCCACTAAACCATTTTCCTGAGTATTGTCCATTCACAAGTTTTCACATACTGAATAGGGTCTAGGCTCAGGTCCAAACCAGGATTTCATCATCTGGACCTGAACCGGACCTGGACCTGAATTTTCTGTACCAATACCCACCCCTACCGTATTACTTTCTTGGTTTACGAAGCAACATAACCACTTTACTAGTAAGTACGATTGTGTACATGTCCGCTGGTGAGATCGTAAAGTGAAAAATGTAGATATTATTTTAAGCTTGTCTGTGTGTGTGTCTATGGGTGTCTGTCTGTGTGTGTGTTTGTATTTCCGGATATTTGTTGTCAACATAATTCAGAACCTCTGCATGGATTGTAAGGTGGATAATTTTGGACTGAAAAGACGAAGGTCAAGGTCAATGTTCGCCGCCTGGTATGTAACCTTAGTATTGCAGCAGAACGCAGTGAGGATGATGAAGAAATGGGGTAACTATTTGTACATGTATACACATCAATGTTAACTAATACAGTGCAACAACATAAGTATACTATGAAAAATTTCTATATTTTACTTTACTTTCTATATCTGTTCGTGCAAATGATCCTACGTGATCCTAGGTGTTGTCCATGATTTCTTTTTACTCCTTTCTGCTATCTCAAATTTGATAATGATCGCAAGATTGCAGTACCGACGGGAAATGCTAGGTGACTCATTTTTGAACTTGACCTTCTTTTCTACAATCACCGCCATTAAGATCCATCATAAGCTTCTCGTATGTTGTTGAACTACATGCAGAACATCTACAACTACTCCATGACCATGGCACAACTGAAAACATATTTAAGCTTCTCGGCGAATGGACCGATCCCCAAACCCCGCCCTCTGTTCGATCATGGTTCTATTTCGAACACCTCCGTCAAAAATAACCATTTCTAGTGTTCGAAATAGAATATAGAGTTCTATTTGTTCGATATGGCGTTCGACCGGATCGGTCCATTAAGGTGATGAAGGTGAAGAACATCCGTATGAAAATGTTTTCTTAGCCGAAGGTGATCAAGTAAATTAAGTAAATTACATGCACGTTCGACGGTTTGTGGTAATGCTAATAGCTGGGGAACAAATAAGTGTATAGCACAGAACAAACAGGTGCAAAGTCTACTATAAGTTTCTACATTCACTAATATATGGTTTAAACGTGGCTAATGTACTGTATGAATTAAGTTGAAAAAATAGCCTTGAAGGGTCTTCTGTAAGGTAAAAGTTTGGTAAAACTGACAACTTATTTCTCTTTCCGCTGAATTCATTGCATTTTAGAATATTTGCAAAGCTTTTGAAGATTATGGGTTTTTTTTTATAATTCCCTTTCTATCTCTGGTGGATGTTCACATACTCTTATCCAAGAAATATTCTTCTTGTCCTGACGGACGATCAGTTCACTGACAGATGGACTCGGCGATGTGCGACCGGACCCTCTGCACTCCTGCACAGTCTGCCACAAGCTGAGCATTCAATTTGTCTAAATCGTTAGGGCGTACTTGTCTACCCTGCATGGAAAGGCCAGGGACATTTATAGATGTTTAATTCTATTTTTTTTTCGATTTTTGCTGACCCAGTCGGTTACAGCAGTGAGTTAGACACACAACATCACTTCCGCCAGATCTATTTGCAACGTATGGCGTCAACAAATACCTTACAAAAAGATAATCACCCTGGTAACCAAACACTGGTCTTATATATAAGTATCACAATCTAATGATAAATTTAACGCAGTGAAGACTGACGTCCTGACAACATGTGGTTCGCTTTGCTCGGAGTCGTGTGCCTTGCGGCCGTCGCTAGTGGTGAGTTATCTGTTTTACTATATAGATCATACGTGATATAAATTATTCCCAAACGTATAAGATTAAGAAAACTGTGGCTTAAAGATATCTACTAATACAGCATCAGTAATACCAGAGGTTTGCACACTTAAGTTACTAAAGTGTACAGGTGTAAGGCCTCGATTTCATTTTTTCTCTCGATGTGGCACTTTGATACATGTGATCGTCTCGAAAACTTACCCAGTAACTCGGAATGTTTAGACGTTCCTCCAAGAATTCTAAAAGCCCATACTTATACCATACTACACGCCTTTTGTTCAATTTAGCTAAGATTAGCCATATCCAACTAATAGTATGTGCCAGTAGATGCCTTGTACAATTGTTGTGCAATAAAGTTATAAATTATTACATTTTAATGTGTATATCATTAAGTAGATGTATAACTTTCATCGATGTAAAGCTGGAATATATGTTTAGGCAACGGTTAAAAATTTGTGGAAGCTTGTAGGTATAAAAATGAAGTGTGGGAAACATGTCAGCTGCCTTGGAGGCCATCTCGCCACCACGTGCCATAATTGAACGTCTTAGAACGATATGGAAATATATGAGAAGAATTCCTTTATACATTTTCAAGCCATTGCCAAAACATCTCGAATCATATCTGTTTTGTATCTACTCCTGCAATGTCCTGATTCATTGTTAAATTCACTTATCTACGCGGGGATTATGCAGTAGAAGGTGAAGGAGTTTCGCAATATTTGTTCGCGGTTTAAAACTTTTAGTGCAGTACTACTGAAAGTGCACTGGAAACATGAATTCGCAATATGAAAGGTCAAGGTATAAAAACCTGGGGAATAAAATCAAAATTTCAAGATTTAATACAATCGTTAGCATCAACAGACAGAAAACTTTTTACGCTTTTATTCTAATTTTATTTTCAGGAGAACAGTATTGTGGGGGTAACCTTGTCGGACACAGCGGTGACGTGTACTCCCCTAACTACCCAAACGAGTACGATGCGAACCTGGACTGCATGTGGACTATTCCTGCCAGGGGAGGAGTCATCACAGTAGCGTTCAAGGTGGGGAAGGAAGATCAGAAACATACACCAATTCGTCCTCATTAAAGAACGCTTGCAGATAGGTGTGCAAAAGCTAGGTGTGACGGGTCGTTCGGTGTGATATAACCAGCTGCTGCCGCGCCGCGTGCCTGCGAAGCTGGTGTGTTACGCCGAACGGCGGTTATACCGGCTATATAGATACAGATATAAACAAGCTATCTGACACAAACAAAATCGGGTCCATGGCATGTCCAGCTAAAAAGATACAAGAAACAGACGTTCTACTGCAATACCAAATACCAGGGGGCCCAGAATCGACCTTGACCTTCCGAACATCGACCCACATACCAAATATCATCGTAATCTGTCCATAGATTCCTGAGTTATTGAGACAGATACACACTCAGATACACCCAAAACATGAAGATAATAAGACCCAACACACAAAAAAAGAAAGAAAGGAAAATTTTATTCTTGTCATTACATAACTCATGACACCTAGCTGAGGCTAACGCATGTAATAAAATCCTTTTGAAATAAATCTACATTTTTACCACAATACGGTGGTCAAAAATCGAGACTTCTGTAACCAATAATGGATTTATATAACCTATGAATGAATCAATACGATCTTTGATGTGAACCACTCAAAGCTTAGAAGATGATGATGAATGTTTCGTTCCTCAGAACTTCTCCATCGAGGAGCCGGAGAGTTTCCTCTTCTACGCCAGGTGCAACTTTGACTATGTGGAGATCATCGTGGGAGACAGGTCCAGGGGTGAGTAGCCTGCAGTGTCGTACCATGTTCTAAGGCTAACTTCACATTTCCAAACCGGGACCCGGCCGGGCTGTTTGTGGAAACGAAAAAAAATGTATACGTAAAAATATACACAAATAATGCCCACGATTATTCTCTTCACGTCTGATGTAGTTTGGTGTCTTTTATATCATACTTATTGTTTCCGAAAGCTGCTGCTGGCCCCGGTTTGGAAATGTGACGTCGGTCTTAGGCTAGAATCGCCGCTTGGATGTACCGGTATAATGAGTTATGCTTTGGTCACAGATTGGCAAAGAGGCCCTGTCGGGAAGTTTACGAGCTGTGCCTTGTCACAGTCGGATTTGACCCATGCGAGGCCCCCCTAGGACATCCTGCTTCCACCGGGATATTTGTGGGCATCACCGGGCCCCGAGTTGATTTTAACTCGAAGTTAAATTCCGGGAGAAATTTGTGGCCGGATCAATCTAATTGTTCTCTCGCTTTACTACTGTTCAGTACTTAATGCGTATCTTTGCTGTGCACCTTTTATACTCTTAGGAGAAGGGAAAGAGTAAAACAAAATCGCTGCAAAAACACGAAAAAATCTACACTCGACCGGATCCTACGTCTGCTTGGAGAAAAGTTGATGTGTAAATATGCCTTTTTCATGCAGGACGTTTCTGCGGAACGGACATGCCTCCCGCCATCACCGCCACCCAGGACATCCACATCCGCTTCGTGACAGACGAACTCATCAGCGGACCTGGGTTCCAATTCTCTTACATCGTACAACATGAACTGGCCGGCGGTGGCCCTTGCGGTACTCACCTGCACGACAGCTACGGCGTGGTTACATCGCCAGGGTAAGCGAGATAGCGGGACACCGACACAGATATATAGACGCACACGCACGCGCGCGCGCGCGTAATTCTGCACATTTGTAGCCATAGCAGATATAGTCTCCAGTCAGTCGTGTCAGCTGGATAACAAAAGAGAAGAATTTGGCGAAAAGGGGACAAAGAAGTTACTATGGATTTCAGTCAGTCTTTTGTAGTCTATCCGCCAGCCTTTCAGTTCACTCCGAGGCCAATTGACCCTTACAAGACTTGGCTAAAGTCTCCTATTCGGCTAGACAGGAGTTTGGAAGAGACTAGTATGCAGATTCTGACTTATCTTTACACACAGCTACCCGGACAGCTACCAGAGTAACATGGACTGCACGTGGACCATCCACGGTGGTGGCTATGAGATCACCCTGACGTTCACCGACTTTGTGCTGGAGAACGGCGGATACTACTCCGGCTGCTACGACTATGTGGAGATCTACGATGGCAGGGAGATTGTCGGTGAGGATATGTGAATTCTTCTGAAATGGATAAGCACAATGTTTTATTTGCAAAATCATGCCGACTAATTGTGTGTACAGTCTTAAAGGCTAAGAGTAGAAAATAGTGTGAAACATAGCACTAGGGTCGAATGAACTATATGATACAATGTATACTATTGTCGGGTTTGACTTCTTTGAAGGTAGTGGTTATTGAACTGTTCCACGTTTTGTATAATGACTGGATTGTGTGCTTTTAGTCGTGGAGTCATGTCCTAAATAGTAAAAGCTCGGTAAAATTGTGGCAACTGTTTGAAACAAGCAGCTAGAAAAAAAATACGTTTTCGCATGTTTGTTAAGTTTATGGGTTAACTATAGTATGAAGTGATCAGTCCGTAATCTGACGTCATCAAATTCAAAATGGTGCCAATGTTTTTGAAATTTCGTCGTATTGTTCCGCCATATAGAAAATGTTCGACTATCAGACACTTAACATGTCGACGTCAGTTTACACTGTTGTTATGATCTGGAATACTCACGGATAAAGTTATAACATCCTGAAATTGACTTCCGTTACTTCAGCTTCACCTGCACGACAAGATATGATGATGATCTTCAATACAACTGCTAATCATATCCTTTTATCATGTTTACACATTTATACAATTCCCCTCCTTATGTTCTAGGCACATACTGTGGGACCGATACACCGCCTACCCTCACCACTACCAAAGACGTCAGGATCAAGATGGTGACTGACAGCAGTCTTCAGCGTTCAGGATTCAGGTTCCACTACCGTGTGGCGGTACCGTCTAGTACTACTGAAAAACCAGAGCCAGAGAAAACCACCATGAAACCAGGTTTGTTGAAAGCACGCATATTAGGAGTTTACTGTTTTCTAGTATTTCTTGACACACATGTGTAATAAAAAAAGCATCGAAACAGCTTACTTATAAACAGCTGTTAAATTTGGCCTTCCCAACATCTGTTGACAGATTAAAATCACTATATCAATGTAAAATTAGCAGTGACGTTTTCCAATCAAGGGAGATATAAGGAGAGCGAAGTGCATGTTGTATCGTTCTATAAAACCATATTTTGCCACAGCTGTTTAACACAACTATCTCTTTTTTCACAGAGGGAAGCGGAGAAGGCAGCGGTGATGACTTTATATTCTAGAGACTAGTCTCTCCCTTTGCCAAGCAACAGGATGTCTTTCGCTGTCTAGTAAACAAATGAATTCACAAAAAAATGAAAATCACGTTTTTGATTAAGGTTAGACATCCAGGTTATTAAAACTCGAAGACAAGCCAAAAATTCAAAGTGGATAGCGTTCGGGTATTACCCCTCGGCCGTTTTACATGACATCCATAACTCACTCTTCTTCAGCGCTAGAGTCTTTAGTGTCATATTCAGCATTCTGTTGACGCTGAAGAAGAGCAATGGGTGTCACTCAAAACGTCAGGAAAGTAATCTCTAGTTGATTGAGATTCATTTGCATTTTTAAAAACGGATAATATTATTGTAACAAGGACTGCGTTGAGTTTTTACTCTACACGAGTGTTTGCTTTATACAGATGCCTTGAGCAAAATTAAACACAGTTGAATATCAGAACGCGTCTTTTCTTACTTCTTTTTTCTTTTTTACTGATACTTGTACTGTCCTTGGGTGACATACATAGAAAAACAAATAGCAAGTCATTTTATGATTAATATTATAACAAGGTTATCTTGTTATCTTAGGCTTTTTGGCATTAACATTTTGGGCTTAAGTTCCTGGTATGCACCAACGTTGGGCACTTCGTAACATTGCAGAAGAGATTAAAAAACATCAAAGATACATACGTATACATACATCGTGAATGTGTCGCTGATTCTGTCTAATACAGTTTCTAACATACATGCATTTTTACCAAAAATCATCGACAGGAAATCGATAGCCTATTCTGGGACCTTTGACCTTACTTCCTGTCAGTTTTCTCAACGTGCCTAGCATGTGGAAACCAACCACTCTATCGTATTCAGATAACTATGGACACACAACAAACAAACAAACAGACACGCCTAAAACAATTTCTCCATAAGCGGAGGTACAAAAACAGCTGCAGCGAATGCAGATTGTAAGCAGACCTATTGATAATCTATATGTTACCATCTTTACAGTGTTTGAATATAAAAAAAACTACAAGCAGTTGGTTCAAAGTTACGCATGTGGCAGTGACTATGTTGTAGGTGACTATTCCGTGTTCACATAATGAGAGAGAATGCGCCTATCCTGCATCATTATTCCCTGCTACAGAACTCCAGAGCTTAAACTTCGTGTATGTGCGTAACACCTAAAAGTTCACACAAAATGAATCATAATGTACTTCTCAGCTCTGTACCCTTTAACAATAATTATTCATTACACGGGAAGTTTGCAACTACGGAAAACCTTTGACTCTTCATGTGTCCTATTGTGTGTACGTGTTTCCAAACTTCCAGTCCGTGGAAGCCTATGTATAAGGTAAGTAAATAATCAGGTTTCACCAATTAACGTGTCCAAGCTTTGTAACTCGTGGAATCTGTTTTTTCGTGCGGTGAACGTATTGCATCATGATATGCCGAGTATCACCAAAAGGGCAACTACCTTAAGGTCTACCATTGCCATCCGCCGGTGCATTCAATATGATAACCATAACCATTGGCAAATAAAGCCGTTCAAATGAAACGTAAAGGAGCTTCCGCCGGATTACTATTGAAGGACGTCAACGGACGTACTTAGGTAAATAGGAGCGATATAATTAGGCGGTGACCAAACATCGGGCCTATATAAGCACCACAATTGTCCTTGAGTCCGTGACAAATAGAAGTTGAGTCCCTGACAAGACAAGATGCTGTTCGTTCTCGGAGTTTTGTGCTTTGCGGCCTTTGCCAACGGTAAGTTGAAATTGTTACATTTTCTCCTTTCTTAAGTTTGCACACATTATTGTTTCTTGAAATTAATTGATGTTCTTATCCACGTATTGTCCGGAATAATTCTTTTATGTAGCTTTGAACCAACGCAATGATCATTGTATTCTTTCTCATGTACATTTCGCTTCAGCGCGGCACCACAATTCTTTGAAAGTTGCAATTTAAAAAATAGGTGTCTGGAAATTACTGAAACTTTTATCATCTTTCTTCCAGGCCAGACACAATGTGGCGGTAACCTGGTCCAGCCCAGCGGTGACGTGTTCTCCCCGGGCTACCCTAACGAGTACGATGGGAACCTGGACTGTATGTGGACCATCCCGGCTCGCGGCGGCAGCGTTACAGTGGAGTTTAAGGTAAGCATAAGGCAACAGAGCCAACTTTATTTTCATTTATCTCTACATACATACATAATTCATCCGGTTTTACACCGGTGAGGCACAGTCCAAAGCACAAGTTTTCCAGTCTGATCTATCCTTCATGGCAGACATTAAACTAGACCCTGACAGTCCAATGTCTCTTTCTATCATTGTCTTTAAGGTAATGTATGGTCGGCCAACTCTGCGCCTTCCTTCTGGCAGCCAGTCCATGGCATTAGTCTCCCTGCAGGCTCGTTCCCACGAACCACATGCCCTGCCAGGGCGAGCCGGCGCCGCCTCACCACAAATGAAATGGCTGGGAGTGGGCCGTGTAGTTGCTTGTTGGTTAAACAGTCTCTCCATGAAACATTATACACCTTTCTTAACATTTTCGTATAAGTACCATCCAATTTTTTGCTCTGGGCATTTATCTCTATATCAAGGTTTAACACAATTGTGCCAAGATTGATATAACAAATGACAACCACCTTTTCACGATTTCAGCCCAGAACCAGACTGTACCGTTTGGTTTAGTCTCAACCAGACTACACAAGTCAAGGAAAAATAGCACAAATTTGTCAAATATCTACTAGATATTATGTCAGAGGAGTCTTGGAGTTATGCGACCTGTAAGGCCACCTAGGCCCAGCCGATATACACACGGAGACTGAATGAATGAATGGTATGATATTTACCACATTTGTGGTAGAATCGGCATAAGAAGTGACTGTCACCATTTCAAGTTGTCAGTCAATCTGGAGAACAGACTTTGAATCGCACACATGCGCAATTGAACACACACACGCGCGCACGTCAGGATGAACCCCTACGTTACGTACCATACAAACAAATATAACTCAATGATGTTGGATATGTCTCCCGTTTTTCAGGAATTCATGATCGAGGACCCAGAATCTTTCCTCTTCTTTACTCAATGCAACTTTGACTATGTCGAGATCATCGTTGGAGACAGATCCAGGGGTGAGTTGTGTTTAAGTACCGTACACTATTATTTAGACAAATGTGAATCCAAACGTAACTGGCTAAAGGTCTTAGACTAAGACTCCCATGTCTAATGACACATTAAACAGCAATGCTTTTCCAATCAGGGTGATTTTTGGTCAGAGTTTCTACTTCCTTCAGACTTACCCCCAGTTGATCGAGGTCCCTTTTATTTGTAGCATATATTTTGGTCTTCCTCGCTTTCTTTGTCGTCTGTTGGGTCGCCAGTGCAGCCCTGTTTCAGAACGTAACATGTATCTATAATTCCTTAGTCGTCTAAGAGATCTGGGCTTAAAGAATCAAAACTACAAATCAAATGTGCTCTTGAACACGCAGACGAACCTACAATCAGCGACGTAACATGGTGTCAGAAATGGGATAGGTCTGCAGCGACGAGAGACTTCGAAATATTATGATTGTCGTTATGACGTATTCTAAATGTTGACCAATAGGATACTATTGTGGAACGGACATGCCCCCTGCCATCACGGCTACCCAGGACGTGCACATCCACTTCGTGACAGACGAGCTCATCAGCGGACCTGGGTTCCAGTTCTCCTACAGCGTCATCCACGGACTGGCCGGCGGCGGCCCTTGCGGATCCCACCTGCAAGACAGCTATGGCGTGGTCACATCGCCAGGGTGAGCTTCTTTTCCCACTTTCATTTCAATCACGCATGCTACGGTCAAATTTCCAAACTGCAGTCCGAACGGACAGCTTTCAGGAACGAATATTATGATATAAAGAAAGAACGAAACACCTAAAACGTGAAAAAATAGTCTTGGGCATACTGTGAATGCAGAAATGTTCGCGGTGGATTAATGTTCGCGGTTTTCGCGATTGCCACTTCAGCGCGAATTTAAAACCACCTCGAACATTTTTCCATAGCAGTAAGAGACTATAGTGCATGGTGCTACCGCGAACTTAAAACCACCGCGAAAAGTCATTTTTCTCGCTACCGCGAAATTAAATTCCCGCGAACTTAGATATATTTACAGTAATTTGTGTTTATTCCTTGAAAAACGCTTTCATTTTTCGTTTCCGCAAACATCCCGGCCTGGCCCCGGTTTGGAAATGTGACCATAGTAGGTATGTGGTTTACACGTTGACGGCGTCGCTGCGATTTCAATTGGACTTTTGTTACCATTGACTTTGCAAAATGGGAGTGATTTATGTAATGTCTTATGTAGACTAATGTAGATTCTGAATACTTGGCTATTTCTACACAGCTATCCGAACAGCTACCAGAGTGACGCAGACTGCACGTGGACCATCCACGGCAGTGGCCACACCATCTCCCTGACTTTCACCGACTTCGCGCTGGAAGATGGCGGCTTCTTCTCCGGCTGCCCTTATGACTTTGTCGAGATCTACGACGGACGGACAAAGATTGGTAGGTAAACGTTAAGGTGCATTCTCACTGCACTTGCGTCAAGCTTGCGTCACTGCGGTGTTAGAACGATACTCAACGAATTTCAGAGATTATTAACGAATTTCTTACTTTTTGTGTATTTTGTCGTCTTCTAAGTCATACTTTTACGTATCACGCAATATCTAAAATATACAAAATCGGAGAATATAACAAAACAGTGACGCGGTGAACGAACCTCACAGTGACGCAAGCTTGACGTAAGTGCAGTGAGAGTGCACCTTAAGCCTCCAGAGCAAGTTGTCTTTGCCGTTTTTTGGCAAATAATAACTTTTCACTGATGACTGCCACAAACAAACCAGAACACAAAGAAGCCAACAGTGTAACGCTGAATTAGCTCAAAAAAGTGTATCGTATGAGCAAAAAAAAGCCCCGAGAGCTTGCTATGGAGGCTAAGTAAACGTTACAAAAGATTAGTAGGCAAATGTTGTAGGCAAATGTTGTACATAGGCAAAAGTTGGGCGACTTTGGCCATCTGTAATGCCAGCCAAACGAATAAATAAATGGTACAACTTTGAGTTCTATACGATTTGCGCCCTCATATGCTTACACTCCTTTATAATTATGTTCCAGGCACGTACTGTGGTACCGACATGCCGCCACGTCTGTTCACCGACAATGACGTCAGGATCAAATTCCAGTCTGACGGAAGCGTCGAGGAGCAGGGCTTCCGGTTTGAGTACAGCATTGATCTGCCAGTCACTACCGCCACTACCGCAAAACCAGTGGAGACCACCACGAAGCCAGGTACGTTTCTTACAGCTCACCGGCACATTCGACGTACATACACAGGGGATGATGTTCTATAGTAAATAGATCTTAATCATGTCTATGTTACCGCACTTGCCTTGAAGAATTTATTGTACTTTAAAAAAAATTCAAAAAATTCACGGGTCTTAGTAGCAAGTGTGCAGATGTTGACACTGGCAGCACCAAATCCGTAGGTGTTTTTTGGCACCTTTAGACAGATTAGCCGTGAGGCTCGGTGGGCGTCACTCCACTGTCATGGGGGCAGGGGTATGGCGAGTATCGAACTCAGGACCTACTGATTCTGATTCCAAAGCTCTAGCCATTGCGCCACACAGACCTATCAATATGATGTTGTATTTTTACGCAGATGGGAGCGGAGAGGGCAGCGGAGAAGACTTGAATGAAGACAGCTTCCTCTTCTAAACATCACCGTCAACAAGGGACAAATCTGAAGCAGTTGGATCGACCAAATGACTGTTTGCTTTTGTTGGCCATAATAAAACTACTCTTTTGATTAGATAATGTAATTGAGTTCATTGAATGAGAGCTGTGTCGAGTGTTCACCTAATT
This sequence comes from Branchiostoma floridae x Branchiostoma belcheri, assembly GCA_019207045.1. Taxonomy (NCBI): domain Eukaryota; kingdom Metazoa; phylum Chordata; class Leptocardii; order Amphioxiformes; family Branchiostomatidae; genus Branchiostoma; species Branchiostoma floridae x Branchiostoma belcheri. The sequence continues at coordinate 4,763,135 of CM033035.1, read as the reverse complement.
TGGTCATCAGAAATGAAAAACATCACAAGTTGACTTTTGCTCTACTTATCCTTACATATATTTCAAGGGTTCACTCGTACAGGTTTGAATTTGCAAAGTACACGTCTAGTGACATCAGAGGTAAAAAGTTTACAGTTGCAGCGCGAGTAGCCTACGATAGTTGCCATGCCAACGCTGTCGTAATAGGAAGGAGAGTTATCGTGTGTCCTAGAAAGGCTTCAAACACAGATGGCTACACTCTCACTTACCGAAGTAGGGTCGTCAACAATAAATACTTAAACCCGATTCAGACGAGCCTTTCTATGCAACTGAAATTATCGATTTTCGTCAATTAAAAAATGATTGCCATGGCAACACGAAAAAATGGCAAATTTTGCAAACTTTGTGAAGTTGTTTCCAGCTAAATCATATGCTTCTGCTTATACGAAGGCCTCCCTTTACCAACTTACTGTAAAATGAAATGTTTGAGGTTTTCGCGGTGACCACCGCGTACCGCGAACTTAAAACCACCGCGAACATTTTTCCATTATAGTATGAGAGTGCATTCCATGGCACTACCGCAAACTTAAAATCCCCGCGAACTTAAATGCATTTACTGTATTACAATCTGTGGCTTCGGAGTCCGGTCAGGCGCAGGCGCAAATGGGAACGTAGCATTACTCGGTGAGAAAAGAACAGATGCCATTCCATACCCAGGTTTGTTTGTGCAGTGTTCTCAGTCCCGCAATCCAATGTGTCAGCCGAAATAGCCCTCATGCGATCTATTCATGTATTACAAGCATCATATAGAAGCTCAAGAAAGTACGGCTTGTCTACGGTCAATTACAATAAAGAAATTCCAAATAAATCTTAAAAGTCTACTAAACAAACAATTAAGGCTAACATAAGTAAACTTGTAATATATTCTTACAATCAGGTATTTCTAATCATGGGCTTCAGAATCAGTTCTGATTACAAAGCAATCTTTTGTGTATCTAGAAGGTACAATGCGCATTTGTGAGATGTTCAAATCTGTTTGTAGCGTTGTGTTTCTTGAAACTTGACTATCACGTTTTGAATAGATCAAGGAGTTTTTTTTTAACCTCCTTGAATAGATCCAGTCGACAAGAAGATATCAAACGCGTTCACCCGCCGAAGAGCTGGTTGCACTTCTTACGTATCTCGCTATGTGCATACAGACTACATGCATGGCGATCACCACAAATGACCTGAGTGATATACTTGCATTTCGTTTAGCAGATTGCCGATGAAAGCAAACACTTGGCCTTATGATCACATTTCTCACAATGCAAAAATATGATTTCTTCTTGAAACAGAGAGGAAATATTGCGAAATCATACACGTGGTTAACATTGCATGACTTTTATGTATATTCTTAAGTACATTTTTGTACAGTTCACACAGTATACAGTTCCATTGTGACAGAATGTTTAATTTTCGTCCTTTCAGATTATCTAAAAAGGTGTAGATTTTGCTATCCTACTGCTTATGTGTGTCCCTCTGAATCAGGGTCCTGTTTTGTACGGGAAAGCAGCCGGTCGTATCGTTAGTTAGTTTTACACAGAAGCTTAAACAAACCGTCGCGAAGTGTATGTGTCTAGAAAAAACAAAACCCCATCAATTCAAAACACAGGCCTTAAAAACAGTAAAACAACAACTACTACAGAACACCACGTGATCATGCATAGTCTAGCCGCCCTTGACCCATTTCGGTGCCAAACAAAACCTTTGTATCTTCGAATTTTGTTTGATTTGGACAGTTCGTAGCTTGATTATGGGGTGTTCTACGACGTCCTGCGACTGTATTTCAACAAGTCTACGATTTTCTCGCGGTTTATTAGTCATTTTATGCTTTCATAGCTATAATCGCATTACAATATTCCTACCTTAAAACCACGACAAGCCGGCTACGAGTGTTCCAACAATACGTCCTCTCTGCGACTGTTGTGGATTTATTCCAGCTCACTATCTCACATCTCTAAAGAAAGCGATAACACAGCTTATAAATCCACCAAATACAGTAAGACAGAAAATTAATGATACCCCTGTCACATTTGGCGAAAATCGATCGGACGACGATTCTGCGACAAAAACCCGAGCCTCGCTTATAATCATAACTTTATTGCACAACAATTGTACAAGGTACAACGTATGTATTGTATGTGACAGGGACGGTTTTCAGGTGAAAAATACGCGCAACCATCTGTCGATCTTGAATATGGCCGATCTTCCATCGATACGCCCGAAGATCGTGGATAATGTGACAGGGGTATTAACACTAGATGTGGCGACCGCAAAGCGATCCCAGAGCGACCAAAGATTTGACTGATCGCTCAAAAAAGCACATAAGATCGCTCAAAAAAGCACATAAGATCGCTCAAAAAGCACATAAATTTACGTCTTGTATCATATATTATGAAATCAAGGGTCACTCAAATCCAGTATTGGTCGCTGTTCAATTGTTCATCAATCGCCGTTACCATCTAATGTGTTACCATCACACACACACACACACACACCTAAGCCTGACCCTTTTTCCGGTGTGTAAATGTACGGTCTTGGTGTCTTTAGGCGAGGTTGGGTCTCACGCCAACGCCCTTCCGCACAGGAGAGCTCTTAAGTATGAGAACGGTTGTAGCCATGCGTGTCGTCCTCGGATGATCCACTGCCCTCTGACCTCTGGGGGCGGAGTCACAGCGGGCTAAGCCTTCCTCGTGTCTACAGGTAACACAGGTGAGCCTCACACAGGCGTAGTGTTGTCTTAAGTCCCTCATTGTACCTGGGTAGCTCGCGGAGTATAGTAACGTACGGGCACGGAATACACTGGACAATAGACGCAGACGGTTGTTCGGTATTTCAAACCGCCCGTGGATTTACCTACACACACCGGGAGGTTTTTATTTTGGAGTTGGCGCCGGCGTTTTCCAGGACAACCGGGTAACACCACGTACGCCGGGAGAGTAGTAGGAGTTTACGCACGCCGTGGACATTACAATAAACTGTAGGGCTGTTGTGTGAAGAGCCTGGCAAACTTGGAGCTACTTCGGGCTATAGGAAGGGGTCACGTTTTTCGAGGAGAGTTAATGTTTGCGGCGGAACAATCGCAGACGTGAACACCTGCACAGATGGTCTGTTGACCTCCTGAGAATAACAGAAGAGGAAAAAAAAAGATTTCACCTTTGGCCCTGGAGTAGCGTAAAAGGGGAGGTCTGTTCTCAGAGAATGCAAGGTAAGGTGTGTTGTAATGTTGTTGTTGTTTGGGCATTTTTAGGGTTACGCAAAGACAAGTCAACCTTTTTCAGGTAGTTAACACCACGCGTAATGAGTAGTAATTAATGAGTCAGAAACCTGTTCTACACCTTTCACTATTGCGTAGTATTTATAGCCTCCACCAGGCCTTCCTACTGGTTTTGGATTGTAGAATTTGGCAAAAAATAAGGTAAAAATTATTAATCTCCAAGCAGATCCTACGGTAGCATAAGATAGTATCAAAAGCTGGCTGAGGAGTGTGTATGATACCGGTGCCCGTTTGACTCCCTTTGGTCGGCTATACGCCTTGACCAGCTTTGAAACTATTTTATGTCACCGAGGATCTGCTTGGAGATTAATAAATCATTGGCCAGGAGAGTCATTCCACGGTTTGTTTATCACTACGCCTGTCCTATGATAGCCCCTGGTGACCAAACTCCTCCCTGGCAAATTTTTTACCTTTAACCAGCGTACTTAGTCTGATAGACTACATAGCATTATTCTCCAGCAGAGGTTGGGTCGCGGAGATATATTATAGTGGTGGTTGGGATTTTACCGGCTCGCTCCTCTTACATTTGGTAAAAACCCCGACCACTACTTTATCCGCGACCCGACCTCTGCTTGGAGAATATATAATATTACAGTCAACGCTTTCTAGAGTAAGGGGGGGGGGGGACTCTGTCTGGAAACAACCTTTTAAAACGTTTCATCCTTTCAAACACCGCCGCTCAATAATTCATATCCCGTCGGTTGCTATCTACAGGGTACGTGTTGTATGTGTCACATGTAGTATCTAGTAATTCTAGGGAGCTTAACGTTAGCTTTGACTTTCGCCTACATTTTAGGTACAACAACTGATCTAAAGATAGAAAGCAATATATAATTCACATCCAATCAGTTGTTATGTACAGGGTTTGTTTCGGTCCTGACAACGGGCAATACCCTGGATTTAGTGCGTGTGAAAAGGGTTCACGGCGGTCAATAGGGACAAACGTGTTTTGACAAGTCTAAGTCTAGACGATTCTTATCCACTCACATTCAATTATTTGGAAACGAAATCGTTTATTGTGCCGAAGTATGTATGTGAGCTTGGTCTTGTGCAAATACGTGTACTACAATGCAGAACGATACCCGTACAAATATATCTTCTGGGTGCCCTAATTCTAGAGAAAGGGTTGACCTAGGTATTTCATCTGTCATTCATCTTGTCCTTGTATGTCTGTCCAAGACTCAATAAAGATGACGCTGAACCACCTACATGTAGTATTTAGTATCTAGGGAGATTAAGCTTTGACTTTCGGTTATCTGGAGATAGTACAACTGATCGTCTAAAGATAGAAACGTTAACCAATATATTATTCACATCCAATCGGTTCTTATGTACAGGGAATGTTTTTGTTCTGACAAGCTTAGGGGAAATCCCTAGGATTTGATGTGCGTGAAAAGAGTCAATAGGTACAAATGTGTTTTGACAAGTTTAAGTCTTGAACAGTCTTATCCAGTCAAAATAAATTATCTGCGTAATGAAGTCACGCATAGGCTTTATGGCTAATCCTTTTCAGTATCTAGTAATCTCTTGTCGGCATATCGTCGCACTGAAATACTACAAACCTTATACAGTTAGGAACCGTATGCAAGAAGTGCTAGATTTCTACTATATTTAGGTAGGACAAGTAAAAAGATATAGAACAGCATTAAGTCAAGCCGAACACAGGGCAAAAATAAAGCAAGACGGTCCTACAAATTGCGTGATGTAGCATCTTGTGGACACTAAGCCAAAGGAAAACACAGCCCTAACCATTTAGACACAGAGACCCTTTGTCCCAGGCACTAGCGGCTACTAAAGTTCCCTTGGGTGACACCCGGACAATCTTGTTATATATTCACCTCCCCCCGTGTTCACACATGTAAGTTTGTTTACCTGTCCTGTACCTGTACAGGTAACCCACAGGTATAGCGTTACACACCTGTGTCATCTCCTGTGTTGTATATATACCGACCTACGCACAACAGTGCTAATCACCTATAGGCCACGTCAATCTACTGTGTGTTTTTTTATGATGGTTGAAGAGAAAAAAATTGAAAAACGAAAAAAATCATCACAAGTGTAGCTTTGTATCGCTCACCACGATGACAGCTACAATTAAAGCTAATATACTGTCTGTTATACTCAGACCGAAAACACGATGGGTTTTCCCCTCTGAAAATGCTCTCTGAAAGTCTAGGGTTAAAAAGAAAGTCCCCTATGAAACCACCCTTGTAAAATAGATGGAATGGTCCAAACAACCTTCAAGATCTAATAAAGGTTACAAAAAACAGAGTCATTTTGCTGTTTACTCAAACATTCCGTTAATACACAAGCAAACAGAGATGGTAAATTGAAAAACAATCTACGTTTGTTTGTTCTTTGTACTGCTTACCTACCCAGATATTTCTGACCCTTTGTGTTATAATTCTAAATGAATTGGCTATGTGAACCTTATAACACGTTTTGTGCCGTATTGTGTTTTGGCAATTAGATCCTACCCAATTTCATTACCCCAAGGTGCCTGTCAATTTCTCGTTAAGCGAGGGGAGAGATTGCGTGTCGTTGGCATCGATTGTTTCGGGTCCGTCGTCGGTAAATGGAGGCCGTCTGAGTCTGACTGTAGTCTCTAGCTAATCTCCAAGCAGATCCTACGGTAGCATAAGATAGTATCAAAAGTTGACAGAGGATAGAAAATTGACAAAGAAGGACAATAGCTAGGCTGTTTTTTTTTTAAGCTAACGTGTTGAACGAATAGAAACTTTAAGAAACAAAGGTGATCATTCGCCAAGGAAGGACAATTGTGCTACCTGTAGCATAAGTCTATTTCTGTATTCTTTATTTAAGAACACGCATGCAAACACTCAACTACATACATGCATGCATACACAAATAGATACAGACATACGGATTAAGTACATACACACGTACCTTCTACCATTTTAGTAGTCTCTACCTCTTTGACTACGCTGGTTATGATAGGGATAAATGATTTGCCTTAGCATGGACTGACTCCCCTGGCCAATTTATTTGCCGATTTAGTTTGCCGAATTCTACTATCCCCGCACCCCCATAGGAAGGACTGATGGAGGCTACATTTCCAGTCCAAGGCTCAAAGTCTAGTTTGAAGCCTTCGTTATGCCGATTTAGACTCCAAGCAGAGGTCAGGCCACGACTGTTGTATTTTTTGCCGTTTTTAGGCGTTTTTTATATCGGGCTTTCTATTTTGTACCGTTTTCTTTATGTCTAGCAAAACAGAAATAGAAAGACAGATAAAAACGCATAAAAACGTTCAAAAAACACACAGCCGGAGCCTGATCTCTGCTTGGAAAGTTGTGCTAGCTGATCGCCATTCTGCCGTTCCGGGTATTGCGCACAAAGAGGCGGGCTTCACGCCAATCTAAACAGTGCGTTCTGAACCGTTCCCACTGCACTCAGGTTCCCATGCTCACACCTGTAAGGATATATCCCCTGGACTCGTTCAGAACGATGTTTTTCTGAACTGTAGGCTTAATACCTTAAAGAGAAAGGTCACCCGGTGTGTATGTTGGAATAGTTCACAGGGGTGGGGCGGAGGGTTTGTATGGGGGTGGGGTGAGGGCTTATGGAATGTGAAATTGGAAGTAAAAAATAGCTGATAAAAGTCGGACTAGGTTATGATTAAAATATCAAGAAAATGGAATGATAATGATGCTTTGTATGATCTATAGACGCAAAGACATACTAGTACGCACACACAAAACACACATAGAAACACAGGCACACATATTCACACAATCACACACAAACAAGCGTACATACACACGCGCACAAATACAAACACACGCACACACGTACACAAAGACACACTCGCATGCACACACATGTATACACACCACCTATTCTATTCATCATTCGAAAATAATTGTTAGAAATGATAAACCACCAGAAAATGCTATATTTACACCGTTAGTCTGTATGGGAGATTTATTTGCTTAGCTCCCCAAGCTCCTGTTCCTCGGTAATTAAATGATCTATTACCCTATCAACTCAGCCATTGGTATCTATGCGGCGTATCACGTTACGGCCACTTGTATGAAATATTCATTTCTTATTACTTTCCATTGTTGGATTGTTACTAGATTTGTCGCGTTCGCAATACGATGAATCAAAGATGTCAAAAGCCCCATTTGGTGTATTATCTTCCGCATAACTATGCCACAAGACTTTCTGAATGCTACACCCATTTCCTATCCTCTAAGTACCCTGATGCGATTGAAAGATAATTATCCCAATTGGTTCCCCCGGTGCGTTGCTAAATAGACCGCCACATTTCACAGTTCTGCGATTCTTCACGCCACTTCTCTTCTGTCAGGGCTCCTTTTGTCGTCGCGAATTTGAGAGCGACGACAATCATCAAAACGTCATTTTAGCGACGGTAAAATTTAGACAAATTTACAGCGATTGTAATCATTATGTTACAAACCCATTCCACTAGGGCTGTGACGTCGGTACAACAGCCCTGTGACCGAAAAATTTGACAGAACGCTCAACAAATTTCGTAGACAAAAAAAGAAATCCTTTTTACACGTTGTATATGTTTCATTGCCTTTTCAGTCGTACTTTAACATTTTGCATGGCATTCCAACAACAAAATTAAGGGTTACAAATATCCAATTTAGCGCTATCGACGTCTACTGGAATGGGGACCTCAGACACCACTCTTAGTTTTGCCAGCTGCGTGTTAAAGTCCACACAAATACCGCACAGCGAGGAAGCGAAGATCAGATAAACGAGAGAGATACGACAATGTTTTCATTCTCCTCGTGATGTGCACTAATAGACAATGTTTAACACCTTATTTACCTGCACGGCAGGTGATAGAAAGCAGGTGTCACAACATCGTAATACCTGTGAGGTTTACTAGAGGTCAAACAGGTCAAGAGCCCTGGGATGCCGTCCATCTAAACGGTGCCAAAAATTCTCCCGACGTGATCGATCACAATTTATCACAGGTGTCATCGATAACAATAGATATCTGGGACACGCATTGACACCTTAGGACTTATGGGGGTCCGAATTGTACTGTCATAAGATGGATATGACATTAAAATAACGGCATCGTCAAAAATTTCATCGCTTTTCATTTCAAAACGACTATCAGTATGCCGAAAGTAAAATGTCTAATCTGGTGCGATTTCGCAATAGCTAAGAAAATGGTAGCTTTATTCATGATGTCGAAATATTTGATATTAAAGTTTGCTATGTAGTGAAAAATTCATTATTGTTTATGAATATTGCAAATTTTGTATGAAATTTCAATTTTTTTTCGTTTCATTTTCTTTATGGTAGCAATATGGAATAATAAAAACTTAACTCCACATTCAAACGAAATATGCAAAGATTCATTTTCAGAACAGATGTATTCGTGCGCCCCTCCCCCTTTCTCGGCATACTTTCCCGTGCGCCTCCTGCCATTTGCGGCATCCCGGGAAGGTTTCGGTCCGCCGGTTCTAACATCCCAATCACCGAAACGCCATGGTAGACTTGTGGGGATCGCATGGCGTAATGACGAGCACCGGATTGTGACCAATATACCGCTTCGTTCCATCTATTCTCCTCAATCCAGTGCGATGAGAAACCCCAAAAGTGTGTATTTTCGATTGAGACGGAGTCTTTTGCCAGGCTTACGGCGGGTACAGGCGTCAATGTTGTGGTGTTATATACAAGAAGGCGGTGTGTTCTAGATAAGGTACACATGTAGTCTGTCTATTTCGCTACCTGTTTACATGCCCTGGACATGCCAGAGCGGCGCTGAAAGGCGGGGATAAAGTCGACCCCAGCATTCCGGGTCCTCCCCAAGCATGTGTACCGCCGTTGTCGGGCTAAGCCGCCGGTATTCACTTGGAACAAAGCCGGCCTGTTCTCGAGTTGACATGACTGAATGGTCCGCTGTCTTGGATTACAGAACCCGCCATCACGAGCTCGCAGGCCAGTAGGGTGACTGCGTCGGGAACAGGGCTCCACAAAGTGCCCGTCAACCGCAGCACCAGTTTCGTCATCGACCAGACGCGAGCTGTCGGCGGACAGGTGGACGTCACCATCACAGGTACGTCTCTTAAAAACAGGTGTCAATTCAACAACACCACACAACTGTTGTTTACCTCTCGTACCTGCATACTTCACCACTTTGTTCTCACCTGGTGGCCCAGGTGACCCTCTTACCTGCATGTCACCTCCATCCCTTTAAATGTTTAATTGCTGAACACACTTTTATTGATGACGCTTATCCGGCGTGACCACCACAGGGGGTATGCGAGTTGCCATTAGCAGTGTTTAGAATCTGCTCTACACATATATCATTGTCTGATTCTCGCACAGCGCCCTGTATACAAGGCGTCTTATTCCATCTTAAGGCTAGTGGCCTTTCGGCAGAGTCTTTAAGCAAATATGTGTCTTCTGTGCACCTGCCGGCAACCTTAAGACGATTGAAGCCCCTGCTTGGGTCTCTAAGAGGTTAGGAGCGACCTAGTTTCTTTAAGCTACCCTCTTCTCAACTTTTCTTGTAGGAGTCTAAGTACTTCATCCTTCTTTCCTTTGTGGCGTTGGGAAATGTATTTTTTGTAGCCAAAACCCGTTTTGTAGGTAATGCCAACCGGACAACTACAGTTCCGCTTCCGCAAAAGAGATTACAAACTAGATAACGAAGTCGGAAGTCGCCGTTTCTAACAAGATTTATTTCTTAAACTGTACTTTGAATATGTAAATTTTTAATGCTTGACACACAAGCATCCTTTATGATTTTGCACAAACCGTGCGCGCTTTGAAGAAATGTGAAGAAGGCGGTGGTAGTTGTTCTTGTCCTTGACGTGGTGAAGTAGGTATTTCTACTTAGTGGTTCTTCAGTGAACCTTAAAAAGAAAACACACCTTTTCCGGAACCTTAAAAGAAACTACACCTTGTCGACCCGATGTCCGTGTTTATGTGTTTGTTTCTATCTTTGTTTACTTCCGTCAAATGTGGGGAAACAAGAAGATGTCGTCTTTGTAATGGCTTCTTCTTTCTTGTACTTGGATAACGAACTCTTTTCTTCAAGATACTTGCTTAGTGTTAATGACTTGTGAAAGCATTAATAGCCTTAACGACTTCAAAACTTATCATAGCTGCTCTCCAATTCTACTTTACTGTGGGATAATTATGATATAGACTGGTAAATTTATTCTTGAACTATTGAGGAAAGTACAGTACATATATCGTAAAAATTATTGATGATTTGGTTTTTATTCGACCATTCAAAATAATGTCTAGCAGCTAACTATGTGTACATGTAGTTAACTGAATTACACTGTTAATTTGCTAAAGTAATGCGATTCGCACTAAGTTATTAGAAAAAAGTCTAAGACAAATACAGCTCTAAAATATAAGATATCTACAATTCGTTATCTACTATAGTACTCTTGTTATGCAATTTCAATAACCGCATGCCATCTTGGTTCCTCCTAATCTATTCGGATTAATCAAAGAAAAATGATCCCTCCCCAAGATGGTGCTGAGGGTACTTTAAGACGATGGTTCCCTGGTGGGCAGTTAAGACGTTAGGTAAACACACGCCTCAATTTCTCTTGAGATGACCTGCTTGTACAGAATGAGGGGCGTGCATGGTGGTCTTACGGTAAGGGATGCTTATTGAGAATCTAAGGGTCCTGGGTTCGAATACCTAGCAGACTTAAATGTTCTGCCCTTGGGAAACCCACTTTACACATACATGTATTCCCCACTCGTGAGAATGAGTATCTAGCTTCGGTTAGGGACGTTTTCTCATGATTGAACGTAAAGTCGGGGACCGCGTTTGGAAGAACATTGAGCACGTAAAAGAAAAACCGCCACTTATCCAAAAGAGTAGGGTTCCACGTCGGTGTGACTGGATCAACTCTACCAATGTCTACAGTCTGGTCTTAAATTTAAGCAGGTTCTAATGGTCAAAACCAGTTGCTCCGAAAGGCAGGTTACCGGGTATGCGAAACAAACAAACAAAGAATCTTAAGACCTGCGCCTTGTCCACATCCCCTCTCCCAGCTCAATAATGTGACAGGCAGTACCATAAGGGGGACAGGTTTACCAAATAAGGGTTTAACTTCCCTTTTACATCAATCAAGTTTATTTACAGAGCGGTTTCAGATGTTGTTTAAGTACCCTTTCAACCACCTGTCCCATTTTTGCCTTGGAAGGAAAGGAAACTGCATAAACCTACATAAAACTGAAAACCCTCCTGAGCTTTGAAACTTTTATTTCAGGATGCACATTCAGTATTATGGCATCCAGAGTTTAACTACGTACGATATTTTGTTCCATGCTTGCATAGATGTGACGTTATAATGAAGATACGCCCCATTTTCAGCCGTTGACAAATTTCTACATCTATGTGCCATGTCTCCCTCACAATATTATCATTCCAATTCTTTAGAATTTTGCGAGTCTGCCGTTTCTTGTATTATATCGTTAAGCTTAGCTAAGCTTACACACACAAAAACGTTTCCCCTCTCTTCATCAATCTTCTCTTCTGGGATCGCAGCCCAATTGACCAGATAATCTTTTTATAATGACAATAGAGCACTGCCTATCGGACAACAAAAGGGTGTTGGTGTGCTACCGTTATACGTACAAATCAACTCAGCCGTATCGCGTGTGGAAAGATCGAACTGGTCTTGACAAATTGACACCGTAAATATAGAATTGTCGAATAAATAGACACGCGGTCTTGTTTGCGTCACGAAGGCTTTCATCCGGGACATCTTTTATGCAAATCAAGTGATTTATCAGGGACATCTTCAAAGTAGACAAGAAAGACACTTGACATCTTTAGTGTAGACTGGTGACTTACCAATGTAGATCCAGGGGGCGACTACCTTCACCTACTGTTGAAAACCAACATTTCCCCCAAGGGTTTACATAGATTGGCATTTCGCCCAATATGTGTAGTTTTGACGGCATTTTTGTGCTTGTTTGGATTGAGTAATCCCACATTGACAGCTGAAACCCCATCGCTCTTGGAGCATACACACGCGTACACACGTTTGGTACACACTTCAAAAGATGGGCTGTGTCTTTGTCCCATTGAAACACTGTTAGAGGTGCCTATAGACACATTAAATCGACAAGCAGACACGATGTGTGGTCCGGTGCCTTCTATAAATAATTCAATCTCAAATTAGCGAGAATTTACTGTTTATAGCACAGAAGAAGTTTTCTTGATATCGAAAGAAATTGACTTTTTAAGACATATTAACAATGATAAATGTTTAAGATAGACAAAATAATAAGATAATCAAAGTACATTCACCATAAGATCAAGAAGTAAACAGTTGTTTTTCTTCAATGAAGGAACTGTCCTTAGACTATTAAGTATCTACCTAGACACACCGTGATAATTGTGAAATGTTAATAATGCTTTATCATGACTGCAAGATATTCAAATGAATCTAATGTAGGAATTAAAGTTTGTGATCACACTAGTTTAACTTTGTTCCTCTTGGAGTGCTGATTAGCGATATTCGAAAGCGCCGAACTGAACTCCAGACAAGCAAGTCTAGAATTTCAAACATCATTAACACCATAATGATTGTTCTTCAGTGACTTTAACTTTCCACGCTTGTCCTTTACAACTTTGTTTTCCCTTTCTTTCCAGGACCTTCTGCAGAGATCGTTCCGTGTCACTACTCCGGTAACCAACCCCGACTTCTGGTCCAGTATACGCCCAAAGAAGTGGGTGAGTACTCCGTGTTATCAACACTGTAGCATTAATTCTTTACTTAGAAATAGTCTCCTAATATATGTTTTTCACCCCTTAAACTGAATATTGATGATAAGTTTATTATACTTTTTTCCGAAGGTTAATTGCCAGTAGATCTAACAGGAAAAAAGACGGACAAACAATGGGGAACAGGATGACTCTAGATTATTACCATACTTACTCATGGCAACAGCAATAGTGTTTAAATATAACAATCAACATTTTCGGGGAATATGACGTGTGAGCACAAAAGAACCATCTGCTCTCTGCATCTGAGGCATTGATCTGCAGGATCCGATGTCGGTCTAGTTCCTCTTCATTACGGCATAATTAAACACCTGTGGGATGCTATCAGCCACATTGTGCTTATTGATCTACTAGAGTCCGTCTATTGACTACCATGTGTTCACGGTTGTACTCAATGTAGTTTGACACAGTCCCAGAAATCTGAGCATTGTCATCAGAACATTTGAGAAATCGATAGAAGAGAAAGACACACCAGATGTCAAAATGAGTTAGGGTTGGTGTCAAATTCGACGAAAAATGATCTCTTTTGCATATCATGTCAATTCACAGCTATGATATAAAAAATCTCTCTAGCAAAATCTTTCCAGTGTACGACAAAAAACACCGGAGAGTTGTCTGAAACGTCTGACTGTTTCCAAAATGATATCCAATTGCTTGAGTAACTGCTTTTAAATTTTGACGTATCGACGAAAATGGTTTCGTTTTCGTGTGTGAGTGTAGTACAGCTCGAATACAACCTGCATAAAAAAGAGCAAGACCTCATCTTTTTCTTAAAGCTTCAGATATTTTTGTGTTATTTCTGTTTCATCCACTGGTGCCAAGAAAACTCATACATTATAGAGACCTTGCAAAGTTTTTAGAAGTCTGTTTTTGTGCGTCATAAAAAAATGAGCTACCAGAAAAAAAAGCACGCGATCTCTCCTCACAACATCTGCTTGGGGGTCACCGTTCACATACAACCACAAACCTCTAAATGGCTCTGTTTGTGTTTGGAAAGAAGACATACCCTGTGTCAGAGACAATAGCATTCAGGACCGCTCGGAAGTGACGGGGGATACGGGGAAAGGGCAACAGACACACGGACACAGAAGCGGAGATATGTTACAAAGGGGCGGGCGGGTACACCTGTATAGCATGAAGTGTAGAGGAATGTTTAGGTTCACGTGAAGTGAATGGTAGAGAGGTCGTTCCCTTCTAATTTAAACCTTCTGGTATAAAGTAGGCAAAAGGCCAACGGCTTTCTGGAATTTTCGTTGCATTTTTCAGCGAAGGTTAATGATTGTGTTTTGTGTTCTATAAACTAAGCATATACTAAGTGCTGTTTTCTAGTGCTGTCCAGACCCCCAAACCTCTTCACGTAAAAGAACCCAGCACACTTAGCGAGAAGAGTACGCTTGGCTAAAATGCGCGAGCCTTAATAAAGCCGTATTGCATTCAAGCTGGCTTCACTCTTCAAGCAGAGGTTAGACGCCTTTTTTACTTTTCTTTAAGATGTTTTTATCGGGCTTTCTATTTGTACTGTTTAGTTGACTAACAGTGAGACTTAAGAAAAAAACGTTACAAAATAGAAAGCCCAATAAAAACGTCAAAAACAGCGTGAGCCTAACCTCAGCTTGGAGAGTATTGCTAATACCCCTGTCACATTTGGTGAAAATTGATCGGAGGACGATTCTGCGGCAGTCGCCCGAGCCTCGCTTATAATTATAACTTTATTGCACAACAATTGTACAAGGTACAAACTATAGCTTATAAGTGACAGAAACGGTTTTTAGGTGAAAAATACGCGCAACCCTCTGTCGATCTTAAATATGGCCGATCTTCCATCGATACACCCGAAGATTGTGGATAATGTGACAGGGGTATAACGAAAAGGCGCCCGTCATCGGTCGAGCTAGAGCGACTACGTCGGTTACCATGGAAATATATTGTTTTATTGCTGTTTTGTAAATTTACCAATTATTCCGGTCAAACAGAGGTGGGTGGCGAAAGCAAGACCACAATCACTGAGCACACACCTCGAGTGTGCCTTAGTAGGGAGGAGGAGGCTACGGACCACGGCAGTTCTGACTCCACCGCTAGGAGTCGCTGCCCCAGGGAGTGTTGACATAGTTAGCTACTTATCGGCTGTGACTCATGTTGCGTCGAAAATGTGTATGAGTGACTCATGTTGCGTTGTATTGTGTATGAGCGACTCACGAGATGCACGCATATGCGATATATATAAATATATAAATATAAATATATATATATATATATATATATTTATATGTATGCTGACTCGTGATATGATGTGGTGATATGATATGCTATGATATGATATGATATGATATGTATCCATAAGAGCTACTCGTGATGTGTTACATTTAGGCTATGACTGAATCACGACATGTAATATGTACTCGTATGTATGTACATATATGTTTGTCTGTAAGTGGCTTACAAAATAGGCTATACATGGCTACGAGTGACTAACGATATGTTACTACGTTCATCTATGGGTGGTTCACAATGTAGGGTGTGAGCAGAATGAGTGATACATGTTGCGTTATAATCTATGAGTGACTCAAGGTGAGTTATGAGTGACTCCTAATATGATACGTCTATAGATATGAGTGACCGCTAGGTGCGCGATTTAGTAAGGCCAAACTAATCTGAATACAACTACAAAAAACAAAACAAAAACCACTATGATACTGTTCGTTACATTGCCGATTTTATTGCTCATACGGACGGTCAGGAAAAGTATTAACTCACAACCCCCAAGTCACATGTTTATTACAAAAGTTGTGCTAAGGAAGACATTTTAGCCACCACCAGGCCTCCCTAGATGGGTATAGATCGTGAAATTCGGCAAAAATAAAACAAAACAAAATCCGCAAGTTGGTCAGGGGAGTCAGTCCACGGTAAGATAGATATTTCTCCTGGCTGAGCGGCAATGCAAACCCTGGTAGAAAAACTCCCCCTGACAAATTACTTACGCTATTAGTAAGTGTAGTCAGTCTGGTAGGGACTAATTCTGTTACTTCAAGACAAGGTAACCATATTTTTTCATCAATGTTTGTTCCGAGACCCAGTTCTTACTGTGTACGATCTCAGTACTGCGATGAGGCAGCGCAGCAAAGTTTATCAGGTAAAACGTTTTGCCAGCGCGTTTCGTCTCTTTTATCACGCGCTGGGGGACGTCGCTTTCATAGCGAGTTAGTGGAATGGTCCAGTCACGGTAGAGCGTCCACTCCTCCTCGTCACCACTGTCGTAGTCGTGTTGTTCACCTTCATCAGATGACCCCATTTCTGACCAATCAGTGGTCTCAGAATCGCTGCCATCCTCGGTTTCTGCCGTTGAGTGCTCATCAGGAGAACTTATCACAGAGCTGTCTTCATCTAAACTATCATCTTCCTTATCTTCTTCTTCGTCTTGTGGCATCATTGATTCATCGTTGTCGTCTTCAGATGAGCTGATTGGTTCTGTATCACCCTCATCAGTTGACGTATGGGAGGCATCGTCAAAGATATCAGGCGGCCGGTAATGTTCTGTCTCGGGGTCTATGACCACTTCTTCCGAAGCACTCTCTAATACGCCACCGTGCATCCCTTCACAGTGACGAACGAGGTTTGCTTTTCGGCTGAATGCCTTGCTACAGATGTCACAGGCGTGAGGCATTGTCAGTGTACTCAGGATTCTCGATCAGAGTGTCTTCTAGTGCTGTGCTGGGACCCTTTATGAACTACTCCTCTCTTCTAACGTCCAATCAGCGTTCAATACACCACAGCTTATGACATCAAGGAGGCGGGGTCCAGACATGAAACACGCCTGGGCAAGCAACAGGTCTCAATTAATTAAAAGTACACGCACACTATAACACTAGTACGGAAGAAAATGATCACAGCGTGACCGCCAATGTATATAACCTCTCTTGTCTGCACCCATACCACAGAAGACTTGGTTCTTTAATAATTTTGCGAATCACATGCAGAACGCACCTCATGACTGAATCAAGTCTTTGTCCACCGATTCCTTTTTGCTTGACAGCTGTTGTGTCAGGAAACCCGTAGCGCTTGTATACATGGGTCAGTGAGACGACAGGTTTCGCACGCAAGAGCTGTACTGAGCCCATTAACCCATCAACTCAGCTACAAGATCTTGCAGTTCAGACATGTTGCCGTATCGCTGTGACTCTGATGCACTGGGGTAAAACATACTGGGATCCCCCGTCTTATCTATAATACCGTAAATACTTATCCAATAGGGCAATGCCACGTCATCGGTATTGTATGCAACATTACACTTGCGTAGGTATATCCAGTTGATCAACATTGACCAAGACGAAGCCATACTTAATCCAATACATTTTAATGAATTAGTTAATCATTTAATTAGCGCTAATCCGATTTGCCGTTAATCCTACGGTAAGCCGATAAGTAGCTAACTATGTCAACACTCCCTGGGGCAGCGACTCCTAGCGGTGGAGTCAGAACTGCCGTGGTCCGTAGCCTCCTCCTCCCTACTTGCCTTCTTAGTAATCGGTTAGAATATAATCAGTTACTCAAGTGTACTCCTTGTGATTCGGTTTATTTGTATCGTTGTGATGGAGGTACACCATGCGTGTCCGCAACTAATGGTGCATTCTGTGCTGGGCTAGTTGTGTTCTAACGTGTTAAAAACATTTCCATGTTTATCGTAGCCAAGCATGTGGTGCACGAAATAACCAGAGTGCCATCCTTTATCCATACTTAACGCCGTACATATACATTACAGAATCAGCCATGTTCTTTTAGCGAGGTATCCATACACTGTTTATCCAAGAATGCCATTATTTGGAAAAGAATTTAAAAGCTAGAAAGTTAGTAATTCAAAATGGTCGTCCTTTATCCATACATACGCCGTACATATATTCATTATTACACATCTTTTTAGGGCGGTATCATTACACTGTTTATCCAAGAATACCATACTTCGGACAGAAAGTCAAAAGCATGCTGGAAGAATTTGCGGAACGGGAATTCTGCTAGACATAATGGAGATGTCCGTTGGTTTAGGCAACAAACTCGATTCGTGCCTTAGCATTTTGAAAAACAGGGCCACAATGCCAAATATTCGTAGCCTAGAGCGATGACTTGAGTGATAACATTCCCGTCTTTCAAAGAACAAGGGTAAGAAAATTCTGGGGCCGAAAAGTCTCTGCTGCTTTTCAGTAAAATATTCCGTCTATTGTTATGTCTGTCTAGTTGCGCCGGTTGTTGATTTCTTTGTGTCGTCTGGAGAATCCGTTATTCCTCTTCTTCCATACAGCATCGCTCCTAATCTCCAAGCAGATCATACGGTAGCATAAGATAGTATCAAAGCTGGCAAAGGAGTATAGCCGGCCAAAGGACTCAGACGGTAGCATACACACCCCTGGGCCGGATTCGCTCCTCTGCCAGCTTTTGATACTTTTTTATGCTACCGTAGTATCGCCCCCCCTCTCTCCGTCTCTCTCTCTCTCTCTCCTTATCTCTCCATCTATCACTCTATGTCTCCCTAATATAATCAGAGAATAAGACTTTGTTGTGACAAACTTGTCTTCCAATGTGTTGAATGCGTATCTTCACAGCTCTCTCACTTTCTCTCTCAGACTTCTCATTCACTCTATCTTTCCAATCTTGTCCTTCTCTTCTCCTTTTTTCCTCAACGTGCCAAGACTAAAAAAGAAAATATAAGATATCCTTCACACCTCAGTATAATTAATAACTCATTTCTCCCCATATTGAAGGTGACTATGACATCGAAGTCAAGTTGTCTGGTATGCAAATTTTCGGCAGCCCATTCACCAGCCACGCTTATGACGTCAGCGGTGTGAAACTGAGCATCCCAAGAGGAAAACTCGGTCAGCAAGTCGTCATTCCAAGTAAGTTGTCTGGTTTCAACTTGATAGGTACTTAACGTGTGCTATGTTGTGCCAAGGAAAGATTCCATAATACTTGGAATTCATAGGGTACTCCTAACATATTCTGATCCTTTTTTCTGTATAGTTATGGGAGTAATTTGCAGAATACCGACAAACTTACACCAACTTCTGGGTACTAGTCTGTTCATTGACAATGAGCATCACAGATTCTAAACGCCTCAAATTCTTTTTTTCTTTCTTGATTGGAAGTTCGTTCTTGGCGATACCTCAGGCTGGATAGACATTAGTGTTGAGCAAGTTTCGAAACCATCACACCACAAAAGCATCGGGTTTCTTTTCTGAAACTTCTTTCTATATTGTTGCCTTTTGTTCAGTATTCACAATGCCACCCAAAGCGATTGTTCTCCTGACCTTTCCGATTCTTAAGTTGTTTTGAAGGTCAATCTAAGGGTAAACATTGTTATGCTCGAACAGAAACCTCGTTAAAATTTCAAAACTTCCCTTTGATGAAGCCGACCTCTACGGAACGAAAGAGCCAAGTTCGCGTGACGAACTGACCACTGATGCTGGTTTATGCAAGGTCATTATATGATGTCCTTGGTTTATGCAACTCGTAAAGGACTTAAGTCCGTATTTATAATGTACATAGTAAGAGACGACAATAGAATACTGTGCTTGCCATCTTGTACGTCATATCAGTATCAGACTTAGACATTTTTTTTGCCTTTGCTTGTAAGCTTTTAGATTAAACCAAGGCAAAAGAGACAAAACCGGACGTTTAGCTGTAGGGCCAAGAAAAGCCGTCAGGGGCCTAATTGGCATTGACCTTTGTCTTTCCAAGACCATCTGTCTTACCAAATATCATCTCAATCCTTTTAGACCTTCGTAAGTTATGCTGGCCATTAATAGCTAGCTGTTAATACAAACAAGCACACGGACATATAGACACAATCAAAACAAAACATTTTTCATGGATGCAATAATTACTAGAATACCGAAAGCTGGTACGAATGTACATGACCTTGTTTGTGTGCTAATATGTAAGTTGTTCTGTCTACAATAGGTTCCTGGTACCATTAAGGCCCTGTTTATTCACCTAATGTGCCCATTACGTGACATCTGTCCATTAACTTCCGACCCTTTCACTCCTCCAGGGCTTTGGAGTCTCGATATCAATAAGAAAACACACACTAAGTGAATGTCTGCGATGCAGTGTTTGGATATACATTTGTGTGATGCACATGAAATTGGCACGACCTGAAGCTTTTCATAACATTGTGCACAACGCATTTATGGAAACATAGAGGGAAAACTAACTTTAAAAGCTTCGTCTCATATTTGATAAATGGGCAGGTGACTGCAATTTCGATAATGGACCACCTGGCGACTTTCTATGGTACTGTAGTAGAACTTTCGGATTGCATGTCTCGCTTTATGGATATACTATCTTCACTACAAAAAATCTTTTTTCTTATTTTTCTTGTTTTCTTGTTTTTTCTTACGGAGAGAAAAAGTTTCTTGTATAAAGAAAGGTTGAGAAAAGCAAGAAACCTCCTGTAAAACCTTTGTATGCTAATTCCTACACAAAGATTTTTATTCTTGTTTTTTCTTAACTGAAGAAAATATTTCTAATATAATGATCACTGAGCAAGAATGTTCAAGAAATTAAAGTAGAACTTTCTTTTCCAGTCTTTACACAAGATTTGCTTCTTGTTTGTTCAAATAGAAAATATTGCAGAATCTATCCTGAAGATTATTATTCTTGCCTTATACCAGTTTTTTCTTTAGGATTTGTTTTTACCAGAATAACATTCTTGAACTTTCTTGTTGTCTCAATGTAGAATGTCCGAGAAACGTAATTCTTGGTTTTCATGTTATAACTTAAGAAAATGCAATAGTTTTTTAATCAGTTTCTTGAGCAAATACTGTTCAACAAAGAAAAGAAAAAAAAAGAAAATCAAGAAATTGCAAAACAACTTATAACTAGCATGAAATTCTTAAATGTTCTTGAATGTTTCTTTATCCATAAAGTTTAAGAAAAGACGTTTCTTGTTTTTCTTGATGATATGTAAGGAGATATTATCATATTTTTCAGAACTCACTTGACTGAATACTAATAAGAAAAACAAGAAATTATGAAACAAGCTATGACTAGCAGAATATTCTTGAATGTTATTATGTTTCTCATCAAGAAAATTTAAGAAAGATGATTCTCGTTTTTCTTAATAATATTTAATGAAAACAATAAAAGTATAATTTTCTCCTTATATTCTTGACAACTACGTTTAAACAATTGGAGCATCAAGATATGAAAAATAATTTTGAGCTAGCATTGATTTTCTTTTGTTTTCCCAATACGAGAGTTAAGAAATATTTTCTTGCAGTAAGATTCTTCATTTTGCTAAGGATCATGGGAAATTACTCCCATCATCCTTTGCTGCGATTTTGAACTGGGAGTCACAGTTGCAAGTCACAGTGCTCCAGCTCTGTAGTTTTTTTGCCTCAGATGTCCTTTAGTTCTTACATTAACAGGGAAAAAATATGATGTGTTTCGTAAAGATGATTTTCTGCATCATGTGGGACCTTGCATACAACGTGGCTAGCTTTTTTAGAGTTTCAAAATGCTACCGAAGCCAAGGCCAAGCCGGATGCCCCCCTCCCCCATGCAGGTATGTTAACCATCTTACTTGGAATACGATTTCCAAAGCTACTATTTCTGTAGATATTTATCATAAACCAAACAGTAATTACAGAATATGTAAGTAGAGTGCATGAAATTCTGCAGAATACAAAGAATTGACTATAATATTTGTAAAGAAGGAAATGTATAGAGATGTTGGCCTTTACAAGGGGAGGGGGGCGATATAAGAATTGATGATCATTCATGGTCTTTGTGTGTTGTTCTAGGCTCAGAAACCTGCTGGTACAAGGAGGATGTTCCCATCTCAACTTTGGAAAAGCCCTTAACAAGAAGAAGTCTTCATTATAACTACAGCAACGGCAACATTGTAGCTCTAATGGTTTCAGATAAGGACAATTAGTTATAGTTGGCTGCACGGTACTGTATCAGGAAAAAATGTCAATAAGCAAGCGTAGTTACAAAATGGTTGATTTTTGCAATCTTTGGTAAGGAATTAGTAATCGAGGAAAACACCACAAAACTTGTATGAATCATATTGATGATAATAAATATGATTGCCATCATGTATTGACATAACTGTCAACATTGAGTTGTTTGTACTCTTTATATAAGAATGTTAATCTTAGTGTAAGAAACTGATTCTAGGTTTGTAGTTGCAAGAAATTTAGTCTTGAAGACAGAATGGCATTGCAGGCACAAAAAAGCTCAATCTTCATGCAAGAAAGCGATTCTTGTACTACATATAAGAAATTCACTCTTGGAGACAGAAAGTAATTCCTCATACAAGAACCTCAATCTTCATGCAAGATTAAGAATTCATTCTTGATGTAAGAAATTCATTCTTCAGCATGCATGTATTAGAAACAGATTCTGACCACAAGAAAACTATTCTAGAAGTTTTGGTCCATTAGCGATAAGAAAAAAATTCTTAGCACAAGAAAAATATGGGTTTCTTGAATTTTCTCAAAACAGGGATTCTTGTATACAGAATGATATTCTTGCTGAAAGATTAGTTTTCTTTGTTCAAGAAAAAACAAGAAAGATAAGAAAATTCATTTTTTGTAGTGTTGATGATGTGAGGATTTGTGACAGCAGATAAATCATACTGCTATATTCGTCACTAGTGACTTGCAATGCCGTCGGTTAAGTCTAATCTTCAAGCAGATCCTAAGGTGGCAACGTTTGACCAATTTCTGACGTCAAGTATCCACAACATCACGTGTTGATAAGATCAAGTGTCTGTAACTCTCGCGAGTTTACGCTCTGAAGTGACTGGTCATCAATCTTTATCCTGAAGAAAACGAAAGTCATCATCATCTTCATCATTCACTGTGTTCTGCATCTACATCTGTAGCTGCATTCGGTCTTTCGTCATCTTTCTCCACTGACACTGTGCTTTGCATCCTGCAAGCTTCCTGTTAGCTCTTCGAGTTTCTTTGACGTTGTAGGAAGGGCTCGCCCTCTGTGCTTTCTGCTTTCAGCAAGCTGAGTAGATTGACATAGTGTCTTCCCTTGCGTGCCTTATATCTGCTGGAGACTAGTATGGAGAATTCGCTGGCTTTTATGCAGGCTTGAAAATTGTATCAGTGTATACCTTTGTGTTGTAAGAAAGTTTAGCATTATCCATAGTTTAACACAGCTTTTATTTCCTGACTAGTTGACACCAGTTCCGCCGGTAGCGGTTCTCTCGACGTGGAGGTCCGAGCGCGGGGAGCGGAGGTGGCCAGCAGGCTGGTGCAGCACGCCGCCGGCAAGCACCAGCTCATGTTCCGCCCGGGCACCGTGGATACCCACGACATCATGGTCAGATACAACAACGAGCTCACACCAGGTCAGATGATGATGATGTTGGTGATAATGATGATGATGACGATAGAGTAATTTATTGATAAAGATGATGATGACGACGACGTGATAATGACAACTATGTTAGTGACAATAACGATGACGATGTTGACGTTGATGATGACCACGATGATGATGATTATGATGATGACAGTGATGTTGATGATTATTATGTCCCACCACGCCAGCTCTAATTTGTCTCTAAATCTTAGATAAATTAATGGATGGATGGATGAAACTTTCCCACTGCAACTGCTTTTTGTATCTTTTTCTCTTTCTCACTCCCATGGAAATATCATTATATTAATTGAACGTTCTTGTAAGATAACGAAAGTAAAACATTTGACTTGGTATAAGCTAATTTTATGGTTATATGGTAAATAAACAACAAGAAACGCCAACTCATGATCAGTCGACGTTAAGGACCAGCAAGAAAGTCAACTCTCCGGTCGTTAACCTTAAATTGCCCCTTGAAAAATCGTTACCACAATATCATCAATCTCCACATCAATCTCCATAAAGACGGCGAGTAGGCCATTTCTAAGAGCTTTTCAATTATGTCGGAAATTACCTCTCCGCTGAGCGGATCCACATTTCAGAGTGGCTGATTTTTTTTATTAGAGAACAGAGAAAGTCAAGACAGACTTTTTATTATATTTGAGTGGTAAGGTCATGACCTTGACCGACTGCGTCCCCCCCCCCTCGTTACTAAAACACAACCAGTAGATTTCTAGCGAGGACACGATCCCTTCACATGCAAAGTACCCAATTACCACGTACTGATCTAGTGGCACGGCAGGGACAGGGATGAATAGTTCACACCAATTGTCTGTTGATTAACGATTTTTCGTTGACCCTTTTCTTTCAATAGTTTGCTAGTTATTTGGAGTCGAACGTTAACGTTATATTTCCTAATGCAATAAAGCCACATTCTTACTTGTACTGAGTTAGAACTGCGTACCATGATTCTTTTACGTTCAATTTTCGAAATACCGCTACAAGGTATGTATGAAGACTGTATATTGTGCCCATTTAACTAGGATTGTCTGCAAGGTCTCTCTATCATTTGTTTCCTTTTCACAGACGAGTTGCGAATACATGTTTGTAAACCACACCACCAGAACTGTAATGTTTCACCAATAAACTACCATATATCACTCCAATATATTTCAATAAATACACACTGTAATAGCGCAAATAGACAGTATCAAGATGGTTATTATGAAATGAACACAAGAAGCAAACCCTTATGAACTTTTTAACCGTTATAGATAGAAGAAGGAGGTTATATAAATTTAGATCAATTGTTTGTGAACTCCCGCACAGTGCCTGCTTGGTGTGTGTTTATGACATTTACATGATAGACAGGGTGAGAATGGCCCGCCACTCATTCGGGCAATTCACACCGTAGTAATTGTCGTTGACCTGTCCTCGCTAGAAAGTTACTGGGTGTGTTTTAGTGCACACGCCCCCCCCCCCCCTCACACCGACCTACCTTAGAACTGCAGTTGCTTATCTCTTTCTGAAACATAGTATTTTCATATGACGGCGATGAGCTGCATGTGTACGCGTCAAGTTTGCAAGTAAGAACGCAAATTACGTTCGTATCAAATCACGACTTAAAAGAAAAACTTTCTCCCCAGGGAGCCCACACCAGTGTATAATAATGGACGCGGGGCAGGTGCCGTCCCGGACGGGCGGTCTCGGCGCCGTGCCCGTCGGAATGCCGACGACTTTCTGGGTCGACCCGGGGAATATCGGCTCGGCCAAGTGTGACATCACCGTGACCAGTACGTACCCATTCGTTAAGGTGGTATCTTGCTGCACTTGGGCTACCGGTGCGACGCTGCGGGATTCGTTCACTGCAGCACTATTTTGTTATTACGTGTGCGTAATACGTTAAAGTATGATTTTTTTTCAAATACACAAAACGTCAGAAAAGTCTTTATCTCTGAAATTCGATGAGTCATGATCATCTACGAACCTTGCAG
Source organism: Branchiostoma floridae x Branchiostoma belcheri (assembly GCA_019207045.1). NCBI lineage: Eukaryota > Metazoa > Chordata > Leptocardii > Amphioxiformes > Branchiostomatidae > Branchiostoma > Branchiostoma floridae x Branchiostoma belcheri. Next base: position 4,737,703 of record CM033035.1, on the reverse strand, counting down.
TGACTCACCGATGCCCCAAGTGCAGTGAGATACCACCTTTGGTGCCGTGTTATTGATTAGGGGTGTTCTGTTGATGTGCAGTTTGGTTACAACCGCTAGGCGGGGAAGCTAGATTGGTCTGTCAGAAGGGATTGGTACAGACTGGTTTACCCACTACGTCAATATGGCAGGACAAAAACTATTCAAATCCATGACTTTGATAAAAAAATTGACAGAATTTTAAAATATTCCAACGAAACTGTACCTTGCGCGTTTATTAATATACAACTGTACTGCTTTCTATACAGATAGATTTGTTTGTGAAAATATTACAGTCTTAGATTCTAACTTACATTAACTTTACTTTTGCTTAAAATATACATCCCTACGATCCTATGTTCAGCAACATAATCAGCCCCACCTCAAATTTAAAGCATCTTCACCCTACTTAATGATTCAACTGTACATCTATTAACAAACCACCAAACGATAACATAACCGCGTATAAACTTAAGCTAGGTAATGTCACTGGCTCATGATTACACAAGGTGACTACACCCATGGTATTTGTCAGGTAAGAGGGCGGAAAACTATAATTATGATCGCTTTTGTTCATTTGCATATTTTGGGGTACGGCTCGAGGTCGATGGCTTGAACCATGTCAATGACTCGAACCGGGTTTGAATGATTAGCCAGTTCGTCTACTCGTGCCATGAATAGAATAGCTTCATCATCTACTCAAGATTTCACACAAAAGACCCAGAGGAACATGCCCTGAGGCGGTACATTCCTAGGATCCTTCGTGAGTGTCCTCCCGAATACATGTTCGATGATATCATAGCAGATAGGACGTCATGATATAGGCGTACACTATCTGGTCAAAACAAAGTTACACCTTTCCCGATTGTTGTGAAAGCAGTCTGTCGACATTTGTGAGTATAGGGTCTTTATCTATATTTGTGGAGACAAGATAGGTCAAAGATAACATTGGTTAATATATGTTAGGTTAAAAAACATTCTTAAACTCATGTGGGAGCGGAAAAGAGGTCGTAGGTCACGTTTCATAGGTTAGAGGTCAACGGTATTCTATTGGAGCGTAGTGACATTGCATTATTCTCATGTAGAGTACTTCTAACTGTCTTACGTTATCTTTGTAATATTCTAATTTCTTGCTGTTAAGAAAGGGCGCATACAAGTTGATTAGACAAAAATATGATCTTGTCTCGGTAAAGAAATTATCTGGAAGCGTATCTAAAGAATTGTCCTTGAGGTCGTTTGTCTGATGACCTTGAGGCCGTTCGTCTAGTCGAAGGCAACGGCATTTATTTCACACATAAAACTTGTTGTACAGAGTTGACAACCGAAAGTTCTATAATTTTACTTGAAATTTATTGATTGTTTACGTACATTAACTATATAATTATACATGTTAGACAACTGAAAGACTTGTTCAGCCTTCTTTGCTTTTCCCACGAGTCTAATGTACCAGGTCGGACGGGTTATCATGGCTGTCAGGTCACACTGACACTCCACGTTTTTGTTCTCGTGAATCCTACATTATCTGCTCGTTATTTGAATTGGATCAGACCCGACTTTCCACAAAGCTCGATAATTGTTATCATGGCCCCATTAGAAACCTTAAAACGAAATGAAGTAGAGCGTAGCAGATCAGTACCTCTGGCTTTATGGTCTCAGAGATTTCCCTTGGTATTAGTTTAGTTTACAGTCGTAGCCCGACACATATTTCGGATCACTGAAAAAGATAGTCTACTTCAACCCTACGTCACAGTACGTATTGTCGTCAGGCGGTTATGTCTCCTTAAAAAGGTCAGTGACACGTATTTAACTGGAAGCCATTATTTGATAGGGCGTCTACCACAAACTGTGTGTGCTGTTTACTGGTACTATATTAAGAAAAAGACACTGTAAAGCTAATGTTTTATGTGAAACAATCCCTCATCAAAAGTGCTGACTTTGGACAGCTGACTTGAGGTACACATGAGCTGCTTGTATAAATGATGGTATAAGGAAAGGCATTTGAATTGGTGGGTTAAGATTGCATACAGATTAGTTAGACTATGATGTTAGGATGTTGTATATATACTAAATTCTAACATCCACAATGTACAATTATTGAACTTTGAAGATTATGCGTCACTGTAATTGTAAGCGTAAACAAATTTTGGTATTACCACTTCTGAATCTGGTATTATACTTCTGAATCAATACCCCCCTCCCCTTGTCGATGGTGATACCATTCAGCTGGGGGGGGGGGGGGCAAATTTGATTTGCCACATGTCAACCGTATGAAAAGAACCTGAATATGAAATTATATGAATCTATGTTATGCCAGAAGCTCAATTAATGTCAAAGATCAATTCCTTATAAGACTTCTGTTCCAAATTGTTTAATAGCAAATGTGAAATCACAAGAAACAGTATACAGTATTTCATGACATATAGGGACCTGCAATACTAGTAAGGATAGAATTACTTGGGATATTGGTAAGAATGTAGCGCCCGGGTACCTTTCTAAGAAACTGTTTTGTCAACAAATACGTTTAAGCCACATCTTCATTCACTTTAATCTTTGTGATTTTTTTAACTCATCTTGTTGTCCGACAGGTCCTTCTGGTCTGAACGTCCCTTGTGGCTTTACGGGGTCACGTGACAAGCTCGTCATACAGTACACTCCGGAGGAAGTTGGTAAGAATTATTTTTGTTTATTTCTTTATTTTCTTTCCTTCAGTGATACGTTTATCGCAACGTCCTGGCTGGGGCCTAATAGAGTTAATTCCAGTTGTGGCGGCCATGTTGGATTTCTGGGGTCATCCGGGGTCATGGCACCAGAACGAGACTGCAGGTGGTACCAGCTGGGCATTCTACTATATAGGCTGTATAGCAGACGGAAGTATGCCATCTTCGGGAGTGCATTTCACCCCTCTAAGGTTAACAACTGCACAATATATGCCTGTTATCTATAGAAAATATTGTTTTGAAAATTTGAACTTGATTTAGGTGATATTTTTTATTAATTTTTCACATTTTTGACGGGTGACCTGAGAACAATTAATGTCAGTGTTTATATCCTCCATGTGCGCCGTGTATCGGTAACTGTGATTAAACCCTACAAAAACATGGAAATATCGGACTGACACACCTTTGTGTAGAAATTTAGAAGACATTTGGCTGTTATTCTGATGATTTCTCGATGCCAAGAACCGTTCTGCAAACTACACTCTATGGGAAAATCCTGTGGCACTCAATGGGGAAGGCGGCGTATGTACCGGGTGTGCTCCTTTACTTGTTTCCCAATTTATCTGACAGTATTTTTATTGTTTTTTTTTAGTTTAAACAACATACCCCGTAACAAAAATGTCCACATGTTGCATAACATTGTGAGATGAAATGTAGCAGATTGTTTACTGTTGTTTTTGCCATTTTTCAATGCCAAGGTGAAAAAAAAACATAACTTTGATTATAAGTGCCAGCGGAGGAGGGATTGTAGCCTGAGTGTCATCCTAGGTAGCTTATTGGGGCTCCCATACTCACCCCTCACAAACCAGAGGGGTGAGTATGAGAGCCTCTGTAACCAACTAGGATGATACTCAGGCTAGAGTCGACCCTCACATTACTCTAAAAACCGGGCTTCATGCCAGTTTTAGATCAGTGTGGGTGGAAATGTGACAGAATTTTCACAGATGCTGCAAACATCTGTTCATAAAACTACGTATTACTAAGTTCTATCGCCAATTTACCTCTTCCGCTGACGATAAAATTTACTTTTCTCCACGTTGGCATTGAAAAATCCCTATCAGAAAAAAATCTGCTACATTTCATCCCACAATTTTATGGACCCAACATGTGGACTTTGTTGTGTAGGGTTATGTTTTTTAAACTAGAATAAAACAATGAATGAATGAAGACCTTTATTGTACAATTTTGCCCAACCGAGCTAAGTACAGGTCACAATAAGTCAGGATATATACATATAAAAGTGTCACAAATCTAGTCTAACACAAAAGTTCGGCTTCTTCTCGCTTCTTGGTAATAGTGAAAATGTAGGACTGTATGGGTTTCGCTATTGTCGGTTTGTCAAAACGCATGAGAAATATAAACTTGTCAGTGCTACTCATGTGTCTAAAATGAGGGAATCTACTTTCTATATAACTAAATAGAGTATTTCTATCATACGCATACATATCACAATCAACAGTGAAGTGTACTTCATCCTCTACCATGTTTGAGGTACAAAATTGGCAGACTCTTTGTTCTAGAGGAGTGCGGTTGTGCCTTCCTGATTCAATTCGCAGTCGGTGGCAACTGATTCTTAGTTTAGCAATGGTAGTTCTATGCCGAATGTTTGCAATTTTCAAGTACTGCTCTTCGTTGTATGTGGATTTCAGTAGTCTGTACGTTCGGAGTTTGTTTTTTACACGTAAGCCTTTGTTATCATTATGAATGTTGGTTAGAAAATTCTGGAAATAAATATCCTTTAGTCGTTGGTGGATTGCAGAAATTAGGTGGGATATGTTTGAATCTGTTGACTTACGGGCTTGCCAAACAAAAGGGTAACCACACTCCTCCAAAGTTTTGCGAACACCAGATGCCCAACATTTGGTACCTGATGAATCTAGATTAAGTTGACATAAGAGAGCGTCTGCCTGCAGACTCTCAGCTGGCACATTCTGTTGAATTCTAATGAAATATTTGATGGCATTTAGAGAGGCTTCCAGTTGGATAGGATACCTCCCTAATTCAGCGCGTACAGCAAGGTTAGATGCAGTTTTCGGAACATTAAGAGAGTGTTTACAAAATTTCAAGTGCACTGTTTCAATAGGACAAGAGTTAGGACTTTTGAATGAGCTCCAAATTTCAGATCCATATAACAAAATAGGTTTAACACAAGTGTCGAAGAGTTTGTTTTTAACTGATAACGGTGCGTCTGCTTTGTCTAATGATTGTCTAATTCCAAATAGAGCTTTCAGTCCCTTGCTGTACAAGTATTTGCTGTTGGCTTTGAATGTGCCAGCTGAGGATACAACAATACCTAAATAAGAATAAGATGTTACTACTTCTAAAGCATTATTATCAAACAAGAAACTACAATCTTTCGGTAAGCGGCCTCCCTTTGTAAATACAATAACCTTTGTCTTTTTCAGGTTAACCTTCAGCTTCCATGATTTACAATATTGTTCTAGTCTGAGTAGGGAGGACTGTAAACCTTGTTGGGATTCTGAGAAGATAACCAAGTCATCGGCATATAAAAGACATGGCACTTTCATGTTGCACAGAATAGGAGAATTGCTAGAACAGTTATCAAATTCAGATACTATATCACTTATGAACAAATTAAACAATGTTGGACTCAGATTACAACCTTGTCGAACCCCGCAGTTAGTTACAAATGTTTCGGTAAGACGATTGTTGGTTTTGATACAGTTATTAGTTTTGGAGTACATGTCTTTTATGGTTGATAGGAAATTTCCTCCTATTCCAAGATTATTTAATTTGAACAGGAGACCCTCTCGCCAAACAGAGTCGAAAGCTTTGCTAAAATCAACAAAGCATGCGTAAAGACGTGAATTTTGACTGAGATATTTGCTTACTAAAGTAGTTAATACGAAAAGATTATCAGACGTTCTATAGTTTTTTCTAAAACCGGCCTGATGAGGTTTGAAAAGGTTGTTCTGTTCTGCATAGTTCACAAGACGAGTATTCAAAATGGAAGAGAATAATTTCCCCAGACAACTCATAATGGAGATACCCCGATAGTTGTCTGGGACTGAGGTATCACCTGACTTGTGTATTGGTACTATATGACTAAGTGACCATTCTTTGGGAAAGTATCCGTTTTGCAAACATGAATTGAAGAGATGAAGAAGTGTTTTTTGGAGGATTGGTTTACCACATTTCAGCATTTCATTTGTAATCATATCACCACCACTAGATTTGCTGTTTTTTAGTTTGGAGATGGCTATATCCAGTTCCTTAGCTGATATCAGAGAGTCCAAAAAGGAATTCTCCGTAGGAGGGAGAGGGGAGGGAAAATGAGGTTGAACATTTTTTGAGTTATTAGTTGAAGTTTCTGAGTCACTGGTGGAAGATTTGTCTATTCTATTAAAATGTTTCAACCACGCCTCGTCCGTTATTTGAGAACTTGGCTCTTGTGTTTTCTCTGACTTCAGTTTCTTCAATAAGTTCCAAAACGCGTTTGGATTTTCTTCCCTCAAAGAGGACAGTTGGTTAACAATTTGTTGATGAAAGTCTCGTTTCTTTTTTTTTAATAGTTTTCTATATTCTTTTTTCCTTTTAAAAAACCTTCCTCTCACGTCTGAATTCTGTGGATTTTTAGTAAGTAAAGATGCCAGATTTTTTAGCTCCCGTTTCATTTCACAACAACTTTTGTCAAACCATTTCTTGTTTTTAATTTTCCTTGGCCGTTTCCTATTAATTTTTAAACACAATGATTTGTAACCGACATCTCTTAATACTGAGCTAAGGTCCGAGACGTAGTTTTCAATGTCGTGGGCTGCGCTTTTGGTTCCTCTAAGTGAAAGGTTATTCAGTCTATCTATAATGTGTGGTTGGCTGAGGGATTGAAAAAATTTCTGTGTAGAGGTTTCATTCCAAAGGAATCTTTTAGAGAGAGGTTTGCTGTTTCCAATTTTCTGTTTCTCTTTGGCAGGGTGATTTGAGGATTTTGTACGTAAGACAACAGACAACATGCAATGATCAGAGAATGTGGTTAGGGGGTTAACTCGAAAAAATGAAATGTGTTCCAGAAGCGGTTGGTTGCATATTACGTAATCAACAGTACTGCTACCGTTTGGCTGATGACACGTGAATTTTCCTTGTAGATCACCGGCTATTCTGCCGTTAAGAATTTTAAGATTTCCTTGAATACATAAATCAGCCACAAATCTGCCAAACTTGTTGGGGGGAGCTTGATCCATGTGTTGTCTATCTAATGTAATGTTTGAGAAGTTATTCGGGTGATTATCACAGAAAGTGTCATCTTCAACGAAATCTTGTAAATTTCCTAAACGAGAATTTAGGTCACCGCCTAGTAGGATGAAACCCTGAGAACTGTATTTACATATTTCTTCCTCTAAAATTTCTATAACATGGTTTTCTGCGTATTTGTGCGTTGTGGATGCGCTAGGACTGATATAAACTGAACAAATAAAAAGATCTTTGTCTAATCCTAGTAATTTGCGATCTATCTGAACCCAAAGCAAATCTGTTGATTTTGATGGTAATTTTTTAACAAAAGCCTTGTATTGTTCTTTGAAAAAGAATATGATGCCCCCTGATGAGCGTTTTGCTCGTTTACTCTTCTTTCTATGCAATTGAAAAGAACTGTAGTTTGGTATGTTAATTTTTGTTTTTTCAGTACTCCACGTTTCCAGAAGCGAGATAAAGTCAAATTTGTCAATTTTATACAAGAAATCTAAATCCTCTAATTTCGAACCCAGCCCGTGGACATTCCAGAAACAAAAGTTCATGTTTCCTCCAGAAAATGCTTTCATATCCAAGGATGAGTTAAATGAAATGGGAAAAAGAAGAAAAAATTGTGTCTTTACGGTCCGATCCACAATGTCTCACAGTACCTTACTAGCTTAGTTAACATGAGAATTTGAGGTAAGCTTAGATAAATGATAACTAAGTAAACAATCAATCAAAATTGATCAACAACAACAACAAAAAATACATATATGTACGTCTAAATTACTTTGTACATGTATATTTCTTAAACTAAAATGGCTATAATGTATGGTTTCTAAGGACTACCAACGTAGCTAAATACTAGTATCACTGTGTATCTACAAATAGTTTAGCTTTGACTAATGCAGTAGTCTCGGATACAGTCTTTCTAAGCGAAATGTACAGACTGTATGACTAAGTATAGAAGTCCTACCACACCGGGAACATCGGAGGCCACATCATGTTAGGATGCCAGGACCAGGGCGGTGGGTTCATCCGTGGAGGCTGGGACTGGGGCGGGGTAAGGACAGGAGTGTTCATCGGGGAGAATCCCCACGGGCCGGCCGGTTGGTTGAGCATGGGCGGACCCCAGAGACCGGGGAGACGACTTGGTATGGGTGGCGGCTGACTCCAGTGCCCTATTGGGCTTCTGGGCGGGTTCGCTGGATGTCCCATCGGAGCTTTAGATGAACTTGGGGCCGCAGGTCCTTGGCGAGGGGGAGGGTTACTGTTCCATGGTGTACTGGAGAAGTGTCCGAGTCTCTCTGAAGTAGGACCAGCTGAGATGTTAGGCGGGTTATCGGCTGGTGGTCTCCTGTGCACATTTACGTTATGTTCCCGCCCAGCATCTAGCGCATGGGTTGACGTAGGTGATCGGTCTTGTCCCGATGTTGGGGCGGGTCCAATGTGTGATTGTTGTCCCCGATCCCGTGCTGGTTGTGTGTGTGGAGACGCGCGAGAAAGGTTCCCGTGTTGAGTAGGAGGGGCACTAGTCTTATCAGCCGGTACTCCCATCACAGCGTCTCTGTATGTCCAGTACTGAGAGCTTGGCACTGTGTTCAATGCAGGCTGGTTCTTCCTGCCCGTGTACTGACCCAGACCTAAGAGAGGGTTGGTTGCTCGCTTAATATTGGCAGCTAGAACGCGAATTCCATTCCTGTTGATATGGTAGCCGTCCGAAGCGAATAGAGCACTTTTGATCGCCCCTGCGTTGGAAAAGTTTGAGTTGTCCACGATATGGACGAAGCTCGTTTCATCCCCGACTACTTTCAGAAAGGAATTCACATCATCTCCGATACCGTGTAGGGCAGGGGCGTCTCTTGGTAGAATGGATGAAAGGACAAGACTGGTCTGTGGGTATTTGTCACGGGAGGTTTGAATGAACTTGCGGAAGCCTTCAGACACTTTCGATGCATCTCGGATGTCCCGAATGTCATTTGTGCCGACATGAACCAAAATAACCTTAGGATCAGGCAACATGGAGTTTTGGATATATTCGGTAGCTTCTGTCAAGTTATATGTTATCTCTTTTCTCACACTTTTGTTGGGGTATAGAATGTCCCCTTTTAGCGCCTTTGTATTCGAGTCCCCCAAAATCAGAATGTCGAGTTGTGTGCCTTTGTTTCCCTGAGAGGTGCTAATTCCTTCGTCCTTTGGCGGTGTCTTTTCATAGCGGGTCGCGTGGGTCCTGTGATTTGCCTTTGAATTGGCACTCCGTGCTCCTTGTTTCGACACCATGTGCGAACCGTCTGAGTCGGGATGATCAGAGACTTTAGAGACTTTATCCAGAACTTCAAATCGGTTTTGTGTAGCGACTGTAGCGACGACTTCGTGTATCAGCTTATCAGCACGATCGGAATCTTGATCCATAGATTGATCATCTATGGTCTGGGTTTGCATAGATTTCAGTTCTATCGGAGTTTTACTGGACTGGATACGGACATAACTAGCTAACTCCTCTAGTTTTTCCTGCAATGACTTGACTTCGCGCTCCAACTCACACTTTACACCCTCTAGTCGCACAATATCCTCCCTTAATCTTCTCCCCTCAACAGTAGATAGAATGTCACATACATGTTTGCATGAATTTGGTTTGGCTTCCAGAGCAGAGAGGCGTTGAGAGATAGAGTCCTCAAACAGTTTTCTGTCCGCTATGGAGTTTATCAGGCAGGTTTCCAGCTTGTTGATGCTCTCTTGAATGGGGTGGTTTGCGGAGGTATTGATCTCATTACTGTTCACATCCACAAAGTCTTTAGGTACAGTATTGCATAAAGGGCAAACATCGGATGCTAGTGGCTGATCGCATGTTTGGCAAATTGACGGGTTAGGAACGATCACAGACTCTGAGTTATCTCCCGCCTCGGAACTCATGGTTTCGGTTTGGGTTTCAGCACTGACAGACTTGGTATTGATTCTCTTCCTAAGTGCAGGGAAGACTTCTGTAAACCAGAGCAAATACGCCGAACCCTGAATCAACAGTTTTTGAGTGCTTTCATACACTATGATACTCACGGTTCCAACCGATTCTTCAGACTTGGCATCACCGAACGTAGTTTTGATTTGGTGGCCTTGAGTCAATTTTGTTGCATTAGTGGCGTGCTCTTCTTCACAGGCAGTTAGCCAAGACTTTGCAAGGTTTTGAGGTACATAGATAGTTATGCTTTGTGAATTATGTTGCACACAGTAGTCTCTTCGCTGCCGTATTGACTTCTTGGTAGGCTTGGGAGAGTTGGGGATGACGCCGCTGTCATTGTAGATTTGTCTGTGCGACGCGTCAGAAAGAACAAAGAACGCCCTGCTCACCTCTTTATATATTGAGTCAGCTTCCTTATAAGCGTCGTCCTTTCTGCCCAACGTTGAAGCCTCTTCGTACTGCAAAACTGCTCTCTTGTATGCATCGATGATTTCATCGCGCGTAGCTGTAGGTGGCACACCAAGTAGAGAGTACAGCTCGTTACGGTCACCTCTGTCGGCCATGTTCGGCTTGGGTTCGGCTTGGGTCCGGCTTGGGTCTTGGGGGCAGCACCTAGATACCGTCGTATTACGAAGGAAATCACTAAAAGAGACGGAAAAACTTATTCCGGTAGGAGATATTGCATCTACAAACTAGTAGACCGAAGAATATTGTAAGATCGTACGATTAAGACACAATTTAACATCTTTTAGCAGGAGCGCACGATCGGCGTTACCACCATCGCCGCCATCTTGTACTAAAACAATGAAAACATGAATTGGGAAGAAAGTAAAGGAGCACACCCGGCATGACATTCCCATAGAGCGTAGTTTGCAGAACGGATCTTGGCATCAATAAATCATCAGATCAACTGCCAAATGTCTTCTAAATTTCTACCCGCAAAGATGTCATCCCCATATTTTATGTATTTGTAGGGTTTAATCCCAATAGTAAACCTACTATATCACAGTTACCAATACAAAGCACTCATGGATGATATAAACACTGACACTAATTGTTCTCAGGTCACCCATAAAAAAATGTGAAAAATTGCTAAAAAAATATCACCAAAATCAAATTGAAATGTCCTAAACAATATTTTCTATAGATAACAGGCATAAATTGTGAAGTTGTTAACCTTAGAGGGGTGAAATGCACTCCCGAAGATGGCATACTTCCGTCTGCTATACAGCCTATATAGTAGAATGCCCAGCTGGTACCACCTGCAGTCTCGTTCTGGTGCCATGACCCCGGATGACCCCGGAAATCCAACATGGCCGCCACAACTGGAATTAACTCTATTGAAAGGTACAGTATAGTATTGGATACAACCAGAGACAATGTAGGAGATGAATATGTGGCTAGTGTAGTTTCAGATTCTTGTTGTTTGAATCTAAAGTTCATGGGTCTAACTTTTTTCCTTCAATTTCCATATGAGCAATGGTATGTTGGATGACAAATATGACCAAATTGACGAATAGAATGTATAAAAGCTGAAACAATGACAAAAACTTTGCATGCGTACCACCAATCTACCATAATGCTGATATACAAACTTTGCAGAAATCACAGGCTTTAGTCATTGAAATGACTACCTTTAGCTCCAATTATTGAATAACCGTTCATTTTCTTGAAGTGTAAGCCAGTGACACTGATGCAATATTCTTTTCTATCTGTTTTGAAGGGTCCCACAGCATCGCTATCATGGCGGACGGAGTTTCCCTTCCCGGCAGTCCTTTCGCCACGAATGTCTATGACCCGACAAGGGTCACGGTAGATGTTCCAAGTTACGGGAGAGTTGGACAAGAAGTCACCTGTACAGGTAAGGTCCACCTCTCTATACCGTCTGAGATGTTCAGTGTCATTTCTTTTTATAGGTTTAGGATAGTCTTGGATTCTTAGACAAATGTTTGTTGAATTATTACAAACTTTTCATTGGCATTCCTTTTACTCCTATTACAAAATCAACTGTTAGAAATGAAAATAAAACTGGGTAGAAAATTCATCTCTCTCTCTCTCTCTCTCTTCCCTTTTTGATCTTTCATAGGACCATGAATCTGATTTATTGGTGCACATCTTTCATTGGTAGACGCCTGTCACATTCCTTTCATTGTGTACCTTAGGCAATATTATTGGCTTATACCAAGATGAAAACAAAGGAACAGTTTAAATGAAAAGGCATCACATGTGACCCTCTAGTCTTTACAGGCATGGCAGCAATCGACACTTTACATGTTTATTCTACTTTTAGTCACCAATTAAATCGTTCTTTCCCAGTGATGACAACGTATGCTGGAGAAGGCGACGTCGAGGCTGAGGTCTCGAGCGGGGACGGCACCACACCTTGTGACGTGTACAGGCAGGGAGAGGACAAATTTCTCGTCACCTTCACGCCAAAGTCAATGTCACCACATGACGTCGTCGTCAAATTCAACGGCTCACTCGTGCCAGGTAAGTGCTGAACAAAAGGCTTCCTTTATCCTTGTGACATTCGGAAGCTGTAGAAAGGCGTAACTTGTCTAAAACACTATTGGACAATAGGTTTGTCTTTTTCTCTAGCTGTCTTCAGGTAGAATAGCCCACTGCCTCCAGCTCTGTTGAGGAACACGTTACAAGTCAGTCAAATGTGCTTGAATGCCTATAGCGTCTCTCGTCTCTATTTGTGGGCTCTGATGTAGTTACCAAAACGTATGACTTCGGTCTTTTCACTTGGCTTGGTTGGTGGGTAGGTAGTAAATGTCTTGACTACATTTTCCACCTACACAGGTAACCCCTTCCGGTGCGTCGTGACGTTTGTTGACGTCAGCAAGGTGACCGTTTCCGGTGACGGCATCGAGGACGTTCGTCCACTTCCAGTGGGAAAGCCTACCAGCTTTTTCGTCAACACTGATGACGCAGGGGTGGCCATGCTACAGGTTGACGTTACAGGTAAGTTTCGTCATTATTTTTGTTTGTCCATTACATTGCTTTTTATACTGATTTTTTTGTGTGTTTGTTTTATAGTACGTAGCCTTATAACGTTACATAGAAGTTCTGTGCTTTTGGTATAATCTAACGCGCCACTATGGCAATTCGAATAGATCAACTCATTTTCATTGGAGCCGATCTGCTAATCAGTTCTGATATCGCCTTTCTTCCATGTGAAAATATGATATTTTGTGTTTCATCTAGGTCCAGGTTTTGATGACGTGGAAGCTGCTGTGTCTCCGCAAGATGATTATCACATAGTAGAATATACACCTGTTGATGTGGGTAGGTGCATATTCTACTCGTTGATCCTTTTGTTGAGAGACTGCAATATTTTGCAATGTGTGAATTAGATATAGTTAGTCACTCTATAGTAAATAAACGTACATTACATAAGGAAATGAACGACAGACGAGTTGCATTCTGTAAGACACCCGTGATCTAATGAGTTGTGAGTGAAATTCGCTTATTATATCAGGCACACTTTAAGAATATTTTTTCACACTCATCCTAATGCTTTTCAAGGATACCAAGTTTGCGCACATAACATAAGCAAATATATGATAGATGCAAGTTGTGCTCTGTTAGACACCCGTGTTCTTATTATCATATCAGGCACACAAAACAATTTTTCACACTCATCCTAATGCTTTGAAGGATATAAAATTTGCTTTCCCTGTCCACAGGTGAACACCGGATCAAGATTACTTACGACGGGAAGGAGATCGAGGGGAGCCCCTTCAAGACATGGACGTATGACGTCAGCAAAATCAACGTGCTCTTGGGAGGAGACAAGAAAGCCAAACTGAACGAAAAGATGTCATTTTTGGGTAAGACATAGAAACGATTGCCTGTTCTTGAAATCTAATGGAAACAACATTCAACTTTATACATACAAACAGCCATTTCTTCTAAATGTGAGATCTCGTAGGCTTGGAGCATTTCCTCGTTTACTAAAGGACAAAAAACTTTCAGTTCTGACTGTACGGACGAAAAGGTCTTCAAGTTGGTATCCATACTATTCTACTCCCACTTTGATGCTTTTTGCCAGTTTATGTTAGTATTATGGAAGTGATGAGAGGTGTAAGAGACTAGACCTAAGAGGCTATCCCTTAGAAATGGTCTCTGTTCAGTTGAATTGCACTGTCTTTGTGTCATTCAAACCGAGAAGTATGACCTATGACCTGTTCCTTCCAGTTGACACCAGCCATGCAGGCGGAGGCAAGCTAGAGTGCATCATCAGAGACCCGCCCACAGAGACGCAGATGATGGACAGGGGCCTGGGACGGTATCTGGTGTCCTTCTTACCTGTGACGCCTCAGCCGCACGGTGTCACTCTCAGCTTCAACAGAGTTGTCGTTCCAGGTGAGAAACGTTAAATGCTTTCGGGCCATTTCAGCTCATATATCTTAAATCTGTCTTTGCCTTAATAGAAAGTCCAAGACATCTTCGGTAGTTGATTGTTGAAGAGGTCGAAGTCAGGTACACTTGTGTCAATGTCTTCAGGCAAGATGCTGCATCATATATAACAATGCAGATTGTTTATCTTTTGTTGTTTAGATGCAAATATGAGCCCGGGTATGCAACAAGATTCTCATTTTAATCTAAACGTATTACACAGGGAGTCCCTTCAAGATCCAGGTGGTTGATGCCCGCAGAGCGACAGCTTCAGGAGACGGACTACAGTTGGCACCCATCAACCATGAGGCTGTGTTTGTGGTGGACACGGCTCGTGCAGGAGGGGCCAGTGCTAAGGACATAGAGGCCAGGGTTACAAGTAAGTCATCATCATTTTTAAGGATTTTGCTCAGCGCAATGCCATTGACCAATTCTAGGCTAAACTGTACACTCACTGTAGCAGCATCTCTTCTCCCTACGTCAAAAACATCTAGCTTCGGCAAGTTCAACAAACTGACTCAATAGGCGAAGCAGGGGTTACTAAGGCTGCTCGGGAATTTCTCATAGTCCTTTACAAAACAACTATTATTTGCATTCCTGTCCAAGTGTTCAGGTAAGGTACTGACTTCTAGTTCCCCTGGTTACGGATTGCCAGGAAGCACTGGCTACTGCTTCATCATACACTTGGTTTCTTATACATTTGTTAAATCTCCCTATAAGGTCTACTACGGTTTGCTTTTAATCAACTCTATTTGTTCCTTAGGTCCGAGCCGAGCTACAGTGCCATGTAAAGTACGTGACAGCGGTGTGGGGGACTTCACGTGCCATTTCACGCCTACAGAAATAGGTACGAAGTTACGTTTTGAAAAAAATGGCTGTTAGATCCTCTTTGGTGCCCCAATAGTCAAGTAGTAAGATTTGGGATAAATTATTGTCATCTTATGTACTTGTATGTATTTCTTGTTATACAGTATTTCTAAATCAATTTCATTGCAATCAACTCATCTTATCGATGTTTGTCTTGTATCCTATAGGTCCACACATCATCGTCGTCACCGTACTGAGAGAGAGCATCGACGGCAGCCCCTTCACTTGCCAGACTTTCGACCTCAGCAAGGTCAAGGTGGGGCCCATTCAGGATGCAACCGTGGGGCAGGAGATGAGCTTCTGGGGTAAGGGACGGGCAATTACTTATTCAAGGGGAGGGATGTGGTTATAGGACCTTTCATTGTGATGTTTCTCTCGACATTGGCTTGCAATATTAATTGCCCGATCGATTTTGTTGGCTATCCTTCATATGGATCTAACGAGATCTCTAATGCCACCGGTTTTTAATCACCAACATGCACGCTGTTGCTACTGAAAAAGGTTCAGTTTTTCGCCAATAGCCTTGTCATTGTTCTGATAGAATATAGCTACGTGAATTTGCAGACTACACTGAGCCCTGATTGTTCAGTATCAGTCGTCTGTCTTTCAGCGTCACAATTAGGGAAAACAGTCGTCTGTCTTTCAGCGTCACAATTAGGGAAAAGTTGTATTTTTCGAGCCAAACTAGATTTAGACCCTTGTCTATTTCCTGTTTTCACAGTTCAGACGGCTGCCGTGGGTAAGGGCGCCCCCACAGTGGAGATCACCTGCGCGGGAAGATCGTTTCCGTGTCACGTGAAGACGCCCCCTGGCGGCACCAAACACACCTGCCACTTCCAGCCCAAAGTCGCGGGGTCGCATGATGCTGTGGTCAGGTTCAATGGCTTCGAAGTTGAAGGTAATGATACAAGCATTTCTGTCACAAATTGGAAACATATGGACTCCAATCATCACCAGCCTTAAGGCCCTTCCTGAAGAGTGACACATTTCATGTAATCATACGGACACATACATTGAGAATACTTCCATCCAACGTAGGGCGTGTACGTTGATAAGAACTTAGATTGAACCAGCAAACAAACATATTAAAGATGCTAAGTCTACGTATCAACGCACAGTGAACTAATGATGGTTGGTAAAGACGATTCATAGTATTGCAACATCTCATCTTCGTATATTATAAGACACCTGTTTCGATTCCTTACTTTCAGGAAGCCCATTTGCGTTCGAAGTCAGACCAGGCCAGAGCTACAACACCACCATAGAGGTCCAGAGCCCGACGATATACCCTCAAGACGATGCAGTCCTTCCAAGTAGGCCAAAGTCGCTTCAGATGAGACCCGAACACCCTCCTCTGGGCCGAAGACAATCCGAACCACTCAGTCCGACACGATTCGAACCGAACAGTTCGAACCGATTCGAACCGAACAGCCCAACCCGACAAGAGCCGAACAGTCCTCGGAGACCCCAGCCGCTCAGCCCGAGGCGGTCCGAACCGATCGCTGCGCTGTACGCGGCAAGAAACCCTCCTGCACACACGCCGACAAGCCCGGGCGCGTTTACCATTCCAGAACCTGACTATTGGAGAGGTAAATCTCTGTACATTCCATTTATGATCGTAATATCTTAATTTTTCATCCAGCACAAGTGATGAATTCACCGTATGTTCAACCATTCGGCTGCTAAAGAATACAGACTCAATATACATATGGCAGGTGACTGTAAATATAGGAACAACATTCCTGAACGAAGTTGGAGGACTTGGTTAAAAGGTGTAGATGTACATATATAGTCATTGGATTGAATCGTAAAGAAAGTTTGAACCTCTAAATGCATTGTGTTAGCTACATATAGAGCTTTCATTCTCCAATTCAGTCATCCATGAAACATTCAAAATTGATTGCAGTCCGCCTTGATTGGAAGACATAGACAGTTCACCAAAGGAATTGTATTTAAAGTTTTAAGCTGATGATTCCATGTACTTTATAGACCAAGACATCCAACCCAAAGAAAAGATTGCCGCCTACGGACAGGGGCTGAAGAGGGCGGTGGAGGGAAAGATATCAGAGTTTGTGGTGGACACGACTGGCCATCCAAGGTCTTCTTTAGAGATCCAAGTGTTCGGTACGGCTTTTTGTCTGCTCAATGACACCTTTCTCTGTTTTCATCCACAAGCTGCTAGCCCTTTTGGTCTTTAGAATTTGCCTTTATTGTTTTTAGTAAGGTCAGTAAGGAAAAAGGAAAACATACAACTGTTACACTACATGTGGCTCTGAGAGCCGTGTGCACTTCGAATTAGCATCACTGTCCCTTGTCCTAGCCCTAATCCTTGGGACCTTGATGTCAGAGGTCAAACCGCCTTCGTTCACAATTGGTTAAATGTTTCTTTTGATTTTTTTTCCACATATCTGTCGGCTGTCGGAAGCTCCGTCTAGCTCAATGTAGCCCTTTGATAAGGTTTCCATGTACAACACATAAACCTATATCGTTTGGTAGTTTAAAACTTTGACAAGTGTTTTATTTGATTTCAGATTTTCTTTTGAAGACTTTTAGACTTTTGAAAACACAACTTTTGCACAATAAGACGACTTATGACGTTCCCTTTCATTGCTTTATTCATTTATCCAATCACTCACGTATACATCCATTTATTCAGCCCCTCATTTATTCATCACGCCATTCGTTCATTCGCCCTAATCTTTGTACTTTTATCAGGTCCCAGCACGATGATCCTGTGCACAGTAGACCGGCGGGGAGACAAGCACTACGCCTCCTACACTCCGCGGCAGGTCGGAGCCTACAAGATACACGCCAAGTATGGCGGACAGGAAATAGACGGTAAACTCGCATTCTGCATAACCTTTCTACACTTGGTAATTTTCTAAGAATAAACACCTTAAATGTAGATATCTCATTCTGCATGAAGACTAATACTGAAATACATCTTATTTCTAATGTTTGTATTTTCATATACCTAGGTAGACAACTATGCCGTAATAACATATTTGTAAGAATTCAGGTAGAAACGTGAGTCATACCTCATGTAAACGTCTTCTTTGCCCTCTTCTTTACCACGAAATACTGAGTTGAGAGTTTATTGAGTTTGTTGTGATACCCTTTAGCTCATTGAGCTAATCTTCCAGGGCTAAGTGAATGTTTATTGGCAAATATTGTAAATTCGTGTCCGTGTAATAACGATGATAACAGCGCACGAGGATATTAAAGAGGGTGAATGAATATAACTTTGAGACGGGCAATACAGATCAAACGACCCTCCTGGTCTACTATTATATGATAACTTTCGGACACTGCGTACATTTTCTCTCTCTACCTCCGCTACAGGGAGCCCATTCCAAGTAACCGTGGTAAACCCTAAGAAAGTGGAACTCCTAGGAGACTGGCGAGCGCTGATGGGGAACACCAACCGTCTGTCTCTAACAGTGGACGAACAGTTCACTTTTCCCTTCAACGTGCAAGACGCCGGTCCTGGCGGTAAGGGTCCTTCCAATAACTTTTCCTCAAGAGAGGATCGAAATAATCTCCTTTCTTCAAAACTATTATTATCACTTTTATTGTTCTCGAGGATGAACAAATTGTTGTGGTTTTCGTCGCCAGTGGGTAATTATGACAAGCAATTCCTATCTTATCACTCGGTGATCAATTTTACTCAATAAGACACATTTATTATCGTAACTGAATCAGATGTAACTTAATCATTACTCATATGATTGCTTAAAAGTGGCTTAAAGATTACGTGATTATGTGAAGATTTCTACTCTTTACAAATACCATACCTACTTCGATGTCTGATTTTTTGCAGTACATACAGTTATATACAGGGCTTACAGGCTCAATTTATTTTTGTTAAAAATCTTCCCTTATGCTTTGTCGTTGATGTTTCAAAGCAGTACATTTGAATTGAACTTTGACCCTTTTGTTACCTATTTATTTGCAGGTATTCTAGATGCTGTCGTCCAAGGACCTTCCCGAGAAGTCAGAGCTAAAACTGTGCAGAAAAACAACGGGAGACAATACGTCACGTTCATTCCAAAAGAAGAAGGTACTTAAAGCTGTACAATCATTAAACTATCATTTATACATCAAAGTATCAAAACAATCGAACATTGAGTGAATAATCATGATTCACTCAATGTTCGATTGTTTTGATATCTTGATGTATAAACGATTTATTCTGTTCGGTTTTATTAGGTTATATAGCGATTCTCGAGTAGGTCAATACGTTATAAGAAGTTATTCTATAGTCTATAGGCAAACAAATGTTACAGAATAACACATTGAGGTCCATAACTTAATACACTCCTCGTCTTCGAACTATCATGGCCGCCGCGTGAGAAAGGTGTATTAAGTTTAATTGTTGACCAGAAATAGTAGCTCTGCTTACCTGTTAGAAATAGATAGAATCTTATTCAAGTTGAGTCATCGATGTAAAACTGACAATGACTTTTGTGGTTTTGTGTAGGTGAACATGTTATACAACTTCGATGGCTGGACTTCGAGCTCCCGTGTAGCCCCATCTACGGAGACGCGAGGGGGTACCGATCCGACCCGAGCAAGGTGGTCGTGAGTGGTTCGGGTATTCGGGAAGCCTTCGTGAACGAAGTGGCCGAATTTGTTGTCGATGGAAGTGACGCTGGATCAGGTACATACATGTGTTGATAACATATCTTTTTTCGTTACCATTTTAGTATCTAAACAATCAGAACTTGTATGATATCATCATTGAATTACCCTGTTACTATCGCTTTTACGTTGTTCATAACGTTAGTCCTGTGAAAAATACTTTTATTCTGTGGTTTGGATAGATTAAGTGATGGATCTACATCTACACAATAAGATTGATGACAGTTTTTATTCTAAAGTTAACGAATTTCGTAAATGGTGCATCAGTATCTGATAAAACCATTTTTCTATGTCAGGTGAACCGATGTGTGTGTTGAGAGGACGGGAAGAGGAGGTGGAAGTCACCCTCATGCCCTTCCCTCAGAAACGGGACAAGTACAGGGCCTTGTACTGTGCTGAAAAACAAGGTATGCCACACTCCTTGTCACTGTGAGGAAAGCTATGTTGGTAAAAGTGTCGCTGATGTAATTGCAAAATCCTCGAAATATGCATTTTCAAATGATTCCGATTTTCCTACTGATGCTGTCTAACTGTTACTAGTACTTCTGTGTTCAATTTGGTATTCGTCTTATAAAAGATTGAGAGGGCATTGTGTCACACGGACAGTAGATAATGCATATATAAATGAGGATAAGAACCACTTCTTTAAAATCTTCTGCACTAGGGTCGTACCGACTCCACGTTACCTGGGACGAATCTGAGGTCCGCGGTTCTCCCTTCAAGATTAACGTGAAGAAGACGATAGACGTGAGCAGAGTCCGGTTCTCCGGCATCACCGGAGCCGTGCTGGGCAGCACCATCCGCGCTACCATCGACCCAAGGGACGCTGGGGCAGGGGGTAAGGGCAAGAGTTTTTACAGCAAAACATACTATTAGGATGAAATGTTGCATATAAACAGTGAAATGTCATTGGAAAACGTTCTAAGCATGAAAGAACGGGAGTTCTAAGAACAATAGATCAGGAGTTCTAAGAAACATAGAACAGAGGTTTTAAGGAATATAGAACACATGCTTTCTAAGAAACATGGAACATGAGTTCTAAGGAACATATATAGAGCACAAGCTTTCTAAGAAACAGGAGTGTGCCAAAAAGCAGTTACTTAAGAAACTGGGTATGGTTTGAAAACGGTCAGGCGTTTCAGACACCATCCGATGTCTTTCCCTTAGTGAGACTGACACCATAGAACAGGAGTATCTCCTAGAAATAGAATAAGATCTAGAGTTCTGAGAAGAATATAAAACAGCATTCAATTTTACAGATTGAGAATCAAGCCATAGATGTTCATAGATATCTGGGTTGTTTGCCATTTGGTTTATTGGGTCAGCCCCACTTCCCTGGAGATCTTGAGCATTTAGCAATGTTGACACATTGCACACCACTATCAGTATGATGGATGCGTCCCACAGCTCGCTCAATCTAACGTTAAACTCACGCAACATTCCCATCAAAAACCACCCTGATACTTTGTTACACATTTCATCGGGTGCAAATAAACTAACTGAACCAAAATTTTACCAGCTATGTCTAACGCGGTGTGACTATAATACAAATCGCTTCCAGATATGCCCGTTTTAATGTGTAACATGTCTGAACGTTCCAGGCCTGCTCCAG
This sequence comes from Branchiostoma floridae x Branchiostoma belcheri, assembly GCA_019207045.1. NCBI lineage: Eukaryota > Metazoa > Chordata > Leptocardii > Amphioxiformes > Branchiostomatidae > Branchiostoma > Branchiostoma floridae x Branchiostoma belcheri. The sequence goes on along the minus strand of CM033035.1, from coordinate 4,716,300 downwards.
GCGCGTTGTTTAGGACCAAACGGAAAGGCGGATGTCCAGCTGACAGAGAAGGAAGATGGCGTCTACTTGATGAAGATTCGGGCAAAAGAAGCCGGGAAACATGAACTAGACATCAAATATAATGGAGAAAAAATCACAGGTAAAAACTATTTTGATGATTAATCTGGACAATAACATGATGACCAAAGTATCTAACACAACGACTGTATGTGTATGTGTTTGTTGCTAAATGTATATCATAACTGAGAAGTTGTTTGGCAAGCGGGGAAGGCTTGACTCAAGAAGTGAACGATTGTATTGTCCTTAGAAATCATTACAAGCGTGATAGTTTTGTGGGCAGAGGTTCATTTTTCTTTTAAATTCTCGTTGTTCAACAGGCAGTCCATTTGCAGTAGACATTGCCCCCGTCCCGACCAGTTCAGGAGGTCCTGATGCCAAAAAGGTGACGGCGTTCGGACCGGGGCTGAAGCACGGCATCCTCGGGTCCTGGCGGGGCAACTTCCTGGTGCACACGGCAGGGGCAGGGCCGGGCAAGCTGCAGATCAAGGTGGACGGGCCAAAACCTGGTAAGGAGGTTTCATTCGTTTGCATTGCACTCACTCACTCCGGGCAAGCTGCAGATCAAGGTGGACGGGCCTAAACCTGGTAAGGAGAAGAAAACACGAACTGCTACATCTTTTTTGTATCCATACTTATAGATATCCATATATATGTGTTTAGTTGTACTGTAAGTAGTTGTTATACATGTAGACCTTACGAAAGTCGCTGTACTTTTGTCGTGTCAATAAAGATTGTGCTAATTGTGTATTAAACGTTGGCTTGACTTGATATGGAGAGGAGGGAGAGCAAAAAGATATGGATTGTTAAGGGCAAAGCGCTTTTGAGTACTGGTGCTTTTACTGATGTTGCTATTTATAATAATCTATACAATGCATTTGCATTATGAGAGTTGTCACTTCTAAAGATGTTTTGATGTATACTTGTGGCATCGAGTCTCTTGAAGTCTGTTGTACTCGAGCAAAGAAACGTGAATCACTTATTACATAAGACATTCTATATAAAGCATTCTATAACAACTGCTAACCTTGAAAAGTTGCGCCACCGTGCGTGATCCCCCACCAACGCACACACATACAAGCAATACCCCACGTCGACAGCGGTGTTTGTGTTGTCCCAGGTGGCTAATGCAACACACAAAAGAGTAGATCAAAGATTCAACAAACATCCGCCGCACACCTTGTTTCCCATCTGTTTGGAAGTAATAAGTGTAACAATGGTAAATCCTCTATTACACAGAAACACTGGACGCATTGTCACACATGATTACAGACCCAATCCTGCTACAGAAGACTTTTCAGCTGTGTCGGCAACTGTGTCCGATGTCTTTGTCAACTAAAGTGGCTTTTTGACGGTGTTCTACTTTGATTTTGGGAACCAAATTTAAAGATTACCGTCCTATTCGCAAGATCAAAGTAGTAATGTGTATACCTATTGACCAGGGAAATCATTTTTGCAGAATCTATTTTGTTTAGGTTTAAATCTTTTGACGTTTTTAAAACTTTTCCCAGGGTCGTTCAAACTAGAGTCAAGGCCGTTGCCGGAGAAGGACCGCGCAGTCGCGGTGAACTTTACCCCCAAGATGGTGGGCAAATACGTCATCGCCATCAAATGGTCGGAAGAGAACATCAACGAGAGTCCGTTCGAGGTCATCGTCTTCGGGTCTTCGGACGAGGCGAAGTCTTACGAAAAATCCCGACAGAGAAGACGATCAACCAGGTCAAGTTTTGACAAATCAAGATAAAATGAAAAGTGTAATATACTGTGATAATCGCAGGATACTTAGCATAGCTTTATGAAGCATGATACATTTCTGTGACATTATCCATGTTATACAATTGTACAAAAGGTAACTATATATACTAACTCTAGAGTGCTTTGTCGGTCTGTAAAGCATTACGACAAGAAACGAACCTCCCAGAAAGCACGAAATGCTTTGTTTTTACGCAGGGTATTAATTAAAACTCATGCCTTTGAGATAAAACGGCAATATCTTAGCATACGAGTTTAATTAGTATGTCTTTTTTTTTTACCAGTGACACATGTTGTATTTATTTTTTACCTATTTATGTAGATACTTTGCGACATAAACATCTACACAGTGTTATTATTCAGTACCAAACTATCTCCAAACATATATACCACCTGCATATAAAAACCATTGTTGTAAGTTGAAACTGTAATTTTTACTTACTAGACAGAGCTCCTTGTGACAATGGAATATCAGGCGTTGTAATCCGTAGTTATAAGTTGGAGTTGCTTATGTTGTTATGGTAGCTAAAATGCCATTCATTATTTATTCCACCCTGTATATGGCATACCAAGTCTTCAGACACCATCAGCCCATTATCGTGTATTTATTATCAAACTATAGCTATGAAATGTGCAGTATTTGTTGATTGTATGTATCCTTATTAGATTGTTTTCGTTTTAGTCTCTACATTTCAGCTTGCAATATTTTGCCAGAAGATTTTTATGTTTACTTGCGTAAGCGTAATCGTCTTTAATGACTTACTCATTGTCGTGTCGTTCACATAGAATATCGCCTGGGGGCGTGACTACCAAACAACATGGCCGTACGCAGTCATGCGAAACACATATTTCATACCAATTAAACATTCATACCTGCAAGCAACAAAATACATGGAAACAACCAAGAAAGAGTACCTACAACATTAAGTGTTGTTTCCAACGGCTATGTAACCTACAGGACATCAAGTCAGACCTAGCTATGCAATGGCTATTAATAACAATAACTAGCAAAGAAATAAAGAAAATTTGTATGTATTAGAATCTGTGGATCTGTTTTTTTTTTTTTTACTTTCGAACAATTTTATGATAATTACGGTTGGCGAATTGATACAAATGAGAACTTGCTGGAAAAACGGTCAACGTTTTGATCACTTAAGTCAGCCAGAAAAGATTATGCCCCATTCGAGCAGTCGACTACCGGTGAAAAAAAAAAGACTACCGGTAAGTTTTTGGTAGGATTAGTAACCGACAAGACATTTTTCCTACACATTAGCGAGGCGCTTGACGCCTTTGACTGCAGTGCTTTAGCTTTTCCGATGTATAATTCAAGTTATAGCCACTTATAGGGAGTTTTCGCAATAGAAATCGAGAAAGGTTCTCACTATTTTACGACGATTGAAGACTACATTCGGGATAAGCATGTTTAAAATGCAGTAAAAAAACTGAGAACCATTAAGAAATTGTCAAAGCCCACTCGGTGATAGCCCAATCTATTTATAAAAGGATATAGTACATTCGCTCTTGTGGCGTCGTCAAAAACGAACAAAAGTCATCAATCATAACTGACACAGACAATTTCTGAGAAAGGAACATAATAGTACCCAGTGTCTATCCAACAAGACGCAACATGTATGCATATAGTAAGAAGCAAATTCAACAGACTCATTCTGGCGATAAGGACGCATGAAGACATTCTATTAAATAACCTGCGTCTTGGTATTAAATTCAGTAAAAGTATTCCATGTCGAAGATATCTAACGTTAAGTATACTATAATGTGAAGAAACAAAGCAATATTGCTAATTTTCTGCAAAATACACGCTTCTAGAGTTGGAACAGAATCAACATCAAGCTACTAGAATGTTCAAGGCCGTAGAAGTAGCCCACACTGTATTCAGTGGGCAGTAATTAATAAGTTATGGCAGGGAAGCGATCAAAAGTGATTCTTTTGACATTTCCGTGACCTCCCGAGTCGACCCCCGAGCTTCGAGTATCTCGCAGCGTCTCGCGAGAGCAGGCGGTGACAGTAAAGGCTACCTGTGCGAGAGGATCAGATGGCTGGGTAGAATTTGTAGCATTAGGCTTTATCTACGGAGGACAGGTCTTCGTGCTTCAATGGGCGTCGGTGCGTTCGTTTCCTAGCGTATTGTCTGAGAATATCTTAGCAGGACAGTTGAAAGTATTCACCTTCGTAGAACAGAAAAAAATTAGAGAGAGAAGGGTGAGGAAGGGGCGACGCTAGCGAGAGAAGTGTCGGTGTTTTTGTGGGACGGAGCGCGGAGGTCACCCAACTGCTCTACCCTGAAGGATGTCTTCTTCCATACAAGGTGGGTTTTAAGATACACTCTTACGTCTTAGAACTTATGTCTTTATATTACTAAGACGGAGACATAGTTTTGTAGGCAAAATAAGATTAAACTCTGTCACACAAGTAAAAACGAAAGGTTTTTTTTAACGAGTATCGGGCAGATGTGTCATCCGAACGCACGCAGACAACCCGTCAAACAACATTCCAGCGAGCGGATAGCTTTATTCCCATTCATATGTACTCAACCACACGGCATTGCTAATCATGCAGGGGGAGGGGAGATCAAATATGTGTGGAGTTTGAGTCCTTTTGTGCTGTTTCTATCCACATTATGGAAAATATCATTACTATTCTGTTTCTTATGTCCCTATGATATACAGTAACCTGTATATGAATATGATCCATTGACATTCTCAGCTGTATTGTTTATATATAATACAAGAGCTTGCGTGTTAACGTGCTCAATATGTCACTCATAGTGACCAGGCCTTCAGTATTTCTTACATAAACTCGGGATGACACGACGCATAATCGCCAGTTCAATTAAGAGGTGGTAGGTCTGCACTCATGGATTCTCACGTACCACACGTGAATTGGTGCATTTTTGTGGTGTCTTTAAAAGCAGTAATTATTCTACAAAGCAACCGCTTAACTTAAAATGAAAATGTTTTTTCATCTAACAAAATTCTGTGTTTGCATTACTAGTAGCTTGCATATCTTACAACCAGACGCATTTGGTTACATAAATGATACAAGGAAACACACCCAGTCAGGTAATGCAGTCCTGGAGTTAGGGTGTGTCTTATTTAAGACTATTGGCTGAATAGTCTATAAGACTTCTGTCCGTGCTAAGTTGTAATTTTCTACATCAGATCACTTAATGACGGACAGCAGCTTACACACCTATCTCTGCAACTTATAGTAATAGACGTAGTAGAATAAGTACATGTATTAGTGTAAGTATTGATGTCAAGAAGCAGAATTGATGTTAGTATTGCAATGGTACTTATCATTGCAATTAATGTATGGGCTGATTGGCTGAATTAAATATCCAAAGTATATGTCCAAGAAATTCAACAGCCCGTAAGCCCTACAAGTATTGTAGAAAACGTGTTAACATTTGAAATGTAACTTCAAATATTGTAAATAGTATTTACTACCGTAGCTTGTTGATGTTATGTATATAATACAGTACTACCTGTATACAAGACAGCAGTTGCACAAGCAACTAGATAGATTTGTTAATAGCCACAAACAGACTTTTCCCCCTAACACCGTCTACAAGTTTATCAATGATCATGACAGGTAGTATGATGATCTTGTGTATCATACTACCTGGATATCTAACTTTCATCGACTAAATACTGCATATATTTAGATCCTAAGGGAACAAATAATACCAGCATAGGAATTGTTGTCGATGTTGTCTTTTTACATTCAGATAGTCAACAAAGCTACACTTACAGTGTTCTTGTTACTCACCGAGGCATAGCGTTCTGTTGTGTGTAGTTAAAGCCAACCCATCCGCTTCATAAGATGTTAAAGCAGGTGCAACGAAAGAGATCTCTGTGCTTGTTTACTTTTCCTCTTAGCTTTTTTGCACGGCTTTTTAGTTTTTTGTTGGCAAGTATGTTTCTCACAAAGTGTTTTCAACAGCCGCGAGACTCTATGAATGGACTGCTATCCATGTATGATCAGTAATAACACTACGTCCACACCTTTGAAGATACAAAGCACAGACGCCTTCACTTGTCAAAAGCAAGTACCGTGGCATTTGCAGTTGTAGATTTTGCTATATGATATGTTTCTCTCTTCACAGATTTGATGTATATCATAGCCATATTTGTTGTGCTACTCAAGCGTGTATTATTTCTAAGTAGTAATGAGCGAACAGGTTTGCCCACTCGAAGCCCTCTGGGCAGACCAATAACTTGTTCTGTGCTCAAGAAACATGTCATTAATTCGCGGGGATGTTTTCCTCTCATAATGGCCAACTCTATGAACATTTGTAACATTTTGGCTGATATACGAGCATGATTCAAGCAATAAGTATGTTCTTTCTATCGCCGAAGCATTCCAGAGATAGAATGGAACGTAAATTGCAGGGATTCGGCCATTAAACACCTTTATTCCCTCCCCAAGGGAAGTGACCTTTCACCCCTCAAATATTTTGTTTACTAATTATGTGCGGGTGAACATCCGATGCGTTTGCAGTGATACCGTCTGTTCTCTCTAATTAAATTTTATCACAAACGGTGTCTTTAACCTCAAATTTGGCTTCGGTGGCTCCTCTTCTAACGTTTAACGGATGTATATACGATAAGAACTCACGGTGAAGACCCACCTTTTTGTGCCTTCTAAATTATTCAGTCGACATGATGTCGGCAACAATGGCAGTGCAGAGGAATTTCATCTCTCTAATTGCGGTGTTGGTGAATCAGATGAAGCCTCACCCCTGGTAAGGTGCCACCCACTCTTTGATATATCACTACTGACGGGGGAAGAGTCAAGTGTTAACATGCAGACAGACTGTTAAAAGGCAACTTATCACAATCACAGTACAAAGTTTCTCATTTCAACTGTGTTCCAAAAATGTGAGGAAAATTATATTATGCAAATATTCTCATGACCTAGAAAAACTGGCTGTAGGTCGATAAGTACAATGTCATATAGTGAGCGAAAACTGGCATAAAGTCAAACCTGCAGAGATAGAGAATGACCACCAAGAGGACTGATTAGATATAGTATGTGTAGACAGGGTTCGTAATGTTGTGTCAATGGGAAAATTATCTAAGGAAAAATTATCTAAGGGATCACCATAAAATGGTGACAATGGCCAGTTGGTCCTTATGAATAGAAGAGGTGGTCACTTGTATGGGTTTGACTGTACATCAGATAGGTCGACGTCGATGTACAAGACCACCATGAAAATTGAGAAAGAACGCCATAAGAAACGTGATATTCTAAGTGCCAATTATAGGTAAATGTCCTTTCAAATTTGAATGTGGTTAGCGTGACGTTTTGTTAGATTTATTTTCATAGCCTTGTGACGTTGATAGACTTAGAATCAGAATAAAGCTGGCATGGGTTATAGTAGGAAGCCACAGGATATGTTCCATCTACCACAATATAAAAGTAACACCAGATACTGGTTTCTTACGAAGTTGTGAAGGTTTTTATGATGTTGAACTTCTGCTGACAATTTCTCGTGCCTCTCTGGTCAACTAATGGTAACGCAACTAATCTGTAATCAAGGTACGGCCAACCTTGTCTATAGTGACTACTTAAGAGACTTGAAGGGTGGTGATGAAATAAATACAGCATGAGGGACCACGAAAAAGTGGCCACAATGGGCAGATAGACTTTCTGCGGTGATGGTCTTCAGTCAACCAAAATTCATGAAACGAGTTTTTGGAGTAAGCAACTATAACGTGTCAGAAAGCTCTGTAGATTGGAGTACAATATTTTTTGTGAAAAGAGAGCAGCAGATTGTTTACAATTCGGAACCTTGGCCAACGATCAATTTAGCTTAGGGCCATGCGAGTCGAGATCAACTTCGGAATCTGAAATGTCAACTTTGATCCATAGTGTGAATCATATCGAAGTTAGATTGATTAAGTTTGGCCTTCTCGTGTGCACTTATTTTCCTGTTGCGTAAGCGAAGACTAAACGGCTTAAAAGATCACTGTTAGGAAGTAATTTGTGCCGAAGAAAAGGCCATGATTAGTACGTGATTATGTCAGAGGTTAATACCGTTTAGATAACGATCTCAGCTGTAGGCGGGGTGTAAGCACAGAGCTAATGCTAAATATACCTGCTATTGTTATAGGGCACCCTGTATATGCAGTGGGCTTGCTTTGTTCATTTGGTTGGGCATTCTAAATATCCTATGGATTGTGCATTTTTCAAAAGGAAGTAGATATTTCTAGTGCAATCCCCGTTCTTGTCTATATGGATAATTTCGGTCCTTCATATTGGACTAGGTTGCATGCATTTACTTATATTATTAAAGACGTGTAACTGTTATTCATGTGGGAAAATATAAAGATGGAATGCCTATCTTTAATCGGAGAACGATTTAAGCTCATAGATTTATAGTATCTCCTCAGGGACGTCCTGTGTAGAGTAATTGCCACAGTGTGCTATAACTATCATTGTCATTACAATGACACTGAAATTTGGATGGCTTCGCAGGCAGATGCGTTCTTGGTGATTGTGTGCTACCAGCTTACACTTCAGCAGGACTGGGCACGAGGTTTGCCAACTAATTTTTAAAGCACAAGTGCCACCAGTGCGTAAAGTAAATTCGTATACTGACTACTCTCTCACTATACTAACCTGCAATTCTACCATATTGTACATGATATTGTTATGAGAAGCATTAAGCCGTTTCGTAAAGGTGAAAGGTACATTGACAGAGTATACAGCACACGCAGGATTATTGTATTAGGGAGATCAGTTGTAGATCTACGTCACAGTGTGTGACCACAAATAAACGGAGCATTCGCGTGGACAAAGTTGATCCTGGGTTTAGACCTTTCCACAACAGATGCATTGAATACAGATATGATCTGGTATAAGAGGCAATGGGACGGAATCATTGACAAAGCAGCCACAAGATGTACATGTACACATCTCCAGTTTTGCCCTTCGTTGGGCGTAGATTCCAAGGAAATATACAGTTCATTTGTGATTGATCATTTGACCAACGCCCAGATATCTTTTGTGTTTTCCAAAGTATTTAAGGATTTTAGGGTGTGGTGACGTGGGTGGATTCCTTTGGAAGATGTTCTCAAGGTTATTCACCTCATTCTACATAGAGAGACTGACTGCAGCTGTTCATAGAGAGGGAGAAGGTATCTCCAAATATGTAGCATAACTTCTAAATCTAAGTTGAATCTAAAATGATCTTACCCAAATTTTCGACTGTACAACTATGTACGACTGTCAATTTACGAGGAATGAAGAATCCACTGCTTCTGTGACGCCACGTTATGCAGATAGAACACGTGACTCGGAGACCACTGGATCATAAGTTTCAGGAAGTCTATACGACATCCCCATCTCTGTAGATGGATGGTTGTGAAGCCATGGTGTGATGGTCTTTTTCGATGTCCAAGATGCTTACTTTGTCCAGTGACACCGAGTGTCCAGGTGACTCTGTATATAGTATGTGTAAAGAAACTAAAGAGTTTTGTTATCAGAACTTTATCATAAAGCAGTGGATTTACCCACATCTCAGTTTGTCCAATTCGTAATCATGTAACCAGATAATGGTTTTGCACATTCAGTCTTTGTAAATGAACAGGGCTTACCATTGATAGCAAGAAGGTACACGTACACAAACTGTGTTGAATTGAATTCTGCAAAATGAAAATTAAAGGAGTAAATGAGGGGTAAACGGGTTCATAGGGACTACGACAGAATGAATACTGTTAGTGTACACAGCCCCTATGAAAACTGGCCGAGCTAGGGCAAGGTATGCTTCGAAACACCGCATTACAAAGATGGCATTGTGCGGAAGATGTCATCTTCACCGTCTGATGTCCAAATGATTACCTGTTGATTTCACACCCCAGAGAAAGCCGAACAGATAGTCTGTTGTGTCTACCAGTGGGTGGCCATTTCCAGCATACTAGTATTACTCAGTTCCGTTCCTCACTCATATGTATACTTATATACAGCCTATTACGGGTGCAGGGGTAGTCATTATCAGAATAAGCTGTACTTGCTTTCGTCCTTCAGACATTTATGTACCAACATAAAAGGTACAGAGGTGAACATTGCTACTTTTAGAATGAGTTGTATTCCATCTTCGTTCAGTCACACATTTACCTACCCACAAGCACAGGCGAGTGGGGTCATTATCAGTATAAGCTGTATTTAGTTTTGTCCTTCAGCCATACATGTAAATACATACAGGTACAGACATGGCTATTATGAGTACTGCTATGAGTAGTACTTTGTCTTTATTCAGCCACATGTGCAGACATGGCCATTAGCAATATAATCGATTCTTAGTTCTGTCAATGTACGTATCTACACACAGGCAAAAGGGGGCATTATGCAGGCAATAGGTGGCATTATCAGTAATGATAAACAGTACTTAGTTTTGTCCTTCAGTCATACTTATGTATACTTACATAGAGGAACAGTGGTGGTCATCATTAGCATAAACTGTACTATGTTCCGGTCCTCTCATGTACATTTATCTAGTACAGGCACAGGGGGTGGTCATAATCAGTATAAGCTGCATTTAGTTTTGTCCTTCAGCCATATATGTAACACATAGGCAAAGGGGGAGAATTATGAGCGAAAACTGTACTCAGTTCCAGGCCTCACTCATACAATTACCAGTATATACACACAGATACAGGTAAAGGCACAAGGGTGGCCATTATCAATCCTTCAGCCATGTATGCACCTGCACCATAAAGTTTTAAACTGTACTCAGTTCCGGGCCTCACTCATACAATTACTTGTATCTACATATAGATACAGGTACAGGTACAAAGGTGGTCATTATCAGACTGTCCTTTGCCTCGTCCTTCATCCATATATGTACCTACAGACAGGCAAAGGTGGATAATGATACTCAGTTCCGGGCCTCACTCATACAATAGCTAGCTATAGTATCTACACACAGATACAGGTACAGGTACAAAGGTGGCCATTATCAGTAAAGACTGCCCTTTGTCTCGTCCTTCAACTATCCATACTGACATGGAGGTGTCCCTATTAAACAAACGCAGTTGAAGGTCGCGCGATTATCACACATGGCTACTAGCATTCCCTAAGAGTAGTAGATTGGTTAATTGTTCCATGTTCATGGTAGAATAATTGGTATACTAGCAGTGCTGCCCTATTGGTATGTATAAGGATAAACAAGCAAATTCTCAAGAAATGTGAATAAAAGAAATGATAATAAAATACATACATCTTAATATAAAGTGGAAATGAAATCAAAAATATGTTCAATAGAAGTGACAATGCCAACATCACAGACGAAACACTGCGCGCATGCGTAACAAAAATTGTGTATTTGTGTGTCCATAAACTTTAACAATCTTCGGTTGTGGCTCATAATTTTCATAACATGCCTGTTGACAAGAAAACGGGTTCTAGTATGATTATAACTTTCAATTTTCTAGGTTTCATGTTCTTTGTTTACATTTTACACGTCATGTAAAACACTAACTCTACTTCTTCTACACTTTCATCTGAACATTAATCACTAACTTCACCAATCCTCCCTATAGGGGACCCCCTAATAACGATGAATGGTCCCAGCGGCCCGGTACCTAGCCGGCTGACCAAGGCGGGTGATGGGAAATATTTACTGACCTTTGTTCCAAACGCTCCCACACCTCACAACATCGACGTGCAGTTCGGGGACCAAGATGTGGGCGGTAGGTCTAATCATGTCGGAGGTACTTGTTTTTGTTTGTTTGTTTGTTTACCTTTGTTTGTCTCCATTTAAGGTTCAATGTTTGCCTACATTTCATAACCAATTTCTTTGCGAATCTTGACATTTATAACATATTCACATTTCATTTGGTTTAGATAACAATTGACACTAATCAATTTTGCTTCGTTCTTTTGTTCGTCCGTTCGTCTGTCTGTATGTTTGTTCGTCCAGGTCTCTTTAACCAACTGTTACTTATTTTTTGCGCTTCTTAAATATTGAAATAGAAGAAAAGCACAAAAGTTACATGCTATAGAAAAAATAGCAATGTATAATTCTTACAAGATTTGCCTTCTGTGTGAGAAAAAAAACGAAGAACAAAAAAAAGTGCAACATCTGATAGACCAACAAGGACAGTGAAGACTTTATCGATCGCCAACAATGCAATGTCACAATGAAAAGAATTTGACCTCAAATGGAATGTTATACAACCTACTTTCATTTATACTCTAGCGTTAATCTGACGAGATCGCAGACATTTTAAGCCTACAATTCAGCAATATTGGTCATGTATATAGTTAACTCAGCATCGACATATACCATATAATTGGTATGTTGTTAGTAAACAGAGTGTTTATCGACCAGACGGTAGCGTGCGTGCACATAGTCGGAATGCTTTGACCCCGAACGTAATCGTCTGAAGTCTGTGTGACGTGAACTGTAAAAGTGACGACAACCGCAGGGCATGCATGTATCCTGGCCACTTATTGAGTTCACTGAATGTAATTGTGCGAGGTGTGAAGCTGCAATATCCGCCGGACAAATTGTTGGGTAGGGGTTGGGGAGAAAAATAATGTATTGTCTCAAGGTTTTTCGGGGCTCTTATATGGGCAATGGTCAGTTTGACTTGCCGTTTGTAATGATAAATTAAAATGACCTTATATCAATTGATGCACACTTTTTGTAGATAGACACAAAAACTTTATGCATGATTTGCTATTCCATAAAATTTCCCCATCTTCAGGACGTTTAGATTATAAGTAATGGGGATATCTTATCGTTCATTTGCATACCCAATTGTTTTGTTGTTTGTTGGAATACGATTTTTTGTTGTGCAATAAAGTTCTATTCTATTCTTGTTGTTGAAGCTTCAACTGTGTGTTTAGTTTGCTTGTTTGCTCTGGAATTTTGAGATGACCAAAAAGCGTCATCTAAGAGTAGTTAAATGTTTACATTAAACAAACTGGTTTACGTGTTGCTGATTTTCGGCATGTGTTCCGCAGGTAACCCGTTCGTTGTGAAGGTGATTGACGGCGGACAGGTGACGGCCCAGGGGCGGGGGCTGAGTGGACTCCTGCCCGTAGACAATGTCACCGACTTCACGGTGGACACATCACGAGCCGGACAGGGCGGGATCCTCGGCATCAACATTACAAGTAAGAAAAATTGCCGATACGAAATCAATCAGTTAATCAGGAATGCATCAATTTCATCTAACATTAGCTGAATATTAATACAAAAAGTAAGTCATATCCTTCACATAGCTTACGTAAAAATAGATCTGGAATACTTATTTCACCTTTTAATTTCTCTTCTCTCTAAGTATACACACATTGCATACCAATGGTTTGCTTTGTGTGCAATTAGCCATCGGGTATGGATTTGCAATCAAGCCATTATTATGAATGCATGGCACTTAGTTCAAAGAACTTTCTTAACGTATACAATCTAGAAGTGATTAAGATAGAGCACTAACACACAGAACTTCATTGCACGACAATTATAAAGGATACAATGTGTGGCAACTCAGTGTGCATGCATAGAACATCATTGCACGATAGTCATAGAGGATACTATGAGTGACAACTTGTACAATACAAACAGCTGAACCACATGTGTTGTTAATATCTCGCAATTCTAAGGTACTAATCTAATTTATGACACATGAATTGTCTCTTTGATCATGTCTGTCCAGAAGTTGACGTGTGAAGAGTATCGTGTAATTATCCCCGCTGCTTGTTGTACCCTCTGGGGTTTACGTTTTATGGGCACAGCGGTACAATGTCGTCTTTTGTCTTCCACAGGTCCCACTCTACAAGCCATACCCTGCAAGGTCACAGGGTCCGGTGTTTATGACTGCTCCTACATACCGTCTGAAGTGGGTAAGTATCGCTCTATTTGTCAGGTCAACCTGTCTGGTATCTAGCCTGTGTACCATCTGCGCAGCAGTTTGCTCCTATGTTCGCTTCTGCTACCCAGAGAACAGCAGAGAAGCGATTGTATAGTGTCTGATAAATGTCAGATCAAGAAGCGACTGTATATAGTGTATGATAAATGTCAGAGCGAGAAGCGACTGTATATAGCGTATGATAAACGCCGGAGCAAACTACTTTCCGGATGATACACATGCTATCTGGTATCTGGAGTATGTCAGGAAACAGATCATTTGTGACGCCGTTTTGAAATAGTATTTATGTTAACTGGTTCTCTGTGTCCAGACATATCTACACTTAGTCTGGAGCTCGAGTGAACAAATTGCACTTATATTTCTTTGGTTAGTGCATTTTTGTTACAATTTTCTTAATTTTCCAATTTTCTTCCCAGGACCCCACACGATTACCATCAACTTCTCTGGTGACCCCGTTCCCGGCAGCCCTTTCACCGCTTACGTGTTCGACGCAAGCGCAGTGCGAGTGGGCCCGATCGATGACCCGGTAGACATCGGACAGGAGGTCGCCGTGCCGAGTGGGTGACGTCACTGTTTAGAACCACTCGCGTGCACATAAATCCGTTCCGTCATCAATTTACCAGACCCTATGATTATCGTTGTCGGTGGGGTTAGATAGCGTGACTGCAACCGTTGAAATGCTTTACTTGTCAACAACAACCCAAATTCACCCATTTTCATAGCACAGATAATGTAATATTGTCATGAAGTTACCTTTATCAATATTGTTAGTCGTTTTTTTATAAAGAAACTACAGATAGATTAAACATTTCATTAGAGTTCAACAATCATGAAAACGTTGCCTACCTACTTACATTGAGAACCCTCGAACTGCCCTGGTTTCTGGTTGGACAAGGTAGACACAAAGATGCAAAAATTATATCAAAATTATAGGGTCGCAAAATAATAGATAAAAAGGTGTAGCAAAGATACTGTCAAACCTGTACATGTGGCCACCTTTACATAATGACCACCTGCCCAATATTATAACATTTGGTGATCCTTTAGATAATTTTCACATTGACTCACAACATTACGAGTCCTGTCTATAGTGACCACCTGTCCAAACAGACTGTATTTCTTCGGTCCTCGTCATGGTGGTCTTTCTCTGTAGATTTGACTTTATGCCAGAATACTGTACATTGACCATCTGTACAGTGATATGTTCTTGGTCCCCTGAGTGATCTTTATAGGTAGTATTGACGGTATATTCTCCTCTCTCTCACCAGTCGATGCCACTAAAGCCGGGAAGGGCACCCTGTCTGCGGCGGTGGCCTGTGCCCGTAAGGAGGTCCCGTGTTACCTCCAGTCTACAGACAAGGACCGGTACCTGCTCAGGTTTACACCGCAGGAGGGCCGGCCGCACGAGATCTTCGTCAAACACAACGACATCCTCGTCCCTGGTGATTCGACATACTATTCTGTCTATTAACTTTAGATAGTGCTTTCTTGATCATGTAAGAGTCAACTAGAGGCCTACATTGCCGCCAGTGATCATGGCATTGAGATAGACAAGTAATTCACAACAATGTCCTAGTCTCGGGGGATTCAAAATACTCTTCTGTCTCTTAACTATAGATGTTGCTTTCCAGATTATGTCAAGTCAACTAGAGGCTTACATTATTACAAGTAATGAAGTCACTGGGATAGACAAGTAATGCACAGCCATTTAGTAATCACAGGGGATTCTATGTAATCGTCTGTCTGACCTAGATACTTAGTAATTCAACAGTCAATGGGAGGTCCACATGATTACAAGTGACTGTGATGGAAGCGTGGTAAAAGAAGGAGTTTTCAGGAAGTCAAAGATAAAAAAACAATGGACCGATATCATTAATGTACATACTTGGTGATATTAAAAGAAAAATGAACTACAAATAGCTATTTAATATGCAATCAGCCTATATGCTTTTATCATCGTGTAGAACATACAAAGGAATTCTGTTGAACTCTGCATATTGCTTAGCTAGACATACTGCCATATGTATACCTATCTTCGTAGACTGAAATCTAATTGTAGGATCCTTTTCTAGCCAAAACAGGTAGCAATAGACGCAAACCTCGATATCTCTGCCATTCTAACATAATGTCTTATTTATCTATTGAGCTTTTCGATTCGTTGGGGGATGGACAAAGACAGGTGACGAATGACCTCTGTGACCTGTGGTGTACTTAGATGAGCTAGTCTGTGGTGTTGTGTCAGTAATGGTGTGCAAAAAGTAGAGATATTAGCATATGTTAGTCGTGTTCACAGTTCCTGTATAGAAGACCCCCTCCCTCCCCGACAAATTTTACCCTTTGGAATACAACCCAAAAGCCTACAAAACCAACTTTCACCACCCTATGATAACTTAGTTCTGTGAAGTGATCCCTGGACATTGTATTGAGCAAACTAGTTACAAAGACATTTAAAGTACAGGAACTATTTGGACTTCGTAGAGCAAGAGCTAAGCATGCACGAATATGACACCGTTGGTACAAAGGACGAAGGTTGTGGATGTGCTTACCACTTCATTTGCATGATATGGTGAATGCAGACTGATAGATCAATCTGTTAATCTTGTTGGGTACAGGTAACCCGTTCAGGTGTAACGTCATCGATGGCCGCCAGGTGAGCGTGTACGGAGACGGCGTCAAACGTGTACCTGTCGGTAACGTGGCGTCGTTCAACGTGGACACCACCAGGGCAGGTGGCGATCAGGTCGAGCTGCTAGTGTCAGGTAAGGCACAACAATTACCACATACATACCATTATCTAACTCTTACAGTTCTGTATGTAGACTGTGATACCTGTAGCTCAATGATGGTATCATTGCGTATTACCTTTGTTTCCCATGAAAGCCAAAATTGTCTTCAGCTTGACTTTACCTTACCTTAGTTTCTATTGGAATCCAAATTGTCTTCAGCTTGATTTTGTCTTACAATGTCTCCAATTGGACATCTAAAATTGTCTTTATTCATAGTTAGGGTATAAAAGACCAGTTTCTTGCAGATCACTTTGTGTCACTAACGAAAGATAGTTGATACTATCTGAAAAGTCGGACCGTTTCCAAAATCACATTTAGTTACTTGAATAACTGCTTTTTGGCATATCTTCTTACCTCGATGTCTAATCGTCATCGACGAATACGTTTACTTTCATTGGTAATGCTTTGATGAAGTCACACACTGACTTTTAAGACGAATATCAACATACTTTGTGCAATTTATGCAGTTTTGGACCCAACAATGAAGACAGTCCCTTCAAAGCTAAAGGGTTCTGGTGTCTACACCGGGGAATACATCCCTGAAGATGTCGGTGAGTAATCTGAAATGATATGACAACGCACGATAAACTATATATGGGCTGTGTCATTCTGACCTCCAGCTGAAGTGATAGTTTAATGTGAAAGCACCCAGAAGACGCTTTACGTAGACCGTTGTATCTTTTCCTTTCCTTTCCTTTCAGAGAAAGGCACAGGATATGTGAAAGACCTACCATTATCCTGCCACTCCATTCTGGAGAAAAAGAAAGCATTACTTGCAATTATAGTCATTTTTCATCAATAACCTCAGTATCAGCCTTGTTAGTTTAGGGAGTATGGGAGCCCCGGTAAACTAACCAAGCTGATACTCAGGCTATGTCATCAAAGCTTAAGCCAGCAATCAATGCCAACTCGATCCCCTTCCTCCCCAGGTCCGCACAACGTCGTGGTGACGTACGGTAAGAACCAGGTGCAGGGCAGCCCGTTCGTCTGCCAGGTGTACGACGCCAGGAAGGTGGAGGTTGGGCGGATCCCCATGGGAGAGATCGACGCGGAGACCGCCTTTAACGGTACGTCAAGTGTGTGCACTCTTGTTTTGCTGTTTTCCCAAACGTTCAGGTTATATGGGGTATTAATTTAGCTCCTTCATGCAGCTGCCTTGCACGTCGATAGCACTTTTTCTATTACATGCCCTTACGAGTAGAATCATCTGACACTAGTAATTCGTCCTTGACGATTTCACAATTCTTGGTTAAAAACGTATGTTCTCAGTACGATACCCACGTGAGCAATGACATACCACTGTTTACACAATCTAACATTTTGTATTTACAACGTATGAGGGCATGTCAGAGGTTCTTATAGTCTCAGCCATATCACTCTTAAATTGAATTGCATCAAAACTATAATGAAATTGTCCTACCTCTACAGTGAACACGACGAGGGCTGGAGAGGGTACCCTGACGTCAGAGGTCACGTGTCACCATCGCCGCGTGCACAGCACAGTTGAGGAGATGGGTCCTGGGTACCACACCGTCAAGTTCATCCCCCAGGAGGCTGAGACTCACGAGGTGTCACTGGCCTACAACGGGGATGTCGTGCCAGGTAAGGAAGAGGTTTCAGGTTCTTAAAGATTCAACTGATGAAAATGTGTGTGATGTGCTTCTCCAGCCTGAGGCACAGTCGACAGTCCCTTGCGAGGGACAATGAGATTCATCACCTTAAATATTCTTTCTCTCCACCTTTCGCCATTCTCTTTGTATTAGATATGCCTTTCGGTCTTGTTAACTTTCCTAGAACGTTTTGTCAAATACGTGTATCCATCTGTTTCAAGCTGCACTACCATGTTATATTGAGCGCTAAAATGGGGTATACAAAGTCAATACTTTATATGGTTGTACATTCAACGAATTGCTGTTAGTTCGTTAGATATTACTTATTGAGACCCACCAATCTCTCGTCCCAAATCACAGGCAGCCCATTTCCGGCGGAAGTGAACCCTCCGGGTAAGCCCAGAGCCATGGGGCTGGGGCTGCTGAAGGGGATAGAGGGGAAGTCCTCGGAGTTCGTGGTGGACACGACCAACTGTAAGACTGGACCACTGGAAGTTGCAATTCAAGGTAAGTAATCTCTATACTTACACCACATAATCCATCTTAGTGTATGACGTTAAATGACTGCTGAGACGAGTTTAGGCCCAAAGTATTATGTACCTATATGTTAGGACTTTGGTAATATAGAATAATAATAGTAATAGCTCAGTTTTTATTAGTATATGTGTCTTTTAGGTGTTAT
Organism: Branchiostoma floridae x Branchiostoma belcheri; assembly: GCA_019207045.1. Taxonomy (NCBI): domain Eukaryota; kingdom Metazoa; phylum Chordata; class Leptocardii; order Amphioxiformes; family Branchiostomatidae; genus Branchiostoma; species Branchiostoma floridae x Branchiostoma belcheri. The sequence continues at coordinate 4,697,513 of CM033035.1, read as the reverse complement.
TCAATTTTGATGGACCCAGAGAGATTGTAGTTATTGGCTGTCTTGACCAATTGAAAGATATACAATAATTTTGAATCAGTTTGAAATAAGTCTCATGTATGACTTCGTTGAGATCTTCAATGGTATTATCAGACATTTTGTGGGAGTTTTATCACGTGCCCATATGATTGACAGGTCCCAGGTACCCTGCCACCTACACAGTGGACACCAAGGGTAACCAGCACGTCGTGACGTATGTCCCCATGGAGGTCGGCAAGTACGATATCAACCTGGCACACGCGGGCAAGGATGTAGACGGTAAAGTTACTTTTATGGTTTTATATCATTGTTATCTTTTTTCTATCTTTGTGTCCCATCCTGGGCTTCTTTGGACATCAGTAAACCTAATATCTCCAAGATAGATAAAGTACTTTGAATTCGTCATTTTACCCCACTTTGTGATTGCTTATTGAAAATAGTTAGAGTGTACTTGCTCTATTACTCAAACACATTTCGTTTTCCTTCCATTCAAACATTGTAAGAATGACCATACAGGAAATGTCGGTGCACACATTAGCTCAGGTTCATTGCTTAACACATATTTCCGTTATCAATATCTCTGAAGGATATATATTTTCGTCTAGATATCCACTAAATCCAATATGTCATAACTAGAAATGAACAGTGAAGGATATGTATGGGCAACATCAAACCGACAACAATAATGCCGTGTGAATTCCACTCAATGTCTATACAGCTTCAACATCTTTCTTGTGTTTTTCATTGCATTATAAATTTATTTACGAATATGTATGTGTTGTTGATTACAGGTAGCCCATTCCACCCCATCATCTGTAACCCCTCCAAAGTGCACATAGTGGGCGGAGCCAACAGCCTGAAGAACGACCACGGCAGGATCCCGCTCATGGTGGACGATATGTACACAATTCCTGTGGACGCGAACGGAGCGGGGCCAGGTAAGAAAGAGCGCAGAATTTGCATTGACTTCCCAGTTGTCTTTTCTTTTGTGAGACAGCCAAGACTTTGTATGCATGCATGCATATGTCACAAGTTCACACAACATGTGAATTCCGGATTCTCATAGATTGTCCTAGGACAGAATTGAATTCCAATAGAATTCTGGTAGAATTCTAATCCCTCGTAGGAGAATTTCGAATTGTCATAGGACATATTAGAATTCCAATCTCTCCTGGGAGAATCCGGAATTCTCCTGGATTGCAATCTCAACTGTGACACATACATGCACGCAAGGACAACAGGTCAAGTAGAATATGGATGTTTGAGACTTACATGTACGTTTCACCTCTCGAGGGTTCAAAAATGACTCACTAACATTGGCTATTTGACATGGATTTAACTGCATGCGAAAGAATGATGCTGATACCTGAAAACCTAAAAACCTAAAATTTTAATTTGAACATGTGTTTGGCCGTTCGTATCATTACAAGCAATGATAGATAGTTGCAAACAGAAAACCTTACTAAGATATGTGTTCGTATCTACAGGAAAGATGACAGCACGAGTTGTCGGTCCCAACAGAGAAATCCCTGCTGACGTGGAGAGGAGAGCAGGGGACCGCCATGACGTCACTTTCACACCTGAAGAAATAGGTAACTATTCATCCAACCCAACAAATGGCTAAGACATACACAAAAACTACAATACATTATATGTCAATGGATAATTGCATGGATTGTCCTGGACTTTAGGAAATAAGGTAAAAACAACAAATAGGTTGAAACTGCGTTTAATTTTAGCTAGTGTATCTTTTCTGTTGATAAGGCCCAATATATAATGCAGAGTTTGCTGGAGCTACAGCTACAGAATAAGATATACGCTGCAACATAGGCTAATCAATATACTCAGGTAGCACAACATTTTAACAATGAAACTAAAAGACATTGTTCTTATGGCTTAACAGCATCTAACCCCTGATTCTCTTAGTGATCAATTGAGCTGGTCTCAATCATGATGTTTCTGACCTAGGGCAAAGAGATATCGATGATGTTACAGTAACAATATAACCCTTAACCTTGGAGCGGCCTTCGGGTCACACCTTGAAATGACCTTCATTAAGTAAAAAGAAACATTCTTCGAATTCCAGGAGAACATTCCATCTCCGTGTTCTGGTCGGAGCACCACATCACGGACTCTCCCCTGTACGGGGATGCAGGACCCAAGATAGACGCCAGGAGGGTCCAGGTCAGCGGCAAGGGTCTGAAGGAGGCCAAGGTGGACGAAGTGGCGGAGTTCCTGATAGACGGCTCCGAAGCAGGGAATGGTGTGTAATCTACATGTAATGATAAGAACTGTGTTAACCATTCACAAATTCACCACAACTGTTGTAAATCTTCAAGCAGATTTATCTGGGACAAAGTCAGTATCCATATAGGCCTAGGGCTAAACTGTATCTAAATGGTCAATTCGATACTGTGTAGCTCTTTGGATACTACCTTTCCCTCTGATAGATTGCTTGGACAGTTGGAGATTAACAACTGTTGGTCATGAATCGGTGAATAGAAATAAAAGTTAAGACAAATGCCTGCCCTGGCACAGCATGTTTGTGTCCTAGAAGAAGCGAGAGTATCAAGACGAGGGTATATGAATATATCTTACAATAACTCTTTTTCTTGTCTAAATGGCTAAAGACTAATGTTTAATCGTACTGTCCCTGGCACCTTAACAACACCTTGTCTAACTATACCTTGCACCATGCAGGTAACCCTGAGAGTAAACTTATCGGATCCAGAGGGAACTTGGACGTGACCTTGGTGCCTGACCCCAGGAGAAAGAACAGCTACAGGGCGCTGTACTGTCCTGCTGAACCAGGTAAAACATTGCTTTGTCACAAAACCACACGCTATCTAAATATTTAGGCTCATTGATTGTTCCCTTTTCGTTTGGCTGTAGCATAAAACTCAAATGGAAATGACATAAAGGCATGTAAGATATCCTTTTAGAGCGTTTAACAAAAACAGTATCTACTTAGGTATTTCCTATGCAAATCATTGACTGCTTAGTGCTAAAGACACGGAGGTACGATTTATTATTTAGGTTATTGTGGGAATATAATTATCAAAGTCACTGTTAAAAGATTTTTGGTCTCCTCAAGGGAGTTCTCATATCAATATAACCATACCAAAGCCACACTCAATTTTGTACAGATCAATGAGCTCAAAATTGCTTGTAGAGACTCTAACCCAAATTATTGTAATATTGTGGGAAGATTATTATCAAAGTCACTGTTTTTTTTCTTAATAGAGTATTGGTCTCCTCAAGGTAGGTCTCTCATTAATATAACTATAACATAACCACTTTTTGTACGGATCGATGAGCTTAAAATTCCCTGTAGAGACCCTAAACCATGTTTTGTTTCTCGTCCATGTAGGTCACTACAAGCTGAACGTGCTGTGGTCAGACAAGGAAGTGAGGGGATCGCCGTTTGATGTGAAGATCACCCAAGCCGCTGATGCTAACCAGATCGCCTACACCGGGGCCAAAAAGGGCGAGCTGGGACAGACGGTCAAGGGCATCCTGGACCCCAGGAAGGCTGGATCCGGTGAGAAGCTTTAGTTAATGACAAAAATATCAATAAAAAACACAGTGACTTTCCTATGGTAGTCTATAAACAAACAAAAAAATAGATAGAGGTACAAAATAAATCTTTCAAATCTACCGACTTAACAGTAGATTTTCCCTGGTCATCGGCTTGGATAACTTCACAGAAAGGGCACCTTCTCTGGCAATGCTTTCTCTTCATTAGAATGACATGAAGGTAGTAGAGTATGAGTTGTAACAAATCATGTTTTCGTCGTTTTTTTGGTATTTGGTATACCATTGTCAAATTGTTTCCCCCTGGTTATCACGCTGGAAAAGGGCCTTCTGCATACTCAACATTTTTCCTTTATACTTAGACCATAAAGATATCAATAGGTCATTGTTTTTGATTAGATGGTTTTCATTTTGTCATCACAGGCAAACTGACTGCCAAATGCGTGGGGCCGACCAGGAACGCAGACGTTTCTCTCTCCGAGAACGCCAACAAGACCATCAATGTGTCCATGCGACCGAAGGAGACGGGACTGCACAAGCTGCACATCAAATGTAACGGGCAGCACGTACCAGGTATGGAGATGGTCTTGTCTGATCTAGTGTTATCTTGAAAATACATCCTCTATAAATAGTGCTCTTCCTTATCTAAATGGTGTCATAATGTCGTTTATTCTTGTATGCACTTCTGGTCCAAGATACAAGACACAGAAATTTAGTAATTACTCACTCACTCACTCACTCACTCACTCACTCACTCACTCACTCACTCACACTCACTCACTCACTCACTCACTCACTCACTCTCACTCACTAACTCTTCCTCACTAACTCTTCCTCAACAGCACACTCTCACTCACTCACTATTTCACTCTCACTAATTCTCACGCACTAGCTTACACATTTACTAACCTTACTCACTCACATTGTCTTTTTGTATTCTTCAATCTGTTAATTCTCGAACTAATCATATTTAAATTATTTTAGATGTCGACGCTTGCAATGCAGCAATATTTCTGCCTATTATCGTCATTTGTTTTCCAAACTGCCAAAAGCCAAACAGAGTTCTTATCTTATCACTTATCCATTCTTTCCAGGGAGCCCATTTGAAATCAACATAGACAAGCCTCCAGACCCCAGCAAGGTGAAGGTGTTCGGACCGGGTCTCACCGACGGCAAGTTTTCAAATTTCGACGGCACGTTCCTGTGTGACACTAGAGAGGCTGGGCCGGGACAGCTTAAAGTACGGATCGAAGGGCCACAGAAAGGTATTTTGTTATTATGAATGATCCGTTTTGCTGTACAAGCAAGTATTTCAGATATATCCAAAAGTATATTTAAAATCACAGGCATACAGGTCATTTTTAGCGGTACATTAGTTGCAGCGCATTGCACTCAATGTAATCAAGAGTATCTATTCATCCGTTTCATTTTCTTTGTCATGTTTGGCCTTCACCCTAGAAGAGTGAAAATGCATCAATAATGTACAGCAAACAACCTGAAAGTAGGATATTATATAGCTTGAATTAGAAAAGAATGCATTCAAGCTATGTTTTTGATATGGCTGCCATATGTCCTTCCATATTATATTTCGTTATATGCTGGGCACTTTCATGTAAAGCAAAAATGATGTGAAATGTATCTTAATGTGTACATCTGGGCGTTAACCCGGCACGCCCGGCTTCAGCTATCAGTTTGCAATACCCCCATCCGTCGACAGTAAGATAGGCGTAGTAAGAGTTGGCTGCAAAGCATCCCAATCCCAAGAACTGTAATCATCCATTGAACGATTTGATAGGCTGTGTGTTGCATTTGGCTTAGCACGCAATATAATGAACAACTCCCTCAATCAACATAATGCTGTACTGATAACATTTCATACTAGTCTTAAAGAACACCGCAAAGAATAATGATGGTGATGGTGACTCATTGTTAGGCATTTTAAAATCCAAGAAACTTAGACTGGTTTTAATCCTTTTTCCTGTACAGATGCATTCCGGATGACGTCAGACGTCCTGAATGACGTAGAGCGCACCGTGCGTGTGGTGTACACCCCCCACATTCCCGGAGACTATGACGTCGAGGTGAAGTGGTCAGACGTGCACGTTCCAGGAAGTCCCTTCCACGTCAGGGTCCTGGATGACACGTAAGAAAATCTTTTACAGCTTTTAGTGAATACTTTACATACTATTATTAGAGACTTACTTTTACGATATGTTGAAAACCTCCTTTGGAGAGGATTAATGTTTTGGAGGACAACCACAAAAAAGGTAAACAGAAGTCCGGATATGCAGCTTGTACTGTTCAGCACAAACCTGGTGTGTTATGCCATAAGGCGGTTTACCAGGTATGCAAAACAAACAAAAAATGTATGTTTACAAGCTTAATATGGTTGTCTAAAATCGCAGGAAAGATTTATGACGCACGGGACAAAGATAGAACCATGCTTGTTTTATGATGCAGAATTATCTACTAGTAGACGTTAACTTATTGTTTTGCTTGCTTTGTTTTTTGCCGCCATTGGGCCATAGCAACTCAAAAACCGAGCAATGAGCCCTGAGGAAGGTAACAGAAGTGTGATACAGATTTACATTTATGTATGGCAACTTAATATTTCATTGTATTGACACATAATTATGCAGATCATAACAAGCATGGTAGTTGTTTATCTAGGTTGCGACTTTGAAACACTGTTAACGTTATACAAACATCATAATGATTTCATTCTTACCATTTTCCCCCGACAGTCCGCCGCCGCAGCCTCCACCCCAGCCCCAACAGAGGACGCGACCCTCCAACCTTGTCTACGAAGGCCCCCTGGCTGCCAACCCCCTCACCTACGTCGAGCCCCAGTCCCCGGTCCTATCCGTCGGCAGGCCCGTTCCCAACCAAATCGGCGGCCGGATGGCTTTCCCACTCGACCAAACAATCATGTATGACTACCCTGTTCCTGATTATGCCCCTCGAGGTATTCCCGAGTTTGTACCCAGAAGTGGATCAGATTATCGCCTAGCTCTAGTCCCCGATCAAAACCCCGCCAGGCCCCATGGGGATAAGATTATCCAGTATAATTCCGCCCCGGTCCATCCCCAGGTCCTGTCCAGTAACTACGTCGTGCCGAAACAGGCCCTGCCGGATAGAATACCCGCCCGAAGGATGTCGTCTGTGGAGTCATATTACCCTGTCAATGGTATCCCGAACGGGCCGCGCCGTTTCTAAACCATACGTTTCAGCAAAATCAACTGCGTTGATAAAGAAGTACGCAAAAAAAGCCAGTTGCTCAAGCAGCTGGATATGATTTTTGAAATGGTCAGACGTTCCGAACAACATCCGTTGTTTTCCGTCAGTGACATGGACTAAATCATATCCAGTTGCTCGAGTAACTGCTTTTGGGCGTATCTTATTACCTGGATGTATCACCTTCATCGACGTTGATACTGAAGCTATTGTCAGAGTTGAACTTCTTCCGAAACAAGAAAATTCATATTTGTCAACGAAGATGTTTCGGAAGAAAATTTATAAGACCTGAGTGTAAATTTCCTTCTTTTGGAAGAACATGGAACTCTGTTGTAACATAAAAGGAGAGAGATGCCCGTAGCGTTAGATTCCAATCCAACTTTCTACCTGAAGTTTGTTATGAAACTAGTTCTCCATTGTAGAAATAGAAATAATTTGCTAGCTTTGTCATATCTCTTGTACATTGAAGAAGTATAATTCTTAGACCTCGGTGAACTCTACTGGACTGGTTATAATGATTAACAATACCTTTTTAAGGGTATCCAAAGCAATAGACTGACTGCTGTACATTTTTCAAGGCCAGTGGTTAAGTTTCATACAACTTCGTCAGCAAATACATCGATCTAGTTTTGTAGATTTTATCCTATTCGTTTTCTATACTATTGTAGGTTGTCTTTAGTGCCATCGTAGATGTATTTTGTAATTTGGTTGATGGTATCTTTTAAAAATACTGTGAAAATTGAAAAGCCATAGCTCTTCAGTATTACGACAGATGTCCAACATTGGTGCGCATTTTTCAAACTAACATTACCGAAGCTAACCTAACAGTTTTACACATTGTATAGTGTACTTGTGTTTTAAAGGGATCAGGCAGCTACTATTATTGGAATGTAAAAAAAAGCCAAAAAATTCGTGATCCCTTTAATAAGAGTACTTAATAGAGTACTTCTTTGGTGTTATTTTCCATCTTGTTTTCATCTGATCAAAATTCAACTTTGCATGTTGCCTTTTTGTACATAAATATACGGTATACATGATCATCTGTACACCAAATGCTTAAAAGACTAACAAAATCTTATCATTTAATTAATTTCATTATACAAATCATTTCAAAGTAGTCGCTTTGCTTGTATACGTTTCATTTTCCATCATTCATAACATTTTTTCAATCATAATTATCTTTAACATATTTAACGTCAATATATTAGATATATAATCAACCATATGTATTTTTCATATCCTATCCCATTGTATGAACATATCTGTTGTCAATAAACTAAACCTGCGCTTTTAGAAACTGTTGGCTTTGTATGATTCTTTAAAAGATTTTTACATCTAATAAGGCTACAATATTATTGAAAGTTCATACTAGTATAGAAAGTCATCATCCTTGAGTTGGCCATTTTGTTAGTTCATAGAAAACAAAGTAAATACCATGTCAATTGAGTTCTATGAATTATATCCTGTATTTAATACAAGAGGGCAGAAAGAAAAGAGGATATCAGAAGGAAAGAGGACATATCATATAAATCTGACCAACAGAGCAAGGAGTAACACCGCCCCCGTGAAAATGGAGAAATCACAAAAGAGGCATGGCCAGGCATGAACATTACCCGTCATACTTTGCTAGGCAACCACCTGGCAAAAGGGTTTGACCTTTTAAACTTTTGTTTTAACAATATGGTCATTTGAAATCAATGCTGCCATCTTTCCACACAAACTGAATCGTAATCAGGCAAACGGAAGCTACAGAACGCAGAGAACTAACATCAACATTTCATTTGACGAGAATGGAAACATTAAGTTTTCCTCTTCCGTAGAGTTAAGCTCTGTACTAATTAATGAATAGATAGCACCTAGATACCTTTCTATATATACTGTAGTAGACTGAGGTATGTTTCACCATAGATATGTTTCGCAACTTCATAACATGTATGTTTACAGTGATATAATGAAAATCAAAAAGCCATACCTTTACAGTATTACCCCAGAGATTCTCAAAGATTGGCTCATTTGACCGGGAGGTAAAATTCCACGTCTTTTCTCACTCAGCCCGAAGCTCTGTTCTAATCAGTAGTTATCTGAATGACGTCTCATCATAGCACTTGTAAGCACCTTTTCCCCAGGTATTCGCTAAGAAGCGTGGGAACTGATACCATCTCCCCACAGCTGGGGAGGGAAAAGACTGAGGCCTTTGTCTTCCGTCTTAAATCATTTCTCACATTTGCATAAACCGTGAGAAACATGACAAACCTGCCCGAAGACAGCCACGCACAGACATCGCCGCGGGACAAGACGAGTTCAACATGATTCGATTCCCTGCTATTTACCCTTTCCAACCATACCAAGTTTGCCGGCCTGGAACTTAAAGTCTAAGCTACGAGGATAGCGTGTGCATGTAGGACACAGGTAATCTCCAAGCAGATATAAGGCTCCGGCTCGTGTACATTGAAACAGATATAAAGAAAATACCAGAAAAGCACAAAAAACATGTGACATGTCAAAGAAAAGAAATGCATATACGGGTAAATTGTAAGCAGGTATTTCAGATCAGACTGGTAGGATGGAAGATTGGTTACTTGAATCTTGTGGTTTATTTTTTGTATGATTAAACATACTATAAAAGTTTGGTGTTGTTTGAATTCGATCGGAATGGGGAACCTCTAAGCAGTAAATGCACTCAAAATATCAGTGTCAGCATGAGGTAAGTTATTTAGAAGACTTACTCTAAATGTAAAAGGTATAAGAATTCTTGAAAGTGCTGCATTTCAAACTTCTAATAGCTAAGAGTGTTTAAATGAATACAGAAAAAGCAAATTCAATAATTAGCCTACAAAAGTAACTTGAGTGTCAGACACCGCTTTATTATCGATAAAAGGTTTGTCCAAATAACTACAGAAAAGTGAATCCGAATCACAATTTCAGCTCATTCACAGGCACTTATATCTACAAGGTAGTGTTCAGGTTATAAAGTACAAAACATTGATACTTTCAGTCATTACAGCACAGTCTTCATCCACGCTTTTACTATGTTTGCTAAGGAAGAAGTAGATTCGTACACTGTCGTTTACTTCAGCCAACCAAGCTTTTTAAAAGAAGTCTTAGAGTAGCACCCTTTAAGTAACCACCCTTTAAGTTAGCTAATTAAAGCTTGCTATATGATTTCATATAGTGCCTATGATAATGATATAAAGTAACAAAAAATCATGTTGTTCAAGTTATTTGGAAACCGCTTATTGTCATCAAAATTTTGTTACAGGATGACCAATAGTATTACGTACATATTAACTTGAATCCGTTGAATGTGATAATGACTGAATACTAGACAATTAGAGTAATGTATGTTGTAATAGTACTATGTAATATATAACAATAAAATATGTATATATCAAAAGATAGAAGACGATAATTTGTTATTTCTACTCTCCTAAAGAGAGACATCTAAAGTACTACAGAAAGTACAGTTACATTTGACCCATGTACATCAAGACACATCGATATATACTGATATGATATTATGGCTAGTATACAAAAAAAAAAACACAGAACAAAACAATACATACAACTTGAAAAAACAACTTGATCATCTCTCTAAGAGACTTGATCCGTTTTGCAAAAGAAAGTATGTACCTGCATAAAATTAAGTATCGGGGTTTAAAAAGTAAATTTGTACTCCGTAGCAGAAGTACTGGTTGATCTGGTTATCAACATCATTGCATGAACCATTTGCTGTTTATCGTGGCTATAATCTATAGGATTGTATCTCTATAGTTTGAGGAGGAAGGCACAGAAATCTGGGAACAACGATCACGATACTATGCGTTTTGTCAGAATATAGCACTGAACTAAAACTGTTAATAGTATAATCATTTATTCATCTTACTTGCAGAGGTTGAGGTTTTGATTTGTTAATCAATCCCAATGAGAAGTCTCTGCTTGATAACACACCAGCTTCTCCCAAAGGAATCTGTAGATTAAGGAAGCTGCACCTCTTGTCTTTTTGTTCCCATTTTCTACTGTTTTAGCCACGTTACATTCGCGGCCCTGTCTTAAAACAGCATCATCGGTGGTATCATGCAGACGAAAAATAACTAAAGGCAGTGGTCTTATATCCAAATTAGTTACGGAGGTCATTAAGTTCCCAGTGATGACATACTATTTCTCTTGGTTATGTGATACAATCAAACCTGTACAAGTTACTGCCTCTACATGAGGACCACCTTGCCAATGATACCACTTCTTGGTGTTCCTTTTGATAACTATTTCAATTGACACAGACATTTTAATTCTCAAAAGAAACCTGTCTATAGTGACCACCTGTCCACATAGGCTGGATCTTACGGTCTCATGAGTGATCTTTTGGGGGCAGTTTTGACTGTATATCATCTAAAATCTCTACTACAAAATGCGCAATTTCTAGTATGTTATCGCTGGCAGTTTTCTGGCCTTCCTGCCCTCACGAGCGTCTGTGGGAATGTAAAAGTCCGACCGCTTATCGATGTCGTCCAGATCAGACCTGGCGTGTAGCGGATAGTACCGGCCGGCCGGCTCGTACCCCTCGTACCGAGGATGGTAGTAGTACTGGTCCTTGCGAGGCTCCAGGTAGTCCCTTGGCGGGAACTTGTCGTAGGGATCGTAGTAGCGATCGTAGACGGGGTTGGAGTAGGCGGGACGCTGGTAGTCCTCCGGGTATCTGTTGTACGGGTCGATATAGTATCCGTTTACTGGCCTGCGAGGCTCGTAGGAGGGTTCTCGGCGGATGGGGGGAGCAGGTGGGCGGTACACCGGGTCGTCGAAGTCTCGGGCCGCGGGCGGCATGTACTCGTAGTCCCGGGGAGGCGGTAGAGCTGGTAACGGAGGAGGTTCGACCATGGGCGGGGCGGAGTTGACGTTGTCCTGCGGGTCCATGACCATGGCATCCTGTCGGCCGTGCACGATGACTGGGAACGGGCTGCCCGGAACGTGCTCGCCTGACCAGTTAACGGCGATCTCGTACCTCCCCTCTTCTTTGGGAATGAAGGACATGGCCACCTTCCTGTCTTCTTCGTTCAACACTTTAGATTCCAACCTGAAGGAATCTGAAAAAGAAATAAACAATCACGATTTTACATAAGCCGCATTCATATTTCAACAGGCTTTGAGCAGTACATGGCCAAATACCTGGGCATATCCAAATAAAATATCTGAGCACTAAAATGACGCTAAGAAATGGAACAGCAGTTCCTCTACCAGAGTCAGAAACAACGTCTCGAGTCAAAGCCAGATCACTAAGATTGAGTGGCGTTTATCGGTAACTTTTCACTGTAACATTATTTGCTAGCTGAAAATATGCAGAAATAGACGGATCTTACGAATTCAAGAGAATTGTAAATACTATAGGTACATTAGAATATAGTTCTTTCCGCAACAGATTGTGCACAGGGAGGCGGCTTACTTCGTGTCAATAACCCTTGGGCCACTTTATTTAGCAATCACTACATCAGGAGTTAGTTCACTGGTAGTGAAATGTGTGTATTTTCAACTCCTGTACTATTTACCAAATGCCTGGTGTGTAGGAAGGAAAGAACACGAATACTCTACTCAGCTGCCCATTGTGTTGATCCTTAGGTACATTTTATCATGAACATGCACTCGAGAACAACGTGTTCAACCTACCTCTAGAAGGTCCGTACACTCTGATTTTCAGCTCCCCTGGTCCTGCCTCGCTGCCGTCTACCAGGAAGTTCCCCTTGAAGCCCTCCAGCTGCCCGCTCTGCAGCCCCGGGCCGAACACTCGCACCTTACTGGCGTCAGGCTGGTCCTCGATGTCAATGGTGAAGGGAGAGCCTAGAGGGGAAATAAAATCATTCCATTTCTTTGTGGGAATATCTTTACATCCACATCCAAACAAACGAATACTTGCTCAGCCAAGCAGACTATGGGTATGTAGCCATCTGTTGGTATATTGTATATGTTGTACACAATCATCCAGACCACACAGACATGGATTCTAAGACAGAAACTATGGAGAGTCTGGTGGTTTCTAAATAGAAATACCAGGTAAAAACTGGCATGCAGAAGTAAAATGGAATCAACCCTGTAGAACCCTGTTGTATACGAAACCAGAAGAAAGAGAAGTCTTTTTGTGTGTATGACTACGTACGTTTACCTGCAATAGGTTCGTCGTTACAGCGGATTTCCACTTTTTGTGGACTAGTTTATCTGTCTACATGAGATGTCGGTTTGTAATATAAGTTTAGTGGATGGCCTACCTGCGATGGGTTCGTCGTTACAGCGGATCTCCAGGTTGTGCGGGCCGGCCTCGTGCGGAAGGATCTCCACCCCGATGGTCCCGTCACCGTTCTCCGCCAGGCTGACGTCAGCGCGCTTCGACGGGCCTGAGCAGCGCACCTTCATGTTGCCTTGGTAACGACATCAGCAAGAAATTAAATTTTGTTTTATTTCATTTTGTAATTTGCTTTCGGACAGACGAAGTCAACGTGGCACTGCGCTCGAAAAACTTCTAAAGATATTGAAGTGGATTGTTCATTCCTTGACAACGACTGGAGCTGTTCAGTCGAATATTTGGGTAAGTCCAATTTTTGTGTTGGAAATTACAGTTCAACTTTTCCTGAATACTTCAAAGATAATTTGTGATTTTACCAAACTCAAAATACCAAAATTCATAAACCAAACCAAGACAGAAAAAAACTTGGCTTTTCGAAGGTGATAAAACGTACTTCGTTGAAGCCTAGACATCCAGGTAGTACGAAATGCCCCCCCCCCCCCAAAAAAAAGGTTATGGTTTTGGCCGTTTCCAAAATATCCAGTTGCTTGAGTAACTGCTTTTTGGCGGATAAAACGTGCCGTTCCCCTCACCTTGTTTTCCAGCCCTCCGTGGGTCGATGATGCCCTTGACAGTCTTCCCAAGGTTCCCCGCGTCAGGCCCTGCATACGTCACTCTCCTGCTGTCGTACACCTGGATGTCGTACGGCGAGCCGGGAACTTCCTTATGAGACCACAGGCAGTTCATCTGGTACTCTCCTGGAAATAGGTCATAAGGAAGTGTTTCCAAGTCAGATATGATCACAAGCTGCCAAAATCAATGCGTTATAAAATGTTCTTGTGCTATTTAGCAGTTTTAAATCGTATCAGTGCTGCCACTAGCTTATGAGGTTAACAGATCACTTTCGTTGTTTCCATTGACACTGATACGAAGTATTTCCCTACCAGAGAACGCTGGGTCAAAAAACATCTAGTGGACTAACGTTCCAGTTTGCGTGATGACTTGTCTATTACTGATGAAACAGTGAAGCATGTAGCACTGTTCGAGTCGATGTCAAATACAATTGCTCGTATTGTATCATTCCAAACGGTCTATGTCCAGAAACTTGGAAAGAACAGAGTAGACTTACCTGGTTCCGTGGCCTCGTACTTGGCCTTGTAGACATTCTTCTTGCCAAGAATGGGTTCCAAGGACACATCTACTGGCTGTGGACCGTTCATGGTGACATGTGGAGACCCTGTGAACAGACAAAACGAACAATCAAAAAGGCATGCAATGTTACCGTATTGTGTCTTCAACATCTCATCTGCTTTTGAAACATTGAGGCGAAGACAGCATTTGTTCATTTCGACACTAGGAAAACATTAAATCTGCAAACCATCTTTTCTCGGAACACATGGACTAAAAAGAAAAGTATAACAGAAGGCTATTTGAAGGAAGAAATGATTTAGCTCTGGATACCTGGGATAAAACAGGTGGTGATTATCTATTACACCCTCACAAAAGAAACTTCTCAAACATTTTAATCAATAAGCATTGTTGATGCTAAAGACATCTGTGTCACTGGAAAAAACCCAATGACTTGCTGTGCGCTTTAACCAACCAAAATGATAGACGCAACATGACATCAGGGTCACGTGGCTGTAACATCCAATGACATGTCTCCTTGCACGTTTCAACCAACCAAAATAGTAGACGCAAAATGCCGTACCTCGCCCCGCCCTGCTTCCGTCGATGAGGAACTCCTGTGGAACGCTCCCCTTCACCTCCGGCCCCAGGCCCGGCCCGCTGAGCTCCACCCTTCGCGCGTCCACTGCGTACTGGTCAGCGTCGCCCTGCAGGGGGGACCTGTTGATGTGGTGGTCGTTCCACTTGATGTCTATGTTGTGCTCACCTGGTGAGTAAGAGACAACAAATAGATGACGTATGACGTAACACTAGTTCACCTTTATTTGCAGGGTAACCTTTATCCGCTGTATTTAGCACCAGGGTATTTCGGGATATCAAGTCGACGGACAGTGGTCTCAAACTGCATTATATTGAAATAAAATGCAATTTGAAACCACCATTCATCAACGTGATATCCCTAAATATCCTGATTTTAGGTACAACGGATATAGGTTACCCTGCGAATAAAGGTGAACTAGCGTTATGTGCGTATGCAGAAGAACAGACACCATTATGTCACCCTCAAATGGAGTTCTCAAGGAAACCGAAACAGAGGCAGGCCTCTAGGCACCTGGAGGACTGTAGAAGGGGAGATAAAGGCAGCACGTACTCGTAAGACCTGACACGAGATCAGATGGATGGCCCAAGATAGGAAGGAATGGAAGAAGTTCGTCAGCGTCTTATGTATGTTCCACCGAAGGGAGCGAAGAGGATTAGGTTGGTAGTTTGTAACAGAAAATAGATTGCAAAATTCACTGATGAATTACACAGGATGGTGTCTGAAATGTCTGTTTCCAAAATCATATCCAGTTGCTTGAGTAACTGCTTTTTGGAGTAGATTGTAAAATTGCCGCTACAAATCAGACACAGCAGCTCTATCTAAAAATGCGCATGAATCGGTAACAAAACTAATATTGAAGAGACAGATTTTGCATGACCCACTGCCATTGTGGCTAGAAATTCTGACCGTTTAGTTCCAATGTCTGGTCAGACTGGGCTCTTTTGGCCGTAGCTGAAACGTCGTCATATTGCTATGTCTAAAATGGCTTACTGACTGACTGACTGCCATTGAATGACTGACTGAATAAACGAATAATTGAATGGGATGTTATGCGTGTAATAGCACACCTTCTTCCTCTGGTACAAAGCTGACATAATGCTTCCCATCAGGCTTCACGTCCACGTCCACGGGGAGTTCACGTGACGCGCTCCTGACACGTGACGTCATCCTCCCTGGACCCGCCTGACTGGCCGTCAGCGGAATCGTGCACCGCTCGCTCACCACCAGGGGGAGGCGCCCATTGGCTGCCAGGATACTGTCCATTCCACCAATCACAGACACGCGGTGAGGGTTAACGATCACCGGTTGAAAGGGGCTCCCTAATTTGCATAAAAAGGATCGGATGAATAAATTGAATATTGGTAGATAGCCATTGGCTGTTAGGATACTGTCCATTCCACCAATCACAGACACGCAGTGGGGGTTGACGATAACTGGGCTTCTTGATTTGCATAACAAGGATTGAAATGAATGAATTGAAGAAGTGGAAGGTACTGTCCATTCTATCAATTACAACGAAGTGGTGAAGGTTATAATAGCACACTTAAAGAGTATACATTTAACTTTAAATATTCGATTTGGTAATTGTACACGGGATTAAGAGGAAAAGATATGATGAAACTCGGATTTCGAGAGTATATCTTCTCAATAAAACCACTCATCATCATCATATAGAACGAATTTTCCACTTAATTGTGATAAGGAGAAAGCAAATGTAAAGATAGGACGTCTTAAGAGAGAAGAAAGAGGGAAATTGAAGGACCCACCTGGTATTTCCTTGCCGCCATGAGTGATGTCCACCACGTGCACGCCTGACTCCCTCGGCACGTAAGAACACTCCACCCTGTCCGCGTGCTGCACCACACTCACGTTGTTACATTCAGCGTTCGGACCTGCATTTCGGAGATTTACAAAGTAATAAAAATAGTTGACCAACAGGCTACACATACAGGTACTGAGATGATCAATACAAAAGTTACGGCAAGTGGAGAAGTTTTGTAAATGGCCAGACGTTCTCCTTCGTTTTTTTCTTCTCCAAACAAATTAGGTCAATGACCTGGACCAGACGGCTGTCACCATGGTTATCGGCAGCAGCCACCTTGTGGTGTTCGGTTACATAATGTGGCAAACGTCTTAGTACAGAGGTAGAGGGGCCCAGGTCACTAAATTTAGAAATGTGTTGGAATAAGAATAAACATAACAATTGCCGCTGTAGGACTAGGGCATACGTGCATGTGAAGGTAACAAGTATCTATTTGCTTGCAAATGTTACCTTTCTACTTGATGTATATAAGTTAATTACCAAAGACTTGCACGTCGATCCTGTCCTTCTTGCAGCCTGCCGTGTCAACCGTGAAGTCGCATGCGCGTCCCTCCAGCCCTTCCCGCAGACCGTTCCCGCTCGCGATGGGGGACCGCTCCGGCCTCACGTCCGCAAGCAGTGGACAACCTTGTAGAGGGTAAGAGTGGCATGTTGTAAATATTTGAAAAGAAGCGCTTCGTCAAAACTGCTCCAGTCTCCAATGCGTCAACTGTACATTATCAAAGATGTGAAAAGCTGAACAAATCTACTGTTACAAATGCTAAAAGGAAGAAACTATGCTTAGTCCAGTTTAACTTGTCTAAACATAGTTTCTTAGTTTACTGTCTTTTTACGACGTCTTAGTATATGTATAACGTTATAGCTTTTGAATACAGTATAATACATTTCAACGATTTGACATGACGTCAAGCATTGTACTTAATGATAACGGCGCATTTCCTATGGAATGGCTATTTTGATCATTCAAACTTTATCATCGACAATAGAAAATGGGCTATTTTGGACATACGGTTGCAGCTTTTAAGCTATATCAATTTTTAGATAGGCCTATGAACGACCCATCTTACCTGGAACAATCTCGTTGTTGAAGTAAACCATGACGTCATGACGTTCGGGGACCTTGGGCGTGAAGTTGACGTCATACCTGCCGCTGTCACGTGGTGACTCCTTCATATCGCTGTAGATCTGTCGACCCTGGCAGCTGACCTCTGACCGGAGGGTGCCCTTCCCGGCATCACTTGCGTCGACTGCAACAAGATGGCGAATCAAGAAAAAAACTTCAATGTAAACATTTTAAAAAGTTTGTAAAACAGCTACAAAGACTGATATTTTGCGTCTTTTTTTTTACATAAAACATTGAACAATATACACGTTTTTGGAAAATAAAGAAAGTAACGAAACTTCATTCCTAAAGTGATGACCTTGAAAAGTTTGACCTACTCTGGAAGCCCATGGGTTTGCCGACCTCTCCTACTCCGATGTCGCTGACCTTTACCCTCGTCAGGTCGTACGCACGCGCAGTGAAGGGACTGCCCCTCACCTGCTCCGCTCCATACGTCACGGAAATAGTGTGGTTGCCTAGGTAACACAAACAACAGATATTGTCGTTTCCTTGGCAACAAAAACCAATGAACTGAACATTGGCAACAAAAACCAATGAACTGAACAATTCACTAGAAACTGATTGAAAGAAAGTCTTTAATACGGTACATTTCTACCTTAAGAAAGAACATTTTTTTTCTATTTTGCTTTTGGACAGACGAGGAAAATGTGGCACTGCACTCAAGTTTTATAACTTATATTAACAGCATCACATACACGGTACAGACAGAAGGTAAAGGTAGTCTTTAATTACCTCCCCGACCTAAGTCAGGTACCCATTTTTACACCTGGGTGTAATTACGGAAGGTCGTGTAAAGTGCCTTTCCCAAGGGCACAACGTCGGGGGCACGGTAAGGATCGAACTCAGATTCCGAGCCGAACGCTCTACCAGTTACGCCACGCCCGACGCCTCGCGTAAAAGAAAATTTAGATGACTTACCCACTAAGTTGGGTACATATTCACAGGTGTAGGCGCCCGATCCAGAAACCTGAACAGGAACCTCGCGTAGGTCTGGTCCTAGTGCTGAAAATGTACAAAAATATATCAATCTGTGTATGTACAAGCTGTTAAGTATATATTGGATACTGGTTATCACCCTTGCTAGCTAACCATTGCTTCTATACTTACTTACTCTGATGGGTATGTGAGCTAGTTAGCCTCCATAGCAGGCTCTCTGGGACCCCTTCCGTCCTTTATTGGCTTATAACAAACTTTTGTTGGACAGAAAAAAAGGTCTTTGAGAGCCTGCTATGGTGGCTAAGAGATGATGGAGGTGGTACCTAGCCTTGGTGCTGAAATAACTATTGATGAAAAACGCTGTTCGTAAACCTTTTGGTTCATATTTCAGTGATTCTGCAGACGATAGGATGATGTGATACTGCGTTGCCATGGTTACCTGTGACGTGCAGACGACTGTCCGGTTCGCCGGCGTGCGTGGCGTCCACGCTGAAGACCGCAGTCTTCCCCACGGGGACGTAGTTCAGCCCGTGTCCGGAGACGGACACCTGGGACACGTCCGTCACTTTTACACGGTAGGGGCTCCCTGCATGGGTAGAAATTAATCAGTCGATCAAATGAACAAACAAACAAGCAAGCCAACAAAACAAAAACAAGCAAGCAATTGATCCATTGATTTATTACAGCTGGCAGACACCACATTGGTAGTTTTAGCTATGATACATTTTTGAGGTTCTATGATCATATATGTATATCCTTAGTAGATATAAATTGATAAGGGTCCGAAGTAGAATTTATCATAAACAGGTCATTGCAACCATGCAAAAGTTATATATATGTAGATCTAGTAGTACTATAATAACATAGCCAGATACTGTATCATTAGCATATACGTATAGAGATAATACTAGTATTGTATTGGTTTTATTCAGAATGTTTAATCATCTACACCTTGCAATATCCTTAAATATTGTCTTAAGAAGAAACTGACCAGGGACGACGTATCCGTTAAACCTGACGTTGACGTCGTGTGTCTTGCACATCTTCGGCACGAAGGAGACGTTGTAGTTGCGGCTCCCCCGGGGGTTCTCCGTCATGTTCGTGTGGACGCGGTGCCCCATACACGTCACTTCCGGTTCCACGTCACCGGCCCCGGCTGCCTGGGCGTTCACTGTGAACCAAGGTCAAATGATTATTTCATGGAAATGGTCTGTAAAATTGTTCATTGTAAGGGAAATTGAACAGCTTTAGACAAATTGGTAACAAGTAAAGCAACAAAGTCGAGTGTTAACGATTACGTGGCTGCGGCGTCCACCATTTTGTTGGGTTAACTTAAAAGCGGTGTGAGGTCATTCTGTGAGAAACTGTTCTTATTTCCCTCTGCCCATAGCTAGTCATGTATGTTAAAGATCATCTGACTATCAATAATCACTTTCATAAGAGTCAAATTCCGAATGGCAGTTTACCATAACGGGTCAATTGGCCATTCCATCAAAATGGCTGCGATAGCTATGTAACGGTACATTCATTTATAACTTGAGAAGTATAAACACTTAAGTTATATACATTGGGACGTATTTGATTCATATGATCATTCATTGAATATTGAACTGAACTCCTTAGATAAAGCTCACTCCTCGGACAATCAAAGGACAGGTGGCATTGTCAATAATTTGTACAGTGTGACAATTGCAGTAAAAAAGATTTTCATCGAAGAAAGACTCACCAGTAAAGTTGACTTCCCTGTCCACCATGACGGAGTCCGGCACGTTGTGCACCTTGACTGCGTGTGTGTGGTAGGCATGGCTGGTGAAGGGGCTGCCGTTGATGGCCGAGGTGCCGTAGTTCACGTTGATGCTGTAGTCACCGACCTCCCGTGGGAGGTACTCGCAGCTGTACAGGCCGGAACCGTTCGTGTTCACGTTACAAGGCACGTCGAGATAGCTTGGGCTGAGCACTAGGGAAAGGGATGGGTTTCAAAGTTACCTATCTGTATCTTGAATATTTCACCTCGAACTACAGCCATTCTGTGTAATGAGGCTGTCCTAGTTGTGGTGGTAGTAGCAGTTATATAGGGTGATGGTGTAAACTGTATCTTTGTTATATACTTTGTCTGACCCTTCCCTCTTCCCTCATGACCTCGATGAAAAGCGGCCTGCAGGCCGATTTGATCTTCCATGAATAAACAAAGGTTCAAACAAACAAACAAACAAACACAAATTGATGAAATTAGGAAAAAACATCTTAACTAACCTTTGGCTGTCACGCCGAGGTTGGGGTCCCCGGCTCTGGTGGCGTCCACGGTAAAACTGGCGGGTCTGTCCACCGGGATGCGCCCCAGGCCCTCCCCGGAGGCAAACACGTTCTGTAGGTTAGACACCTTCACTTTGTATGGGCTCCCTGTGGACAACAGACCAAACTGTCATGGACACAGCTTTCTAAAAACGCAATACCTCCACATTATCCTGTACATCTAGACAGCTATGCCTATGGGCAAAAAAGACTGAACGCAGAACTGAGACGAAACTGTGCTGTTGCGATGAAGTAGTGCGCTATGTAGTTCTGAACGCCTTCAATGGTGCTGTGCTCTGAAATAATTCGGTTAAGACAACACACAGTGAAAAAGACAGGATAATTATGATGAAAATGAAGGATGGGAAATAAGATCCACGACACTAGTACTGTTAAAAGAAAAGACCAAAAAGGCTTCTTGTTAAGACACACGAGACGTAGGAAAAGATATCCACGACACTGGGATGTTGGGGAGTGAGATGGGACACCGCACATCACATCACATCACCTAAGACAGGTCCCCAACAACCGTACAGTATTCTCACTCGGTCCGGGTCCGGAAGTCCCTAAAACGCATATCACTCTTTTTGCACAGCGAGGCGTGGCCAAAAAAACGGCTGAAAGTCGGGACGTCAAGAACAGATACAACCCGAGACAGAGCTAATTTGATGTGAAGCCTCTGCCACGCAGTCAGGGAGTTTGGGCTGTATTTGATGATCGTCAAAAAGTACTAGCCGAACCCCAAGCATATTTCTTGCATGAAAACCTACCATATCACATTGAACGGGGTTCATTCCAAACGTCGACCAATTCCTAAAAGTCACGCGATAATCGAGAAAACTACCGAAAATGACCTTTTAGAGCTCGCAGACTCATCAGCTGCTCAATTTTGCTGCCTTTAGACATGTGTTTTGTGAACCCTAACGGAGTGAGAATACCGCACACGAACGCGTTGATTACCGGGCAGAAGCGTCTCGTTGTACTTGATCTTGACCTCGTGCGGCACGCACACCTTGGGAACGAACTTAATCTGGTATTTCATATTCGGCTCCTCCAAGACACGGCACGGCACCCTGTGGCCGGAGGACAGAACTTCGGCCTCCAGTCTGCCCCTTCCCGCCGCTTCAGCGTCAACTGTGGAGGGGATGCGTTAGGGGGAGACAAGAGGCCATTATACAAGCTGATAGCAACTGTTAATAAATGTGTGGATGGCAAACGACGATGGACGATAAGGTGGTCAGTGGTCTGACGTTTGTCAAGCCACAGGAACTTGAGCGATTCTCCATGTAGTATTTAAACCAGTGTTCCAGGTACAAACATCGTAGAAAACATGTGCCTTCCTTGCTCTCACAGAGATGTGTCTTACGTAGATTCCCAACCAAGTACCATATGATTGTACTATCATTCCTTAATCAACGTTTAAAGTTCTTTAGCTGTAGTTCCTTTCATTGTAAACTATATTCACCCCTCAAGGAATAATCTACAGCAATATACTAATAAATTTCAAGGGAATATCAATACAATGTTATGTAAGACATACCCTTTACTGTG
Organism: Branchiostoma floridae x Branchiostoma belcheri; assembly: GCA_019207045.1. Lineage (NCBI taxonomy): Eukaryota > Metazoa > Chordata > Leptocardii > Amphioxiformes > Branchiostomatidae > Branchiostoma > Branchiostoma floridae x Branchiostoma belcheri. Next base: position 4,675,009 of record CM033035.1, on the reverse strand, counting down.
GCCTCGTCTTCCAGCTGGACCACCTCAGGCGCCTTGACCTTGACGTGCCCTGAGTCGTACACGTTAGCCTGGTAAGGGCTGCCGTGGATGTGCTCATTCGCAAACTTCACGCCGACCTGATGGGCCCCTGAGGTAAAAAAAAAAACAACTTTCATATTAATTGAATCTTTTATTTGATCATTATACTTATGTCGATGAAGGTTAGACATCCAGGTAATGCGATTGACCATTGCCAAAATCATATCCAGTTGTTTGAGTAACTGCTTTTTTGCGATCTTTATTCATTTATTCAGGTGCTTGTTGTTCGTCCATCAGTCGACGAGGACCGCTTTGTCAGCAATGACATCCATCAATCATTTAGTCATACGAGTCGGAATGTGAACGACTTATAGGCTTCTAGTGTCTGTGTCAAACATAATACAACTAACTTCTTTCGCAGAAAGAGATAACCGTTGTACAGCTTTTCATCAATGTAGAAATGTTCTAGGTCCAACCATGAAAACCGTGCGAGGGTAAAAATGGTGCACAGTGCTACATTCTATGAACAACGTTTTGAGTTTGATATAACAGTCTGGTAAGGTCTGATAACTCACCCACTTCCGTTGGAGTGTACCGGCACCTAAAAATTCCATCTCCGTTCACCTGACATGGCACATTTCTTCCGCTCGGGCCTGGAAAGAAATAAGTCAAACATTCTGTCTCTTCTTTCTATTTGAAACACCATAACAGTTGTGTTAGAATGATTAAGTAAACATGAAGGGGTTTTGAGCCCTTGCTGAATATGAATTAGAAAATTGTAATTTAAGATTCAAGGATCAAGTATTCGAATGGTTGTGTTACAGATGAGCGGCCATCTTGTCCTTGACCTTGGTTTTATTTATTCAACGTTATTTATTCATTCGAACTTCACCATACACAAAAATAGTGGGGATGCAAAAACAGGTGAGGAACACCTTTTCCAGTTGCCTCTCGTACAAAGATTGGCATTGGCAATAAAACAATATATAAAGCAATATATAAACAATGGGTTTCTTGCTTACCCCGGATGTCGACATCTATCCCGGCATCCCCTGCCCTGGTGGTGTCCACAGTGAACTGAGCCTCCTTCCCCACCGGCACGTTCCCGATCCCCTCCCCCTGCGCGAACGCCTGGTTGGGGTACATCACCTTCGCCTTCAGAATGGTGGCTGGAAAGACATACCAGTCAAAATAGTTACAGTTAGAAACAGTTAGAACCAGCCTACCGCTGCCTGCAACCCGCCTGTATTGTGTCGTTGCAATTCTAACGAATCAAATTAATCAAATCAAATCAAAGTTGGCTGGTTTGTTTGACACACTCACAGACTGGCACATAGGACAAGGGGGTTAAAACCTCCTTGCATAGGATTATTGCTTTAAGTAAAAGAAGTGTACATAGGTACCAAATTACATTTCTTTGATTTGTAAACAAGCAATTATCAAATGTATCATCTTTTTATAAAGGAAATTCGATCGCATACATCGGCTTAGTGCTTTTTAAATTATCTTTGGACTTAAGATTCTTTTCTTTAGTTCCACTAAACAACACCGTCACAAAAACATCAAAGAGAGTTTAAGATTTAGAATAATAATGATAACGCAAGATTGTTTTAAAAGTAGCAGCGTCAATCTGTTATAGTTTTTATCTGTACATTTTGTGTTATGATTGCGTATGTTTCTTTTGATCTGTTATCTATATAGATGTATATGTCTGCTCTATATATGTATGTTTTATTGCTCAAACGTTGAATCCTAGAAGACTAGCCCTAAATAGGATTAAAGGGTATAGCAGATAATAATGTGACGTGATACTAGCACTATAGCAATTCTAAGTCTTGACGACGGATGCGTAGTCTACTCACTGGGGAGACCATTGAATGTGACGAGGCTCCTGTCATCCTTGGCAGCGTAAGCTGAAGCTGTCGGTTGGACATAGCGTGTCTTGGGCTGGCTGTACACCGACTCCGAGTCATGGCTGGCAGGGTAGTTTTGGGTGCTGAAGGAGTAGACCGGGCCTCTAGGGCGGTCAGTGCTCCTGGTGGATTGCCTGAAGATGAGAAAGTGGTAAAACTGAATATGTGTACAATGGGGTGTTTTCACGTTAAGATCCCAGTCAAGTACGTACGTACGTCGTGCGATTACAGATTGACTGCGCATACTTGGAATAGTCACTCATGCCTCCTGCAAAGTTCAAGCTGTCCGGTGACAGAAAAAGAACTTGTGTTATATCCTTCTTGAAGATTAGTTCTGAAATAGCCTGCTTTTAAACATTCTACAACCTCAAAATCGTACGAGAACTACGACCGGACCGTAAGTACAAAGACGACAGACTTAGTGGTAGAATCTTGAATTGCATGAATGAATACTCTGTACTTTTAGGACGTGACTTTAATCGCATTATAAGATCTGGAGAAAAAAAATACACGACAACTTCCAAGTGCAACCATCCAATATGGCGGAAAATACCTTAGTGACGTCAAGGTCACGTGAGTGCAAACAGCATATAAGGAAATACGCTTTGTGTTTGTATCATGTTCACTGACAGACTGAAAGATGATAATAATGTTGATTGTTGAATGAGAATCATCAGGCATTGTGCATGATTGCAAGTTTAATAACATGATTGTTAACAATAGGACTCACCGCCGGAAATCAACGTACATGTATGCCACACCTCTTTTGGATAGAATAGGGGAGTAAGTACACCAATGTGCACGGTGATGGAAGTACGAATACACCAATGTGAATAGAGATGGACATGCACCAATGTGCACAGTGGAGAAAGTACACCAATGTGCACGGTGGAGAAAGAACACCAATGTGCACGGTGATGGAAGTACGAATACACCAATGTGAATAGAGATGGACATGCACCAATGTGCACGGTGGAGAAAGAACACCAATGTGCACAGTGAACAAAGCACACCAATGTTCACGGTGGAGAAAGCACATCGATGTGCATGGTGGAGAAAGCACACCAATGTGCATTGGCATTCAAAGTACGAATACGTATAGGTGTAAATAGTGATGAACATACATCAATGTGCATGGTGATGGAACTACAAAATTCACCAATGTGAATAGTGATAGACGTACACCGATGTGCATGGTGATGGCCAATGTCCATCTATTCTAACATTCGTGAATGTGCACTGTGACATTCGTCGGGCATGACAAAGAGCAGCCAGGAAGTGCATTTGGTGCTTCTTCATTCATCTAAATATTGCTTGGAAAATAGTGTGCAATGGTACATGTACGTGGTATTGTGCTAGAGTCTCTAAGGTGGAAGTAGGGTGCCATGTGTACAAGTGCTACTCGCAACGTTAACTACATTTGTTGAGGCAGGGGCAGCCATGACTTTCTCCATGCCAGCAATGGTGTGGTGCCATTTGGTCAGTGCATTTTGTATTGTGTTCATTTTGACACCTGTACAAATAGCTACAAAAACACAACATCAATCTCTGGTTGTAGCATTGCTTCCTGTCGAGTCTACCTCTTAAGGTGCTCATTGGGCATGTTGGGCTCTTTGTGGTCAGTTTGCAGCTCTTGAGGCGGCGGGGATTCTTCTTCCGGTTTAGCGGGCACGAACACTCTATGGGACAGCAGACTGCAGGGGATTCCAGTAGTGGCAAGATATTGGACATAGCAGAACAAGGGACATTTCAGAACCTAACAGAAAACCTTAACAAAACTACGGGATATCAATTTAGATAGCTCATTGTATTTCCATATTAGATATGAACTGTCTACAATAGCATTACCAGCAACATTCGTAAATTTACAATATTGTAATTCCTCTGCATGCTTACATGTCTTTTTATGTGTACCTACGGTATTGCACTTGTAATTCATTTTGTTATGATGTTGTTGAATTGTAGCGTTAACTAATAGCTTTTAAGACATGTAAATCCCAAAAGTACCTAAATACAGGTGAATATCAACCTGAGTTGTATGCAAGGGGACCATAACGCATCAGATCATGTGTAAATTTGTATGGCAATCAATGAAGTGACTAAACGATATTGTGTGTGTACGCCAAGAATAGGAGACGCCCTGACAACATTTTAACGCTTAATTGCCTATTATACGTTGTTAACCGCACCCACGACATGTAATAGCAACAGGGTAAATAAATATTAAGGTGCTTTTAGGGTAAATGTTTTGTTCGTTTGGAACATTCAAGATAATGTCTTTTCATTGTTGCTAGATATTTCATCAGCTGAACACTTTTACGCATCCATGAAAGAAATTCCAAAGTAGGTGCTATCAGAAGCCAATAATATGGCTCTATTTTGATGTCATAGGAAAGGTATTTGTCTACTTTTTCCACAATGTATATCTATTTAATGGCACAATGGCTAATATGGTACTGATATATGACATTGTTGATCATTATTCAGTTTCGTGACAGATAAAATTGGTAGAATTATCTATAATCTAACATGTCTAAAGACCCGCATTTTATAGTGACCATGGCTGGTCAATATGTATATAAACCTATATCATCTTCCCATTCATACGATGATTTTACGCTAATGATTTCGAAGAAACGTTCTTCCCTTAAGCTAGTTGTAACTGTGGTATTTGTGTTACCCTCTTCTGGGACAGATCTTTTGTTATTTGACCATCTTGTCATATTCGGGGAGCAGATGTCAAGGCCAACTATGAAAACACAGAAAAACTGTCTAAAGATGCGTCCAGCTGTAAAATTGCTGAACCTTGCATATAAACCACAAGTATGGACAGTTCTGAAAGAGGGGGTATATTAAGCACTTGCTATCATTGATAATGTCCATGTGGTGAATCAATAGGGTGATAGCTATGGGTTATCAGTTGCATCTTAAATATCTATCTAGTTGAAGCATCTAGACAGCTCTTGTACTATTTAAGGAACACGCCTGTGGGGTTCGTGAGGGCTTCCAAGAAGCTCCTAACAATCTCTGCTTCACTTTACGTTCTTCCTATAGATGTTTAAAACCATTATAAAAATTCCCGGACCCAACCTTCATGCCCTATCGATAACATTTTATAACAATTTATTAATCTATTATAATCCTAGATAACCCAGAACGTCGATGAACGTTACACATTCAGGTAATGGGACACTGAGCACAAATGTTACTCAAGCAACTGGATAAGGATAATATGGGTCAGACGGGTCAGACTGCAGTATTCGTCTGTGGTAGTAAATCACTGACTGTCTCTGTCACTACAGAAAGGCAGTGAATATTATATCAAATGTCGGATCTTTTACAAAAACATACTGGAGCAACTTGACAAGTTTTGTAAACTGCCAGAAGTATCAGGCTGCAGACATCATTCATCAACAGTGACTAAGTACGTGACTTCCTCAGTCGCTTAGAAAATGCTATAAGAAATGTCTGACCGTTCGAAACCTTAGGAACCTTTGTAGTGAGAAAACCAAGAAGTAGAACTGAGATATATATATCGATGGTTAAACGATCCTCACCTATCGTCATCCAGTTCCACGATCCTCCTGGTGTCCGGCAGGCCCGCGGTCATCCAGTCTCCGCCGTTCCTGTCGTCCCAGCGCCGGCCGTTATACACTGGAACATGAATTTTAGATGCATTATAAAACGAGATATGAAACCTGGAAGTTCTGCTGCGGTACCATAGTAAGCCGTTAGGGAGACCAAAGTCTAATCGTTTCAAGGTCTTAACAAGATCTACCCACATACCAAATATCAAGACAATCCATCCAGTTATGCTGGTCTTCTACAAACACACACACACACACACACACACACACACACACACACACACACACACACACACACACACACACACACACACACACACGTACAAACACATACAAAGCTACCCAACATATAACCTTCTAGGGGAAGGTAATCAGATGTAGATAATTACACTCATCTACTTGCAGTGTTGTCCTACTGATTCCGTGTCTCTGAGAGATGGACACCCATATGATTTCTTTAGGGGGCCAGTTTCACCATGAACCTACTCATTGGAAATTTGGATGATGATGTCAAAACATTACAAGAACATAATGTAGTTATGGATTCATTTTTCTTTGCGCTTAATATAACTTTACCCCTCCATTATTTCGAGAAAATCAATAAAATGGGAAAATATTGAAAAGGGCGACATAGGATGCATTCCAAATTACGGTGTGTAGATCTAATATTGATCCAGTGATCATGATTACACGCAACACAGTGTGAATATGACCACAAAAGCCAAAACTTATGAGAAAAGAAGTGATTCAAAATCTGATAAAAGCATTTTATGGGTGGTCATGGTTGGTTGGTTGGTGTTGTTAAATTTGAAAATATCACGGCACGCTTAACCTGGTTTCATGAACCGTACTATGAAACATTACATCATTGTAAACCCATGAGGGACTATCGTAATCTCCTGGGCCGATCTCAGATACAATGGTACAAATGTAGGCAGATTGGATAAATCCAGCATTAGATTTTAGCGTCACGCGAACTAATCTCCTTTGGGAGACGCATGAAATGAGGTCTTTCTTTGAGGAATAAGTGAAGCTTGTCCGACATTTATGTTACACAAACATACTTTTCAGGTCATCAGTAGATAGAAATTCCGATCACATTGCAAACAAAATCATGACAAAATGGGCAAGTTGTTAGAAATATCACGAAAGCTTTTTTACAAGACCACATACCGGACCTTGCACATCTAGCATTTCTAAAGAAATACTTAAATGTCGTCATTAGATCGAAGCAGAGTACACAATAATTAACTGGACAAATTGAGAAATTCCTTGCGTTATCAATTAGCTTATGAAACAACTGGATCAAGGACAGCTATCTTCAATTTCTACAAAAACATTCCTTTCGATTATCGGATAGGATGAGATGCAATGCTAGAAGTTGGACAAATTGAGAAAATTCCTTGCATTGTCATTAAGCTTTCATATGACCAGCTTCTGAAAAAAAAGGGACAGCTACCATTTATATTTCTATTTATTTCGGAATAAGTAATTCAAAGCTAACAGAAGCTGGACAAATTGAAAAAAAAGTCCTTAAGCATTGTTGGTAAGTGTTTGCATGGCCAAATATATATACACAAAGAGTGCTGTCAACAATACAAGCAGTGAGCTATTATATCATAACCTTAACCTTTAAGAAGGCACACAATGGATGAAATATATTCGTTACTATTGTGTTATTATTCTGGTACAAAGCTGGTGGATCATATATGTTGACTTTCAATTACATGTTTCATAGGTAGTATTTGGCATTAATGGCGTTGCATTTATTGGTCGTTGTGTCTCCTTTACGTGTGTGATTGCCTCTGTTGTGTGTAACAGAGGTCTAGAGGCAAACATCTGTGCCTCAATATGCTGCAAACGTTCAATGCACACGAGGCATTACAAGACTTCAATAGATAACTATATACACCGCAGTATTAGATGAGATCACTGATGTGAGACTAGCAAAACAAACTTTACTGCTGTCCGTCAAATGACTGACAAGCTGGACACGAAAGACCCTGTAGTCACAGATGACCCTGTATAGTGCCAACTTAACTATAACCTCGGCACGTAACAGTTAATAACTACCTTTGTTTGACGGCCTTGGTTACCTCACAAAGAACACCCTAAATCTGTACTACCAGACACTTAAAGGAACAAGGAGAGTTTCATTAACTGCACATACCCTATTTTTGTTTTTCGTGTAACGTATCATTTTGCGTTTTGTTAGTATTTTACTACTTTTATCGACTATTAAGTCTTGTATAAGGGTTTCAGATGTCCCACCGACATAGAGGACATGGTCATACCAGGCCTAGGGACACACATCTTAATCTGCTAACAAACAAGGTTAAATTAAGTCATACAGAGCCATAAATTTTTGATCAATGTAGTGTTAGTGAAAAGCCATTATCTTACAAGGATGCTGCTCTTTTGAGTGCTGGCTATTGTACATAGGTATTTTGGGTCTTTCATGCAACACTGAAAGGTATTTTGGGTCTTGAATACACAGGTATGTTCATCAACAAAAGACGTCGTCCGTTCACCTGCAAGTAGCTTCAGGCGACCCCAAAATGGAAGGACGACATTAATCATCACTTTGACGGTGGAAAGAACACATCAAACAAATGTACTTCTTTTGTCAGATATTCTAACTTCATCTTAATTTTGATTTTTGAATGACAGTTATTTACCACAAGACCAACTGTTGCATTGGCAACGATATCGTAACATCTTTCTGGTTGTTTACACTAGTAGTTGTTCGTGCCAAATGGCGACACTGTGAGCTGTTGTTGACAGTTGGCGCTCATCCTACAGCCAAGTGCCTGACATTCCGACAATAGCGATGTGAAAACGCCCGCGGGTAGACGCCTTGTGTTGCCACGAGAAGACTTCAGGGGTCAACATGTAAATAAACTCAGCTGGATCGAACCGCAAGGGCGGAGACACGCCTTCTTGGGTCGACCTTCGCCGCTTTGGAGCGTGCGCAGCGTTAAGTACGCCATAACAGACTTATATGTGCCTTTGGAGAAAAGCCAACAAGCACGATGTTTATATCATGCATGCGTACACATGCGTGCGTTTTCTCAAAACAAGTGGCCAGAAATGTGACCTACTCACTACCTATCCCCTGATGAAAATCGCTTGCTACACTTGAGTAGTGAGGTCTCGCTCTGTGGTTAGGTTTCGTTGGTCAACAATTGGTCTACGATTGGCTTTAACACAGTATGCCATACATGGAACTATAAAGGACTAATGTGCATTAGACGTGATATTCAAATCAAACTACAGCTAAACTATATATGATCGCCCATTTTTCCTGACTACCCATCTGTGTGATGAGAACATGGGTATAACCGAATGCAGGCCTTATGAATTATGAAAACCATTTTTGTGCCGGAAACAATACGCTGCACTTCAGAGCTAAAGAACTCCCGCATTATTTCAAGCAGTTTGGGCGCCATAAGCTCTGCCTTTAGGAATATCTTGAGCTTAGAAATATACCTCTATTTGAAATGATCTTCAGCTTGGCTGTCCAGCCGTAAAAAAAGTGACTTACGGCAGATTTAGGGCAATCACTATTGTTAAGTCGGCAATAGCGTGTACAATCTTTGTTAATTTGGTTTGTTTGTGACTAATAGAGATAAAAAGCCTGATGACAAAGAGCAGCTAACGTTAATTAGGCACTAGAGGTAACACCTGGGGGGTCTTCGGGTCTGTATCATATGACGCACCGGTCCGACCACATTGCTGCCCCGTAAGGCGGTCTGTGCTGCGACAATCATAGCCATTCATTCAAAACATTGAATAAGCCCTCGCTTTTTTTCTCACGGACTGAGGACTGTCTTATAGACTGCAGACCGGGAAGTCGTTTTCAGAAATCTTTTAGATGTATATCACACATGAAAATCAAACAACAACGTTTGCAATGCGATATAATGGTGAAGATTAAAAGATGTAGGTGCATTCGATATTCCCAAGCACCTGCATAGTCAGATCACTTTCGAATCTGTCTTTCTGACACCTGCTGTATGTGTGCATACTTTGCACAATACACAGGGGACTCATCGACTGATAATTGTAAAGAAAACGGCATTATTCATATTTTCGCCATACGTGAGAATGAGGGAAGTTCAACCTTGAAAGTTGACCTCCCTGTGGAAAAGGTCACCCCGAAGACATTCCGACCAATCCATTAAACATGGCGGTGAAACAGGGACTGAGGCAGAGTCAGACTCTTGCCATCTGGTCTAAAAATGAGCATTGTCACTACGCTATAACAACATCAGCGGCTCATTCGTGGTAGAGACAGTGTTATAAGCTGCCAATGGTTGTGTGAAGTCATGCAGATCAAACAGAAACTAGTTCACACGTTTCCTTAGGGGTTCTTTTCTACAGGTGTGTAACACTATTCATACTGTCATGGTGCCTGGTTCTGAGTCTAAGATACGCAGTGATACTTCTATACGAAAAGCCAAGAATCTTCATAGCGAATTGCTTATTTTGAAGCGTTGAAACGTTTATTTCAGTCAGTAAAGAGAGAAGGAGGGCGTCATGACATTTCCACATTTTAAGTGTGATAAGCTTTTGCAGAAGCACAATTTCCGTATTATCTTAATCAATGATCATCCAACAAAGAGCTTCGCACGAATTGTCAAAGATAGCCTGTGAGATACGGAAATGGTCAGACCTTGTTTAAACTGAAATGTAAATGCGAATGTCATCAGAATTTCTGACAAGATAATACACAAAAGAAGATACTATAGGATACTCACGGGACGCCATATTGTCTCTGCCTGGCGGTGGTCTCTCGATATACCGTATGTCCTCGTACGATCGGAATGACCTTGACGACACCAACCTGGGTAATGAAATTGTAGACGTTCAGTTGATAAATCCGTCAGCAAAATCAACTCTTCTACGGTGCAGGAACTTTCCTTTTACTAGGGTATTTGTTCCATCGTCTTCCTGTTGCCCCTTCTGCCCAGTTTAACACCTGACTGCGCAACCATTCATACGCGGTCCCAACATAAAGGTGCGCCGCGCGGGGCATGGCGGGATAGGGTGTTCGAAATAGGTGGATCCGGGCGCCATTTTGCCCGAGGGCGGTGCTTGGAACAACACGAACACAATGCCTCTCACGGAAAGACGATTATAACACTGCTTAGGTGCGCGATGGCTTTATGAATAAGTAACACCAGTTTGTTTGCACGTAAAAAAAGAGAAGTAAAAGAAATATTTCGGTATTTGTGAGCGAATTGTTGCTTAAGATGTTTTACCGCAGGAATGCATAACTGATATTTTCTCCAAATAAGGAAGTACTTAATCAACGGGTTGGTCAATCCCCTCATGTGACGACAGGAAAAGGCGTTTTTATGTCCACCTGGACAACGCCCATAATGTTTCCTTTGTTACTTCATTGTTAGTCATTACCTGACACAATAGTTTGAAAGATACCTACTTTACAACACTAACAGACTTGGTGTACATTGCAGAGTTCTTTAAAAACTTATCCAATAATAACAGATGATATACAAATCATATTCTACTTCATCAGCCATTCACCACCAACTTTTATCAAAACCAAGTACAGCAAAAGTTAGCAATATTACAGGCTCATTGTAGAGTTCTTCAAATCTTACTCAGATATTAAAAGACTCAAAACACACATCGAATCTACTACTACAACTCTACACGTCTGGTCTGAGACTCATGACTTCGGCAGTACCATAACATTAAGCGAATTGCCATGTCTCATCCAATGCAGAAGCGAGATGTTTGCTTTCAACCACAGTGCTAAATAAATACGTTAAAACCCGATTCCATGCATAGAGCATGGTCTGAATGAAACACAGAATTCTTTTGCATGGTAAAAAGTGTGTGAAAAGTGGGTTAGCAAATTATAGTGTACTTAATTAATATTCATAATTTCCTAGGTCAATGAACTTGTTCTACCTTAAACTTTAAAGTCTACTTTCAGCAGCGTACGTGCTGTGGGTATGTTTTGTCAACACGCCTAAAGGTGTGGCGAGGAGAACACTACATATTTCAGATACTATGCGGCGAAAACAACTAGTCAAGTTATATTCCGGGGGGGGGGTTATTAGTAACCTAAGGACAGAATGTGTTAATGCTACGTTTCTATAAGAGGTCGATCGATGGCAATTCGCAATGTTATAAACTGATCGACAGTACGTGCTGGTTATGACTACTTGTAATGGTAGATATTCACTATCGACAACTTTTCTCATTAGAAATGAAAAAACAGGACTTTCCTCATTATACATATTATAGAAATGAAGAAAACAGGAAAGTCGTTGAATATTTCTTACCTTTGAGAGCGTTTGGGTACTTTTGTCTTCCTATAAACTCCACCATCATATTCCACTCTGACTTTCGATGGCATGGTTTCAGCTTTCTGATTGTCTCACTTGAAAATCAGGTGGGAGGAGGGTGGCTTTAAAAAGACAGTCCTTGTGATCTGTAAGGCGTAAATTTGACGTCATTAGCACCATGATGTATAATGTTGCTTTGTCTTAATAGCCTACGTCACTGCAATAGTTATGACGCGTTTCTTCTTCCGGTTCCGGTTTATGATGCCTTTTAGATTAGAACAGGTCAACTCATGGCCTCTTTTAGTGGTCAGTTTCTGTCTCAGCACTCATGCATGGTAATTTTCGTCTATTCAACATAGGTAATTTACAGGTTACAAGCATCGGCCGAAAGGTTGAAAGTGTTACCTTCTAAGCTTCCAAAATGCATTCGTTATTACTGGCAGTCAACATGTGTCCATGTGATTCCTCAACTGGATACATGCAATTTTGTTTCAGTTTCAAAGACAATTAAAGACCACTGCAAGACTACATATACCGTTCAACCGTTTAGCAGTGTGGTATGTACCACATCAAGAATTTTGATTTGATCTGATTCATTGCGCCGAATAGCCAGGGCTACTCAACTATTAGCCGGAGGCTATTAAGGATTCGATGGGACTTCTGAGACGTTAGCCCATACTGGCCTTCGCCTGGTTCAGTGACAGTGTTCAGACTTTGTCCTGACAAACAGGCTAATTCCTTTTGATGTTACAGGTGAGTGACTGGCATAATTAAGAGCCAAACGTTTCCGATTTTTCCAACCAAAAAGTCCTTAATATATGACATTCAAAAGAAAGAAGAATTACAAATATATTCAAAGAAAAAGATCAGTGACTCGTTAAAGAACGATTCAGAGTAAAAAAAGAAATACTAAGTATCCTTTTATTTCATACTCCACGCCCTTAGGGCATTCATTCAACTGGAAAGGAGGTTGATTCCGCGAAAAATTCATCGTCTTCAGTATTTATTTATTCAGAATTCCTAGCATGAAATTATATGTATGCAACGAAATGTACATTGTCCTACAAAAATAACACCTTTAGCCAACCATATATAAATATATATATATATATCATATTGCCATGTGTTTCTATAGATTTAAAAAGGATGTTTTGTTTGTTGACAACTACATTTCCTATCAATAATGTATTTGCCACGACATCAAAAGGAAAGGTCCAACATTAAAGAAAAACGAGATGTCAAAATCCACAGTTTACATCAGATTCTGTTCTAAGTACAGTAGAAGCCGCTTAATTGCACACCCAATTTGCCAGCGTGTTTCGTGCAATTATCCGCATGGTGCAATAATGCGAAGTTATTCAGGTGAACTGCACCGGTTTGGGATTTTGGGATTCCGTGCAATTAACAGAAGTGTGCGGTAATCCGTTGTGCAATTAACTGGCTTCTACTGTACAACTAGTTTTTACGAGGCATGCGCCGTGACCTGTATCATTCTCCGTGACCCTGCGCAGTAATAGATTTAAACGCTGCGCACTCTTCACAACAGTCACCTAATGAGGGCAATTTAACGGAAGAAGTATTTTTGGGCACAATACATGTTTCGCATTGTTTGCATTTCAGGGGTGGGCTAGTGCTATACAAGCCATGTGCTATACATTGTTTTAGATTCTTGGATCATTCTCTGGGACTGGACGTATCAACAAGTATCAACAAATCATGTACAAATCTCGTACAGTTTTGGATTTGTTTATATGTGCCTTGCATGAGTTGCTTTAAGTTTTTAACTTGTCCGAAATTACTTCAGGGGAATAAAATCAGTCAGTATTACAACTGCCATTCAGTCTAATTTCATTCAACGCTAGAGTAGAAAAAAAGAAAATACAACTTTAGCACTCGGCTTATTACAGAAGGAGCATTTTTGGGGGGAACCAATGGTTGTCAATTGCATTAGGTAGAAATTCTACTTTGTTCGTATCATATCGGTGATTCGAGGCAAATTATAGTATAAAGTCCAAGCTGTAGATACTAGGGAATAAAGGAAAGCACAGCGTTCGCTGAAAAGAAGAAATTGGGTGACAATGATCAAAATTATTGAAGTGGAAACTTGTCACTGACATGAGCACTTGGGAGAGGCTGAGATTTCGCCAAGAATAAAGCCGAATCATGCCAACAAAAGTTGTCTACTTATCTAAATGCAAACACAGTATTGGCACATACCTTAACTGGTAACAAGGCAAACTCACGAGTAAAATCCAGGTGAGAAACTAAGCAAATGCCGTGTTAGTCTGAAATCTTGCAGCTGGGAAGTGTAATTGCTGCCCGCACCCTCTGCATGAATAGCGCGGATGAAAAGTAATTTGCCAACGCGTCATGAGAGTAAAGGTTAGATCATGGGTGCGGCAAGAAGAACAAGTTGCACGGCTGTGTAGATACACGTGAGCGAGGCTCGGTAACAACCTATACGCTGTGTTACAAATTTGAATAAACTACTCTCGTCATACACGTGTATTCTCTAAGTAGAGGTTTCAATAATTGGGGGGCTAGTAGTGGTCGCCAATTTTAAAGTTGCAACCTGTTTTCTCCGTACAAGCTTATTGAATAAGGCGTTGTGCACAAGCAGAGGGATGATGGGATGCCTCTTAATGACAAATAAAGTTTCAAGATCATGGAAGTGACCTTGACGGCCATTGACCGCTCATCAAAAGAACTTACATCGATCATCAAAAGAAAATCCACGTCTATATCAAATAAAACAAAAAAGGCTGTTGGCAAACTGAAGTAACATAAGTGATTCGATTACCATATTACCTTTAACGTTATTTTGCATGAAAGAGAATCTGTAGAAAAGCTAAGCATTCTGCGTCCTTTGACGTTATTACGTCAACGTTATTCGTTTTATGAAGTTTTTTCATCCATCCATCCTTTTCTTGACATGGTTCAATGGCGACACCTGGCGATTGCTAAAAAAAAGGGCTGCACAATTTCCTACATGGTCAATGTGATGTCCTTGGATATACCTACACAAGAACCGGTTAATCAGGTATCATCTGAGGGTTAAAGGTTATGACCCTCAGCCTGTCAAGTGCCAATGTTTACATCCGATGTCTTGATGCGGATACACATTTTGCAAGGCCGTTTCAACGGTTCTAATGGATAGAACCTATTGAGCTGGGAAAATGGGATATTTTCGCATCAATTAAAGCGGTGTTCTCTCCCCAAGGAACCAAACATAATGTGTTATATACGCAAGCTCGGCTAGGTACATGTAGTCGATCTGATTTGCATAGAGTGAAACACGAAACGCACGTAAGGCCGGTTGGAAGACAAGTGGGAGGGGGGCGTTTGTGTACCTACTGCCAAGGAAAGGACCATTAGGGTTCCTTCTGTGCTATTCAATAGGAACGAGCTCCGGGAGGGAAAGGAATACATCCTTTTCTAGTCAAAATGCGCGCTGCAGAATCTGCCCTGCCCTACTGGTTCACCGTGTGTGTATCGGCGGTTGGAACGTGGGTGATATTCAGGCTGGTTCCTGTGGTTCTGGGGAGATCCATTGTTGCCAAACGGTACAACAGTCTACCTCTGGGCGAGCAGAGAAAGGTGCAGAAATGGTAAAAGAAAACGACGTCTTTTTAATTTCATATAAATATCATCATAAATAAGCATTTAATGCGGTATTTAGAATGTACCGTAAAATGAAAATGTAACGTTAATACCTTAAAGTTGTTACGTAACCGTGGTATTAATTTATTTGTTTTTATTGCATGAGAACTGGTCACATTATCTAGGTAACGTTACGTGTAATTTAGTAGGTAACAGATCAAAATCGGATCTCTCGAGCCTAATCCTAATCGTAAAATGCACTGGTGTCCTTCATGGTAGCTTTCCCTCAAGCCAAGGATCGTTTTATTGTGCCCACCTTGTAATAGCTTTAGGAGACGTGCGTTAATCAATGCTCTGAAACAAAAGGGGACGACTTGTCTTCTGGCTCCCGGGAGCCGATGGCTATAAATCACTACACCAAAGGGTCGGATCGTTTGGCATGGTCAGTTCGGCGACGCCCGAACCCCACTACTTGTATTACAGTCATTCAGATCTGATAGCATCTCAGTTTCATTGCGCTCAAAATTCCAAAGGTTCAAGCGCTGAGTTCACCGGGACAATTTTTCCCTTCGTAGCCCGACGGGGGCTAAACGTTACGTCCCATTCGGGCACAGGTACAAACGTCACCGTAGCATAAGGAGGGTATCAAAGTGCCCAAAAGGAGTACTCTCCAAGCAGAGGTTAGGCTCAGGCTGTTTTTTAACGTTTTTTTTTAGTCGTTTTTATCGGGCTTTCTATTTTGTATTATATCTTGCTGTGTCAAAACCTAACAGGCCGGACACAGCGAAAAAAAATGACAAAATAGAAAGCCCGATAAAAACGACTAAAAAAACGTTAAAAACAGCCGGAGCCTAACCTCTGCTTGGAGAGTACAAAAGGAGGACTAATGAATCTAACCTCCTTGCTTTCCCACCGTGGTCTGTATGGACTGTATTGATTGTCGCACTGCACTACGGCTAAGTGTTTACATTGCGTCTATTGTCTGCTTTCTCACCCGGCCAGCTGTACAAGTGGGGAGCTTTCTCGGACTGCGGTCTGAGAGCACATATAAATTCATAAAGCTCTCAGCTTGTGTTGCGACACTGATAAGAAGGGGAAATTGATTCCCGATAATCCTTTGTCTCGGGCCCCCTTAAGTCCTACATATTCACCTTCGCGAATAACTTATCCGTCAAGGTTATTTTTCGGGGGAGTGATTGGCTATGAAGTGATTGGCTATGAATGTGGACTGCATTACTCAAGAAGCTATGGATGAATCTTTATGATATTTGGTAATTGTGAGTTTTTGTAGGTGTTGGGAAAACGAAGGCTAAGTTCAATAATGGGCCTCCTAGTGGCTTTTCTGTGATACTGCAGCCGAACTTCCGAGTCTGATATTTCAAGTTCAAGGACTACCTGTGGCTGTGATATTTTTTATATATGCCAAGGTCGGCCATAATTTGAGGGATGCCTGAGTCTGTTATAGGTGTGTTTTTTTTAATGTATATACTGTACCTCCTATATCATCAAACTCAAAGTAAAATTGATAACACATCTGACCTTGTGATAGTTGTACAACCAGCACAATGAATGACAACTTGAACATATGTAAATATGGAATGGATCCTGTACTTTTGATAAACTTCCTTATTTTTGCTTGAGAAAAATGAGCATATTTGTTTTCAAATCAACTGTGCTCTGTAGCCAAAACAGAAGTATCTATGACTTCTATACCTTATATTATAAGTAATGGTTGTCCCTGAAACTACCTTTCACACCACAAAAGCTTACATCACAAATTTTCAAAATGTTATAAACAGACAGTCGTTTAACATGAAACAGTCAAACCTGGATTCAGGGCCACTTAAGTTACTTCAAGAAAAATAGTTGCTGAGGACAGGCTAGGAGTAGGAGGTTGCTCAGTACATGGTGGTGTTAGCTCTGTAAAAGGATGGGACTGTTTTGAAGTGGCCAGATGGTTGCCTGGTTCGGTTTGACTGTAATCATTGATATACTAAGTAGGGATGGGTACAGAAAATTAGCTACATAGTGTCCACATTGTATTATCCCTATTGCAATCTAAATAAAGTCAAAGTCAAAGTCAAAATAGGCATCCTTCCATCCAAGGGATTATGGTAGTGTTTATCCTCTATAGCAGGCTCTCTGGGTTTTTTTTTTTGGTCTTTCCAAGGACGTTACGTAACGTCCTTGATGTAACGTCCTTGGTCTTTCTTTCTCATACATGTAATTCTAATATACTTTTGCTCGCCATTTCTTTTTGTACTGGGTCGCTTGACCATACAGGCCAGCAAAAGTGTATTATGGGCAAAAAAAGACGGAAAAAAGGATCCAGAGAGCTTACTATGTGGAGGCTAGGTAGTGTTCTGGTTCCATGGCCTTGATTGGACAGTGCCCTGAATGACTTGTCAGCACTATTTTGGCATTGCTGCCACCCTGTACCTCTAATCTCCAAGCAGATCGATCCTACAATGGCAAAAGATAGTACCAAACTGGCCAAGGAGTGTAGTCATCCAAAAGGTGTCCATTTGCCTTGCCTTGCCATTTGCCCCGGTAGCAAAACACACTCCAAAGCCGGCTTCACTCCTCTGCCAGCTTTTGATACTATCTTATGCTACCGTAGGATCTGCTTGGAGATTACTGTACCTCCTCCAACTATTTGTTTAGCTAGAATGGAGAGTCATTGGGGACAACACTGTACTCTTCACGCAGGTAGTCGTGTACTGCTACATGGCGTTCTAATGTAGCTTTGTTTGCACAGGAATAGTCACACTGGTCACATTTGTATGGTTTTGTATGAGTTCTCATATGGCCTGAGAGGGTAGACTTGTCAGCTGTCCTAAACCCACACTCTCCACACATGTAGGGTCTGTCACCGGCGTGTACTTCCAGATGCCGGTCCAACTCATACTTCTTTTCGGCAGAAAAATCACACTGGTCACACTTGAAGGGCTCTGGGTCTGTATGAGTTTCCATGTGTTGGGATAAGGCAGACATTTCAGTTGTGCTGTACCCGCATTCTCCACATGTGAAGAGTTCGTCACCAATGTGTGTGGATAGATGGTTGTCCAAGAGGGATTTTTGCGCAGCAGAATAATTACACTGGTCACACTTGTAGGTTTTCTCATCAGTCTGAGCTGCCTTGTGCCCATACTCTTCACGCAGGTAGGCATGCACTGCTAGATGATGATCCAGTGTCTTTTTGTTTGCGGAAGTAAAGTCACACTGGTCACATTTGTATGGTTTTGTATGAGTTCTCATGTGACTGGACAGGGTAGACTTTTGAGCTGTCCTGTACCCACACTCACCACACATGTAGGGTTTGTCATTGGTGTGTGTGGATATGTGGCTGTCCAAGGTAGATTTCAGTGCAGCAGAATAATCACACTGGTCACACTTGTAGGGTTTTTCACCAGTATGTGTTCTCATGTGCTGAGACAATTGACACTTTTGAGTTGCCCTGTACCCGCACTCGTCACACATGTAGGGTTTGTCACCGGTGTGTATTGCTAGATGTTTATTCAACTTGGATTTTATAGAAGCAGAAAAGTCACACTGGTCACACTTGTAGGGTTTCTCGCCTTTGTGTTTCAATAGATGATGAGTATCGAATGTACATTTTCTTGCAGCAGAATAATCACACTGGTCACACTTGAAGGGTTTTTCACCAGGATGAGTTCTCATATGTCGGGACAAGTGAGTCTTTTGAGTTGCCCTGTACCCGAATTCACCACACATGTAGGGATGTTCGTCAGAGTGTGTAAGTGCTAGATGTCGCTTCAAACTGGATTTCAGTGCAGCAGAATAATCACACTGGTCACACTTGAAGGGTTTTTCACCAGTATGAGTTCTCATATGTAGAGATAACCGAGACTTTTCAGCTGCACGGTACCCACACTTCCCACACATGAAGGGCTTCTCACTAGAATGTGTAAATGTCAGATGTTGGTTTAAAGTGGATTTCTTTGCAGCAGAATAATCACACTGGTCACACTTGTATGGTTTTTCACCGGTATGGGTTCTCATATGTTCGGACAAGTGGCGCTTTAGAGCTGTCCTGTACCCACACTCTCCACACATGTAGGGTTTGTCACTAGAGTGTTTTGCTAGATGTTGCTTCAAAGTAGATTGAAGTGTAGCAGAGTAGTCACACTGGTCACACTTGTATGGTTTTTCACCGGTATGAGTTCTCATATGTTCAGACAAGTTGCGCTTTTGAGCTGTCCTGTACCCACACTCTCCACACATAAAGGGTTTGTCACCAGAGTGTTTTACTAGATGTCGCTTCAGAGTGCATTTCTGTGCAGCAGAATAGTCACACTGGTCACACTTGTAGGGTTTGTCACCGGTATGAGTTCTCATATGTGCAGACAAGTAAGCCTTTCGAGCTGTCCTGTACCCACACTCTCCACACATGTAGGGTTTGTCACCAGTGTGTTTTGCTAGATGTTGCGTCAAAGTACATTTCTGTGCAGCAGAATAGTCACACTGGTCACACTTGTAGGGTTTTTTACCAGTATGAGTTTTTATATGTGCGGACAAGTGAGCCTTTCGAGCTGTCCTGTACCCACACTTTCCACACATGTAGGGTTCATCATCAGTGTTCATTTCTGGCTGATGGTCCAAACTTTTGCTTGATGTGGGCTGGTCATTGGCCTTGCTTGTATCCCTGTCGCATAAAACTCCAGTAGGATACCCATCACCTACTGGTACTTGTAATATCTGGGAAACAGCAGTGAGAGACCCATTATCCACCTCTGCCATGTCTAACCTAGTGGACAAAAAAAGAATAGAAATGATGAAACACATTGATTTCCAAATGACATCTTAGGCCCAATTTACACTTGTTTCTTGAATCTGTAGTACTATACATTGTAGTCTACTACTGTAGTAGACTAAAGATTTGCGTCCGGTTTACACTCACTGACATGAAGCCTAGCAGGACGCCCGCTGTACCCTGATTGCCGAGAAACTGTAGTGACCGAATGTGACATGTTGTAATCTTTGAGCGGGATTTTAAGCACGCCTTGTATTTGTGAAAAAGTATGGTTATTTTCTGATGCCAGGCACCAAGAAAAAAAAGCTTGACAGCTCGATTTCACAGATGCCCCAAATGGAACACACGTTCTGTTTGAATTATGTCATATTGCAGATGGTTGTTGCTATCAAAGTGTATCCTACTACAGTTTTTTGGTACAGTTGGTTTGAAGTCTCATAGTAATAGAACCTCTGCTGAACTGTTGTACTACAGCCTCAGAGTGGTCCAGCTAACTACTCTTCTTCTTCTTTCGGTTAGGCTGCCAACCTCATCTTTTTGAGGATTCTGCAGCCGTGGCAACATGGAGAGGTTCACTGCGCAGACTGAGGGGGGATTATATTTTGGATTTAAACATAGACAAGGATGGCGATAGCGCCACCTCCGCTGGGAGGCCGTTCCAGTCTCTAATTGTACGTGGGAAGAAGGCATTTTGCCTATATTGGGTTCTACTAGTCGGTACCTTGTATGCTGCGGGATGGGTCGATCTCGAACTTCTAGCTTGTGGAGCGGGACTAGTTTTGCAGTTAATAGCCAGATCCCCTGAGTGGTATTTATAAAAAGTGACCAATCTGGCCCTCCGTCGTCTCTCCTGGAGTGTTGGCCACTCAAGGTCGTGAAGCATTTCGCTGACACTGGAGGACCGTCGATACCTGTTTGACACCCACCGGGCAGCCCTACGCTGGACCGCTTCGAGCTTCGCTATATCCTTTGCTGTATAGGGGTCCCAAACGGGACTAGCAAATTCTAGTAATGGTCGGACTAATGTAACATAAGCAAGGTTTTTTATCTTTTTGGATCCTACCTTTATGTTTCTTCTCAGAAAACCTAGGGTTCTGCTGGCCTTGTTGGTGATGTTTGCGGAATAAAATAAAATGCACATAATGAGCGTAAAATCTACCAGAATACAGAGTGCTTTCATGACTAAATAAAATGCATTGCTGTATTTTGGTATCGCTGTGGCTATTGACACACTCAGTGTGCCAATAGCCAAACAGGCTATTGACACACCGAGATGCCAGTCAGCCAATCAGAGCTTGTAACATGCCTTTCCGGCAATATTTTACACAAGCAATAGTTGATTAGACATTGTTCGGAAGATTAGACATTGGAATCTTTGAATCTTGGAATGAACGGACGTATTCAAGTTATGCCCTACATCTGGATAACTAATAATACAGCCTTCATCGTGTATGTATGACGTAGCGTAGTGGATAGAGCGTTGACCCGGGATTTCATGATACCAGCTCCGACCCGGTTCGAGTCCGCGCCGGAGTTTTTTTAATTTTTTTTTTTTTTTCAATTTTTCTTGTCCCTTTTTAAACATCCATTTGATGTAAGAATATTTTATATATAAACAACTTTTAAAGTTTCTGTTAACAATATAAACCAAAAATAACACTGACCACAAAACATGTCATAATTTTCGGCCGTGTGGTTCCGGCGCTATCGGCAGCGACTCGGAAGAATATTTCTTTCACATTAAAAATAATGGAGGTAAAACAACAACTATAACTTCGCTTCCTTAGTGATATAAGTTTTGAGGCCGAAAATTCTCCAATATGGCAGGAATTCGTCGGTAAACACAGCTGAAAACGTGTTCCTAACCGATCCAACATGGCTGCCATGATCACATGCGGTGACAGTAAAACTAGCACCCTATATGATAGCAGATTCCGATGTTTAAAATTGTGCCGTAAACACGTGAAAAAGATCGTATTTTGGGTTGATAATGGACACAGGATGCCATTTGTATTTTTCAGAGTGTTGATTGTCAAATATAATCGTAAGATTTCCTCATTTTAGTGGTTTCTATCACTGGGTGTGTCAATAGCCTAACAGGCTATCGACACACTGGGTGTGTCAATAGCCTCGCTCTTTTGGTATAAGAAATGTACATATGGCTCTGGGAACAGGTGGAAGTTGGTGTAACTACTGTCCTAAATAGGACAGTAACAAGAAGCAAGTTTCTATATGCATCTGTACCGCAAATCTTAAACTGTTCACAGCCAGTGTTTTGTTTTCAGAATTTTTGTTGTTAAAAGTTGTCCAACCAGAAAACGAGACTTTTGTTCTTGATGCTAGGTGTGAGCCAGTTGGTTTCGCCTGGTGCCCCCCTCCCATCTCCAAATATTTTTTCTCTCCCCGAAAGCCTTACATAACATCCTAATGTAGCCCATACATTACAGAAATAACCTATACCTCCTCGGCTTCATAATAAGCAGGTCATTCTGTATATTTTACGCTCTTACCTGCTTCAAATGGTGATTTTTTTTTACCCCTTTGGTCACACAACGCTGCGGCCGTCGTTTTCTCTGCAACAGCTAATGGGTGAAAGGTCAACGTACTGTGAGGTGAAAGGTCATATGTGTGCCTTCTTACCCAATTTACTGTGTGACGCAGTTGGCCTATTTTCAAGTTTTTGTAGGCTCGGGAAGAAGTGAAATAAGCCATCTAGCAGCTTTCCTTGGAACTACAAGGGCATTTAAGACTTCGAAACAGGATAAATCAAGAGGGGACTAATTATGTTTCCTACCTGGCTAAATTGGTATTTTGACATTCCAGTACAAATGTATTTTTCAGTCATCAATGAATTAGGAAAGAACGAACATTAATGCATCGATAAATGGGCATGAAAGAATTCTAAATATGATTTTTGGACCATAGGGATGACGTTACCAAGTTTTATGGACCCTAATGTTATTTTTTCTATGAGAAAATACAGCACTTTGGTACATACCGCTGCAATGAAGTTATGTTTTTATGTGCATAATGATGAAAGCTACAAACTCACGTTCGCACATCTTGATATCTATCGTTACTAATTATCTGTAGTTATTAGAAAATGATTTTTTTATCATATGATAGCAATTATAATTTATATACTTCCCAGCACGGCGTCGTTATGTGCAGCCCTGGTGGAAGGCACGATCTCAGGTTACATCTTCTTATTCCGCTCGGACATAGGACCGGATCTTGTACGGTAAGATATCAAAATACGCGTCTTTAGACATTGATACGACAGTGTGTGTCACGTTTTGATTTTTGCAACATCTTGCAGCAATTCGTAAGAGCCAATACGATTTCAAGAATATACCCCTGTCACATTTGGCGAAAATCGATCGGACGACGATTCTGCGTCAATCGCCCGAGCCTTGCTTATAATAATAACTTTATTGCACAACAATTGTACAAGGTGCAAAGTATAGCTTTAATGTATGTGACAGAGACGGTTATCAGGTAAAAAAAATACTCTATCGATCTTTACATAGCAGATCTTCCATCGATACGCTCGAAGATCGTGGATAATGTGACAGAGGAATAACGAATACGAAGTACGATTTTTTATCCTAGCTCTTTTTTCAGTAACGACGGTAACATTGATTTTCTTTTGCTGTAATCTTTTATATTGTATTGTCTGTTCTAATATGTTATAGATATTAAGCTTAAATCCATTTTCGTTGCTTGCAGATATGACTGTTCTTTACTCCGCCATAACGTTGCCATCTTCCTGGGTTATACCATAGCAGGTAAACGTTTCTGTTTCGTGCCGATTGCCCTAGCCTTCACCAGGCCTTCCTACGTCCTACGGGAGTACGCGAATCGTAATCTCCAAGCAGATCCTACGGTAGCATAAATTAGTATCAAAAGCTGGCAGAGGACTGAAGCCGGCTTAGGAGTGTGCTTTGCTACCTGGGAACATGGCAAATGTACACCTCTTGGCTGACTACACTCTTTGGCCAGTTTGGTACTATCTTATGCCATTGTAGGATCTGCTTGGAGATTACGCGAATCGTAGAATTTGGCAGGAATGATTGGTCAGGGGAGTCAGTCCGGAGCTCCGGAGGCAATAACCCTCTGGTTGCAAAACTCCCATAGCAAATTATTCTCCCTATTAGCCAGCTTAGACTATTACATGTAACGTTACATTGCATTTGCCTTTTAACAATAATCGAAATATTTATAAAGGAAGTATCGCAGAAATCTGTAGAAATAAGTAACAATCATGCGGCACAGAGCATGGCTATGGTGAATATATCTTATTCGTTTTCCTCTTTGTGTATGATGGTTTCATCTTAGGAACCATCTTGGCGTAGCGTAACGACTCTCCAAGCACACGTTAGGCACCGGCTGTTTTTTTTTAATGCGTTTTTATCGGACTTTCTGTTTTGTACCGTTTTCTTTATGTCTCGCGTTCACGAGAAAGCCAGATGAAAAAAAAAAAAACGCAACACTGAAACACGTCTAAAACAACCAGAGCTGAACCTCTACTAAGCATAACTACCTCTTTGCCTTCCTTAGACACTCTCCTGCTTTTGCTAACGCCGGAGTTCACAGGGGTCAATGACCTCCTGTTACACCACGCTGCAAGTCTGTACAGCGGCTATGCTGGGCTGGTGAGTGGCTTTGAGTTTGGCGGCTCGTAGGAAACGGACGAAAATTGATAATCTCCAAGCAGATCCTACGGTAGCATAAGATAGTATCAAAAGCTACCAGAGGAGTGAAGCCGGCTTAGGAGTGTGTTTCGCTACCGGAGATCTGCCTCCACTGAAACAGGGAGGAGCATTTCTATTCAACAATGGTGTTGCTCGCCCCTCCCTGTTGCCATGCCAAAGGGACACCTCTTGGCTGACTACACTCCTTGGCCAGTTTGGTACTATTTTATGCCATTGTAGGATCTGCTTGGAGATTAGAAAATTGATGCGAGCAGTTAATATGTCCCTATTTCTTAATTACCTGTCATACTTACAGTAAAGAGAGAAGCGCTATTTCATGATACTAAAACACACTTTTCCTTATCTGAGACGCAGACTGATTTTTTTTTATGCACAGCTATAATCTCCAACTCCAATGTCCGCATACGTAGGTCAATGTATTTGCACAATCATCAAAATGCGAGGCCAGATCACTCTGACAGATACATGACTGTGCTGTAATTCTTATACTGTTATCGATAATGATTTTTTCCTGTATATGTTGTTTAGTAGCTGTTGCCAACGGTTGTATCCTGTGTAAATATCGAGCAATGAAGTTCATCCAGTCGTATAATCTTTTTTTTGTGTAGCTGATACATACACATGTACTCAACATTCATGATAATGATAAAGTAAACATTCGCCGATGTTTGCCCCACTCCTTTCAGACATACCCGGTTCTCCCGTACTACATCAACCTTTATCTACTGATGGAGATTTCCAACCCGATGCTGAACATGAGGTGGGTGTCATTTGTACAAGGGTATCAGGAGTAGGTACCGGTACAGAATATTCAGGTACAGGTACGGTTCGAGTCCACAGGATCAGGACACTATCCAGACCTGAACCTGATTGTTCATGAAGAGTTGTGAATGGGCGATACTCAAAACAATGGTCCAATTTTCTACAAAGGAATCTAGTTGGCAGAGTATCCGACTCCTACTGGCGTTTTGAAATTCTGTAAGATTGACTGTAGAAACTTGGTGGAAATGAGACCAGCCAATGTCTTCGAGACCTTACAATGACTTGTTTCCGTTACAGAGTTATACTGGACGTGATGGGGTACAAGAGATCGAGCCTTTACATGATCAACAGCGTCGTATGGACAGTTGCGTTCTTCCTAGTCCGAATACTCACCATTCCTCTCTTCTGGTACAACGTGACGGTGTACGCGTCTAGAGAGCTCTTCCAACAAGGAGTTGCAATCATACTGACAGGCTTGGTTCTTATGCCCATCTTTAACGCCATGAACGTCTTTTGGTTTGTCAAGATATTATTAGGGGCTAGAGCCATTCTCAAGGATCGTCAGTAATAGATACGTGTAGTGAAGGACGTTTTGTCTTCCTTCCATTCACGGTTTATATTTATGTTTGCCTTCACAAAAGGTTAACATATTGTTTTTGCTCTGTTACTTCTTCTTCTCCAAACAAATAAGGTCAACAACCAGACAGCTGTCACCATGGTTACTGGTAAAGGAGCAGGTACCCAGTGGTGTTCGGTTACATTATGTATCAAATGTTTTACACAGAGGTGGAGGGGTTCATGTCACTAGATACATATGTGTTGGAGTAAGAATAAACATAACAGTAGCTATTG
Source organism: Branchiostoma floridae x Branchiostoma belcheri (assembly GCA_019207045.1). Lineage (NCBI taxonomy): Eukaryota > Metazoa > Chordata > Leptocardii > Amphioxiformes > Branchiostomatidae > Branchiostoma > Branchiostoma floridae x Branchiostoma belcheri. The sequence goes on along the minus strand of CM033035.1, from coordinate 4,648,468 downwards.
TTAGACTACACTATGTATCCATCTAATTTCTTATCACCAAAGAGACCGCACGTATTGTTATCAAAATGTTAAGAGTCGGAAACGTTACTCAATTAAAACTTGCATGACAAAGAAAATAATTTGATAGGATCGAGCAAGCGCAGCAAGTAAATAAATAGATTAAGATACAGCGTGTAATGTACAATGTGGTTTCATAAAATGATTTATTGTAAGTTCATTGTTTTCATGACAATCACACCGTCAGTATTTCTTCCATCCACGGAGCTACTTGTTCTAAGGTGACAAAGTGTACACGGATGAACATATATTCTAACAGTAAATGTAACTAATTAAGGACATTTATATGTCAATTGTGATTATGGAAGAACTTACATCACCATTACTATTTTGCTGGGTAGAATAATTGTTGGTAAAAATTTGACTTCATATTTGGAATAAAAACATGTTCATGACGTCTTAAATGATCATTTGCATTGTTTGCATTTTTAGTTCCCTTCAAAATTTAATGGAAGGGAAATAATTGTCACAATATTAACAATAATGACCGTGTAGATATGGAACACATTATTTCAATCAATCATTTGGCAATTAATATCAACACATATAAATACATGTAGCTATCGCTGTGCTTAACATGTCGTAACATGTTTACATATCTCATAGTACATACTTTGTAATAAGGAGTTCGAACAATATGTAAACATGTCAAAGTTGTAGCCTGGTATCCAGCCGCATCATAGCTCCCTTTTCTTTTCTGCCTTTGCGGACACAAGAGACTAAGAAGGCTATAATAAGGCTGAATGCCGGGGCATGTTAGCTCGCGTGATCTCTAACATAGATCGTCTCTGCTTTGGTAAATGTATTTGGCAAAATGTGCGCTTTGACACGAGAGATAACGTATCATAATATAAATGGCAGACGACATATAGCAGCAAAATAATTGTCATTTTCAAATGAGGTAGGGGTGCTTCCTTTCTGTGCTCACAGAAGATTTTAGTGTGACATGAACTGATCGAAAAAGCAGTAAAATAACCACACAACATATCCACGAAACACTGTAAAATTGATCAAAATATTATCTTTTAGTCGTTGTCAATATGCGTACATTTTTTTGTTTTTCCTTTATCTTCTGGTAAATAGCTCTAAAGAGGAAGCACTATTGTCAAAGCTGGAAGATTGGATGCAATGTTTGCTACGAGCATCCCACTTTCTGTGCACGTCTCTCCACAAAAACAATATTCAAAAGGCACATCATCAAATCTAGCCTGAGATCCTATCAAAATTTTCAGCTTGAGTCTGCGCAATCAATTGCAGAACAAACCCGAATCTTATTTAAGGCAACAGCAAATCGGCACTCAGCAAACGCACCTATGACTGCCGGATAGCTTATCTCCAAGCAGATGTTACGTCTACATGGGGTGGAGGAAAACCTCTTTGCAGTAAGACACTGTAAAAACAGGCGAAAATAAAGCAGTCCCTACGTCTGCCTAGAGACGACTTACGCTAGACATGGAATGGTTCTACCAAATGGCTTCGGTGAAGACGATATACCCTACTCTCCAAGCAAAGGTTAGGCTCCGGCTGTTTTGACGTTTTTATGAGGCTTTCTTGACGACTGCCGGCCTAGACATCAAGAAAACCGTTAAAAAACAGAACGCCCGATAAAAACGCCTAAAAAACGTCAAAACAGCCGGAGCCTAGCCTTTGCTTTGAGAGTAGATGTACTGTGATTATTCTATCAGTCGACTTTCTTCTCAATTAATACCCTGTACGCCTCCTTACACAGCAGCGAAAACCAGTAGGCGTTCAGTAAAGAAAAGACGACCCCACCGCCGAGGTAGCAAATATAGACGGGGATCTGTAGTTGGTAGAAGTCGTCCTGCCGTAAAAGCAAAGGTAAAGTGAGTTAGCATTCTCGTAACAGATGACACAAAGGCGTTAATCATTGTACAAAAGATCGTCGGAACAACCACGCTTTGAAAGGCCGTTAAAGTAAAACTTTATTTCTCATTACTCAGGTTTAAAACCAACTTCAGAATACTATGTTGTATGTGAAGTTTTGATATTCAAATGCTTTTCAGCTATTTTTACAGGTGTCCGGTACACTTTAAGGAGATTAACTTTCATCGGCGACGCCTTGGGAGGATTGTTTTACTTTCAAATGACGCCAAAACCTCGAAAAAGAGAGCTAGATCACCGCTATTTTGGTGGAATAAATACTAGTTGATCAAAGATGGTGGGACAATCAATCACCTCTATTTTAAAAAGACAAAACGCAGGCATTTGTGGTAAGGAAATATCAACAGGATATAAAAAAAAAATTAGTGACTTCGCACTTGTCTATAACACACCAACATGGCGGACGATTCGTTACGTCATGGTCACGTGGGTGTAGGCACACCATATTCGGCGATCGATATGATTCGAACGTACCTCCCTGGCAGCGAGGCTCATGTTGTACCAGTACCCGCCCATGGACACGACGCGAACGAGGAAGAAGGAGAGTAAAAAGGCGGCTCCGTTCCAGAAGTAGGACAGAGATTTTGTGGGGTATTTAAGGTCATTGAGGATACACCTGCAAAGAGAGGTGAAAAGTATAAATGAAAGGACCGACCACGAGTGAACGTTCGTTATCATGACCTTTGTCTGTTATAGCAAATGAAGAAACAAATTAACAAAATGTACAAACAAAATTGACAACAACAGGAAAACAAATTGCATGTGACAACTATTTTCAAAAGAAGTAAAACCTCCGGGAATAAAATAGGTGAAATAACTACTTTTGTTGGTGACACCAGTGACAGGTTCACATGAAAGACCTTACCTGAGGTTTAAAAATGGGCTGGATAGTTCCATCATCATGCCTATGTTTGTATGGTAGGGAAAACAACTGTAGAACTGTGGGGGGGAAAAGCAAACACAACATTTTTTTTTCGATGTAGATATGATCGAAAATGACCAACACAAACGACTGTAAATGGGAGTCGTGAACACAAAGTTTGATGATGTCTGTTGTTCCTTTATAAGCACTGTGTCACTGTGTCAAATGTCATGCCAAACATTGATTATCTGTGGGAAAAGCACTTACAACCCCCACATATCCGACGAAGAGAGAGACGGCGTGGTGTATGTGGTACAGCAAGCCGCCCGTCTGAGGGTAGATCGCCATCAACGAGGAATCTGGGAAAATAGACATACACAATAAATACTTATTTTGAATCCCCATCTTACGTTTGCCATGTCAGTTATAACTTTTATTTAAAGAGCACAATGTTTCAATTGACACCCCCGCATGCCAAAGGATAATAGTTTTTGATACATCGAGACTGACACGTTACTGTAACAACGTCACCACACGCCAGTATGTTACGCTGACGGTTATACCCGCTATACTGATACAGAAACAATTTAAAACTTCTGATACCTTCTTCGTAAAACCTTCTGTTTTGTGGCATGTTCTAACTCATTGTCTTGTCCATTTTTGTATTGGCCCTTAGATATATTTGAAGGATGAGTGAAATTTTACCTGCCATGGCGTAACCCAAGAAGATTGCACAGTTGTATCGGACACTGGGGGCATCGTACCTAAAATACACAAGGGTGCGGCGGTATTCATATACAGTCAACAGTTCTAAATATCTGCTACTGAAACTCTCGTCGCCATAGCAGGCTCTCTGGGCCTTTTTCGTCTTTGGTTGGACTCATAATACACTTTTGCTGGTCATTTCTTTTTGTACTGGGTCGCTTGTACTGCCGACGCCTTTGCTAGGGCGGAGCGCGTAGCGCGTGACATATGGGGGTTTCCTACTCTCCAAGCAGAGGTTAGGCTCCGGCTGTTTTAGAAGTAGACAAAATAGAAGGCTCGATAAAAACGACTAAAATAACGTTGAAAAAACAGCCGGAGCCTAACCTCTGCTTGGAGAGTAGGGGTTTCCATTATTCCTAACGTGTGTGCAGGCTCTACGGACCGGCAGTACAAGTGACCCAGTACAAAAAGACATGGCCAGCAAAAGTGTATTATGAGCCAAAAAAAGATGGAAAAAATGCTCAGAGAGCCTGCTATAGAGGCTATCGTCGTCGCGTGTTTATTAGTTGACACTCGTTAAAGCATACAATTAATAGCCATTTATTTACCTCCAAAAATGATTCATATGCGTGAATGAAATGGAGTGCTGCCTTGGCCATGGAGCATGCGTGTATACATTGTCTTACCTTATGAGGTTACCTTTGACATTGTCGTTCAAAAAGTAGACTGAACATGCCCAGATGCCCACCACTATTGAGGAGCATGCTGCCATTGTTCTGAAAATGTAAAGACTTTAATTGAATCATCTGATTTTTTTCTTCAAAATTTGTATATTTGTTTTTAGTAAATTAGCAAGCTAAGAAGACCCTGTCAAATATGCTTGTAAATGGATTGTGACATTTCTATATATTCTTAGTAAATTGGCGAAAAGAAAGTGCAATCGAAATAAGGAATATGATTTTTTTGGTAGACTAATTTTTGAAAAGTATCTTACGCTTCGTGCAGCTGAGGTTTGGCACTATCCGGTTGCGCGGTGTAGTAGGACGGGAACAGTCTGTGCAGGATCCATGGACTGAGCAGTCTGTACGTCAGAAGAAACGCCGCCAAGGAGCCCAGCACCGTGGCGTAGTAGGGGATATCCATCCCCAACGTCAAGACCATGGTCAACGGTTATCTTCTAACAGTCTCGGACGAAACTAAAGGGGAGCAAACATTGAAAAATATGCATTTTTTTATCTTTTGCGTAATGGCAGGCAAAGCAAAACAATCAAACAATGGTAGGCCAAACAAAACAAAACAATCAAACAAATTAACCTGTATGCTTCTTATACTTTAAATTATCAAAACAATCAAACAAATTAACCTGTGTGTTTCTTATACTCTAAATTATCAAAGCAATCAAACAAATTAACCTGTATGCTTCTTATACTTTAAAGTATAAGAAGAGTACGGGTTAATTTGTTTGATTGCGTTTTATTTGCGTAATGGTAGGCAAAGTATAACAATTACATGCAGACAGGTTACGTGGCTAAGTCTAAATAAATCCGTAAACATACGTCCTTACATAAATCCGTAAACATACGTCCTTACATATCATTACATAAACACAAGACAAAAAGGAAGTTGATAGCGAAATAAGACATTGTATGTGTTCGAGATACGAAACCAAAACTAGCAAAAATAGCTTGTAATAATCGAAATCTCCAAGTAGATAATGGAAAGGACTACCGTAACCTTCTTTACCTTTTTCTGACACGCTATCCTCCCGAGCGCGTAACAGATTCAGACAGATGTTCCTAGAACGCTTTGACCACCTGTAATAGACGTAAGAATGTAAGAGCTGCGACAATATAATGGAGCACAAAAGGCAGTGTTCTAGAACGTCTTTGGGCCTTGGGTTGGACGAGTATACAGATTGTACATCGACTGTTGGTAATTTTCGGATAGGACGGAAACTCGTGTGAGTATTGTCTGTTTTCTTCACACGAAATGACGTAATGTCTGGTGTTTGGCGCCGATTGGCTGATGAAAGAACAGGTGAGTCTAGTGCGATTGGTGACCTCATTCGTGTCATCTGTTTATGTTACACAGAACAGAACACTGGCGGCGGCACGCGAAAGGCGGGCGGGAGACAGCTGTGTCATTGAGAGTGCGTGAACCCAAGGTCAAATTGTCTCGATAGCCACGCCAAACAAGGGCATGATTTCCAAAAGCTGTCCATTTCTTTTGCTTTGGTACTGACTTTTGGCGTCCACCGTGAATATACGATTCTTGTCGTAACACGGTACGTTTTCATTCATATTTATAATCATAATTAAACATAATGCCACAAATCAGTGCAACAATTCGGACAATTTTGGCATGTGAAAAATTACAGTTGGGTGCCATATCACATGCATATTACACCTTTAGATGCCTAGTTTATGGCCAAATAGTGCTTAGAGTATTGCCTCAAATGACCTTTTTAATGGACTAGAAATCAATCGAGAAGGTACCAAGTATGGTTCCGTCTGTGGGGAGGGGTCATTGATCAAATATCGCTCTACATATTTCACTATACGTCTTTTGGAGAGTACCTGTTTTGCAAATGTTTTCAAAAGATACAGTTATCGAAATGAAAGGGAACGGAGTATTACCTGCCTGGACGCCCCTCTAAAACTTCTCAGATGGAATAGCCCTGAGATTTTTTTTTAGGTAGGTCAACGTCCACAAGGACGTACTAACACGGACGTTACCAAGATTCTCGCCATATCATTCCGCACAAGAGCCAGGTTTTCTTGATAACGTGCCCTTAACCTCTGAGTGGGACAAATGCCTTACGATTTTACCACCCTGCAACCATATCGTTGACTCTTTTAAGTCAGACACTAGCACGCCAAGGGCGGTCAATTGAACTCTAGTTGGGGAGGGGGGCGTAGAAAACACTGCAACGTTACCGTACCTTACGAAAGAAACCAACGACTGGATATTCCGAAACACGTGGACAGTTTTGTTTTTATCGACTATAAACGATACTTGCAACTGCTTGTCGAGACAGAGTGGAGACTGTTGGGAATAATGACAATAATCATTCGAGGGTTAACATTTAAGCCCTAACGTTATAACGTTACAAACAAAACTGCACAGAGAACAGAACCAATTTGAGTTGAGTTTCGATTATTTGGGTTTGCAGAAAAACAACACAACCAAAGCCAACATCTCTCCCTCTTCCCAAGTGCTACGTACTTACACTGATAAACAGTGGACTATGACCCTAAAGTTAAACAAATTATGTAATGTTCGAGACCATATGTTGACCCCGTAGTTACAACATGTTACAAACGTTCTGCAACGAAACAAAACGGTCACAACCCGGCATAATCTAACATAAGTAACAGCTATAATTTGTTCTATAGCCAGTTTAGGAGTCAACCTTGGCCCGGTAGGGACACATGCCTGAGTCGTGATGTTCACTCAAATTTCTACCGGTCCAAAATGGCTACCAAGTATCATGTGGTTTCTGCCCTAAATTTGTTTACCGGTTGAATCACATATAACGTTACTTCTAGCCTGAACATTACAAATGAATTTACTCAAGTATTAAAGAAGGAGAAAGAACGAAACATGTTGGAAATCTTACCGAAGTGTTGAAGTCTTGGTTGGGGTCAGAGTCTGTTGTGTTCCAAAAACAGGGGCGGGTGTTTCCGGTCGCAACCGATATCCTGTTTGGCACTCGGATGTTTACGTACGGCGCAACGGTCACCTCCCCTTCCTTGTTGGTATGACCCAGTTCAATCATTCATTGAGAGGGCGTATGGAGCATACCATTCCTCATATAGGGGGTGTTATACCCAAGGGATACCCGAGAATGCCCAGAACGTTTCGTGACTCGCAACTCGTGACGCAGTTCAAATGCCAAGCGCGAACTTCAGATTGTAGGTTACGTCATACGCATTGTAACCTGATCCCAAAAATGGGGAAGGGCGGTCAAATCCATTCTCTGGTTGGATGACAAGGACGCGTGTCAGAGAACGGGACACCCCCAAAAAAGATTACTGTTTCCCCCTAACATCTGCTTGACGAATAGTCAGTTGAAGCATGTTTTCTAATCTCCAACTCCAAGCTAGCTGAGATTCGCTGGCTCAAAAACTTTACCTTCCGCCAAATGCAATGTTCACTGGCCCAGTAATTGAGGAATAAACACATATTATCCATGTGGATATTAAAAGCCTGCAAACAATGTAACTTTTAGCAAGTTTTTGCAAAAAAATCCAGGAACCATATACATCTACTTGCCGGGCATTTTATCAATATAATCTCCTACCAAGGACGTTATTATAGGTAGCATAAGATAGGTATCAAAAGCTGCCATAGGAGTGTAGCCGGCCTAGGAGTGTGTTTGGCTACCCAGGTAGCCGGCTTCACTCCTCTGCAGCTTTTGATACTATGTTAGGCTACCGTCGGACCTGGGAGATTAGGGCATTTACTGTTATAGAATAGCTTGCACGTTACCATTTAAAGTGAAAGAACCAGGACCTGGCGACGTTGTTTTCAGCCAAACAAACCACTGCTCTAACTTTCTTTTGACGTCATGAATGGGTGTTCGAAAATTGACGTCATGAATGGGTGTTCGAACATCGACGTCATGACTGGGCGTTCGCGTTGCCAGGTTCGAAAGTTTTCCGGCGAACACGTCACCTTCCTGAAAGTCTTTTTTTTTTTTGCCTTCAAAATCTCGTCAGATTTCTGAAGATGCCAAGAGAAGAGTTAGACCTACAAGTTGGAGGACAAAATAAGGTACCACATGACATGTCTATCTATAACTTCCTGCCATTCTTTTACCCTATTGAATTAGATAAAACTTGTGTTAAGTCAAATCTAACTTTCAAGGTCACCAAGAACAATGAAGTAATATAAGCATAACGTTATCATCTTCCTTCCATCTGATTCATTTCTGGTAAACAAATCTACACTTCGAGACGATATCTTTCCCTCTTCAGACGATGTTCGTTCGTTTCGTTAATGACTCAAAGGCATTTACTGAAGCAACTGGATATGATTTTGGAAACGGTCAGACGTTTCAGGTAGCATCCACTATCTTTCGTATGAAGAGATCTGGTAGGAACTGGTTTTAGACCCCAGGTATGACTTGAAATGCAAAGGAGCTGAAGTAGGGGTGGGTACCGGTACAGAAAATTCAGGTCCAAGTCCGGTCCAAAGGATCAGGTCCAGGTCCGGACCTGATGCAGTATGACTCATTTCACTACAAAGAAATATGTTTGATGGAGTATCATACTTACACTGGCGTTTTAAAATCATACAACGCTAACTGCACCTGTACGATTGGCTGTAAAACTTGGTAGAAACTACTATAAACTCTACTCTATTCACTCTTGTTATCTTCTTCCAGCTGCAAACGCCAAAAAGTGTGAATGCCTGATGGAATAATCTGTTAATTTTCTAATTGGTCAAACATCCAGTCCACATATTTTTTTCAGGTCCGGTTTTTCTGGACCGGTCCAATAAGAAAAAAAAAACGGTTTTGTACCGGTACCCTGAACCGATACCCAGCCCTAAGCTGAAGACCATTTTGGATTGTCCAATAATTAGGAAGCAAAGGTAAGACAAAGACAAGCTGAAGACAATGAAGTGAAGTTTAGGCTAGGTCTAAGATTTTACCAGAATGAGATACAAGAGCAGGGTTGGTGCTTGGACGATTTCTCTTTATTCTTCATCCTTTTCTATACATCAGAACACTTCAACTCAACCCCGTAGGAGTTTTGACTCATTTTCATTCATCTTTAACAGACAAGCATTTTTCTTCACCTAAAGTTTCTTAATATATAACATCATATGTTGCTTTTTCCCCTTTGGTACCCCTCATTTTACAAGCAAACAGCGTTGTTTGATTGTTAATAACAAAGTGCTTCGACCATACACACGCATTCCTTTCCTAGTGAGTCATTGAATATTCCCTTTTTCTTTCAATATTTTCACAGGCATTTAAAGACAACATCAGTTACATGTATGAACAACATATCTGTACATCGACTCCCTCTGAACATGAGAAGGCAAGGGAGCGTGGTCCGTTCAAAATACTTCTCATCAGCCACGAAAAATCTGTGCAGCAACGGCTGATAAAAATGAGATTTCAAACCCTCGGTCTGTCCTCCTACAACTAACGTCTAACAAAGCATGGGCCTACTCTGCTTAAAAATAGCATCAGTCAAAACGGAGCAGGTTTTTCTTCCTTGCGCTTTGATCTCTTTTGTTATAATTTCACAACCCCCATCTTTAACTTCGGTTTGAGTCGCACATAAAATCATCACTACATGAGAAAGTCTCAAAATTAAAATGAAAGCGTGTAACTCAATTGAAGAACTATCAGTACCATGTAAGTAGTACCACAATGACCCATCCCACTTGATAAGGTGTGTCACCTATGGATATACTTCAATACTCGTACAATTTTTATACGTTATCATACTTCTTTCTGGCATAATACAAATGGGTTCATGTACATTTTGGGGCTACAATATAAAACGTTTTCTTTCTGTTTGCTGTCACCTCTCCATCAACCTCATGCAACATGGTAGGAATGGTGCATTCCTTCGTTTTGTACAAATACTACTCCCTTTTCACAACCGGGAATCACAGCAATAGTCTTTTCGTGAAGGTGAACTGCCTACTCAAAGAAAGTTTTTGACAATTTCAACAGAAAGCAGGAAAAGTTTTAAAAACATATTGCTCAGAAAGAAAGATATGTGTCGGAATGGTACTGCACCAATGTTCTTAAACCCAAGCAAGGCAGACAACGATTGCTAAGAAACCTTTGCTTTTGCTTGCAGTGTGGATGCAGATACACTTTCTTACAAGACAATGGCAAGAAAAGTGCCATCTTTAAGACTTTGAGTTTCATCAAATTAAATTATAACATCACGTGGAACCAATAAATAATTTGTAGAAACACATTTGCAAATTGAGGGGAAAAAAGGTTATTATTATGTGATTTTAATGTTGCATAATACATTGTAGGAGTATATTGTATTTAATTTTCATAGTGAAGAAGCATACATTTTTCCGGGGTGGTATTTTTGCAACAACCTTACTCAAATATGAACATCAAATATCCACTGAAGTGATTTTAAAACATTCTCTATAGCTCACTGCAGTGGACATCTTTTGCAAAACAAAAAGGTGCAGGGCATTTGTGAATGTTCTTATCTTAAAGTACATGGCAGTTCTTACAAGAAACTACCACACACAACATGCTGTACAGGTAAAGTATAACGTTGTCTAACATATTCAAAATAAGAGTATTGCAGGGCAGGGAATTATACAGTGGGAAATACAGAGGATTTTTTTTTTTCTTCTTCAGCAATCTTGTCGTCACAACTCATTGTTGCTTCGACCTTGAATGCTGTCGCTATCTTCGCCGTTGTCGGAGTTGTTGTCATGTGACTGGACTGGCTGGCGTGATTGGCCGGTCAGCGCGTTGTTGATGGTGTTGTTTTGGTGGTGGATGTTGGCTGGAGGGACGTAGTTTCCGGGATTCGCCTGTTTGTGAGAGGAAATCGAAAAATCAGTTTTCTTCTTCTTGTGTTGGTTGCTTGATTTCATTTAGTCTGGTTCAACACAATGCAACGCTTACATACATATCATACTCTGAAATGCTCTAACAACACATGTACAATCCTGATTTGATTTAATCTTGAGAAAAACAAAATAGCAATCCATTACTTGTGAGACTCACCATAGGAGCTCTATACATTTTTTATTAGTGAGTCCTTTGGGCTAACGTGTTGTGAATGTACTTGTTTATGTCTTACAACAAGATCTTTATAGTCCTTGTTAACATCAGTTGTTTTCATTTTCCTTAGCGTTTTTCCTTTATTTTCCCTTGTCTACTTGTACCGGGCACTTGTGTTGTGTTGTAACTAACTCATGCGCAATCTGCTATTAATCTTTGTAACTAACTCATGCGCAATCTGCTGTTTATTTCATTTGTAAAGAGGCTAGGCGGTACAGAAGAATATATTGTACTGTAAAAGTCAAGAGAGGGTGAGAGGTTATAGGTGAAAGGTTCTTACCTGGTTATTAGGGGGAATGCTGACTCCATGGTGTGTTGTAGCTTTGTTAGGGTGAGAGGTTATAGGTGAAAGGTTCTTACCTGGTTATTAGGGGTGACTCCATGGTGTGTTGTAGCTGGGTTAGGGTGAGAGGTTATAGGTGAAAGGTTCTTACCTGATTATTAGGGGGAATGCTGAATCCATGGTGTGTTGTAGCTGGGTTAGGGTCAGAGGTTATAGGTGAAAGGTTCTTACCTGGTTATTAGGGGGAATGCTGACTCCATGGTGTGTTGTAGCTGGGTTAGGGTGAGAGGTTATAGGTGAAAGGTTCTTACCTGGTTATTAGGGGGAATGCTGACTCCATGGTGTGTTGTAGCTGGGTTAGGGTCAGAGGTTATAGGTGAAAGGTTCTTACATGGTTATTAGGGGGAATGCTGACTCCATGGTGTGTTGTAGCTGGGTTAGGGTGAGAGGTTATAGGTGAAAGGTTCTTACCTGGTTATTAGGGGGAATGCTGACTCCATGGTGTGTTGTAGCTGGGTTAGGGTCAGAGGTTATAGGTGAAAGGTTCTTACATGATTATTAGGGGGAATGCTGACTCCATGATGTGTTGTAGCTGGGTTAGGGTGAGAGGTTATAGGTGAAAGGTTCTTACCTGGTTATTAGGGGGAATGCTGACTCCATGGTGTGTTGTAGCTGGGTTAGGGTGAGAGGTTATAGGTGAAAGGTTCTTACCTGGTTATTAGGGGGAATGCTGACTCCATGATGTGTTGTAGCTGGGTTAGGGTGAGAGGTTATAGGTGAAAATAGGTGAAAGGTTCTTACCTGGTTATTAGGGGGAATGCTGACTCCATGGTGTGTTGTAGCTGGGTGCTGCTGCTGCTGGATATGGTGGATCTGCTGCTGGGAGTAGTGTGTAGTTACACCTGTGTCCGGCGGGGAGCTGTCCGCATCATCCACTACCTCCTGCTCCTCTGGCTCCTGTAGTAGGAAAAATCATTGATAGTACCAACTCAGTCATAAAATTCCTATATAAGTATTATTACCCAATGTGAAATGTGTGCATACCAGGGGTACTGGTACAAAACCCTTATTTTTTTCTTGTTGGACCGGTCGTGAAAAACAAACCTGAAAAAACTCAGTGAGCCAGATTTGGACGGAGTAGAAAATGACCAGATTATTTTGGGCAGGGGTTTACACGTTTTGATGCTAACTGGTTGTTGTTGTTTTGCTTTATTTTATTATTTTGTACAAAATAAAAACATAGAGGTGTCTAAACAGAATACAAAGATTAGAATACAAGATACGCTTACAACAAACATCTGCTACATGCATGGTGCTGTACTTGTCACTGGATTTGAAGTACTGGTGTAAGAAACGGTACCTACCTCCTCTGGGCAGAGCTCACAGGCCTTAGACAGCGTTAGACGAGCACTGTGTGACCTCTCCAGGAAGTACCTGCAAACAATGTAACAGATCAGCTTTAAACCCTTCTGTGCAAAGTGGTAAAATATACATGGCCTCCTCCTATCAATACTGACCATGGTAAAATCTCTAAGACCATAGTAAAATAATACCAAGTTAAAGAAACAGCATTGAAACAGTTGAAAGAGGAAAAACAAGTTTTTTTAGTGAAGATATGTGAGCATATTTATCATTGAAGTCCTTAGCTTACCCATTAGAAGTTTCGTTGGACTGTGCGGGAGGGGACCAGTTGTTGTAGGTGTACTGAGTGTTGGCTGAGTAAGGCCTCTGAAACAGGAGAAAACAACATCATGTAAGTTTACTACATTAAAAATATAATAGACTATACTGTACTGTATTGGACAAAGTAGCAGCAAAATGAGCAAAGATGTGTTGTACATTGAAAAAAAAGATCTATAAGAATGTCCACTAATGTCACAGAATGCTAAAGGCTATCCCAAATTCAAAGGTGTGAAAGACCAAAAGTAAAGAACCTATTTTTTTTTGCTTACAATACACTATGTGCTCAGCCATTTGATCACACTTGCTTAGACCTCATAATGAAGGAAAATTCTTTTCTTGCCAAACATTTTCTTATCCTCATGCTCATACCAGTTTCGGGATTCCCAGAGGATGTCATCCATATAATCAAATCGACTGTAAAATGTGAGCAAATATATGCTATAAATTTGGAAAAAAAATTCAGTGAAAGTCTTGTGAAGCTCTTTTAATAGTTCTCACCCTCTCAAGCTCATCTCCCAGCCACTCCACAGCCCAGGTCCACTTGCGTTTCAGGTCCCCGTTACTCTGTAACATCTGCTGGGCTGGCATGCAGCTGGCAAGGGGAAGGAGGAGGTTACACTTTTAACAAAACAAGAAAGCTTCTGAAAAAAGCTGGCTGGTGCATATTTTGGAAAAAGCCTGGATGTTAAACAAAATCACATGAAACAAGAGTTTTTAAACATTGAATTACTGAATTGGTCTGTCTTCTATTTAAACAAGATTACATGAGATTTGTCTAACAAAGAAAAAAAATTGTTACAAGTGGGGTTCGAACCCACGATCCACGGCTGCAAATGCAAATCGCAACTACATTGCGTAATCCTGCGTATAGAAGGGCCATAAGAAGAGTTTGGTTAAATTGACCGACCCATGCATCCATCCATGCATCCATGCAAACCAAACCGTTGACGGTTGAACGAACGGCTTCTCTCGCCTCAAAAACTATGATCTCACAGACGAAAGACATCAGATGATTGTCTGAAACGTCTGACCGTTTCCAAAATCATATCCAGTTGCTTGTCAATGAGTAATTGCTTTTTGCATATCTTATTACCTGGATGTCTAACCTTCGTCCACGTATCACTTTATAATTGAAAAACTTTCAAGTTTATACTGAACGGATAAAAGTCTACTAAAATTATTGTTCTAAAGGTACCAATGTTAAATATGTACACATAATGACATTATTCCATTTTGTTGAGACTTATTATACAATTTGCTAGGTTCAAACATTTGAACGTCAGAAAAAAGAACATCAATAAACAAAATACATCAACAATGCACAGTACAGGAAAGAACTACTTGTATAATCCTACATGAAAGACAGGTGTATTACAAAGATAAAACCACACAAAGTTCAACAATATTATTGAATTACAAGAGAGTGAACTAGTCTAGTAGGTAGAGCTGTGTACCTAAAAACCCGTACCTGTACCGTACCTAAAAAATTGTTTAGGTACAGGTCCGGACCTGAACATCTGTGTACCTGTACCTGTACCTAAACAAACTAAAACACTTCTGAACACCACTTTTTGAGACTGAAGATAAGTAAATTCCGAATCAAAGATGAAAATTGTGTTTTTCAGGTTCAAATATCAAAATTATCATACAAAGATGACAATTTATCACTAAAAAAGACAGTTGACTACATTTATAACTTACAGATAATTGATCAAACTTGTTTAGGTACAGGTAAAATTTCTTTAGGTACACAGCCCTACTAGTAGGGGGCACACAACACACCTGCTGAAAAGTGCCACCATGAACTTGATGCACTGGTAGGCCCGCTTCTGATAGTGGTTTTTGGAGCGCTGAATGGTGTCGAACAAACCGTCCCGATCGTCTGGAATGCCTGCAGAAAAAAAGGAAAACATTCCAATTCAGCTTCATCTCATCGAAAGGCTATTTCTACACAAGTCGTGACAAGAAAAAAACACTACATAAAAGATCCATGTATCAAAGAAATTGTCCTAGCATTTTTCAACAAATACGATTAACAATGGAAAGTCAAAGTTGTACACAAAATCACTTTCATTGGAAAAAAAACTACAATTTACTGACCTTCGAGTCTTTGTACATTCTGTGGTTCTGCCGAGTTTGAATATTGAATATGTTTAGATGTACAAATGTACAAAGGGTAGTAAATTGTAGTTTGCAAATAGAGATTCCTAAGGCCACACCAACTTTATTTGATGCTTCTCGGATTTGCCTGTCCCTTTTTTCATTTAAAAAAAATAAAAAATTAAGTCGCAAGAAAAAAAAATACATATTTTGCTCACAAACTTGTAATATATTGCCATTCTGAGCCACATACATATAATTTCAGTCTAAAAACAATGCCTTCTATTCAGAACATTAGTAACAAATCAAAGGAAGGGATTCATTGCATAAAATGTGTCATTAAACTCCTCAGCCTGTTGTATCTTCACCCAAGACCTTTTGAAAAAATTCATTTTTATTTTTTTCCGAGAAAATCCGAGAAGTAACAATAAATTTGATGTGGCCTAACGGATAAATAATAATTTGAATTCATGATGTTTAACTGCAGGGCTCGAAATACCACCTGCATATGCAGGTTAGTGCAGGTAAAATTGGAGCTGTGCAGGTATTTCTGATGTCTACCTGCACCTAACCTGCACTGGTCCATGTACTGAGTTTTATGCATATTAAATGTCCTATGATGTAGGCATGTATGGATTGTTATTAGCTGCATTGATAAAGTATAAAAGAGAAATAGCCATGCATGGTTCCTGACCAATTTAGTATGATTCATAATTCTTAAGTTAAGAGTGGTGCAGGTAAAATTTTTCTGGTGCAGGTAATTTCCAATGTTACCTGCACCAGTGCAGGTATGCAGAATAAAGTATTTCGAGCCCTGAACTGTAAATTTCAAATCGAGAATTTAACAAACAAACCAACCTTTGAGTGCGTTGTGTATTCTGTGGTTCTGCCAGGAGTCCTCGATGAGCAGCATCTGCAGCAGCAGGTCCAGGTACGGCCTGAGCTCGTATGTGTACGAGTACGCCACCTGCCACAGAAGCTCGCTCAGGACGGTCGACGAGAAGTGGGGGTTCTCCCAGCAACAAAACTAAAAAAGGGGAAAAGGAGAAAAATTTAAATTTTCACCCCTTCTAAACTTGAGCTAGTACGTGTACGAGTACGCCACCTGCCACAGAAGCTCGCTCAGGACTGTCGACGAGAAGTGGGGGTTCTCCCAGCAACAAAACTACAGGGGAGAAGAAATAAAATTTTCAGCACTTTCAAGTCTTAGGCAGCAGGTCCAGGTACGGCCTGAGCTCGTATGTGTACGAGTACGCCACCTGCCACAGAAGCTCGCTCAGGACTGTCGATGAGAAGTGCGGGTTCTCCCAGCAACAAAACTACAGGGGAAAGGAAAAAATTTTCATATTAGAAAAGTAGATAACTCACCAGTATCAAAACCTATGCAGTACAGACAGCCAAATGTTTGGTCATTTTCTTGCTAGATTGGAAGAAAGTCTTGCTTATCTCTTCCTTTCTGGTCTACTGTGGTCAAAGCATGACACTTTACTATAGCTCGTAGTGAAGTACATGTAGTAGAGTTGCCACTTACCCGAAGCAACTTTGTAGTCTCCTCAGAGTTGTTGCAGTCTTCTATCAACTTCTTGACGTAGCTTGTTCTGACGAACAGGATCTCGTGCACTTGAGGTTGTAGTGGCATGATGGGCTGCTGACACACGGGGTCGCCGTGGGGGTTGGCTAGGGGAGGGTTTCCCTGGAAAACAAAAGATAGATGTTTAGATATATTTCATATCTGAAATGAGGTTCAAAATGACAGAACCATCAAACAGTGAACTGAAATATAAATAGGAAGAAGTGTATAAATGAAATGGCAGTGAGACATGAAGACTGCTTGTCATGGCTCTAGCAAAATGATGCAGCTGACAAGGTAGTATCTTTATACCCCCCTCACATTAGGCAAAAATCAATCGGACAACGAGTCTCCGAGCTCTAAATTATGAGGAGGCATGACCCTGCTGCCGACGAAGAAATTCCCCCCTTCCCGTCAGGGTCATGCCTCCTCGTGATTTAGAGCTCGCAGACTCGTCGTCCGATCGATTTTCACCTAATGTGAGGGGGGTATAAAACAGTTCCCCATGAGATTTGAGAGTTTCCTCAGGAGCAGAGATGTAAAAAGGGCACCTGACCCTTGAACATACTTAACCTTAACTCTAAAAACTCAAGTACTTAGTATCTCAGTACATGCACATGAGAGCAGGGGCACACATTCAGTCTACAATGGATCCAACCATTTAACCTTTCATGCTGTTTGTACTTGATAAATCCTAGTACAAACCTACTGCGTTACACTGTAAAGCAGTTGTTACACTGTAAAGCAGTTATTACACAAAACAAAGAAAGACCTTATAGTAAATACTCACAGATATAGAAGACTGCATGTACTTGGAGACGTCACAGCAGTGCACCAGCAGTGATACAACAGAGTACAACTTTCTTTTACACAAAACAAAGGAAGACCTAAATACTCACAGATATAGAAGACTTAAATACTCACAGATATAGAAGACTGCATGTACTTGGAGACATCACAGCAGCGCACCAGCAGCGAGACGACGGAGTACAGCTTGCCCAGCTCGGCGTACTGGTACTTGATGGGGGGTCCCGGCCCCTCGTCCAGGGCAACCAGCATGAACATGGCCGGTACGTTCAGCTTCAGCAGCTGTGTTCTCTGGAACAAATAACGGATATTCAAGCATGTTGATGAAGATACTTTAAAATTACTCAAGCTACTAGATAAGTTTTGAAAATGGTAAAAGCCATTGAACACAACACTGAAGAGACTGTGAGTCTTAAAACATTTCAGGCATTATCCAACATTTTTAGTCAGTGACTGATGAAAGAAACACCTGCAGTCTGAAGTGTCTGATAGACCTGTTTTTAGGACTTATCCAGTTGCCTGAGTAACTTTTGTATTGAGATATTTAAGGATTTAACTGTTGTCATCCTATTCTAGAATAATGAAGTTGCAAATTGGGTCTACATACAAAGGTTAAATGAAGTAGATAAAAAAAAAATCTTCCCAAGCAATCTTCAAATATTTCAGTTTTTGGAGTTTTAGACTGTAATTTTCTAGATGACAAGTACACTGTTGCTGTTGAAAAAACATTAAAAGGGAAAAGACTTTTCATATACATGTATTTGGACAACTTTGTATTCGATATACAAAAAATGAAGACTACTAAATGTGTACTGCTGAGATGCACAGACATTCAGACAAAAGAGAACATTTTCCTTACCTCTGGCAGGCCGAGGTTTGCATACATGAGGAAGAGGTGGAAGTACTGGGTGAGATGTCTGCCGTGCTCGGATACCTCCTTCTTCAGTAGAGCCAGGACAGCTGTCAGCAGGTGGTCACTCAATGTGGCGTTCGCGTCGATCACTGCTGGGGCTGGGAAACAGATGGGGGTTAGATTAAACACTACCGCTATGGCAAATTGAAACACCCGATCTCTTGATCTCGGCAGTTCAGCAACGTGCAGTCGGGTCAGTACTTGGATGGGAGACCGCCAAATGACTGGATGCTGCAGCCGGGTCATACCAAACACAAAAGACTCTTTAAAATGGTATATACGTCTTTCTCTGCTAAGAAGAAGAGTATGGAAGCTAAAGTAAAATTAATATACTATACTACCAGTAGACTAGACCCCTGCTGTAGTGCTTGCACCTATGTGTGGCCCAGGGCTTTGTGGAGATGGGCCCAATGCATCTTCTGATCAGGGAGGTTGACCCCCTTGTTCTGATGTATAGGTATCTTTAGCTTTCTTTCAACCCAAAACTAAATTCTTTCAATTCTGCAGCTTAGAAGAAAAAATTTGCAATCTCAAAGTAGCGTATAATTTGTCTTTTTTTTTTTTGGTCTATCAAGTAACTATATTTCCACACAACAAAAGAGAACATTTTTTACCTTGTTTTCCAGGCAGCAAGGGAGGCGGACATGGACCATCGTCTCTTGAGAAATGGGCCAGGAACACTATAATCTTTGCGAAGGCATTTCTCACCTGAAACAAGAAAGACAAATTTGTGACATGTATCTTTACAAGATCAGGGAGAAGTCAGTGTGATCCTTCTTCTTATGTTGGGCCAATCAATTGAAACATGAAAAATTTATGTCATCAACTGTTGTCTAATACCACAGTTAAAGGCCCATGTGGGAACACAAGACAGAGTACTAGTAGAAACGTAATGCAGTTGACAGTCTCACATTCATGAACTATCACTCACTCACTCACACTCACTCTCACACATCCACTCAATCCCTCACCTCAGAACTAGGGCACTCGAGCAGGTATTCGGAGAAACGACTGGGGTGGCTGAACAGCACGTTGTGAGCAAACCAGCTGCGGACTGTACGACTGTGTCGCAGCAGTACACTCAGGGCATCGTACCACTCATTCGCTGAGCCCCTGGGATAAAAGAGTCCACGTTATTGCCAAAAGCTTTTCAAGCAGAGCTCAGGCCAGAAAGTTGTGTTGAGTCAACCATTGTGTTGTAAGCTATTTTTTTTAACGCCAAATAGCAATTACTCAAGCAACTGGGTATGATTTTGGAAACGGACACTTGACAAACATTTCAGGCAGAATCCACTATCATTCTTCAGTGACTTATTACCCGGATGTCTAACCTTCATCGACTTATTTCAACCTTTAACAATTTTAACAGCATAACCCCTCTTAATGCATTAATAAGTTGTTTTATGGCACATTATTTCCATACCACTGCAAAGTAACATTAACTTATTGCAAGAAGAACAACATCCCAAGGAAGGATTTCTCTGAGCATATAAGGCAGAGACTGTGCTCCTTACCTGAGTGTCTTCTTGGTGTGGAACCCTGTGGTAAAGAGGAACTTGGAGGCCAGCTGGATACTCAACATGGCCAGTTCCTCCACCTCTCGGCTCTGAAAAGGGAACAATTATTTCTTGTTTATCTATTGTTCATAAGCACATTACAGCAAAGGCATAACAGTAACAGATCGAAGGTATTTAAAGGAATGATAAAAGTAACATACACCAGATAGATCACTGGGTAAAATTTCCCAACCTTTCTTAAAACACAAATGTCAGACAAGTTTGGAACAAATTGTTTTAATTTTACATTTTGCTGACTGACTACAATTTGGTATGTTCTTTTCAGAATGCAGATGACTGTCAGAGACTATCAGGCAACTTGTACAACCACAGATGACCATGCTCACGACTATATGTAACTCCCATCCATGTTCTGGAAAAGGCCATGGTTGGCTATTTAAGGTGGCCTTTCATATTTGGAATTTAAGAGCACTATCGTACCAGCTCGTCCTGCCCTGGCTGCAGACACATGTAGTGAGCGTTACAGGTGATGAGTTTGCTCACGACTACATGTAACTCTCAACCATGGTCTAATAAAGTCAGGAGATCACGGTCAGCTATGTGTGGTTGGCTTTTAATATTTGGGATTTAAGAGCAACATCTTACCAGCTCGTCCTGCCCTGGCTGCAGACTCATGTAGTGAGTGTTACAGGTAATGAGTTTGCTCAGGACTAACTCCCAACCATGTTCTAATAAAGTCGGGAGGCCACAGTCAGCTATGTGTGGTGGGCTTTACATATTTGAGACTTAAGAACTATTGGGTCATTTAGTCCTCACTCATTGTGAGCAATTGAGCTGGTCTCAATCATGATGTTCCTGACCTAGGGCGAAGAGATGCTGTTACAGTTGTGATGTAACCCATAACCTTGAGTCGCCTTCAGGTCTTGTTACATGGTGACCATTAAGTAAAAATGAGGAGGATCTTACCAGCTCGTCCTGCCCTGGCTGCAGACTCATGTAGTGCGCATTACAGGTGATGAGTTTGCGCATGAACTGGAAGTACTCCTGGCTGTACTGCATCTTGTTGTGCATGAACTGGACGTTCTGTTTCCTCACCGCTCGCTCGATGGGCAGCGGCATGCCCACGCCTAAACCGCCCTTATTTTCTGGAATGATACAAACAGTAGACCATTGTTTTAACATGTCGTTTACAAAGTTTGCTACATTGTAGTGTCCTTGCAATTCAGCCTTCCAGGCTGCCAGGAGGAATGTTATGCCTGTTATGTTATTGTTTAATAAAGCAGTCTACTACCACTACTACTGCTACTGACAAACTTTCATTATAATACAAGTCAGAAAATAATAGACAAAAATGACTGAAAAGCTTCAACACTTTGCCTCTTCTTTTTCATTCTGCACAACTGAATCTCATCTACTTTATACTTTTTTTACCTATAATAACAATGCAAACATTCAAATGAATGTGAATACATACATGTTCTCCTTACCAACAAATCTACCTTTCAAAACAAAATCAATCATGTACACCGAATATAAAATTATACATGCAATATTTGTATCTTCAATTACATGCACCTACATGATATGTATATCTAATGTATCTAAGTCAGAAAACTTTTACCATGCTTTGTTCCTTACCTAGTGACAACTGTTCAATATTTTTGACACCTGTTTCATACATATCTAGCTTTTGGCCTAGTATATCAAAACTTGAGTCTTGAAAACTTTAACCATGTTTGTT
The DNA here is from genome assembly GCA_019207045.1 of Branchiostoma floridae x Branchiostoma belcheri. Taxonomy (NCBI): domain Eukaryota; kingdom Metazoa; phylum Chordata; class Leptocardii; order Amphioxiformes; family Branchiostomatidae; genus Branchiostoma; species Branchiostoma floridae x Branchiostoma belcheri. Next base: position 4,626,539 of record CM033035.1, on the reverse strand, counting down.
TGCTCACCTAGTGACAATTCTTCTATACTTTTTGACACGTGTTCGATGTCTCCTACGTCGTAGCGCTCGTAGAACAGAATGTAGGCGTTCCACCACCTCTTCTGCCGTCTGTAGGACATTCTGGAAAAGGCCATAGTCAATATAAACTTTGATAACAGAATACGCAACATACACAAAGATTGACTTACTCAGAGCACTTCTTCTATGTATTTTTTAATTATTCTTGTAAACATTCATAATAAGATATACAACATACGAGTATTCTTCCAATACTTATAATATGACAAAAGTCAAGCATTTATGTTTATCTAATTTCAATTATCCAACTTTTTATGCTAAGCAGTTACTTTAGTATTCTGGTATAGGTTTTAACCCACTTGTAACTAAATGTTGTTAATTGTTGGAAGAGTTTCCCATATCTACTTTTTTTGTCGAGTACACAATTTGCTCTCTAAAAATCTGAACACCCCAGCTGTTGCTATTTTCGACTTCAGTTGCTTTGCCCTTCCTTGTTTTCATTCAGTGGTGGCATTGACAGTCCTTCAACTTAAGTCATCCACCAGTTTTGCATTGTTGCTCATTTGCTAATCACGGTATAGAAGAGACCAGTTCAAACTATACAGCACCTTTTTAACATGTGGTCGAACACCTCCCCCATGTACTCCCCACCGAAGCACTGGTTCTTTATCTCCTCATCATCGTCCATCTTACACTCTGTCACCTCCCCATCGTCAAACTTGTACCAGCGCAGCTGGCCCTCTGGGGACCTGCTGTAAGAAACACAAAAATATGTAAGAGAAGAGGTCATACCCAGGGTTGGACAAGTCCCACTAGCCCCATTGTCCCGGGCAAGTGAAAGTGCTGATCAGGCAAGTAAGATTTTTCCATTGAGTGAGATTTATACTTGTTACCTTCTAGAGTCATGACATCAAGCAAACATTGAAAAATAGAGGCAATGATAAGAATTCCATTGCTGGAAGTGACAATGCATATAAAAGTGACAGTCATTTGAATTTTGGGCAAGTGAAAAGTTGGTCGGGCAAGTAAATTTTTTATGTGCTTGCCCGATAGGACAAGTGAATTTTAGAAAACTTGTCCAACCCTAATACCGTGTGGCTTTCTTAGACGTTTAAGGGCTTAGTCATCAATTCTAGTAATCTAAGATCTGCTGTCATGAATACACATCTCATGGTCAGATCTTCAGAAATCCATGCAAGTTTCACAACAAAGTAATCAAACATAAAAAAAAATTTCATCATTAAAAGTTTTCACATTGCAAAAAAGCCAGGAATCAGGATGTCATAGAAAAAAGGCCATGCCTCTAATTTCTAAAAACATTTGATGCTCTTGCCTTGACAGACATTCTAAACTTTACAATCATACTGTGCAATACTACTAGATGTGCCACGTAAATTTCTGTCCTTACTGGCCTATCCTCCTGTTTTCTTTGGTTCCAAATGACTACCTAACAACTACTGTAGTACCTCTGTATGATGTAGGAGTAGTAGTGCCCCCCACTAGCCTGTCCACTGTGTACCAGGATGCCAGTCAGTCTGTATTTGGTACTGGGTGGCTCGGCATCCTCATTGTCTGGGCTCTCATCATCTCCATGGATCTCTTCCCCTGGAAAACAAAGAGACAAAACTCAATATACACAAGTCTCTACAACAGTTTCTCATAAGTTACAACCTAAGGTTATTTGGCCTTTATTCCTGTCTGCATAGAAACATAAACTGAGGGTAGATCACAAGCAGGACTGTCTCCAGGACCCAACCTTCTGTCCCGGGATGAATATTCGCTTGTTGGGACAGAAATTTTTTTTACCCCATCTGTCCCAAAAAGGGCATGGAACTTAAACATTGAAAATGAACTTTGAAAAGCTTAAAATGACATATTTAACCAGGAAAATCAACAACATGGGCTTCCAAACAAAAATTTAAGCTGAAAACAGACCTGATCACAAGTAAAAAAGAATGGAGGCAATGACTTACAGAAGTTGACTTTGCTGTACACTTGTTTAAAATCTTTCTGAATTCTGAATGTGCAACAGTTAATATGTACAAATCAATGAAAAAAGGTCTGACAACCTACCTTCAATTTTGGCTAGTCCTTTAACTGTGTAGGGTTCCATGTCAAACTCACGAGGAAATTCAAAGTAATCATTGAACTTGATTGCACATTCCCTGCAGAAGGAACAAAAAGTGGCGTTAAATGTGGACAGAATCTTTCAATATAGTTTGAATGTTCAACTAAGTAGACAAAAGAGATCACAACATTTGAAATTGCCAATGTGAACAGTATAGTTGCACAAAGTATGGTTCTTACCTTTCCCAGTCATAATCAAACCTCTTCAGCTGAATGGCTAAAACTTGGGGTAGTTTCTTTATACACATTCTTTTCACAGTGTCAACCTGAGGAGAATAAAAAACAAAGCAAGTTCAATAATGATCTTCCAAATGAGCACAGAAACAGTATCTATTATCGTTACAGGCCTTTGGGCATAGAAACCTAAAGCATAACAGTTAACTGGAGTATCAACAAGGAAAAAAGAGTATTCTAAGATAAGAGTTAGTGCCCTTATAGATACACATTTGAATCAAATTCAAGTTGTCCTCCCAAATCTTTAAATTAAAATGACACGGGAGTACACAGGAAATGGAAAGGTGTGTGGTCTAACTAGGTGAACCCGCTGGACAGAGCCGCTTGGAAGCGCATTGTGAAGACTAGCCGACTTCTGCCTACCCTTATCAAGGACCCCAGCAGTAGTATGATTAAATTCTGGATACCACTACTTACATGTACCTAAAGAGAACAGGGTACATCTACCAGACTTACCTTCTTGTTACATTTCTCACAGTGGTAGGCATTAGCCCCCTCCAGCAGGTCTCCCTTCACATACTGTTCCAGGGAGTCCAGCAGCAGTATAATCAAATACTGGATACCACTACTTACATGTACCTAAAGAGAATGGGGTACATCTACCAGACTTACCTTCTTGTTACATTTCTCACAGTGGTAGGCATTGGCCCCCTCCAGCAGGTCTCCCTTCACATACTGTTCCAGGGAGTCCAGCAGGTTACTGTGGTTCCTGATGTCAACATTCAGGGTCGTGAACGACTCTTCTCTCGAGTATCTGGGGGGGTAGAGAGATGTGTATTTGTTTGATTGTTTTGCACAACCAATGAACTGCCTCTGTACTTATATATAGAGTTGGTAAGGGCACTGTCACATATGACATTTTGATGACATCGTGATGAAATTTCAAGCAGGCGGTGACAGAAGCAACAACCAACAAGGATCTGGACAACCATTTCTGTAAAAAGACAGCTGAATTTTGCAGGACAAGTGCACATCTGTCCCAAGATTACTCTCAGTTTGCGCTCATACAATGATTGCACGTTGTTATGTGACCAGGCCCCTAGTACAAGCTGCATAAAAATCTGATTTCCAACAATCACAGCATGGGCATACTCCATATTCCTTTACTTACTATTACATGCACGATGTATCTGCATGTGTGGCAGGTCCTTTTATGTACATGTACTTAAGGTGTGTTTATTCTTTAATACTGAGCTAATGCTAAGATAGCCTCCCATCTAAATGAGTGCACCCCCTTCCAGTAGCATTCAAATCAGGAGTCAGAACACGACTGAACTTTGGAAACCTCAGTCTTTCACATATACCAGGGTTGGACAAGTCCCCTAGCCCGATTGTCCAGGGCAAGTGGAAGTGCTGGTCGGGTAAGTGCATGACCTACCCCACTTGCCCGATCAGGCAAGTAAGATTTTCCCATTGAGTGAGATTTTCTATACTTGTTACTTTTTATAGTCATGACATCAAGCAATGGTCAACATAGAAAAATAGAGGTAATAATAAGAATTTCATTGCTGGTGAAAATGCATATAAAAGTGACATTTGAATTTGGGGCAAGTGAAAAGTTAATTTATTATGTGCTTGCCCAATAGGACAAGTGAATCTTTGAAAACTTGTCCAACCCTGTATACAATAGGTTAACATAACAGTTGCAGTGAATTGTTCCTTAACAAGTACACGTACCTGTGAGGACAGTCTTTGCAGATCTTCTGGTCAGCAAAGGATCCTCCCAGCACCTTGGACAGGACAGGTGTGTACCCGAGTGTCTTCAAGGCCTCGTCTAGACTGTCTACTAGGCTGTTGAAGAACTCTAGAGCATCGTGTTGTTCTCTAAGGTTGACTGGTTCTCCCCATAATCTGGTGAGAGAAAAAAAGTATGCCTTAAGAATACACAAGAAATACAGTTTAAACTTCTACATCAACTCCTCTTGTGCAATGGCCGAGTGGGTAGAGTCTTCGCCTTGTAGTCGGAAGGTTGTGAATTCGATCGCGGCCAAGTTATACAAAAGACTTTAAAAATGGTACATGCTGCTTTCTCTGCCTAGCACTCAGCATTTGGTAGCATGGGAATCGAACACCCACACTGCTGCTATTGGACTGGCCTCCTGTTGTACTTGTAGTGATTGCACAAAGTTGTGTGGTCCAGGGCTACTGAAACAGAGATAGATGCCATCCTATGCACTACCTGATGCGCACCATGGGAAGGACTTTTTAACTTATGAGCTCTCTGTATCTTCTAAATTGTTTTTTTTTTATACAACTTTTACGGAATTCTTTTCTTGACTGACAACTTAAAGGACATTGAAAAAGAAACATGCTTCAAACTAATTTCTCAGTTTAACTTTCCTGTTAGCTTTCTTAGAAATGTGCTTCAACATTTTGTCTTACAAAGTAGCTGAACTTGGAAACAAAACATTGAGCCACAGAGATTGAGAACAAGTCTTACCTAAATTGTTTCCAGAATCCCCTTGGTACATAATACTGGAGCTTGCTAGCAGCTAGGTGGCCGAAGATGGCCTGGATCTGACGTAAAACCCCCATGTCATACTCCTTCCTCCCCTCCTGCTTCCCAGAAGGCTTGTCATCCATGTGGAAACTTTCTCTCTCCTCTCCCGGGTCGATGTTACTCTGCAAAGGAAAACAACCAAGAACAAGGCAGGATAAAGCTATTGTTCCGGAAAAAAAATGTGGGGTAAGTGCACCTGGTGATATTCCTGTTTCTCTTTTCACTTGTTACTGATGCTTTTTTCTTCCAAAAAATTGCCTTTGAAGTATTTTCTGAACTAAGATTGGTGCATTGTGGGGGACTCTTTTTAGACAGATGAGTTTACGTCATCATTAGTTATTTGTACAGATTGAGAAAGATTGAGCTGAGATGTTTTGAACTCCAATAAATGTCCACAGTATATCCTGTACTTTTACACTTTTATGAAAGAAGTTCCCAACTTTTCAGACCCAAAGTTTGATTAGTCGTTCCCACCTTTGTTGTTTTGCACTTTGAATTACAAAGTTCAATTAAAAGAGTTTTTTTCAATGTATTACACCACATACACTGTGCAACAAAAGCTGGCAATAACTGCCTTTCTGCACACCACAGCACACATACATGTTGCCTGCCTTTCTAGGCAGTTTAAAAAGTTTCAAACAACAAACACAATGGCTTTAAATCTTTTCAACCGTGAAACAAATTTACATCAATATTGTGTGAAGTGACAAAAGATATTATCAACTCTGAAATATAATGTGTCTGGACAGAAAAGAATACATTAATCAATTTTTCCGAACGTTGAAACTTTGTATGAAGATTTACAAACATGCTAAACAAATTCAAAAGCAAACAGAAGGTGGGAAAGAGCTCCATCAAACGGAAACCCCAGAGTTTCAACCTGGATTATCTGTCCTCCCTGCGAACGATCGTCAGCGCTCCGCGTGGAATCAGCCGCCTCGTGGAATGAGAAACAGGAATATCGTTATTCTTGTTGTTATTGTTATCTTACACTGATTTGGGTGTTCATGGAGGCAGTGTTGTTTATCAAAAACACAAATACAGTGGGCACGAGTGAGAACAGTGGAAAGATGTTGTAAATTGTCACAAAGCATAATTTGAACACACTATCAAATTGTCATGAGACTTTTAAAGATACAACAAAGATGTTTGGGCACACTGCAAGCCAAAAGAGTTGATATGACAACAGGAGAAACAGGAATATTGTTATTTTTACTGTCAGTGACAGTGTCACCTTACACTGATTTTGGTGTTCACACATGCAGTGTTGTTTATCAGAAACGCAAAAACACTGGGCAATAGTGACTAATGTGCATCTGCATCGGTGTCTATATAGCCTCTATAACTGCCCTTTGGCAGAACACACCAGCTAATACATACAGACATGAAACTTGTGTTTTAAACTGTCACAAATACATTTTGCAGACAAAAACAATGCGTATCACTATCAAATTGTCCTCAGACTTTTAGATTTGCAACAAAGAAGTTTTGGCACACTGCAAGTATTTAGACTTTTGATTTAAGATGACGGAATCTGCCCAAGATTACGGAAATGAAGTTAATGAAACAAAACCCCAGAGCTTCCAGAAACTAAAAGCAGTCCTTGTAGTTGTACATTGTTTACTCATTTATCCATCCCTCTATCCATTCATCCATTCCCACAACCAACCTCACTGTCCTGCTTTTCGTCCCCAGACAGTTCTTCGTCCATGTTATCATTAGCAGCTCCCTCTGCTGTCAGGATGCCAGATCGCACCGAGTTGATCATGTACAACTGTCGGAGGGGGAAATACATACGTTATCAACTTTTCAGATCAAGCAATATCCAGACACTACATATAGCTTTTGAAGGTTTAAAAAACGTATGGAACCCTTTTTCTTCCATGAGTACCCTATCCTGACTATAATATGGAACAGCACATAGGTTACATGTATGCATCTGCATTTCAATATGCTGTAATACATATACATTATATGATTTTCGCAGCTTATGGGTTAACGTAGGCCGCATAAACAACATTGAAACCACTACAGGTATCTTCTTGGCCAGGGTTTTAAGGTTATTTCCTGGCGAACTAAGCAATTGACGATGACATATACTGACCAAAGGACAAGCTAACTTTTACTATGCATATATCTGTATGTATCATTCATAAGTTTCAAACATGTTACAACTTGTACTGTCATTATGATAGCTACTCTGACTATCCCGCACTTCTACATGAAATCACTAGGTGGAGCAGCTGCCTACCTGTTGGATGACAGAGTTCATGTAGCAGGTGGCTCCGGCGTTCTTCAGTCCCACAAACCCCTTCACAGGTCTGGGTCCCACCGGGGGCAGGTACTCCCACTCAATCAGGGGCGCATCTCGGTCTGAAGAAAAAGCATGAGGAAATGGTTATAAAAAAGGAAATGGAAACTTACTTAACTACTGTATGTCCTTCCATCGATGAAGGTTAGACATCCAGGTGATAAGATACGCCAAAGAGCAGTTACTCAAGCAACTGGATATGATTTTGGAAACGGTCATACGTTTCAACTAGCATCCACTAGTTTTCGTCAGTGACCTTGTTATAGTATGTCCTTGTTTTATGCTATGTCCAGCTAGACTAGCTATTAATGTATTTATTGTATGATAGCCAATGGACTGAATTAAGTATCAAGTAAAAATGTATCAAGTATAGTTTGGCAAACTGAAAAGCTGCTGCTTGTGACATGGAAGATAGAAAGACAATATGTACAATACAGTTTGAAATGATTGTATGTACAATCAAACATGTCGATAGTGACCATGTGACTCACTGAACTTCAAGAAATGTGAAAATTCCTCTTCTCTAAAAAGCACAATAGTGGACTGCCCAATGTTAAGGACTGACCCCCTTTAGGTTAGCATGCATGGCACTTGAGCAAATTTGAGGGATTCATTCAAACTCTTTGTCTTCAAGATTCTTCAGTTCTATGGGCAGGATTGCTAACATTTTAGCCACACATGCTACTACAAAAAGCTAAGACAGTCATAGAAATGCAAAATTTACCATATAAAAAGTGAGAGAATACCCTTACCTGAGTAGTACATGTCTGTGAGCATGTCGGATAGCAGCTTCAGGTTGGGAACACACCCCGTACACAGCGTCACCAGCAGGTCAAAGGCCGCGTTTGTCGTGTTGGACGTCGAGCAGACGGGCAGTGCCTGTTCGCTGGGGTACTCCCCGCTTTTTCTGGCCTGTAACACGATTTTGGACGCGGGAAACAGGAACTCTTCCACCAGCTCCTGAAACAAATGGGTTTCCTAAGATGGGAACATTTGATGGGCATGCACAGGGAGCTGAAAAGCTTCTATCTACTCTAGAACCATCTACTTGCTTTTGATTAGGATTTTACGACACCGGGGCTTCTAAATACTTATCAAATAGCCAGGTGAGGTGAAAAGTAGATCCAAGATAGTCAAAAGCCAGTCAGAAGACAAAATTTTGTTCAAAAGGACATTATTCAAAGTCTAATGCCTACAGAACAATCAGGTAAAAAGCAGGCATGCTGAAGTAGAAAAAAAAAAATATATAACTAAACCTACCAATATTCCAATGCTGAACTACACCATGATTATCGAACTGCACTTTAGTCTTTGAATGAAAATGCATGACAGTTATCATCTTGATGAGATAGTTTTTTCTAAACATAATGGATGCTAAGCTTGTTCATGTGACTGTTCAAGTTCACGTTTGAATAAGAAACATTCACAACACTTACCTTGATGAGATTAGCCCCTCCCTTCTCGGACCCTATGTGGTATTTTTTCTCAGCTGGTTGGAAACTAAGTAGCTCACAGGTGACTCCCAGGTGGCCTTCTAGTAGGGCCTCGTCGATCACGTTTTCTAACCCAGACTGTTGCACCATGTCCTGTTAAAGTAGTCAAAAGAGAGGTTGAAAATAAATAAGTGAAATGCATTCAAGAGAAGTTTTATTATTACATTTAACTTGCTTAATAGCCTTTTTCCTGAACACAAAGAGTCGTGGCAGGTGACAAGCCAGTCAAAATCCCAGCACAAGAACACTTTGTAGATTCCTGACTCTCACACTGTCAGACATAGGAAAACTTTCCTTTATGCAACAGTAGGACTATGGAACAACCTAGCTGAGAAAATAGCTACCATTAGAGATAGACAGAAGTTCAAACGTGAAGTTAATTCTTTCTTCGGCACGTTCTATATTTCATTGGCAATTCAGCTGCTAATGCTGTACAGAAGTTGATACAAACAGAAAATATATAAAAAAGTAAAACTTACCCTGACTCTCTTTAGCCACTGGATTTCATTGTTCAGTAGAACTTCAGCAGTGGGGAGGGGGGCATTGCTGGCACATGCATAGTTTAGCAGCCTGGAGAGAAAAATATTTGGCACATTTAACAATGCCTTAACACAAGTGTTTTTAATTACATAGTTTAAATCCTATTCAAATTGAAGCCAGCAAAGAAAAGTTACCCTGCATATACAATAAGAAAATCAAATGAGATTTTAATCAATAATACCTCATAGGCTTAAGTTCCATGAGATTTGACCTAAGTAGAAGGTACTTACCTACAAAGTAACTGAAAATATTCTGTTGAACTTCTAGCATGGTCCTTGGCTGTACCCTGATGGAGAAATGAAAAAAGGCAAACTAATTACTCACAGGAAACAGTTCTTACAATTGGATTGTATATGATTAACAATGTTGCTGTTGCTTGACATGTTGTAGCATTCTCCTGAATTTAACCTGTATATCCTACTTCAAGCCTTTTGATATTATTGTCTCTCAGATCAGCTTCCTGCCTGTTTTGCCAATATCCATAATCTACCTACCAACCTACCATAATCTAGAAGCCTTAAAGAATCCCTTTCAGTGACTCAACAAAGTAGTGAAACAATTGTAACAGCCATCTCATACATTATGCTGAAAGTTCCTTCTGGACGAAATATGTAAGTAACTGTTGTAGTAAGCATGAGTACTTACCGACAGAACAGTGAACAGAAGAGTGATGAAGAAGACCAGAGGCCTGTGGCCGGTGCAGCACTTGGTGGCCATGAGGAGGAACTGTTCTGCTGCTGATACTCGCACCGCTCTGGAAACGGATACACAACAAATACAGTTGTTAATATTTTTCACATCAATTCTGAGAATTTTCAGAGAAGCATTGAAGTGTAAAAGAAATCCCTCTCAAAATATTGATGCCTTGTTGTATTGCAGTGAATCATACATTCGTAGCATAAGTTTATTCAATATCTTTGTGTTTTATCAGCAAACACTTTAATACTATCTTTGCCTTGGACACCAAATGGGTTCTAAGATTTTTCAATGTCTAATAGATACTGTCTATGCAAGTACAACTAAGCAAATATTTTTATATGTCAGTCTACTAGCCCTATTGTCCCATGCCAAGGCGAGTGAAAATGCCAATCGGGCAAGTGCATGTCCTACTCCACTTGCCCGATCGGGAGTGAAAATACATAGAAAAATTTCATTTAAATTTCAGGCAAGTGAAAAGTTGAATTGGGCTAGTAAATTTTGTATGTACTTGCTCGATAGGACAAGTTATTTTAGAGAACTTATCCAACCCTGCACAACAACACTAAATCCAAATCTTACCTGCTTTTACAGTGCAGCAGCAGGTCGATGATGACACACTGCCACACCTTGTCCTTACTCAGCGCCTCCAGAGCCACAGGACACAGCGCCAAGGACACCGTCAGGACCTCCAGAGCCTCCTTACACACCTGCACGTCTTCACTGTCAGGTAGCTTGGTCTGCCCTGGCTGTGAATACACACGAAACTGAACACACACAGCCGCTGTTTATTCAGGAGTTAGAGAAAAGGAAAACAAGGAAAGAAAAGACGTAGAGAAAGAAGGACTTGGCTAAAGGCGCAAGCATTTTTTCACACAAAAGAACCAGTAATAAAAACTAAGTTTGGTTATTGTAAAAAGTTTGGTAAAATGTTTGAGTCCCTTAGTTCTACAAGAAAAAAGGGGCAAAAAAAGGCCACAACATTCAAAAAGCTTAATTTTCCATAAATGACATTCTTGTTTAAAACAAAAACAAACACAAGACCATGTATATGGCTTTTGTTGCTCAACCCTTGAAATAATATGCCATAGTCCTTCATCCAGAGAACGACCAAAACCAAATAAAAAAGGCACCACATACTATTCACAGGGATACAAACAGAGGAAAAGGTAAAGAAAATGTAAGAAAGAAAAAAATGGTAAAGAAAAAGAAAGGCAAGTATTTTTAATCTCCAAGTAGATTCTACAATGGCATAAAATAGTACCAACCTGGCCAAGGAGTGTGGTCAGCCAAGAGGTGTACATCCCTAAGCCGACTTCACTCCTCTGGCAGCTTTTGATACTATTTTATGCTACCGTAGGATCTGCTTGGAGACTAAAAGTATTTGAGCTTCTGCAGACAAAGCTTTACCTTATCGAATGCCTTGTGTATCTCCTCATTGGACCCATGCACCAGATGCATGCTGCCGCTGGCGACTGCCCACGAGATCTTCTGGATAGCCTTGATGACTGGCATGTCGGGGAGGGTTGTCATGGCCTGGAAAGAATCAAACATTTTAACTTGGGTTTCAGCTGTAAATAAGGTTGTTCAGTTTCAAAAAATTATTGATAAACTGTAAATCATTATAGGGGCTAAGTTGTGGTATCCCCTTATGTACTCCAGCAGCAATATGTTTTGTTGTTTTCTATTCAGATTTCCTTAGTACAATCCTTCCTTGTACATCCAAACATATCGGGGTAGATACCGAATTCCAAGCACCTTTGACCCATTGCTGAGGTCACACTTCCGGTCTGGATGTGTGACATAGGCTTTGGGTCATTACAACTTGAAAAGGATCAGGACTAGTCGAAAGCTTTGGTAAGCACTTTATTTTGTGCACGAATTTAAAGTGTAAACTTGTATCATAATTTATACAAACTTGCAGTCCCAGGTTTATAAACGATGGACTCACATCCTCCACACACTGCTGCCCCAGTTTATAGTAGGGCCACATTCCTCAGCATGCACTCAGCATTGGGGTTGGGGATGTCGTGCAAGCTCACATACCAGGGGGCCAAAAATCGCCCTTGACCTTTGTCTTCCCAACCCCTACCCACACACCAAATATCATTGTAATACATCCAGAGGTTCTTGAGTTATGCTGACCACAAATATGCAGAAACACAGACACATACACAGACAGACATACCAATAACTATACATCCATTTTTCATTTTGGAGGTAATTAACAAAAGACTCACATCCTCGACACACTGCTGCCCCAGCCGTAGAGCCACGTTCCTCAGCATGCACTCAGCGTTGGGGTTGGGGATGTGGTGTAGGGCTTTATTAGGGCTCGATGTAATCTGTATCTCTGTTATATTTTAACTGACCCTTACCTCCCTCATGACCTCAATGAAAAGCGGCCTGCAGGCCGATTTGAGCTTCTCGTGAATAAATAAGGGTTCAAACAAAGGACTCACATCCTCGACACACTGCTGCCCCAGCCGTAGAGCCACGTTCCTCAGCATGCACTCAGCGTTGGGGTTGGGGATGTGGTGTAGGGCTTTATTAGGACTCGGTGTAATCTGTATCTCTGTTATATTTCAACTGACCCTTACCTCCCTCATGACCTCAATGAAAAGCGGCCTACATGCCAATTTGAGCTTCTCATTAATGAATAAAGGTTCAAACAAACAAATAAACAAAGGACTCACATCCTCGACACACTGCTGCCCCAGCCGTAGGGCCACGTTCCTCAGCATGCACTCAGCATTGGGGTTGGGGATGTGGTGTAGGGCCTGCTGCAGCACGATGGCGTGGTTATGGGCGCTGGCAGACACCGTGCCGGAGTGGGGGCTGTCCGGCTGGCACGCCTCTGCTACATGCTGCACCATGGCGTACCCAACTGTCGTCAGCATCAGCTTTCCTACCTTCAGGACCTGCAGGTATGCTGACCTGAGGTGGGGAGAGATAGAAGGAATGAATGAATAAATAGATGGATGAATGCTGGCACGCCTCCACTATGTGCTGCACCATGGCGTACCCAACCGTTGTCAGCATCAGCTTTCCTACCTTCAGAACCTGGAGATATGCTGACCTGAGATGGGGAGAGATAGAAGGAATGAATGAATGAACAGATGGATGAATGAATGCTGGCATGCCTCCACTATGTGCTGCACCATCGTGAACCCAACCATAGTCAGCATCAGCTTTCCTACCTTCAGGACCTGGAGATATGCTGACCTGAGGAGGAAAGAAACCAGATAATATTACACCTAACAGAAAGCCATTCATTATCTAGATAAGGCAACAGACCCTGTCACACTTATCCAAAAGAATAGGGTCCTTCCCTGTGTGAGTGGATTAAGAAATGGGGTAGGGAATTTTCCCAAGCGTCCGTCGTCCTGCTTCACCTATTGAGTCAATTAGTCTAGCTTGCCTGAGCTTGATGTTTTTTGATTTAGGGAGAAGAGATGCTGCTACAGTGAGCATTAGGTCGATCTCCAGAAGTGGCCCATATGGCCTTACACTGGGCAAAACTCAACACAAAACAATGAACAGCAGACCACAGCTAAACATCCTATTCTAAGGACGTTCTGTAGCAAGAGAGTCAAGTGAACAATAACATCATTCAAACTCTTGACATTTAAGTTCACTGTCACTGACCAGGGCTCGAAATTCATTTTTGGGATTAGGTGCACTGGTGCACCCAGCTTAAAAAATTGGGTGCACCAAAAACTTTTTGGGTGCACCACTTAAATTTAAGTAGAATGTAAAAAAAAACCTAGTAACAAAACTTAATTACAAGCTACCAAATTCTTAAACAAGTAACATGACAGACATTTTTATTATCTATTATCTAACACTTAGATGTCAAGAATATGATGTATACTAGTATACATGATATCTTTCCATACATAAACCTAAGAAAATATTTGGGTGCACCCTGTGCACCCACTGAAAAAAATTGGGTGCACAGTTCCAATTTTGGGTGCACCTGGGTGCACATGCACCCAGTATTTCGAGCCCTGCTGACTGTGTGTTCCGAATGATGGTTCAGTACCAAGGACATGGTCAGCTATATTCATAAGTTGTGACACCATAAATGGTATTTTTACCTTCTGGTGTCCATGTCAGCATTTGGGAGAAAGTTGTTCTTGGTCAGCATGTTGAGCACACAGGACACGCCTCCACTCTTCAGGAAGTTAATCTGAAACTCCAGGGCGTCTTCTCCCAATGGCTGGTTGGCTGGCATAAGCAATGCATAGACAACCTGTAAACCAAAGGAAGTAGGTATTAGCGATCATATGACAACAACATGGTTGTTTTTCCCCCGCATAATCCCACAGTGGAATATCCTGCCTGGCACGGTTGTAAGTGCTCCCACCGTTAAGTCCATCCACGCCAGACTTGAGGCCTGCCCGCCCAAGTCCGGGAAACTCATCTCCCCCTTTCTCTTACTTTGTCTTTGATGAGGTTATTTGGGGGTCAGGATTTGACAAGAACTGTTGGTGGTTGTCAACCATCAACCACTGAGTACATGGGTTTATATCAGATCTCTCTGGTTAGGCCTAGGAAACAAATGTTGAATTTCCAGTTAACCGACTAACCCTAGCAAAAAAACTGCCTGCCCTAGACTTTTTTGTTGACCACTGGCAAAGTGCATTATATTTTCTATCTGACATCTAGGTAAAGAAATTGACACCAGACTTACATTAGAAAAAAATATCCAAACCTACTGGCTTTAATTTTTTAAGAACAGTAATTGGAAACACAACATGGGATAAAAAAAGATCTATGCAGGACGTACCTCTAGATGATAGAGTACTTGTGCCGGGGACTGTGAGAAGAAGAGAGACTCCAGGGACGGGGACAGACTCTGTTCTCCCAGCTTAGCATGGTCCAGACACAGGGCACGCAGCTTATCCACTGTGTGGGTATCTACAGACAAACAAACAACACAATGTTTAAAACACTAGTTTCACAATGTAACAAAGCAAAACTTTCTTTTTACAAAGCTGCCTCAGTATGTTCTGTTTTGACCTGGACAGTCTATTGCTACACCTAATTCAGGAGGAAGGTAGCCAGGAGGATACAAAAAGGCATGAATAACCAGCTGTATATGGAACAGTAATGGCAACAAAAACAAAGCAATCAACACAATAAGTCTCATCTGTTCTAAAACTAGGGGAATAAATGAACTGCTAGTGACTGTTGAGAGGAACAAACAAATACAACTATTAAATCTTCTGATATGCCTCTACCTGCTACAGGAAAATTACTGTTCATCCCCTAGCAAGACCCCTAGTCTCTACTGAAATACTGGTGGTCCAATGACTAGAGAGGAAGATATTTCCCACCTGCAGGCATGAGTTTGAGTAGCGATCGCGCCCCGTCTCTCAGCTGGGGGATGGCCAGGGAGCTGCCCAGGTCAGACAGCTGGAACAGGAACTGGGCATAACGCTGCTGCTGGGCTGCCAACTGGGGAGGCAAGAGTAGTCATTATTAACTCTGGACCACATGGTCATGGGTTCAAATCCCACTGGGCTTAAAGCTGCTGCTGGGCTGCCAACTGGGGAGGGAAGAGTAGTCATTATTAATTCTGTTCTAGACCATATGGTCGTGGGTTCATATCTCAGCGTATCTCTTCAGTATCCTGACTTGCATACAATCATTCAGATGACCCAGGTAACGGCTCTGTAGCTGGACTCGTTGTGAGTAGGCAGTTTACTTAATAGTGTCACAGATGGAATCACAGTTCTGGGTCCTTGTGTGCTCTGCTACCTACACCTACTGGGTGTCACAGACAGAGAAATGATCTGAATGATATCACAACTTAGGTCTGTGTTTGACAATAGCGACACACCAAACTTATCACTAAGTAAGAGTTGGGAGTATACACAGATCTGTGATAGCATAAAAGAAGCACAAGTAGCATAGACCACAGAGTACAGCACTGGTGTGTTGTGCTACATTAAGGCAGATTACACCTTATGCAAGTTAACACACTTCACTCACCACGCCAGGTAGACAGCTCTCAGCCTCCACGTTGGGACCATCGAACATGTTACTGGGAGAACCCACTGACGAGTCAGACGAGCTGTCGGGAGACGACGGCATGTTGGCACCCACCTGGCACAGTTTCGCTGTGATCAACTGTAGGGGAAGAACAGACAACATTTGAACTTTGTATATCTAGGTAAAAAAAAAAGACTCCTTCTAACAGTAAAGGAAAGGGCATTGTAGTATAGTTCTTTGGGAGGGTTTTTAAGTAAGAGGTTCCAAGTTTAGGGAGAACCACACCTCAAGCAAGTTTAAGAATCCAACAAATCAACACAAGAAGGGGTGGGAGCGACTAATATCAACCAGTCCATAACCAGAGCATGTACTTTCCAAATTACACAGAACTGGTGCAGGGCTATCCCTAAGCAATGGAACAATTGTGCCGTACCGCCTTGTTACAAACTCTGCCCACTTTCAAATTTAGGGACATGAAATTCCACTTGAAATTCATCAAAATCTGTTTTCTTTTGGTTGAGTTTACCTCCCAATTCCTAAACTTAAAGCAACACAGATAACTTATTAATAAGTGCTTCATGCGATATTGCGATTTTCTTGTTGTGCTCAAAAGCCATACAAGATCAAAGAAAAAGAACACTGATCACTATCAGACTTACTGTTTTATCTCTCAGTTGAACCTGTGAGATGAGTTTCCTATCATCAGCTGGGTCTAACAGTTCTCCGTTCACATACAGGTCAAGCTTGGTGTTGGCATTGTTAGCTTTAACTCTGCAAAAAGATGTTTTGTTAGAAATTTAAAAAAAACACATTGCTAAAACAGTCATCGTAGACTTCATCCAAGACTTTCAAGGAATCTTTTTTGAGGAAACTTTAAGTCACCACATTTTTCTTCTTGCAAACTTTTAAGTTCCAAACATCTAACTAAAGATATTACTTTCATTAATAGTTATAATCCTGATAAAATTTAAGAAAGAATGAATAAAGAAAGTGGGTTTCAGGACTTTCCATGTCTTATCAAGGTTCTTACCTGGTGAGAATATGTCTCCGTAGTGCCCCTACAGTCTCGTTAGTATGAGACCAGACATCCAAATCCTCCACCTGTCTTCCCTGGTTTGGGAAACGGACGATCAACGAAACATGCTTCCCTCTGCAGGCTCTGTGAAACAAGGAAAACACATTCAATGAGCAAATTAATATACAATACCTTTCATTAACCACAGCTTTACAAGGCTTGAAAGGTATGTAATCTTGTTGTGGCACATTTCACTCAACAAGTAATGTCATCATGAACAAAATTTGTAAATACATTAATCAGGAAGGGAGCGGTGAATTTACAAAATACAAAATGTATGTCTGCAACCTTACTCTATGCAGAATGTCTTTACAATGTAACTTCTTTACTTAAAGTGAAGCTGTTCAATACTTGTCAGTACATATATCTGAATAACTGGCTAACACAAATCCTTATTCAAGCATGTAAACCAATCTACAGGGTTGGATAAGAGATGATTTCAAATAAGCTCACCTGGCCATTGGAAGGATGGTTCTCTCCTCTGTGAAGTCGTTATCGTACTCGCTGATGTATTCCCGAAGCACGCTCAGCACACGGATCATACGGGTCACCTCCGTTCTGATGTCCTCCAAACTGTCCTTGTCGTTCTCTAGGATACATATCGTGTCGTACGCAGCTTTCAGGCGGTCAAAACAGGACTGGATGAAATCTACATGGATGTCAACCTGTAAGAAGAGAAAGGCTCGTTTAGAAAACTCACAAGTTGCATGCTATCTGAGAAAGGATCCCATGCATCTCAAATGCTGACTATGCATTACAAGACCAAGAATAACAATTTTTATCACTTTGCATGAAGCAAAATCTTTTCACTTCTACTTCCACTTTGGATTAAAACTGAGATCTTACAAAAATAGGATGGAAATACAAAAAAGAAAGACTATTAAAAAGCTACAAATCACATGAAATACTTTTTGTTTCTACTTCATTCTATAACACACAAAACAAATTTCAGTTCGTTTTTTTGCTCAACATTTGATTCAGGTTGCAACATCAATGGAACACGGCTAAATTTATTGTGGTTGCTCAGACTACAAATACCATAAACAGTTGTTGCGACCAAACCTGACTAGTCTGAAGCGTTGGCCCCAGGTTGGTATATGTCTCCCTTTAGGAGAATGATAACTATAGGATAAGCACCTGATTAGTTTGTAGTCTTGGCCCCAGATTGGTGTATGTTTCCCTAGGCCCTTTAGGAGAATGATAGCTACAAGTACAACAAGCTTTTTTCTCATATTCTCTTTCAACTTTTAGATACACTGTAACAAATAGGATATACTGCTCCTGGTGAGGCGAGGTTAGGTGAGGTGAGGTTCTTGCTAAGCAAATCACCTGATTAGTCTGTAGTCTCGGCCCCAGGTTGGTGTAAGTCTCCCTCAGTAGGTCGATGGCCTTGGCTGCGATCTCATCCTGCCCCAGGAGGATGACTCTCCAGATGTACTCCAGCCCGATCAGCTCCAGGTTGTCCATCATGTACGTTCTCCGCTTGCACACCAGCTTGTTCTCCTTCAGGTTCACTGCCTTGAAGAACCGGTCAAAGCATCTACAGGGACGGAAAACATTTTTGTAAGTTATTTTTGTTGTGGAGATAAGATCACAGACGTAAAATGCTATCTACTAATGCTATTTTCAATTTGGTAGGGATGTTCAATCTTTTCTTTGCTCCTTCATTATCTTTCTCCCTTCCACATTCCGTTAAAACCCTTTGCCTTGTGTTTTGAAATGTTCCTCTTTAATATGAACAGCAGAATTATTTATTTTCTTTCCTCCAACACCTTTCTTGGTTCATCCTGTTATACATGTAAAAGCCTACAGTTTTTGAATGTGATCTAATACAAGACAATAACTACATATATTCCTCAGAAATCACTGTCTTCTATAATACCATGAAGTTATAAATATCATCAATGAACAAGAAGTTTACGGCCTTACTTAATCCCATTCTCTGTAAGCAGTGCTGGGTCCAGCTGTAGAACGTTGCCTTCAAAGAAGTCTCTGTTGATCTCAGGGTCAAGGTCAGGCTCATCTCCCATCAGCTGTGAAAAAGAGCAAAGAAACTCTGCAAATTTAGGCATCACAAACACATGCAAAAAGTGACTTTGAATGGCCATCATATCAAGTTTTATTGCAAATTCTTGCCTGTGGGCTAATTGCAGGTAACATATACAATATCACAAGTATACTCT
Organism: Branchiostoma floridae x Branchiostoma belcheri; assembly: GCA_019207045.1. Lineage (NCBI taxonomy): Eukaryota > Metazoa > Chordata > Leptocardii > Amphioxiformes > Branchiostomatidae > Branchiostoma > Branchiostoma floridae x Branchiostoma belcheri. The sequence goes on along the minus strand of CM033035.1, from coordinate 4,607,362 downwards.
AATCTAAAACTAGTGAAAGCTAGCTCTACATCCTGGGTTATTGGGTTCGACTCCTTTTTCGAAGACAGTGGAAGACGAAAGATCCCACCTTTTCTATTATGTGTGGGTTTTGTGATGTTAAAAGGAGAACTGTTTTCTTTTTGCCAGTGAATGTGAGGAAGTTTGGGTGGAATATGATGGCCTCTTTGAACAGCTCTTTTCTTTCTTGATTATATACTACTCAAGAAACTTGACTCTGTAAATCTATGCACCCCACACACTGCAAATGTGAGTCTAAATAGACATCATATACTATTCAGGAACAAACATGGAGACTGATCAATACACAGTAGGCACCTAACAGTCACTTTTCCAATACTGGGTATCAATGGCATATTCTATGAGATATTTCAAAGTAATGCCCAACACATAGGGAACTAGGAAGCCAGTACGATTCCTGTTTCCTCAGAATTTAGTGTCACATGAGAACTTGAGAACAAGGCTATTCCCTGAAAAAAGATTTTGAAATCTGCCTCTCACCTTTGAGAACCACTTGAAGCATGCCTCTCTGTCACTAACAAATACAGCGTTCTCTGCCAGACAGTTCCAGATCTGTTTGGCTTGAGGGGCACACAGCCACAGCTGGCCGTCCTTCAGTAAAAACCTGGACAGGCACAGGGAGAAAGAAATATGCAACACTGAGCAATGGCTAGCTAACAGCAAAAATCTTTATAGTATCACGATGACAACAGAAGGTATGGAAACATAGATACAAGCAAATCGCTGTGGGGGAATCCAATAGCAATGAGCAAGGACTAGTTATCACAAACATACCTGGTCCATGACAACATCAGGTTAGCAATAGAAGATACAAAAATCTACAAGCTAAAAATTCCTAAATCTTAACATATTTTCTACTTTATTACAATACCTATCTTTATAGTATACAAGAAGCTACTACAATTTTGTCACAAGAATAGCTTTCTCACAGTCAATGTGACCAAGTCTCCTTTGAGCTTATCTTACCAACTATGAATCATCAACTACTGTTACTTGTCAGAAGAACACTTCTTATCTAACCTACTATGTATAAACTTTGAGCTCCTTACCTAAGAAAGTTGAGTCTCTCCTGGACCTGCTGTAAATGGGTGTACCTCTCGCTAGGCTGGACAACATTCGGGTCCATGTCCGGGTTTTCCTTCAGCATTCCCCGAACTTTGTTCATGTAAGAAGCGAGATTTTCCGCCACGAGCGTCACCAGAGAATGAGTCTGTTGTAGCTGGTTTATGACTTCATGTCGATAGTAAACGTGCGGACTGCGCTGGGCGTGGTTGTAATTTTGCGGAGCCTCGCCGAAGAGTTGGCAGATTTCGCGGATTTGCTTGAGGGCAGGAAGAACCCACTGGTCGTTCTTGAGTTCGTCAACAAAGCGGTCAATCCACTGGGTCTTCTGGGCATCACGATCCTGGAAAAACAAGGTCTTGTGACGGAAAGGAACTCTACAGGGCCCTAGTGTTTTACCTTTCTGCTTTGGACACACTTTTATTTCAAAACTTCTCCACCTATTACTATTCAAATCAGTACTGAAATGTCAAAAAATGTCATTTTCATCAAATGATTTTAGTAACAGGAAACTTTCAACTTTTATCTAACATGTTTTTGCCTGACCATGTTTTCAGCAGATCTAAATACAATTCCAAACTGTTAAAAATTCTCCAATCACAGCAAGCACAATGCACATTTAAGCTATCAGCTAAAAATCACTACAATACCAAACTGTACTGAAATTTTCTGAACTATCTAAACGTAAAATACACACCCTGCCATACTACAAAGCATGTAAGAAGTAGCAATCTTTTTCAAGCAACGTTACTTGGATCTCAGCCCATCTGACCCAACCTAAAGCATCACCACAACACCAAGCATCAAACTTGACCTACAGACATAAACAGTCAGATACATAGGTTTTGTGTGAATGTAAAATAACCTCTTACAGATGTCCAGAAATTTCAACTTGTTTTTAATTTTTGATATCATCCCTTCATAAAGGTTTCTCTTTTCTTTCTTTTGGTTTTTCCTGAATTCTCACTAAACCAAAGTGTGTACCAAACAATGACTTTGAATTAACTTATTTTGCTGTTGAATAACACAACAAAAATGCTTTGACACTTAAATATTTCTTGTATCTATAGAATAAAGTTGGAAGAGAAAGGCTTTCTGAACTTCAATCTTTACTACATTCATAGAAAAGTTGAAAGAGAAACAAAATTTAGCTGACAAAATTTACCAAGAAACCCCTTCCCATATCTGATGAGTTTATGTCTGTATCCTGGTCCACCTCTACTGAACTACAAGAACAAGAGGAAATGCCCTTACAGGTACCTGTGAACAGCTGTAGTCCAGGATCTTAATGTGTGCACTCAGGGCCTGGTCCATAATGTCTGTGGGGACGTCTTCACTGTGTGCCAGGTTCCACAAGAGATTCAACACCTGACACATACAAAACAGCACAGTTAGGCAAAACTGTCACAGCTCAGGGTCTGAACTATACAGTACAGTTAGGGAAAACTGTCACAGCTCAGGGCCTGGTCCATGATGTCTGTGGGGACGTCTTCACTGTGTGCCAGGTTCCACAGGAGGTTTAGCACCTGGTGAAATAGGAAATAGCAGAGTTAGGTTAAACTGTTACAGCTTAGCACAGTTAGGCAAAACTGTTACAGCTCAGGGCCTGGTCCATTATGTTTGTGGGGACGTCTTCACTATGTGCCAGGTTCCACAAGAGGTTTAAAACCTGGTGACATGTGAAATAGCAGAGTTAGGCAAAACTGTTACTGCACTGGGTCTCATCCTAAGCAGAGTTAGGTAAAACTGTTATAGTCAGGGCCTGGTCCATGATGTCTGTGGGGACATCTTCACTGTGTGCCAGGTTCCACAGGAGGTTTAACACCTGGTGACATATAAATCAGCACAGTTAGGCAAAACTAACACAGCTCAGGGTTTGAACTGAATAGCACAGTTAGGCAAAACTGTTACAGTCAGGGCCTGGTCCATGATATCTGTGGGGACATATTCACTGTGTGCCAGGTTCCACAGGAGGTTTAATACCTGGTGATGTATAAAATAGCAGTTAGGTAAAACTGTCACAGTCAGGGCTTGGTCTATATGGCACAGTTAGGCAACACTTGCACAACTCATCATCTGGTCCATGATATCTATGGGGACATCTCCATTGTGTGCCAGGTTCCAAAGGAGATTCCTAATAAAATGTACCATGAAATGTACCAAACAGTTTCATTTTACTGAAAGGCTACTATTCCATTTGACACAGAAGACAAATGACACCAGTCATGGGCACAGATTTGATGTACAACGAAAATTCCCTGCATTTCTTTTCAACAAGTACGATAAACCTTGAACCATGTTCTGACGTAAGAACTGCAAATCTTTCCAGTAGCATACAAATGTTTGAGTATCAACTGCTGGCAGTCTTACATGTTTAACCCAAACATGAATCATACACATAAATGACCACCTTGTGTGCCATGACTCCATCCTTGTCGTCCTCTGCCAGCCGCCGGATCAGCTCCAGTAGCTTCTCTCGCTGCTTCTTACTGGCGTCTTTCCAGCTCTCCTGTAAAGGTATGAGAATAATTTTTACAAAGAGGATACTAACAGTAGTTCACCTTTATCCACATGGTAACATCAGGTTTTAAAACGAGGTACTGTAAATGCAGAAATGTTTGCGGTGGTTTGATGTTCGCGGTTTTCGCGTTGGCCACTTCACCGCGAACTTAAAACCACTGCGAACGTTTTTCCATCATAGTTTTTTACTGCAGTCTGGCACTACCGCAAAAACTCCATTTTCCCACTACCACGAAAGTAAATCCCAGCGAACTTAAATGCATTTACAGTAGACATGTACTATTCCAAAAGCCATTTCTGAGGTAGTATGGACCGGGGGTTGTTATACAAGTTGTCTGTGTCTTGTATTGGAAGGCAGTGGTCCATCCCTCTCTTTCCACCTACATAACTTAAGTCAAATACCAATTTTCACCTCATTAGAATAAGGAAAGTTGTGAAAAGAGTTTTTTTCAAGGACACAGCGTCAAGGCAGGGATCAGATCCATGAATCTTAAGTCTGTCAGCCTTCCCACTCAATGCCTTTCTCTGCCATCTGATGTACTGGGACAGATTTTGACAAAAGGTACTTATTACAGATGAATTGGACTGCTGAAAATATATCTTTGAACCCCTGAATGCCTTTAATTCTTTCCTTGGGACGGGACAAACTAGATGTGTCTGTTAACTACACAATTTTTATGATCTTTCTTACCTTGAAGCAGTCAAAGAGATGGTCGAGCTGTTCGGGTGAGAAGTCCCAGGCCAGTTTGGCCAACAAGTCGTGGACATTCTTCACTATAGCCTCATGCTTCCCAGCCTGGAGAGACAACAATAGATACATTGGTCAGAAAAAGGACTGTTAATTTTTTTTCTGTCCAACTCATTATTTGGGAGCTCATCTTATTTATTTGCTATGTTAAACCTGTCATTTTAAGCCTAGGGAAATACATTTTCATCAATTTTTTTTCATGAAATTCAGCTTTTGCGATGGACTGAGTGAAAATTTTTTTCAACATGCAAATTTCCATCATGGGACGAAAAGACAGGTCCTGGAGACAGCCCTAGTCAGAAACCATGTACTGTATATGTGTCTTTGTTTGCACATGATGTAGACAACTTAGGTATTTTCAAAGTCATTGCCAAATTGGTGGGGGATATGAAAGTGACATCATCTGAAATGCAGACAATGATACTTATAAATAAATTATTCATTGCCAGTGCTCTCTAAACTGGCGGCAAAGATCAAATGCATGATAAAGCATGATAAGATCAAACGAAACTAGCCATGGCGACATTTTTCCGGGATTGTTCCTTGGAAAGCTCTAGTGACTGAAAACAACTTAGCCAACCAGGGCTAAATCCTTCTGTTTTCATCATCATCATCATCTTTCATCCTCTTGAGAGGTGGAGCAAACGAAGTTGGTCCTCCAGAACTGCCTGTCCTTCTGTTTTAGTCCCGGTTTCTCTTGTGTTTCAAGGTTACCTGCACCTTTACTATTAAGCTACAGTTCCTATGAAGAAAACTCAAATTAAGTACACCAGTTCCTTATTGTTGGATCTTGTATCTAACTTTTTGAGACATTCCATACCTGTGCAGCCCAGATGTTATCCAGGTCCCCCATGGTTAGAGCCTTCTCCTTAATGACGAAGCGCAGGATTTTCTCTAGTTTCTCCACATACTGGGGTTGGTGCAGGCTGTCACGCAGGACGATGGACAGGACGTTGTTCTGCTGGATCCATTCCTACAGATACAAGCATAGTAAAATGTATCAGTTACAGATCCTGAGCATATGTTCTGGGATATTCGAGGGACAATTTCAGACTTCCCATGTAACTTCAGAACCTGTTTTTTTTCTGAAATTTGCTTGGGGGCCAAAAATGTTATCGCTCCCTCCTGTAGTCAATAACTACCTGCAACTATAAAGTCAAGACAATAGGCTGCTTAGAAAAGGAAGATAAATACACAGCAGCTCTTTGGCAAGTTGCTTCGGGGTCGGGGAACAAATTCTAACCATTTATAATAATATATCAGGTGAAGACATTAGTCAATTCTTCAAGTCATAATTAGTCAATGATTCTATTTTTGCTCAGATAGGACAAAACAATCTATCCATAACTAATTGAATTAATGCTGTTATACTACAATGCCTATAACATAGCCTCTTCCTCCAAGGTGTAACTGGTTACTACATGTTGATAGTCATGTTAATGCTCACCGCCATCCTCTCAGCCGTGAGCCACTCGTCCTCCTCCATGCCACTGTGCCGGTGGGTGTAGTACGACACGCTGGCGATCACTTTGTTCACCTCGTTCAGCGCATTCATCTTACCATTGAAGGAGGAGATCTGGAGCAATCTGTACAAAGATGAACAACACATGATAAATCAAAAACAATTCTCGAATTCGGCTCATGCTGTACGCAAAGATATGGTATAACCTGTAGATACATGAATTTTGCAACATATCTAAATATACAAAACATTGTATAAGTCAGCATCTAGACTAATTCCGTTGTGTTATGAAACTCAATTAATTCTAAATCATTACATTTTGCATTCAATCTTCATTGGGGATAATCAAAGCTTCCTGAAAAATTTGGTCCATTGCTTAAGTCATGTACCTCTTAGTTTAGTAGATACTTGATATAGTGACATTCTATTTAAAGGCTTGCAAAAATCTAAATGCATAAAGTGATTCTTTTCAAACCTTCCACAGCAAAATTAATACATCTTTCCCCACCTGAGGATCATCTTGAGGCGGAACATCTCCAAGTTCTTCATGGTCTCCTCCTGGTTAGGGACTCGGGAGGCCAGACACTTCAGCGCCTTGATGATCTGAGACAGCTGGTCGTTCTTGGCCTCGTTCTTGGCCTCTTTCTTCAGCTCTTCGTCCGTCAGCCCATCCAGAAAGGTGGGGACGATGCCGATGATGGGCTGGAAGTATTCCTCCACGGTGTGAGGAGTTAGGAGCTCGTAACACTGGCCCCATGGCCTGGGAAAGTATAGAGATGTCAGTGTCAGGACTCAGAAGTCATTCAGAAACAGTTTACTATAGACACAAGCACCTCCTACTTCACAGACATGCAAATGGGTGTTTTATGTAAGTATTCCTCCACGGTGTGAGGAGTCAGGAGCTCGTAACACTGGCCACACTGTCTGGAAACGTTTGAGGGTATCAGTCAGTGGTTATTGAGAAACAGTTTACTACGGACACAAGCACCCCCTAGAACTTCAGAAACATGCAAATGTTTCATGGAAGTGTTCCTCCATAGTGTGGGGAGTCAGGAGCTCGTAACACTGACCCCACAGTCTGAGGAACCAGTTTTGCAGATATCAGTCAGTGCCATTTTGAGAAACAGTAGGCATGTCCATTAGTGCAAAATGCAAATGCAACTTCATAATCATAATCATACTAGTCATTAACCAAGCTAACTACATTGCATTACACAATAAAAGCAACAGGATTCTCAATTTGAGCATTTATTTACTTTATGATTTCTTTTTATGCCACTTCAATTTTTTCCCTCTTTCATTTTTGTACCAAAGGAATTTGTTTGGACAACTATGCCAAGCAAGGCAAATATCAGCATTATTGAATGCTACATGGCAAGTCAAAGTGACTGCAAGTACCCAACAACGCTAGAATAATGGTGTGTGATGAAAACTTACTTGATAAGAGCAGCGATGATAGGAACATTAAGATGTCCAGCCAGGAATCGCTCCTTCAGGATCTTGAATCCTTCCAACTGCCCAAACCGGTTTATCAAATCAACCAGCCAACCCTACAAATGAAAAGGGACACCAATTACCATTCAAATGGATATGAAAAAATGCAGCAATATCAAATCATACCAAGAAAATCATTTACAGAAAGAGTCATAAAATATGTTTTTGATCCTTTCCATCATTTTCATGGCATAAGAAAGCCATGTATGAGCTAGGTGTGACAACAGCTTACCTTTGGGTTTCTGGGATCTGGAGGCCTAGCAAAAAGTTCATCATCAGCCAACTGTGCAGAAGACAAAGAATAAAACATTAGTTACAATTGTCACCATGTTACTGGAACTAAAAAGTCATAAAAAACAAAGACTTAGTTAACAAAATTGCCAACAAACACTTTTGAAGTGATGGCAAATCATACCTGTGTTCCAACTGGCACAGTTTCTGACGGCCTTGTGCCATTGTAGATATGAAATCTGGAAAAAAAAATAACAATTAAATCATACACAAAGCTGTGATGATGTCATGACTATATAAGATATTGTAAAAGCATCAAAGTGCAAATTCCAGAGTTTGTTGAAAATTAAGTAGAAGACAGAAATTGTCTTCAAACTTGCATAAGATGCTGTTTAAAGTTGTTGCTTACTTGCAGTGTGGGGTAATGGCCATTGCTAATAGTAATAGGACTAGAGTATACAGGACATTATGTTTATATGTGGTATACGAGTATGTTGTTACAACTTACTTGCAGTGTGGGTTGAGGGCCATTGCTAACAGTAACAGTAACAGGTCTAGAGTGTACAGTATTTATATGTTGTATACATGTATGTTGTTACAACTTACTTGCAGTGTGGATTGAGGGCCATTGCTAACAGGTCTAGCAGAGGGAACCAGTCCTGGGACAACTTGGTCACACACAGCTCTATCAACTTCTCCGCATTCTTAAAGATACATCTCTGTGGAAGAACACAGTAACACATTGGCTGTACATTCTATTATAAACATTTACCAAATATTTATAAGACAAGCAAGGGCTATAAATAAATAAATGGCCAACACTTTAATAACAGAAAATATGTCCTATGATGTTTTTTGGGGGCAATTTTGGAGTTAAAATAGAATGGAAGAGACATTGGCTGAATAGCAACTTGAAAAGAAACACACCTCAAGCATAAAGAGAACCTACCATACTTAAAGATAAAAGAGTCGGGTTACATGTATCGCTTGTATGAAACAGCTTGAAGAAAAGAACTAGTGTACATGTGCTGCACCATGAATAGAAGCACATTTACTCCCTCTTACTATCCAGTTAAGCGTCCGTTATTTTCTGTCTTATGAGGGTTGGACGTTGCAGTTTAAGTTATAACATAATATTGTAATAAGGTCTATAAAATTTTCTAACTTACATGGATCTCAAATTTCCAGCCACTAACAGCATCATCCGTCAGGATTTTGGTGAAGGAAATGGTGAGACCGTCGCGGAAGAATCGCTGACAAGCTTCGCTCCGCGTGTCCAGGCCTGGAATGTGTGATAAAGGAACTTAAAAAAGAGCTGTGCTGAAGCTGATGTCATTCAACATAAACAAACTTTATCAGACAACTCAGAAATAAACCACTTGTACATGGTAACCTTGTGCCACTGGAATCTCCAAGCATTTGCAAGGTGCAATTTGTAAAGAGCCAACCTTACTTAATAAATAAATCATTTCTGAGAAATAACAAAAATAGGTGTAACTTTTAAAAAATAACTGAAGTTTACACTTTTCATTCAAAGAGCATCATGAATACCAGTCCACAGTTTTTGAATCCAGAATATTTGCATGAATAAATTTCAAAGCTTGGTGCATTGAAAAGAACCCAGTACACTTATTGAGAAGAGTACAGGTGACCAGGTACTTGGCTATACAAGCAGCCTGTAGCTACAACACATTGCACCATCAGTTGTTACTGAACCAGTACACTTTGTCTCCAGCTTTACACTTCCAGTTTGACAAAAGAAGAGTACACATTTTGTTGAAGACTTCTTACTTTTCTTGCACAGCTCTATGGAGGCCTCCAGTAGAACCTCCAGCTCCCCCTTGGGCAGTACAGGCACCACCCAGCGGGGTCGGTTTATCATGTCATCCAGCTTAGCAAGCTCCGCATTGGGGAAGTCTGGCTCCACCCCCTCAGGAAGCTCCTCTACCCCCTCCGCAACCACATCACCCCCCTCCCCCTCTGGTGCAGGGGGTGGTTCTACAGGGGGTGCTGTCGGAGTCCCTGCTTGTTGTTGTTGTTGTTGTTGTTGTTGGGGAGGGTTGGCAGGTGTACCCCCTGGGGCTGGATTCTGGGGTGAGTCCTGCTAGAAACACGACAAGAGAGTAAAAAAATTGATGAACCAATAGAATAAAATACAGAATACTGTCTCTCTTCTCGAACAATATGATTAGAGGCTATTACATCATAGAAGTATAAAGTTAGTATCTTCTAATATTGTTGTTTTTTTTCATATGAAGAAAGGGTTACAAAATCTTAGAACAAAGTAAGACAATCGAAAACAAATAAAATGCAATAATCATTTAAAAATTTAAATAATACATTTCTGATCCTGAAGACCCACTTATTCTGAGTTTTGGACCTTCCATGATGAGATTGGTACCCAATACCCATGAGGGGATTTGATTCTTTTAATACCTTATGTAATTTGAATCATTTTTTGGGCAATTTGGAGCGTCATATCAACATTTTCATATCTGATCAGTACTCCTTCAACATAGTAGTTGCAAATTCAAGTATATAGGTTGTGGCCCTGTATGGTAATAATGCACAAGAGAAGGTTAATTTTACCTGGGGGTTGTCCCCGCCTGCGGGGCTGCCACGCATGGCCACAGTCATCTCAGTTCCAGAGATCGGACAAATTTTGACACGGTCGTCCACCGTTCCAGAGGAGCCAAGAGTCGCAGGGGATTAAAAACTTGTCGTGTAGAAGTACTTGTACCTGGCAACCATCACAGGACATTCTCACCTACAACCTGCATGGGGAACATACCAGGGTTAAAGTTAACATTTTTTCACCATAGAATGTTTATAAATTGCATCTCCTCATAGCTTTAAGACAAAAAGGACAGAGACAACAGACACACACCCCTTCCACCTTTTAAAATAAAAATCCTAAGGGAGAGAGGGAAAATTATTGTTCTGAACACTCCGTAGCTTGGCTGGATCAGTATGAATCATACATAGCCTAAAATAATAAAAACTGAAGGTAGGAAAGTGCCAAGTAATTTTTGAAAATTAGATTTTAGACATGCTTATGCATTCTAAGAGGGAAAAGTTCTATGTGTAGGTCTTATATCACTCTGAAGAAACACTCTGCCCAGACTGTCTGTCTGGATCAGTAGAAAATCTAAATTTTTCCCCAAGGACCAGGCAGTAAATGCCAAAAGCACTGTAAATGCATTTAAGTTTGCGGGGATTTAATTTCGCAGTAGCGGAAAAAAGGACTTTTTGCGGTGGATTTAAGTTCGCGGTAACACCATAGACTGCAGTCTAATATCATAATAGAAAAATGTTCGCGGTGGTTTTAATTTCGCGGTGAAGCGGTCACCACGAAAACCGTGAACATTAATCCACCGTGAACATTTCTGCATTTACAGTATATGATGAGTGCAAGGCATCCTTTCCTGCTCAGACAGTGGTAACACTAACAGCAAATTGTGCTTTGTAATAACCACTGGCAACAATCCAGAGTCCAGACTTATCCTTTTTACTAGTGGGGAAAATATCATCACCTTATTAGCTACCACTGGTTACAGCACCTGCTACTTGTAAAACAAACGTGGAGTCTAAATACTTCAGGCTAAGATGGTATCCATTTTCCATCTAATAAAAAGCAATTTGTGCAATTATAATTGTTATCTGTGGGTACACTTTTAAGCAAAGGCGTATCCAATCTTAAAAGCCTTTTTATAACTGGCTAGTCCAGTGTGAGATAGCACTCCCACCAGTCTAGTCTCAGTCTGAGTGTTCACTGCACTTTCCATTAGCTGCTGTTCCTTATCATCAATTTTTCAGGCCCTTATCGCTGGGCCACACTCTCAGGGACCCCTACCCTAGCCATGGCCCCCAGATAACATGTCTTAGAATAAGTTAGATATGTGGCATGCCAGACCAGAGGTCAAAGCTACCAATTTTCCACAAGCATCTAACATGCACAAAAAAGATAAAGCATAATAGTCTTAAACAAATGGATCTTCTTTTGGGGACATAATGATTAATGTTAGTAATATCATCTGCAAGTCAAAAGCTGTTATCATCCAAAAAGCAATTGTCTGCATTATCTTCTTACTGCATTTATCAATGGTGACACGTACAGGCAATATTGCACGGCCAGTTTGTCATATTTTCAAACACAGGTGAAAAACTTGATATGGATAAATCAAGAAATTGACAAAACGAGCACTTACAAAGATTCCACTGTGTTAACGGTTATATTGTAAAAAGAATATTGGAATCTTAAATATGGGTCACAAACAAGCCCAATACATTACAATATACTAGGAAATGGTGTACTGTAAGTTCATCTAATTTTTCAATGTTTTATTTTCCGTGTTAGGAGAAAATAGTAGCATTTTGAAATTGTACTGTTATCATTTTACCTTTATAACTAGTCTGTACTACAGTAGTAATACATAGGAAACAAATATTCACGGCAACATGGATTTGCTGTGTCATGAATTCATGGTGGAAAGGCCGCTGGGAAAATACAATCAATGCAAAATTTTCAGACATACTATGCTTTTCTATCCTTCAATCAGTACAATATGCCCATGTCTGATAGAATATCCGTGATTCTTGGAAAAACATCTACCCCAGTAACCATAAATCCAACATGGCAGATCACTTCCTAAGAAAACCGTCTGCAGCGTTTAAAAAAATATGCACAAGAAATTCTTGGAATTCAATTGAAAAGGCAGACATTTATACAAAATATATGGCTACTGAAGCTTTATATTTGACTTGGATGTCGTATTTTCTATAATTGCAGAGTCAGAATATTAACAAAGCAGATGCATTTGGGTTTTTTTAAAACATATCATGTTGAATGTAAAGACTGCTGATTTGATTTTTTGTGCTATGCAGACGGTATAAAAATAATACAATAAAACTTTATTCAATTTACTCACAGGTGATGAAAGTACTTTGATAATTGCTTCGTAATCCTGTGTAGTTAATTGTTTATACTTATCAGATACATGCACTTGAAGGGTTGAGATAAAAATCAACAGTGATATAAAAGCCTAGTAATGGTTAATAAATGAACAGTACCATGACCAGTGAGTAGTGATGTATGTTTAGACATTCATCATTTCCTGTTTTACTTTCAGGTTCTGGCAGGTTATTAGCATCAGCACACTAGCACTGTAGCATTTGTTTCAAATCCTGTGATTGGATGTCACATAATCTATATTTCAACAGGTGTCACCATATCAAGTAACAATCAAGTGGCCGCAATTTTGTTCAGCGCAATTGCCCTCATTCTGAAGTGCTGTAAATTCCACTATTTTTGAGTGGATTTGAGCGGATAGAACGTTTTCCCAGCATCTTAAGTTTGCAGTTGAACAATAAAGCACACTAACACACATTCACTGTGTCATGATTTTACAGATGAGACATGCAAAAACTAAATCCATCACATATAGTTGAACATTTGCAGTGTGAATCTAGAGCTATAGTAACAGCAATAAAGGCTAATTTCTCTGGTGTACAACCCCTGCCATTACTTAATTAAGGTATGCTCTTATATATGTGAAAACAGAATTCTCTTGTTCCTAATGTTTAATTCCCTAGAAGACAAAAGGTAAGCATGCTTACAATGCATTGAAGCTCATATCAAAGTGTTGTCTCATAAGAACACATCTGTCTGACACGTACATGTATGTGTTTTATGTCTGCAATTTGCAACATATGTAACATGTTTATATGCAGCTTATGTAAAATATGTTACATCATACATGCCCTCATATTCTCGCAGACTAATTAATTGCAATATCTGTAATATTCATAACATACGTCTATAAAAGGAACATGACATGTACCATAGCTTAAAATGGCCTCAACATAATATTCCGTCAGCATACAGCACTACATACTACATAAGCATTAGACTATGAGGATTAGGGGCAGACTCAACATTTCAATTTTCCAGAAGCACTTGTCATGGATGGTTGCACCAAGGAGGTCCCTCTTTCAACCTCCTTGGTTGCACATATTCTGGAAAGCAGCTATCAAAACTGTCGCAAATCAATACATTATGTACTTGTGTATTAGAAAATTCACATGTTGTTGTCCATGACAATTAGACAGGTGAAATTTTGAACCATGACTGGAGGTGCCACAGCATGTCGTTTTCATTTTTACACGGGCAAAAAAAGCGTGCTAGGACATGCGCCACGCGTCAAACGTCGTAGGGCATTTTTAGGACAAGTCATGTTTTTTGCAATGCCATGTGTCAACGGACTGGGAGGTAGATAGGTGTTTCGTTCTCTTTTCTGTCACACTTGAACATTTTGCATAATATTCCAATTATGAATATGAAATCAATGGTTACACAAATATAAGATGCAACTCGAGATTGCAGCCTAATGGCCGTCAAGTAGAATGAGGACCTTATAAAGTTACATGTACCTCATTCATAGTCATAGAATTATAGAAACGTGATCAAGTATGGCTCCTGGGCTGAGACAACGAGTCAGACAAGATGAACACAGGCAATTAAAATGCCATCCGCCATAGCTTTACGAGTCTCTTTGTAAATTGTAGGGGTAAGGAACAAGGGTTGAAAATGGGTCAAATTCCCTAAATTTCAAAGACAGACTTCTTTTTCCTCTTCTTTTCAATGGTTCAGATTCGACACCCATACCTGATAAAACAATAATAGATAAAACAGCAACAATTGCTTCATGTCTATCTTCAAACAGATCAATTTTCTTCTTTTGTCCTGTAGATTTGCATCACAAGTGTCAATTGTTTTATCTTACTGGATTACCATAGTTATTGTGGGCACTTGTGAAATACCTACAGCGTGCCCCATATTCTGATGTAAATAATGCTCCAATGCATCAAGAAATCCTCTGGCTCTGAGGTGAAATTTAGGAACCTGTCAACATTCATTCAAGACACAGACAAAAGCTCGAAAACATATGAACTATTCTTGAAACACAGGAAATGCAGGATTGTGTTACGTATCCTTAGAATAGAATATAGAGTCCATGAAATGGGGTCTTTCTTCTTGTGCCAAGGAAGGTATGAATCTTCAGTGACCTGTTTCCTTGTTGACTTTACAGAGTATATGTAAAGTAAAGACAAGCAAAACCCTGAGCCAAGGACCCTGACACATAATCAAGTACTAGTACTGGATACTACTTCTTTACACTGACAGTGGCATGTAAGTGGCATGGGAGAAATTCTCCTTGGCGAAGGTCTAAGTATTACCACGTCTCAGGAAAGCAATACTTCCTGGTGACCAAATTAGGGATCAAGCCTTAAGAATTTTTTAAGATAAAAGAACGCTGTGTACAGACCTAGCATGTAAATTTACCTTACGAAAATACCAACATACACATTTTCAGACCAAATCTTGGTGATAATGAGAAGTTTAATATAGACAGATTTCTGATGTGATTCAACCCCCCACCCCCACCCCTCCCCTTCCCTTTCACAAATGAAAACCATTTGGGCAAAACCTAAAACATGAATGCTTCAAATTGTTATTCATGCCACATACTGGTGAGATAGCGGTAGTTTAATTAGTAGAAACAACCCCGCTGATCTGGCTCATAGCTGAAACTATTTTCAGAAGTGGGACATATGACGACAGTGTTACTGAACTACATTATTATGCTGAAAGTGACACCATGCTATATATGATATATGATGTTATCAACACAATACTATATCATTATCAGGGCTCATTCAAAATATCTTTGTTTTTAGCAATGTGTGATCCCTAAGACCCATCCAGTATCTCTAGCTTGCCAAAGTACAAGTTGTTTAATTCTATGTTCTTCATTCTCAACATTTTTTCTTCAAATAAGATACAGGTGGGTATTTCCAGTCAGGGCCAGTCTGTGTATCATAGCATCAAAATGGATTCTCTGCATGAAACATCTAGTTAGAAAAAAGGTACCTAGGATATATCATTATAGGACAGCTTTTCTGAAGCCAAGCTTAAGTTAAGTTGGTTAGCAGCAAAAGATAAGATCACAACAGTGGCAAGACTAGAGACTAATAATTGCAATGCACCAATATCCATGTCTTAATTGAATTTGTGACACTGGTGTTCCCTTTGGACATTCTGTAAAAATATGACGTTTTCTGCGGCTTGTGTAGAATGTCAAACATATGGTACGCTAAACTTGACAGATATGGAAGAAGATTTATTATATAACCAACATCATGTCATGATCATATGAGCGATTGCATCACAGGAAAGGGAAGAATGTAGCAGACCTTCTTCCAAGTTGTACAATTTTCCTTACCCCGCCCAAAAATCGCTACCTCTTGACAGTGGTATAAAATAGGGGTTGATACACTCCATATCGTATGTGGTGGTTGGGGATTTTCGAGAATCACGGAAAAGGGCGTAACACATTTTCAGACAGAGAAGGAAACATTCTGCGACAAAAATTAAAGTACGAGGGATCGATACTGCCACCTAGAGATATGTTATGGCGAAAATGAACCCACCATGGGAAAAGAGGAACACATCTACTTCCACAAATGTAGAAAATCTCTAGTTCTAGCAGATGTACTCGATGCCATCTTACCAGACGAAGAAAGTCGTAGGCCTGTAGGCCGCCAAAAATGCAACAGAAACCCGGCTCGCTTCAAGTCCAAGATGGCTGCTGCAACCAATGTTTACAATGCAAAGTGCGCAGTAAGGAATGCATAAACAGGTCTACACGTCCCCTTACCTGTCAAATGGTCCGACAGCGTAGCTAGAACATGTACATACAAGAAACTCGGTACGATGTCTTTTAAAATCCAAGATACAGAGGCCCAAAATACGGCAATAATCGCCGATTGACTCAATGTCAAAATACTGGGACCCTTGCATCGAAGATGTGGAAACCCCGTCAGAATGATGTCATGGGCGCCGCCATTTTGTTTTTTCCTTGTTGTAATTTAGCGAATAATGGACAAAATTAATATTTCGTCACACGCTTTAAGGTTTTAAAAATATTTAAAGATATGTTGTGGCTTGAATCTTCAAAGACTGTAGATTTATGATAGTAGTATCAAAATGTTAAACTTTGAACTTTCACCGCACCTGGCGGGGTCATTGCCGGGTCACGAGTTCGTGTGAAGAGCCATCATGGCGAGTTTCCGTTTCAATCTCGTCAAGGTGAGAGAAAAACACCTTGTTCTGTCGGAGACGTGCAAATTAAAGTATAAAAACATTGCAGGAGTTGTAGTAGCGTTTGATCTTCGACATAATGATAGATTTTGAGGTCGTCGTTACTCTAGTTGTGAGCATTTTATGTCTGAAGGACCATACCATATGACCCGCCCCCCTCCCCACCATCATGTGGAGATGGCCATAATTTTGCGATGGGTCGTATAGTGTAGTGTACAAATCTCGTGTGTTACGCCTGAATGCGGTTTACTGGTTATGCTATGCGAAGGACCAAAACAACCAAATGCTTTAACATTCACCACTATATCACAACACAAATGTTTATCTCACATGTTCAACCTTGATAAAAGCTCACATACTGATATTCCTGTTTTCTATGTCTCATTTCCAGCATGTTAAAATGAATTGCACCAAACTTCTTAAAGAATAAGCCCTTTCACAGAAATCAAACTCATGTGCGGCGACAGGAATTCTAGGTAATATCATATGTCAAACTTAAAGGTAAAGGCCCACAAAAATAAAACAAAAACAACACCCGACTGAACGTTGTTATGCAAATCAAAACAATGGCCGAGACAAGGATTGTTTTCTTTTTTGAGGCCTTTACCTTTAACTTATTACCTAGACTTCCTGTTTCCACACATGCGTTCTGTTCTTTGTGAACGGGCTCATAGATGACAAGAGTTAAGGACTCAAACTCAAGATTTATTATTACAAATGCGCATACTTTTCTTCATGTTTTCATCGTCGTTGAAAATCACAGAATTTCTTTGATAATTCCTGTGTCCCTTATTTCCAGCGTGTTCCACAGTTCAGTACCTCGCTATACAAAATCGCCAGACGATGTTGTTCCATCTACACAATGCGTGTGGACCATAATGAACCTGTGAGTCAACTTTTCTACTAAATCGCAGTGCTAGAGAAAAGATTTGCCAGTTCTAGTATTATCATTTGTTTGGAGACTGACATACACTAGAAGTCAGGTAATTGCACAATGAATTACCACACACTTAGAACTGTTAATTGCCCCAAATCCCAAACTGGTGCAATCCAGCTGCATAACTTTGCACCACCCAGATGATTTCATGAAAAACACTGGTAAATTGGGTGTGCAATTAAACAGCTTTTATTAGGACTACGGTAGCTTGCTCTTTTCTTGAAATAACCCATTGCCGCCTATTTGCAGACTTTTGACAAAATCCTCATTGCCAACAGAGGAGAGATCGCCTGCAGGGTAAGTTGACATCATTTACTTTATGTCTACCCTGACTCTTTCTTTCAGTTATGAAATCTTCTTGAAGTGATAATAGTTTTACTTACCTGGATAAATATCGCTATTTGTCAATTTTTGAAATATATGCTATGATCGTTATTGTAAGTTAATCTAAATATTTCTTTTATTATAGGTGATGCAGACATGTAAGCGGATGGGCATCAAAACAGTCGCCATCTTTAGTGAGGCTGACAGACATGCTGTAAGTATGACTGTCTTTTGTAGATAAAGATAAAACAAATATTGAATAGACCGATCCCAAAGTCCCACCCACTCCGTCAAAATGTAGGAATAGTAAAAAAAGTAAAGACATAGAAATGCAAATATACTTTAAAGGACATGCAGGGACTCTCTCATTGGTTGAACTGCTAATTGTGATGGACAATCATGCAGGATCGGTCTTTTCAATTCTTTTATCATGAGATTGACACAGCAGTGTTATAAGGTACAATATTTTTGTGCTTTTCCCCTTTTGAGGCAGAAAATTAAATATGCAGGGAAGACTTTGATGAAATGAGTATTCTGAAACCACATTAAACCAATTCAATGACTGTAATTTGGTGAAGTTGATGACCGAAGGTATGAATTTGGAGTACATTTTATCAGTATCTGAACTTACATTAGAGCACAACCCGCCAGTTGAAGTCTTTGAAATTAATTTGTGCTTCTTAATATTTTCGCTTCTTTAAATCTAAATCATCATTTGTAAATAAGATGGCAGATGTCCTTGGTGCTGAAGAGCTATAAATTGTATCTTAAACCTGGAAATCCCTGCACACAGCTGACCAGGATTTACATCTCATACACATTTATACCGTTGCCACAGCTCCATGCCCAGATGGCGGATGAGGCCATGTACGTGGGCCCGGCTCCGTCCAATCAGAGCTACCTCGTCATGGATCGCATCATGGACATCATACGGAAAACTGGCGCACAGGCTGTGAGTACAGTTGCTATGACTACGTTTATTTACATTTATTTGTTCCAAGATGCTATAGTTATTGTCAGGCAACTCTTTGACTTAAACTTTGGTCGATAAGGTGTCAGAAGGATGACGACTGCGACACAATGGTTTACCGGTTTCGACCTTTTATTCAAAAGTCTTCATCAGAATCTCTTTGACTTAAACTTTGTCCAGGTTGTGACAAGTACAATACATTGTGTACACCAGGCAGCAGGCTGGTATCGTAACCACAAACATATACATAATATACAATACAAAATGAACATTTGTTAAGTACAATAAAATAGTTCTGTTGTACATTAAAAACAGGTAAAGCTAGCACTTGTGCATGATAAGCTAAAAGTAACGAAACAGTGGCATGGCTGGAAGTGAATCTTTTGGTAGTGAATCTTTGAGTAATAATGTTTTTAGTATACGTGTATGATATATGATTATGCCACCTGCAAACAAGCTGGCCAGGTAGGAGGACTGTCAGAGGTGTAGTACTCTTGTTGAACATTATCCTGCCCCTATGGCTGACAACTAGCTATGAGACTGATGAAGATGATGATGATATCATTATGTTTCCTCTCGTAGGTGCATCCTGGCTATGGCTTCTTATCAGAGAACAAAGAGTTTGCCAAAAAACTAGTGAGTACACCTAGAATAAATTGATTCACTCTTTTATTCATTTTTCATGTAGCTGTTAGCTAAGGAAGCATTGCAGAGATAGATAACAAATGTTGATGAAGGTTAGACATCCAGGTCAGAAGATGTGCCAAATAGCAGTTACTCAAACAATCAAATACTAGTACTAGTATGATTTTGGACACTGTCAAACCATTCAGGTAGACACTGATGAAAGGTAGTGAGTGGATGCTACTTGAAACATCCAACTGGCTCCGAAAAATTAACAGTTTCTTGAGTACTGCTATTTGGCATTAAGATTACAAACTTGTTTCACAATCATTTGCCATACTGGAAGACCTCTATGTTAAAATTGAGCTGAACTGAAGTTGTTCCATGTTGACTGCTTTTAGCTCCTGTCATCTCTGTATTTGTAAAACAAATAAATAAACCAGCCTAAGAAAAATAAAACTACGTGTATCTCAAATGTTCTATGTTGTTAACAGGCAGATGAGGGTGTGGTGTTCATCGGCCCACCCTCCGGCGCCATCCAGGCCATGGGAGACAAGATCGAGAGTAAACTCTTGGCCAAGGAGGCCAAGGTCAATGTCATCCCAGGCTTTGATGGTGTGGTCAAGGTCAGTAAGAGCCATGTTCATTATTTCAGTCATTTGTGCATTTCTCCATTTCTTCATTTATTCCCTTATTTTTTCCAAATTTTTGTTCTACGTCATTCTGCAAGTATTTGAGAAACTTTTTTTTTTCTGACAATTAGGATGCAGATGAAGCTGTACAAATTGCCAATGACATAGGTAAGTTCCTCTTTGGTTACATCAAGTTTACGAAAGAAAGTTTGCAGTGAAGTGCCCAGTAATTTTAGTAAATACAGTATGAGTGACAGTGTGTTTTGTTGAGTGTTAGCATAGTCAAGTGGCCAGTTTACTATACTGTATAGTCTAATCAACTGCTAGCATATTCAAGTTGGACCTTGCCAAACAGATTGGGAGTTTAAATGCTGGCCATTGTCACTCTCCTGACAAGCTACTGTGAAGGGTTGCAGTCCTTGGGATGGGTCATAAAAACTATTCAGTGTGCTTATTGAGAAGAGCTAGAGGAATTTCCCGGCACAATGAACCTGCAAATTTTGTACATAGCATCTGTCTTCTCTGCCATGACCAGTGAAAGATGAACACTTTTGTGAGCTAACTGGTTTGAGGTCATTTTAACTTTTCACTGTTCCTGACCTAGTGACAGTTGATAGAATGATAATGATGTTTTGCTTGTCCATTTTGTACCATATACCATATATTTTGTTTGATTGCAGGTTACCCAGTTATGATCAAGGCTTCAGCTGGTGGAGGAGGAAAAGGCATGAGGATAGCATGGAACGATAAAGAGACAAGGTAGGAAAATGTTGTGATTGTGAATTTGAGGCAGGTGATTCAAATGCATACTTTTCTTGAAACATTTTTACTATGTATCGACCTTGTCAGCCAGTAGTGAGCATGCACCCCCATAAATTCTCATAAGTGAAGCCAACATTTTTTTAATTACATTTGAGCTTTATTCTTTCAAGTATGTAAGATCTGAAAGAATAATCTCTAAAACTGTAGACCCTACATTTATACTGTATACTACTCTCTTCATTCAAACTTTGTAGACCTGACAGCAAACTTAAACTAGTAAAGATGCAAATTTGGCCAGTCCCTGCTTGAGGGACCCCTTTAGACAGGTTTCACTGTATCAGCAGTTTTGTAATGATATCACACTGCTATTCTTTTTCCAGGGATGGTTTCAGACTTTCTTCTCAAGAGGCTGCATCAAGTTTTGGTGACGACCGTTTGTTGATCGAAAAGTTTATTGACAACCCAAGACACATAGAGATGCAGGTAAGGCCAAAATTCTGTTCCTTACAAGATACTGTTTACAGCAAGGCCACCTTGGTACAAACTATACAGCACTACATATACCCTATGTGATTTTGATCAGGACAGGTAGCAAGTTTTGTGTGTGTGATGCCAGGTCATGGTTGTCTTCTGGACCTATCCCTTTGTCCCAGGAGGAAAATTTGCTTGTTGGGACAGAAAAAAATGTACCCCATCCATCCCAAAAATCTTACATCTTAAACTTCATGACGTGACATTGATGAAAATCTGTTTTCATGAGCTCAATAATGACAAATTTAACAAGGAAAATCAACAACATAGGCTCCAAAGATTGAGAAGGTCCATGGAAAAAAATCAGTGCTAGAGACATCCCTGTACAAGATTTTGGCAAATCAGTTCAGCTATTTTTTTGCTGGACCCAAACCAACCAGAAAAGGATAAGTTAAGAAAAATAGACACCCAAAATTATGTTGACTTTTGTGCCCATAGGAAGTGCTATTACATGTAATTCTCCCATTCCTATTTCTGCCAAGGTCCTTGCTGACAGCCATGGTAATGCCTTGTACCTCAACGAGAGAGAGTGTTCCATCCAGAGACGGAATCAAAAAGTGGTGGAAGAGGCTCCAAGGTACGTGTCTTAATATTCCTTACCCAAAACACTGTGTGGGTGTCCTTGTCATTAAGTAAGTCTAGGAGGTCGAAATCTATAGTTAATAGTCTTGAAATAGAAATGGAGTAACGAGAGAGAATAAATCCAGCAAATGAAAGTATGAGTCTATGATGCAAAGGATTTCTTCAAGCACATACTGGATAGCAAGAATCTTTGTATGCAACCAAGAACTGATGCTTTGGTGGCCGTCACCTTCCTTGGGGCAGTTATGACTGGTTCTATTACACACTACAAGTAGGTGTCGATGTTAACAGATGCTGTCCTACTGTAAATGTTAAGTGTTTTACACAGTATTTACAATGCAATCCCATGCGTATAGTAATCATGTACAGAAAGCACAAAGAATCTTCTTGACTTACAAACCAAATGAAATCACTCACAGATGTAAGGAAATGCTGTCTGTTGAAGTCCTCAAAATTGACTTTTGTTGCTTTTCTCTCTGATGTTTTCCACAGTATATTCCTGGACCCAGACACAAGAAGAGCCATGGGAGAGCAGGCTGTAGCACTAGCTAGGGCTGTGGAGTACACATCAGCTGGTAAGTTAAAAACATCTTCATCCTTACTGCTGGCTGAGATGGGAAACTGTTGACAATAGTAGTACTTCAAGACTTTCCAAAAGCAGCCCTTCAAGCAGTGATCAAAGGAAAAACAGTGGGGAAGCAGATGGAACACTGCTTGTGGGAAAGCAGTGTTCCAACTGCAAAATTTCAGGTTGTGCACTGGATTTAAAATTCAGTTGCGCCAGCAAAGTGTGGTTGCGTTTGCAAGTGTACATGTGGGCATTTTGAGCACTGCCTTCAACACTTACATCAATTTTTTATCAGTACTGTTTTAAAAGTATTCATCTCTGTGAGGATGCTTAAGTGGAAGATAAGATTATGACAGTGTACGATTCATTCATCTCAATTCTTATTGACCAATGACAAGAGATGCTAAGATTGTCATTGGTGGGATTGAATTCTCTTGTATCTTCTGCAGGCACGGTTGAGTTTCTGGTGGATTCTCAAAAGAACTTCTACTTTCTTGAGATGAACACCAGATTACAGGTAAGATTGGGTTTTGTTGAAGATGATTGTGTTGTTTTTCCATTGGGGATGCACAGCTGTAAATCATAAATGCCTAACAATAGTTAATAAGAACAGTAAATTGTAACAGATAATAGTGATCATATACTTTACTGGAAAACAGTATCATCCAACCCTGGCTTTTAGATGGGGCATCAAAATCTCTTGGTGAGTTGTGGTAAGCGATATAGACATGACTATTGTAGGGGGGTCCGGGGGCATCAACCTTCCATGGTGCAGAGTTTTCAAGAATTTTAAGTTAAAATGGTGCATTCTATTTCTAAGGTATCCTGAAAGCCAAAATTACTGTCAAAGAGGTCACAGTCTTCTACTCAAATGACCTTGTGGCATCCCTGTTCAATCAGAATTTCATGCTTGTCATTTTAAGAAAAGGGAGTCCAGATAATGCCATGAGGCATGCCTGGCTAAAAGCCTGATCTAACCCCATTTTAGCATCCATTGAAGCCTTTCCTTTGTCCTCTCCCTTTCTCCAGGTAGAACATCCAATCACAGAGTGCATCACAGGAGTCGACATTGTACAGCAAATGATCAGGGTCGCAAAAGGTAATAGGCAACATGTCAGATTTGATACATTACTCTCTGAACAGAGCCTGTAATTTTGTTGCACTTTGTGGCGCATTGCCTAATATGTAATCTCTAGGCAGATCCTACGGTGCTGCATAAGATAGTATCAAACTTCAAAGCTGGCCAAGGAGTATAGCCATGCTCTTTTGACTCCCTTTGGCCGGCTATACTCCTTTGCCAGCTTTGATACTATTTCTAAGGCACCGTAGGGTCTGCCTGGAGACTATGCCTTGAGTCAGAGACTAAGTGCAAAGTTAGAGAGCTACTGTGGTTGTCAAAAGCAGAAATAGGTATTCAAATACATGGCTAATAAGAAAGTGATTTACTTTTATGTCCACAGGACATGAACTTACTATGAAACAGAGTGATATACCCATAAGAGGCTGGGCTGTGGAGTGTCGAGTCTATGCTGAGGTCATTTTTTTATTATTTTTTTACAAGTCTGCCCTTACTAGATTATATCTTATTTGTTACTGCAACTCTTCCCTTTAGCATTCCCATTGGCTGTCTTTTGTGAGTCTTTGTGATGTATCTTGGATTGTCCAAGATGCAAATTGTTTTCCAGAACTCAGATGGTTAGATGTACAGACCTTTAACTCTGACTACTATGCACCTGACCAAAGCTTAACTTCTATTTGATATATTTCTCTCTTTTTCAGGATCCCTACAAGTCTTTTGGTCTGCCATCAGTGGGTTGGTTGTCCAGATACCAGGAACCAACACATCTGCCTAAGGTATAGTGTGCACTCAGACAGCAACTTTTAAGACTAAATTAACTTAAGGTGTCCTTGTTCATTTGCAGTCTGCTTTCTCAAAAGTGACAATGTAGAGAATGATCTGTAATGGTCAACCACAGTGACTATAAATACCATTTCAAATAACAAACCAGCTTTTCAGGCACAACTTTTTAATATGTTACAGCAAATGACTTTTCACAACTAAGCCATCCAACTCCAAATATTTGAATCTCTTTAGTGAGGATGCCTCAAGTGTAGTTGATGATAACAAGCCCCACTTGTGTGTTATTTGTGTGTCACATCACTAACTATAGCTAACTGTATCCCACGTACATTGTCTTGTTGCAATCCCAATAAAATTGAAATCAAAATCATTTTTCCTCCCAGGTGCGGTGTGACAGTGGTATCCAGGAAGGCAGTGAAATCAGCATGTACTACGATCCCATGATCTCCAAGGTATACGTATATGCTGTTAGATTGTAGTACACAAGCAGATACCTGCATTATGCATTGCAATATACATTATACATTTTCAGAAGTTTGAAAAAGAGAAATATTGCTTTCTAGGGTGTTTATGAGAAATATATGCCTCTGATGCTTCTTTTAATTGGTCATGACATGCTGCTCTGTACATAATTTAGTTTGAAAGGCATAAAAATAAAAACCTGTTATTTGTTTCCAGTTGGTGACCTATGGAGACAACAGAGAAGAAGCCCTACAGAACATGTGCAGAGCCTTGGACAACTATGTCATCAGAGGTAGGATTTTTTATATGTGTGTGTGTGTTTGTGTGTATCTCTGTATGCATGTGTCTGTGTGTGTATGTGTATGTGCATGCTTGTGTGTGTGTGTGTGTGTTGTGTGTGTGTGTGTGTGTGCGCGCCTGTGTGTGTGTGTGTGCGCCTGTGTGCATGTGTATACAAACATGTATGTGTGTGTCTGTGTCTGTGTGTGGTTATGCATGTATGACTGTGTATGTATGTGCTTGTGGACCTGAAGTTTAAATAATGAAAGTTCAAATTCCATCTGTTATTGCTTACCTGCTTTACCTGCTACTGAGAAGGGTGGCAGCTCTTAGCTTATGGTCCTTTATTTGTTAGACTTTGTTCCAGCACCTTACATGTGTATAAGTTATACTAGTACACTGTACATAGCACCTATAAAATCTTTATCTCATGTACCCATTTTCTATCCATGTTATTTCCTTGCTGCTGCTGGCAGATCTTCAAGTCAAGAAACCAAGCTGTAGTCCACTGCTTGTTGCACTTTTTTCCACCACTGCATACATGTATATGTGTATGGTACTACACATAGTGTCTGTTCTTCTTGTAAAAGGTAATCTTTTCACATTTTTCATCCGTGCTTGTTTCAGGGGTGACCCACAACATTCCTCTCCTGCAAGAAATCATCGCCCATCCGAGGTTCGTGTCTGGTGACATCAACACTAAGTTCCTGTATGAAGAGTACCCTGATGGCTTCCAAGGTAAGTCAACATTTTAGCTTGATAAGCTTTAAGTTTATGAAAGAAAATTATAAAGCATAGAACAAGAAATAGTAGTAGGGCTGGGTACCAGTACAGTGTACCAGTACAAAACTGTTTTTTTTTTGTTAGACCAGTTAGTAAAAACTGGACCTGATAAAAATCAGTGTACCAAATTTTGCACCAATTAGAATATGAACAGATTATATTGGGAGGCGTTCACACGTATGGGGGCTTAACAGTTCAATAAAATGACAAGAGCGAAGTAGAGTAGAGTTTATATTATAAGTAATTTCTTCCAAATTTCCACTGTCAGACTTGATGCACGATCTGAAGGACGATCACAAAATTCCTCTCCGAAATTTAGGTCGGCAGTTGTCGGATGCTGAACAGAAGGAAGTGGCAGCCATGGCTTCATGTATCTACCTACGGGACCAGGTCAGGGCGGGGGCATTCAAAAATGAAAACAGGTACGTGATCATGTGCTCGCTTTGTGGAGAGCCATTCAAACCAGCATGATTTGTACCTCGTGTCTAGCACAGTCTGTAGTGCAGTGTCCCTTCTTGGAACTTCCAAGAACTTAGAAGTAGAGACACAGTGTCGTACAGTAGTGTTGCGGTTATACCTCCCCATCATCCAGTCCATTACTTCTAGAGTATCATAATAAACTGGTAAAAAAATCCTGTATTGTGGCCAGAAGGTTGCAGGTTTGAGTCCCTTACTGGCCATTGGTATTCTGAGCTTCGATTTGCATAACACTTACCACCACTTAGATATTATAAAACAAAATTCACCACACCTATGATAAATGAATAGTTAAAGACTCAAAGAACCAGTCTTGTAAGCACTTGAGTATATGTTGATAACTTTGAGGTATTCCTTTTCTGTGTAGAATGCCCCTCCGACCAGTCAACCCAGCAGCCTGGGACATCACAGCTATTATACAGGGACAGGAGATGCCAGCTACCGTCACAGAAAACCAGGATCACTTTGCTGTAAGTTCCTGGAACATCAGATATGGATACTTTCAATAAAATTTGAATAAGATATAAATTTTGGGTGGAATTCAATTGTATTTTCAGAGGAATTGTTTTGACCTGGGTACTGTATGTGGTAGCCAACTCTACACTTATAATCAAATGTACTTTGTCAACCTTTTTTGTGGTATCATTAATTTTTTACAGACTTAAGAGCAAATGTCTGTAAGGATCAAACAATGGTGGCAGGGGTCAAAAAATAGATTTGGCTCATATTTTGCACAGTCATAGTACTTGGTCCACAACCCCTCAAAATAGCTTTCTTTAAGATCAAAACTCCTTGTTGCCATGGTAACGGGCAAACAAAGTTTTCTGGCCAATTTCCCCAATGTTCGTATCTCAAAAACACAGAAATCAGCATATTTTACGGCACTGTCTCGGCAACACCTTTAAACCTATCATCAAAACAAAACAAGATCTAAATAGACCAACATTTGGGCTTTATAAAAATTGTTGTGAAATTTCCAAAGACGTACATTTTAGTTCTTGGGCAGCCTGAAAACAATGTGATGTTTCAAGCTTCAATAAAATCTGATTTTTGGCCCAACTTTGTAACGCTATAAGTGCCGCTCTGGTACTTCTTTCGGCTTGAAATTTATACCATATATAGATCATTGAAATATCTATCAAATGCATTGTTGCAAAGTTTGGTAACTTGTTTGGTTGTCACGTGACTGTCCCTTAAAGTAGGCCATTTTTTGTGTTTGGTGAAAATTGTGAACTTTAGCCATGTTCAAAGTACGCTACATGACGAAGTAAAATATATTTCTACATCAACTTCTTATCAAAGATGGATCTATGTATTGCATATCAAATAAATGCTTGTAGAGTTTCGGGTCATGACGTTCAGTCACGTGGTTGTCCCTGAAAGTAGGCCATTTTTTTTGCATTTGACGAAAATTGTGAATTTTAGCCATGTTCAACGTACGCTACATTACGAAGCAAAATAAAATTCTGATTCAACTTCCTGTCAAAGGTAAATCTATGTACTTCCTATCAAAGGAATACTTTGAAGTAAAGTCACGTGGTTGTCCTTGAAAGTAGGCCACTTTTTTCATCGGACGAAAATTTTCAAAGTACGCTACGTGTACCCTGGTATCCAGCCATATTATAGTTCCCGAGTCTCTTTTGACCTCTTCGCAGATACATATTTCACTCGCGATCGTTCTCATTGAAATGTAAAAATGGCCTTATTGACTACATCATTAAGGTATAAGAGGATGTCCCTAGGGACACTTAAAAAGTGGACAGCTTTTTTACACCAGGTCAAATAGAAAGCATGGAAAGCATCCAACAATTATAACGTTTGTTACCGTCATTTCTGTACAACATTTTGTAAGCAAGGTGGGATACAAATGGCAGTCAACAACCCTTCCTTGTTACTTTAGAAAGCCAGAAAAACTGTGCAGTGTCACAAAAACGGTCATTTCTTGTCTTATGCGTGGATAATATAACCGTGGCAACCACCAAACTGGTGGTGGTAACGTTTGTTACCGAATTTGGCAACAGGAATAACCCAGCTCACACAGCCTCCAAGATAAGTGACAGTAGCGATCTGGCGTGTTCGGGCAGTGGGCCTGGGTAGCTGGTTTCACCTACTGAACAATCATTCTGGGAACTGAATTGTTACATCTTTGGCTACTATTTGAATTCTTCGTGTTCTCAGGCGACAGCCATTTTTTTAGGGGGTGAAATTCCACTAAGATAATCTTCCAAGCCATCAATCAAAATGAATCTTTTGTAAAACATTCCAGCGATTGTGGAAAAATGAAGGAACCTGTGATTTTGTCTAAAATTTGCTGCATATCAAGTCGCAAAAGCAGGCGACAGCATTTTTACATTTAAATGAGAACGAGCCATTTGCGAGGACAGAAGAGACTCGGGAGCTATAATATGGCTGGATACCAGGCTACGCCACGTGACGAAATTAAGAAGAATTCTGATTGAACTTCTGGTCAAATGTACATCTTTGTATTCTTTAATTTTCTTTCTTCGAATAAATGCTTGTAGAGCTTTGGGTCATGATATTTAGTCACATGGTTGTTCCTGAAGCCAGGTCACTTTTTGTGCTCGACAAAAATTGTGAATTTTAGCCATGTTCAAAGTACACTACGTGACAAAGTAAATTAGGATTCTAACTCAACTCCTTCTTAAGGTAGGCATTGTTGCCTATCAACTAGATGCTTGTAGAGTTTTTGGGAGTGACGTTTAGTCCCAGGAAGTCTCTTAAAGCAGACCATATTTAGACATGGTGTATCAACATTGTGAATGTTGATACACAATGAACTTTTGTTCCCGTGTTAGTGTTCCTTTTGATACGCATTATAGAACATAGCTGAATTTAAAACATCTTAATTGCTTTATTATAAATTGATATTTACAATTATAACAGAGTCATTGCTTAAGTAATCTTTAATTTAACACTGTAAGCCCATTATCGGTCATTGTAGTACCAATATGATATGCATTGGACATTGACAATGTTAAAAGAAAGAAACTGTTCAAGAGGCATCTTCTCCAAAGTAACAGAACCTCCTAACAGCATTTAGCTAACTATTCTAAATGAGGCGCGTGATCGTTCCTGACCGGGTTTCGCGTCGTTAAGAGGCGACACCTGGTCAGGAGCAGTCCACGTGCTCTCATTAACCACCTGTACATCCTCACCTGTCCATAGAACCTTTTATACGCCTGGAGCCTTGCTTTCTCATATCTTGGCCGATCTACGCCGGAGATGTCGGAAGGAGGTAGCTGGAGAGCTTTAGAGAAGCAGAGAGACATGGGCGGAAGTGACTTGAGGGTGTTTGATTTTTAGTTGATGGTATAGAAGTATTAAGAGGGTATGGAAAGACAGGCGCATGAAGCTGGGAACTAAATGGAAATTCATAATGCGTCTGAACTTTGTGAGGTTTGGTACGGTTCAGAAACTTGTCAAGCAGCATCAAGAGAAATAGCTTGACACTATCCTGAGGCGGAGATGGTAACAACTCATCGTGAACTGGGAACATGGAAATGAATCCCGCCTATTGTTGCGTTCGTCAAGCGCGGGTGAAGTGGCTAGGCCTGGTTTACGCCTACCGCGGATGGCTCGGAGCTCGGTTTCTTAAGGGAAAAGAGAGAGGGGAGTAGACAAGGCAAAGGAACTGGAATGTCTGGCGAGGCTTGTGATAAAGTAGGATTCATTTGGAAAGACACTGGATTGCAGGGATTGGAAAACTGTGGTAGCCCGCATCGGAGGTAGCTGGGATGTGGCGAAGAAGAAGATGTTGGGTGAGTTCAGGGCGGCCTGCTGAACATTCGCTGATCCAGCCGCAGACAAGAAGATCGTTGTAGCATATTTCAGGCCGTCCCCGTTGCCGGGGATGTGTTGTAGGAGAGATGTGAGAGGGTTAACGTTTGGGGAAGTAAGGGGATTAAAAACGCCCACCCACCCGCCCCTTTTAACGTTCTCTGCTCGTAGACCGTTCAGTGACCCTTCGGCCGACACTCCGGACTTTTTTGCCCATACCTTAACCTTCTTCCGGAGATTCGCCTGGGGGCACTGCGGATAGGGTACTATCTGCCCTACTTTAGGGAGCAACAGCACCGCAAAGAAAGACGACCCCAAGCCTTACTAACACTCATTCAACAGACAATGTTAAGGGCTTCATATAATCAGAATCAGTGCCAGTAAAGTATTTCAGTTCCACAATTCGACAGATTTAACTACAGCCCTAAATGGCGACTTCTGGCCAAAAGCAAAATTTGACCTACATTCAGGGACAACCACGTGACTAAACGTTATGACCCGAAACTCTGCAAGCATTCATCTGATAGACAATACCTAGATGTACATTTGACTTGAAGTTGAATAAGAATTCTTGTTCACTTTGACACCTAGCGTACTTTGACCAAGGCTACAATTCACAATTTTCGTCAAATGCAAAAAATGGCCTACTTTTAGGGACAACCACGTGACTAAACGTCATGATCCAAAACTTTGCAAGCATTCATTTGATAGACAATACATAGATGTACATTTGACTAGAAGTTGAATAAGAATCCTTGTAGGCTTCGTCACGCAGCGTACATTAAACATGGCTAAAATTCACAATTTTCGTCAAATGCAAAAAAATGGCCTACTTTTAGGGACAACCACGTGACTGAACGTCATGACCCAAAACTCTACAAGCATTTATTTGATAGGCAATACATAGATCCACCTTTGATAAGAAGTTGATGTAGAAATATATTTTACTTCGTTATGTAGCGTACTTTGAACATGGCTAAAGTTCACAATTTTCACCAAACACAAAAAGTGGCCTACTTTAAGGGACAGTCACGTGACAACCAAACAAGTTACCAAACTTTACAACAATGCATTTGATAGATATTTTAATGATCTATATATGGTACAAATTTCAAGCCGAAAGAAGTACCAGAGCGGCACTTATAGCGTTACAAAGTTGGGCCAAAAATCAGATTTTATTGAAGCTTGAAACATCGCATTGTTTTCAGGCTGCCCAAGAACTAAAATGTACGTCTTTGGAAATTTCACAACAATTTTTATAAAGCCAAAATGTTGGTCTATTTAGGTCTTGTTTTGTTTTGATGATAGGTTTAAAGGTGTTGCCGGGACAGTGCCGTAAAATATGCTGATTTCTGTGTTTTTGAGATGCGAAAATTGGGGAAATTGGCCAGAAAACTTTGTTTGCCCGTTACCATGGCAACAAGGAGTTTTGATCTAAAAGAAAGCTAATTTGAGGGGTTGTGAACCAAGTACTATCACTGTGCAAAATATGAGCCAAATCTATTTTTTGACCCCTGCCACCATTGTTTGATCCTTACAGACATTTGCTCTTAAGAAGCAGATTGTATTCGTTTGGTTTATTTTTATTCTTCCCTCACCCTCATAGGTAACAATAATATATACAGTAGCCAGACCTTTGTCAATCTTTTTGATAATGTCATTTGTACAGATTTTGGATACAGATTGTGTTTCTTTCTTTTTTATTGTTATTTCCATCCTCCCCACCCAGGTAACAATAGATGGCCAGACCCTTACAGTGAGTAAAGACTGGTCCTTAACAGCAGCTGTCCTGGACACAACTATCAATGGCCAGAAGAACACATTTCAGGTGAGCAACACTTTCCATTCACATGTGGTATTGTGTTTCAAAATGTCCCTTAGGTTAAGTATCTGTTTTACCCCCCTCACATTAGGCGAAAATCGATCGGACAAGGAGTCTGCGAGCTCTAGATTACGAGGAGGCATGACTCTGCTGCCCACGAATAAATTGCAGAGTTCCCCCCTTGCGGTCAGGGTCATGCCTCCTTGTAATTTAGAGGTCGCAGACTCGTCGTCCGATCGATTTTCGCCTAATGTGAGGGGGGGTATTAACAGTGTCCACTCAAGGAACTTCAAGAAAACTGTCAGACAGGTGGCCACAGTAGGCAGTACTCTTCACGGTTAGAAATGTAAGGTAGCAGAAAAATGTGGTCACAGTGGCCAGTGTGGTCCTTTTGCAGAGGTCACTGGCACACGGTTTGACTGTATTCATCCATTCATGTAATATGCTGTGTTGATTTACTGAAGAGATGTAAGTTAAAGTCTACTGGTGACTGCCCTAACATTCCTTCCCTTTTCTTCAGTGTATCTCCAGGAAAGGAGATGAAATCAAGCTTCAGTACAAGGGCACAGTGGTGAGTACAAGTGTAGACAGAAGACATAGAAGACCTCTTTAAGATGAAGAATCTGTAACTAGGACTTCTCATGTCCCTCTATCAAGAAGGCACCATTCCTGAGCAAGGGTCCCTTTACTCCAGGCTTTTAGCCTTGCATCCATCCTGTTCATCTTTGGAGTTGTTCTTAACATAATAAGAAATTGGTGGCAGAAGACCCCCTTACACTGGGTAGCAGATCCTTAGATCTGACAAGCATGAAATTCCTTTTCCGGTGAAAGCAAGTACATTGTATCTTCTCATGACATGTACATTTGTACATGTAGTTGTTTATACAAACTTTTCATTCCACATTTCTCACTAGCTTTTAAAATCTGGAGAGAAATTTGGAATGAGTTTATGATTTGGTGTATTGTTAATGTTATTTGAACCATAACAAAATTGGTCTTTTTTTCTGTCCAGTTCAAAGTTGAGGTTCTGCCCAAAAAAGCCACGGACTACATACACGTGATGCCAGAAAAACCAAAGGTATGTGAGTTATTATGTTCAGTACAAATATTATGGAGAGAAACAAACTTAATAGACTGATAAAACCTATCTTTCCATACTTTATACACCTAATTCCTAATGAATTTAGACAAACCTTTGATTGTAAAACATACCTGTTCCTACAGTTTCACCATCACAAAGAAAGAAGTGACAAGAAGTTAAATTCACCTCGGACTGGTAGAGTACAATTGTTGTGTTAAGTTGACATTGTATGACCGTATATTACATGTATGCATCTGTCAACTATTCCTTTGTTGAAGCAAGTGGAATGAGTTGATAAGTACACGTACATGTGTAGCAAAACTTGTATTCATGACTACAGCTAGTTCTATGCTATGGCATGTTGTTTTAGGTTGAGGCAAGCGGAGAGGTGAGGTCCCCGATGGCTGGCAGTCTGGTCTCCATCTCTGTACAAGCCGGACAGGACGTGAGTGTTTTTGTCTTCGTAACTCTCTCAGTCTATGATTATACATTGTATGCCATTACCACACTGGTCATGAAACACTGGTGGCTAGAGTGCAGGACGATAGGAATTGTTACTCATCATTTAAGTGGGACCGTGTTGCACAGTGGCAGTGTGTTTGGCTCGGGACCGAGAGGTCTCGGATTCGAATCCGACTGCCGTGGTACCGATCTTGTGCCCTTGGGAAAGGCACTTTACACGACTTTCCTCACTTTACTCAGGTGGAAATGAGTACTTAGCTTCGGCTAGGGCCGTCCCTCGGATAGGACGTTAAATGGAGGTCCCGTGTATGGAGAGAGTCACACCCTATGCACGTTAAAGAACCCCCACACGTGCGATGGTGCGGTGTGCGATGGTGCAAAATCCTTCCGTGTAGAATTGGTGATTCTCTACAAATCACCCGGACTCCAGGAAGAATAGTGACATATCAGTCACTAGTGGAGATCTGTATAACCAAACCAAACCAAATCTACATCTACATTACTCATATACATTCATCTACATAATCTACATGAAGATACTCTCTGGGGCAAAATTTAGATTAAAACTGCAGTTTGTTGAGCATTTGTTCCGTTCATGTCTAGTTTGCTAATACTGTAATTCCTGATTTTTTCAATGTACGGTTTTCATGGTGACAACTGTAATATGAACTTGTAATTACCAATAAGAAATAAATCGCTTTTTTTTTACTTGTACCTGGTGCCACCATGAACATTTAGTTCAGAGAACAAGTTAAATTTTCTCAGACCTTGAAAGTTTGGTACCGAGAGGACAAAGTGAATTACAGTAGTGTCTTCCACTTGCCACTTTGGTGAAACTTGTAACCATTCTGAAATGTCATGCCTGACTCTTGTAAAATACCTCCTCTGCTTGTATATTTAAAATAACAGTTGTAGGATAATTTGAACATGTTTTTTCAGGTTGCTATTGGACAGGAGGTCTGTGTGATCGAGGCTATGAAGATGCAAAACAGCCTCACAGCTGCTCGGAGTGGCAAGGTATGGAGTCTTCTGACAAATACAATATCTACCTGCTAGTTGTGCAACCTTGGCTGTACCTGTGGTATGTTTCAGCCATACAGATAAACAATAAACAATTCCTTTTGACCAGGGCATGAGGTATTACATAAAACAACCTTGTTTAGACAATTGAATAACGAACCAATTTCCTTCTCATGGGATTAGAAGTCTTGCCTTTATCCGGTGATTGTTGAGAGATTTTTGGAGACAACCTACTTTTAGCATGAGCTGGAAGGCACGTCCCTTCTAAAAAATAGCAATGGAATATCAAAAGAGGATTTGAGACTCAAACATATATTCTTATCATATCTAAAGCAATGTAATCCTTTCTTTTATAGGCGCTATGTTTTTCTCCTTGTGCATGTTCATTTATTCATATAATCCACACTGTGTACAAGTAGCCAAATATATCCACAAATGTTTATACCATAGAACCAATAGTGTAAATGACAAGCTAGACCCTATATGTTGATTTATTCATACCTATAGATAGCCATATATGTGTTTTTTAGTTGTACTGTAAGTTGCCGTTATACATGTAGACCTTACAAAAGTCGCTGCACTTTCGTCGTGTCCCAATAAAGATATTATGTATTATTATGTAATCAGTCACGTATTCAGTTATTCATTCATTCACAGGGTTGTTTCAATTATCATTGATCCAAGTTTCACTATTTTTCATCCTTTTATAGCTGCTCATTTTTTTCTCGAAGTGAATTCCTTCATATTAACCATTCATATATTCAGTTATTCATTCATTCAATGGGTTGTTTAATCATTGATCTAATTTTTTGCTCCTTTTCGTTGCAGGTGAAAGCGGTACACTTTGAAACTGGTACCAACGTCTCAGAAGACGACTTGATATTGGAACTAGAATAACCCAGAACTATCTCAACATGTTGTGCCTCTTTAGTCTTGCCTAGATGTTGAGAGCTTAAGACGTTGCCCTTGCAGGGGTGTCTCTGTACTTGTCGTAACAGGCTTTAGGATGGATATGTCATTTATGAAACTTTTAAGATTTAGGCCTACGTCACATTTCCAAACTTGGACCCGGCAGCTTTCGGGAACAAAAAGTATGATATAAAAGACACAAAAACTACACAAGAAGATAATTTACTGTATAAATTTCTATTTTTCATTTAAACAAACAGCCCGGCTAAGCCACGGTTTGGAAATGTGATGTTAACCTTAGTCTGAGTCCACAGTAGAGGACGAAAGTCGTTATTTTTACAAGAAAGTTGGATAACAATCCTTTAACACAGGACAGAAAAATGTGTCAGTAAATACTATTTAAAAAGCCAAATAAGGGTTACTTTGAAGAAACATGTGAAATAAACTTTTTTTTTAAATGTGGAGAATCTGAGGTACTAGAATATGTGCAAAGATTGCAAGTATGCTTTTCATCTTCATATCCTCAGTGACCAGCTGAAGCAATGTGTCATGGGCATTATTCCTAACTTATATGCAGGCCAAATAAAATGAAGTCCTGGGTTCAAATCCTGTCATGCTTCAGATGTTGTACTCTTGGGAAAGGCACTTTACACAACTTTCCTCACTCCACCCAGGTGTAAAAATGTAACAATAGGTACCTGACTTCAGTTGGGCTGGTAAAAGGCGGTGGAAGGGGAGGAATGGACTCCACCTTCCAATAGCGTGCCCATGACACAGTGGATAACAACCCACTGTTCCTACAGCCTCAAAATAATAATTTGGACTACCTTTACCCTCTGTCCTTTTTGTGGGGCACAATGTGCTAGCTAAAGAGTGCAGTGCCACATTACTTGTCTCTGTCTGTCTTTAAGAAAATAGCAAAAAAATGATAATGAGAGAGATAACAAAATTATCCTGCCCTTTCCAATGCCATTCTTGGTGTTGAAAAGTCATATTGAAGACCACTCTTTTACTTTCTCTCTCATTCGCTCTCAGGGACTCAGCTTTTTTCCCTTTCCCTGTTTTCCATATTTTTGGGGTCCTTGTACCTATATGGTTTTCCCAAGACCTAATGACTTGAAGAGGAGTAAACACTCACACACTCTCTCACCAGTTGTACTTTTCCAAAATGTTCAAATATGAGTCAATAAATGGTAGGTAGTTCTTGAAAAAGTTCTGAGTTGCTTCCAACAACAGGGTGACACACGTACTTAGATCTATGTGGCCTTACTAGATGATCAATGTCTGTTAGAATATGGCCTTTTGAGAACATAGTAGGGACTTTTGATGTGTTTCAGTTGTGGTTGGAAACCTAATATATGGCACTCCTTACAAAATTCACATCGATCAGCTTGTAGCAAAAAAAGAAAGATACATATGGTAGAGGTTTTCTTCTACCCATGCCAAATACAGTATTGTGAAATAGAGAATTTGACTGTCAATAGTTAATCAACGTCTTTTAACAGATAGGTACATTGCAATGTGTACTTGTACATGTAATGATGTATGTTGAATGTATTTTCTTCCAGAAATATCTGTAGCACTATAGCTGTGTATTTTTGGTCCGAACAGTTTGAACAGCACAGCCTTTCTTGTTGCAGACTATCTAAAGGGTGAATTGAGCATAATAAACTCTTTGGTCAGTTTTTCTTTGAACTCAAAGTTTTGCTGTTATGATTATCCTTGTCGGCAGTAGTCAAACTCTATCCAATCAAATTGCACAGTCTTTAAACCCTCGGGGAAATGCTTATCTAAAGAGATGTTACTAGGGATTATAATTGATATCACAATGTAGCTAGACAACAACCAATAAGAAGGCCCCATTTCATATTGGTTATGATGCCGTAGTATCATAGAAGTGACACAAAGGGTGAATGACCACCGAATAAAACCACCTCATTTGCTTTGCTCACTCGTTGGTTTTATTTGGTGGTTATATCAAAGGACCAGGCCATATGGCACAATTAGCCTGACTAAAAGTGCGCTCCTAGCGGCCAGCCCTACAGTTGCCGTCGGGGACGGTGTCATTAACCCCAACCAGCGAGAAATTGTGTAAACATGGGCTAATGACGCAATATACACCTCAATGTTGGTCATTAACCCTTTGTTACTGGCAATTTTTGCAACTCATCAAACCTAGGTCTTTGATTTACGTCACTGAATGAGGACCATTCTAAGAGCTTTGTAGCCAGAGTTCCATCTTTCCGTAGTGACCGCAGCTGGCTCAATAATTTCGCAAAAGTATCAAGCCAGCGGTCACTACGGAGGATGGTACTCAGGCCAAGAGCTTTAATGCACGTCAACTGTGGCATTTAATATCAGTAAAGATCCATGATATTAGTAAACACTCATCAAGGGTGTAAATATTGGGTTGCCTGGTCACTAACGCATACTAACAACAACATTTACAGGTTAAACACTCGTGTTAAGCACCTCCATTTGATCTGCATTGTAAAATGAGGGCTCTATTGACCGTTACAAGGCTTTGATGACTTCAGATGTAATATCAGTCAACAGTTATTGAGGGAGTGAGAGTTTACAATAAGCTTAAGTCGTCACCCAAGTTTACAAATTAGAGTTATGGACAATATTTACGCTCATATTACGCCTCTACCTTTGATATGTATTGCACAATGAGGCCAATTGTTACTGGGCTTCGAAGGCTCCAGATTTGTTTGCTTATGAGTGTGATATCAGTCAACAATATTCAAAGGTACTAGATATGACTAGGTGGTGTCATATGGGTTAACAAATTAGTGTTCTTGGTAATATCAACATGCTCTATAAACGTTGTCAGACTTTTAATAGGTGATCAATCATTTTTCTTTGATATCCAAGAATCTTTTCTGATCCTAATGACAACATCGTTTAGTGGCTATTTGACGCAAGTAAATGTCATATTGACTGCTTGGTATCAAAGGGGAGACATTGAAATTTACAAGAGAAACAGTGATGATAGACAAATGTTTGATTTGCATAAATGGGAGACCTTGTTACTTCCTTAACCATCTGCGGAACACCGTTGGATGTTACTTTATAGTGGTTATTAAATCTTTTCACGCTCACAGACAGAAAGAAAACTCTTAACATCACAAAACCCACACATTACAGAAAAGATGGGATCATTTGTCTTCTACTGTCTCAGAAAAAGAAGCCAAGCACAATAAGTTACAGTTTAGAGTCAGACCTTAAACTAGAGTAGTCGCTTACTATATTGTTTACCTGTCGTTTTTTGTCACTTGCATTTAGCCCTCGGGCAAGAACTTACAATAAACTTATTATTATCAAAATAGAATTTCCCTAGAATATAAAAAAATTCCCAAGAACAATGAAGTAGGTCATTTGTTGTATTCTCTATGCCAATTAGTATGCCCTTATCGGCTGAAAAGATCATTTGGCGTCTATAGATAAAGAAAAGTGTCATTAAGACAAGAGTGATACTGGAAGTCGTACCACCTGTTTTCTTTGGTTTCGTCATCATTTTCAAAACAGTGACTATAGTGACTCATGACGTATAGCCAATATTGACGTCATGTTATTCAAAACAAACATCGTTTACAGATGAAAACCTCAAAACTAATGTGTTGTACTCTGCAACTATGAAATTCAATTTTGTACCAACCTTTGATATATCGGCAATATGTTTCAATTCGTTTTGTTCTGTTGGCTCGACTGACAATATTGTATTGGCAATATTGACGTCATTTATGAAAGAAAATCTCACAACTAATGGGTTGAACTCCGCAACTATGAAATTTCAATTTTGTACCAACCTTTGATATATCGGCAATATGTTTCAATTCGTTTTGTTCTGTTGGCTCGACTGACATGGTGTGCAATACTAGCCAATGGCTGTTGTCGACTAAGGTCACAATCACTATTGAACAAATTCGGTTTCTTCAAATCCCAGTAACAATGAGCCTCATTTTGCAACATATATCCATATATCAATGAAATGCGCCCAATATGTGTTTTGGGAGTGTAGATATTGCTAGTAATTCTCATTAGACACCTTGGCAACAATATGTAACAAACTACGCACTTCATTATTTTGACTAATATAACACAAACAATGAAGCATTCATTCATACAATGAAGCAATTTGATTATAATCCTAGTAACAATACGCCCCCATTTTGCAATATATATCAAAGGAATATGTCTTTTATGAGCTTCGGAGCTGTAGATATTGCTAGCAATTTCTTTTAGAATTGGGGACAACACGCAATTAACAACTGCGCACTTGAATATTTTTTGTCAATATTACACATACAATGAAGCATTCACGCACTCATTCATACATATAATCAAGCAATTTTGATTTAATCCTAGTAACAATACGCCCCAATTTGTAATATATATCAAAGGAATATGCCTTTTATGAGGTTCAGAGCTGTGAATGTATTGCTCCCGATTTCTTTTAGAAAGGAGGACAACACGCTATTCCCAACTACGCACTTGAGTATTTTTGACTAATATTACACATACAATGAAATTTTTAAACATGCATTCATTCATACAAAGAAGCAATTTTGATTAAATCTATTACGCCACATTTGCAACATATATCAAAGAAATATGCCTAATTAACTAATGTGAGTTTCAGAGATAAGGATATTGCTTGCAATTTCTTAGAAACTAGGACAACATCACTTGAGTGGCCTTGATAATTGTTGGCCGATGTCATATTACACCCACAACAAAACAAATTTGATTTAATCAAATCCTAGTAACAATGCACCGCATTATATGACAAATATCAGGCGGATATAGTAAATATGTACAAAGTAAGAGAGGACAGTCACCTTTCTTTCACCTTTAAGCCCAAACGGGCTTAATGCATGTCTTTGTTTCCGATGACTAAGAGTTATACCCTATTTCCACTAGGATGGCGCTTTTTTTTGCGTCCTAAAATTTGACAAATCGCTCAACGAAAAACGTATGTTACACTTTGTGTGTTTTGTTGGCTTTCCAGTCACACTTTTGCATTTTTGTATATACCAGTACCCAATATGAAAAGGAAGATTACACACACCCGTTTGGGTCGCAGTGAGAGCGCAGCGTCGTTTAGTGGAAAGGGGGTATTCTCCAGGTAGAGGTTGGGTCGCGGAGATAGAAGTGGTCGCGATTTAGCCGGTAAAAATTCCGACCTCTACTATCTCCACGTCCCAACCTCTGCTTGGAGAATAGAAAGGGGTCATTGTACGCTTATCGGTCTCTGCCACCAGACTATAATTGTAACACATATACCTTTATCAGAATATCTAGGTATAAGCCTTTTTACGTTACTTTTTGTTGATAGCCAAGAAAATTGTTAAAGAGCGGAACTTGGCAAAAGCTTGCAGTCGTTTGTAACAGATGGGATTTCCCAGTGGCGGGCAACAATCGCGAAATGATGGAAAGACAATAACCATTTTCGTGACCTAAATGTAGGTCTAATGGTTAATGACGATATCTACATGTCCTTATCGCAAAAAGCAATCAGCGATTTGAGGGATTACTTTGCAAGATACGTTTCAGGTGCCAAGTACTTATGACAACATCAAGATATCACTGTACGAACAAAGGCATTGTCGTAAGAGCAAAGATAGCTTTCTACGCGTAGTGCTGGTCTATTTGCTAACCTCTTACATATAGGTGTTAAACTGTAGCGCACAAGGGTGGATGTGTGCGAGGAAAAATAAATTACTGAGGTTTTCATGTTCAAGAGAAAACAGATGCTGAGAATGACACACGTGCATTCGGCAGGTAGTCAACAGTCCAGTCATGTGTTCTTTCTTTCCACTTTCTCTGTCGGTGTCTCTTTTAAGCCAATTAGAGCTGGAGAAATGAGAGAAAGAAAAATAGAATCAGGGATAAAGTATCAAACATCTTTCCGGGGGCGTTATTAGAAGGGAATAAAAGATCTAATTAGAGTGGTTATTAGTACCTTAAGGCTACTTATATAAGGGTGAGCCACGCAACATTTGGCGTCCTCACTTCGACTTCACGACTCAACGACTGAGCAGAGTTTTGGAAACTTCGAGTTTGACTGCAGATCCAAGTACTGAGGAAAGGTATGTTTAAAAGAGTTCCTTCAAAACTTTTCCCTTTTTTACGGTTTACACTATTCTAAAGGTTCAGTACCTTGTATAGAGCATTGCCTGCCCTGTAGCAGTGCACGGTCATCGTAGAGACAAGGGGTGGGTACCGGTATAAAATCTGGTTTTCTTGTTGGACCGGTCCGGAAAAACGGACCTGAAAAAAATCAGTTGGCGGATTTTGGAAAAAATGAACAGATTATACCGACAGGCGTTAGCGTGCTTACCGGCACAAGAAGAAAACAAGAGGGTAGATAAGTCATTTTACCAAGTTTCTATAGTCAAACTTTGACTAAGTTAACAGAGGCATTAGTTTTGTTCACATGAAGATAGGATTCATTTTAAAACCCCAGTGGAAGTTGGATACTCCGCCAAACAGTTTCCTTTGTGGCGAAATGGACCATTATTTTGATCGAGTTTTTTCAAAGTTTCCTCAGACAGTAGGTCTAGGTTCAGGTACCTGGACCTGACTTTGCTATACCAGTACCCGCTCCCAATCATTGAGATCGTTCTAGGTTTCGCAAAAGTCAGAATACTTAACTCTTCCTGATTTTTAATGGTCTCTATTTCAAAATGATCTTCTATTTACTAATCGGACCAACTCTCTACTTTCTTTACTTGTTTGTAGGAGGACCACTAGCTGAGAAAGACAGAAGGATGATGCTGTTGCTAACTTGTGCGTTGTTGGCCGCGATAGGGCCACTTGTAAGCGGTAGGTACAATTCACTTTTTCTTACATCGCAAAAAAAACACCCAAATCTATCAAAAGGTCATACGAGTCCATTTTAGTTAGATCGGAAGCCGACAAGAGCAAAAAATTGGAATCTTCAAGCTAGTCTTTACTGTGCTATTCAACTTTAAACAGCACTTAAAACCTTTTCTCAAGTAACGAT
Source organism: Branchiostoma floridae x Branchiostoma belcheri (assembly GCA_019207045.1). NCBI lineage: Eukaryota > Metazoa > Chordata > Leptocardii > Amphioxiformes > Branchiostomatidae > Branchiostoma > Branchiostoma floridae x Branchiostoma belcheri. The sequence goes on along the minus strand of CM033035.1, from coordinate 4,564,750 downwards.
AGATATAAGAGAAAACTAGTGCCACAGTGCTGCAAAAAGATGCACAAGAACAAATCCAATCCTTTGCTTGGTGCTGATAAGATGGTACGGTTTGTGAGGAATTTTTTAATGTGCAGGCACATTTCTTTCCTCTGCTTCTCTGGCCGTGTGACTCTTTTTGTACTGGTTCGCTTTGCCACCCTTCTTTGAGCCAGCAACACAAGCGACCCGGTACAAAAAGAAACGACCAGCAAAAGTGCAATATGAACCCCCCAAAACGAGGAAAGGGCCCTGAGAGCCTGCTATGGAGGCTATAATTCCTATGGTCATGAGAATGTACGAGATTTGTGGGGAATATTATATTCTGATGATAAGAAAATTCGTTCTTTATCTCTGAAATTCGTTGAATAGCTTTCGAACCCCGCATTTCCGCACCGGTGCTGCAAGTGCAGTGAGATACCATCTTATGTAACTGGTTAATAGAGTTAAGTTTAGTTGAATCAAGCGTTTTATTCAGGTTTGCAAGCGAGAAATTTCTGATGTGCGGGCACATTTCTTTCCCCCATGACCAGGAGAGTGCATGCTCCCGGGCCCGCCGAGGATGGGATTCTTTTTCGACGCGAACCCGCGCATGCGCTCTTCTACCGACCAGACCCTACGGATCGAGTGTGACACCGGTTTCGTGCCCTCACCCTCTGACGTCATGACTTGTAGAGCAGACGGGACCTGGACACCCGTGTCTTGCGTCGGTGTGCTACGGTTTATTTTTCCTGACATCTTTTTACCAAAAGTTTAAGTCCTGTCGCACGCACAGTTTACCCATAGCCCCTCAAACTAAAACGTAACGCGACCATATATAGCCATACCAACTTGCTTCAATTCAACAGGTGGCGGATGTTAAGCGCTCGGCCGTGGCCTAACCTAGATTTTAAAGACCCCTGCCTCTATAGTCCAACAAGTGCCATACATTTATATTCTGCGTTATCCATTGGATTCACCGTGTAAGGTTGGATGAAGAAAGTTGAACGAAGTAGCAATTTGCTATATACCCACCCATGGTAGGCATCCATACAATAGTTGCAGAAAATGTAGAATTTACCAACACTGCCATATGACACAATATATAGACGAATACCTCTAATCTATCCATATTCGTTGGTATTTTTTTTCTTCCAGAGGAGGGCCAGGCATGCTACGGAGAGGACGAAACCGTCGTCTTTAACTTTGACCGACGTGAGGAAAATTATTTTTTCTAATAATGTGATGTCTTTCCTTCCGTTGCGGCGTTCCTTACCCCAGTCGGTACCCTGTCCGTACAGCCCCCAAATCAAATATGTTTTTTGTTATCAAAGTACCCAATTTGTGCACTACTAACCGCTTCACGTTGATTTTGTCTTACCCTTGTCACAGATGTGCAGCTCTAAGCAATTTAGATATGTTGTCGTTAACACCATACGTTTGATTTTGTTTCCATTTGTTCCAATTAGGCCATGTTGATTTGATTATATGGATGACATCCTCCGTGAACTCCAAAACTGATGCGAGCGAGCGAATAAAAAAAAGTTTGGCCAAAAAAAAAAAGTTGCCTTCAGTATGAAATCAAAGTGGCCAGGAAGGTTGAACATAGGACTAAACACACATAGTATGGTATACCAACAGTTAGGTGTGGGGACCAGTACATCATACGGGTGCAAAACATTTTTTTCTTCTTGGACCAATCCGAAAAAAACAGACCTAAAAAACAAAACAGAGGAACAGGTTTCGCCAATTACAAAATGGACATACTATGTCGGCAGCCATTTGGGGTCTAACCGGGGGGCCAAGAAGACAACAAGAGCGAAGTCAAGTAGAGTTTATAGTCAATTGCACCAAGTTTCTACAGTCAAAGGTACAGAGACAGTTAGCCTTTATTACATGGAGATGGGATTTTAAAATGCAGTGGGAGTCCAATAATCCACCAAAGATTCCTTTGTAGCAAAATTGACCAATTACCATTGTTTTGAGTATTGCCAGTTCTCAAGTTTCCACAGACAATCAGGTCCAGGTTCATGTCCGGACCTGGAAATGATCCTCTGGACCTGAATTTTCTGTACTGGTACCTCCCCCAACCAACAATAGATTTTTTTTTTCTTTCTGTCCTTTCACATCTTATTCTTTGACTTTAGATTCATTTTGGCATTCTATGGCATTAGTTATCTGTTTTCTGAACCTACGGAATATTTGTGCTCATTTTACAGCTGCTTTGCACAATTTATTGTGTGGTCGAAAACTTTTTTTTTTTGAAATGGCCGAAAATTGGTGCGAGCGCAGATGTCATCCATATAATCAATTCAACGTGGCCTTAATATGTTTATCAACTTTCCTATGTTGTAGAGTCTTGTTCCAGTTCTGTGTACCCCAACCGTGAAAATATTGTTGTTAACGTCATACGTTTGATTTCCCTTTGTTCTAATCGCAATATGATTATAAGCTTTTTCCCTATGTTGTACAGTCTTTCTGTTCCAGCTTGTTGCGCCCCTATTGTGCATATGCCACCGTTAAAAAAAATAACTAACGTCATATGTTTCATTCCCTCCATTTTCACGTTGTTGTACAGTCCAGTTTGTACCGTCCGGTTCGTCTTCGTCTTTTGTGTTAACGTCGATCCTTTCCATATCAATGAATATTGCTTTACTCGTAATTTTAGCTTTCATCTAAACATGTCGCTTAAGATTGCATTCAGAATGTGTCTGCTCGTAAACAGGGTAAAATATTCAATGAACTGAATATTCAATTCAAATATATGTGATAGCGCTAGGTTTTCACCTTCATGAGTCCCTGGAGTATAATACTACTGCATACGATATAGTACAAATCGCGAAGATCTTTAAGACAAAGCAAATTTCAGGAGTTCATACTTAACAACTTTATCCTTCCGTCCCCTCCCGTCCCCTTCACCTGCAACTCCTCTCCTTCCCCACCTCACCAGTCGGCACGTGTGACCTGCCTCCTCCGCCCATCATGGGGTACTTTGTGGGCGTGAGTCCGGGCGATGTGTACGCCCTGGGAGACACGCTGGCGGTGGAGTGCAACGCCGGGTTCCTCGCCGTGCCCTCCAACGTCATCTCGTGCCAGGCGGATGGAACATGGGGGCCGACTGTCAGCTGCTTCGGTCCGTTAAAACAGACTCGTTCATTATTTCCTTCATTCGTTCATTCATTCATTCATTCATTCAACCATTCATTCACATATGAACTTAATCATCCACCCATCCATCCATTCATTCACATTTTCTTAATCATTAATGCATTGATCAGTTCATTCACTCTCACTCACTCACTCACTCACTCACTCACTCACTCACTCACTTATTCATTTATTCGTTTATCTACATGGGTTCACAGGGCTCGACATTCATTTTTGGGATTAGGTGCACTGCTTAAAATTGGGTGCACCAAAAATATTTTGGGTGCACCAGTTAAATTCAAATAATAACCTAATAATAAAACTTAGTTACAATTATCGAATTCTTAAACACGTACCATGACAGACATTTTTATTATCTTTCTAACACTTAGATGTCAAGAATATTATGATATAATGTATACTAGTATACTTTGATATCTTTACATACATAAACACAAGAAAACATTTGGGTGCAGAAGATAATTGGGTGCACAGCTCCAATTTTGGGTGCACCTGGGTGCACATGCACCCAGTATTTCAAGCCCTGGTTCCAAATTAATGAAAATTAATGTGATGGTTGGTTGCTATAAAGTTAATGTGTGTGTTAATACTCCTTCAATTCTTTGCTCTTTTGTACGTTTCAAATATCTGATTGTATCTAACATTACCATTTTTATCCGCCGTATGTAACTTAGCTTCTACAATGATTATTCAACCATTTCCTTCACAGGGACTTAAGAAACGTAAGAAAAATACTGGGCACTGTTTGCCAGTGAACACAATGTTTATTTGCAGGCTCCGTCCTTAGTGCTGAATCATCGGTTACATGTTATAATGCTATTCTTGCGCTTTCAGACGCAGACGCTCTTATGGCTGGACCAGTCATGGTGGACATGGCCTTTGCATTTGAAGAAGGTTTTACCCAGATCCAATTTATGTATATGTCATTATAACTCTAACACATTATAGATTAATGTCTACTATCTATCATACAGTGTTATGGGAAGAACTAATCATTATAAGCTAAGGACTATGGTAAGATAAATGTAACTACTAAACATATTTCTCTTTCACTTCTATCCACCTGCGAGTAGCAAATTTAATGGAAATAAATCCAAGTGAGCAGTTGAGCTGGTCTCAAACATTCTGACATATGTGCTGCTGTCAAAGTTACAATGTAACCCGTAACTAAAGTGGCCTTCGGGTCACACCTTGAAGTAACTTTAGGATGATAAAAAAGTTGAAACTGGCGAATGCAAGATCTTCAGACTTCCCGGGGTTACGTTCTCCGTTTTGTTTTGGTTTATGAAATCGAAGATCTCTATGTACTTCACAGGTAAGGATGAGGTGGTTGCCCCTCCCCCTCTGGTGGTACCTGACAAGGTGTGCGCCTTCCCCATCACACCTGTGCACGGCCACATGCAGGTGAGAAAATTAAACTTCTTCCGCATTCATTTTCACCCACCTTCAATTTGGTCAAAGACAGCTAGTGTAGTAGCTTGACTTATGCTGCAGTTACAATTGGAAAAAGTGGCCTATGCTGCAGTCACAGTGCATTGGAAAAAGTGGCCTCGCTGGGTAGTTTATGAGTTGTATTTACACTTTCGGACGTGCCCCTACGTGGCCCCGTGGGATATTCTGCGGCTACTGGGCTACATTTGGGAACGGCCCGGCACCGGAATTTTTAAAAACTCGCTGTACTAGAGTACAAAATCAACCCGGGACCCGGTGACAAAAGACGCTTTGACCTACATGTGAAATAAAACGAAAGGTACCCCCGCGTTGTCCGGGGCAAATTTGTGGCTTAAGAGCCCGGCTGGAACTACACTACCGACAAGCCTAGGCACAGTCTACGATACTAGCGTTAACGTACTAACGATATCGATGCATAAAAGTATGTAGCATAGTAATAGCTAGGTACATCAAAATGGCCATAACATATCAGCCCGCTGAGCATATTCTGGTCATCAGAAGTTTTACAAAAACAACCTTGTTCTAACCCAGGTTAGCGGAATGAACATCGGCGCCACGGCAACCTTCTGGTGTGATCCCGGCTTCTTCCTGACCGGTGCAGGCACCATCCACTGTGAGGACAAGGGGCAATCCACTGGGTCATGGTCCGATCTGTACCCACGATGTATTGGTATGTTAAAATCTACTTTCTTCGTCTTGTGAATTGTAATGGTCTAGTGCAGTTCTTGTGCAGTAGCATGGAAAGCCACTAGGAGGTCCTAATTCGAACTTTTCCTTTGTAACGATGCATTGGTTTGTTAAAATCTACTTTCTTCGTGTTGTGAATTGTAATATTCTAGTACAGTTCTAGTGCAATAGTATGGAAAGCCAATAGGAGATCCTAATTTTAACGTCTCCTATGTGTTGTCAGCTCCTACCGTCATACTAGTACCAAATTTCATACGGATCCACCAACAACTTTTTAGTTATGCTACTGGGAGACACACACATACACAGATGTACACGCACACACGCACGCACGTATACACACACACGGCTCCCCTGAAATATACTAATCTAATCTTCTTGGCCAAGGTGATGAATCTTTCTTAATGCATTTTGTTTTTCCATATTTCAGAATCTGCTGACCAAGGATTTGCCGGTAAGTAAAAACTAACAATTCTTTACTTATGATTTGTATTTAGTCTCACCTAATTGAAACGTTCTACCCGAAACTCTTGCACAATGTAACCTCCATCGTTGTTTAGTAATTAAGGACAGTTATATATTTTCAACAGGAGCGAATGACGAGGTTGTGTCTTTCACACTACAAACTCCTCCCAACAAGGTCTGCGCCTTTCCCATTACTCCAGCACATGGGCACATGACGGTAAGGGATACAGACTCTCTCCGCACGCCTTGTTAATTTTATCCTTTATGCAGGATTTCAAACAAAGTATACGATGATTTTGTACGCGTTTCAGACTTTCAATGAACCTGTACTAATACAGTAGCCACCTCTACACAATGATCACCTGACCATTGACACACAGTAAAACCTGTACTAGTGACCACCTCTACATAAGAACCACACGGCCATTGATTAACAGTCAGACCTGTACTAGTGGCAACCTCTATATCAGGACCATTTCGTTGTTCCCTTAGGCGATTTTATAGTAGCACAACCATTAAGAATCCTGTCCGTAGTGACCACCTGACCACACAGACCAGATTTTGTCGGTCCGCTAGGTGGTCTTCTGGGGAAGTTTTGACTTTACATTATTGAAAAAAGAAAATAATTTTTTTCCAGGTTTCCGGTACAAACATAGGTGCCACGGCCACCTTCAGGTGCGACCCCGGGTTTACACTGACAGGTGCAGGCACTATTCACTGTGAAGACAAGGGGCTAGCGACTGGGTCATGGTCCGATCTGTATCCTAGATGCACTGGTAAGTTTGTATTTGATTTCTTAATGCTCTCTTCATCAGTTTCAAACGATTTTGGGATGACGGTAAACTATGTAAAAAGTTGTATCACGTCACAAATATCTTTTCATATTGCCTTATTTCCTCTTATTTCAGAATCTGCTAACCAAGCATTTGGCGGTGAGTAAGAATTGAACTATTTGGCTCAAACTGGTCTGTTACAGAATCGAACTGTTATACAGTTATCCAACAAAACCTATCCTGAACCCTAAGTAACCCAGATCTGTGTGATGTGTGCATTCAAAAAGTAATAGTCTATTGTGTGCATTGTGTCCATAATAGGGATGGGTAGCCTCTACCAGCTACCGCAGGTTAAGTCTGGTAGAGGCTAGGGGTGGGTGCCGGTACAGATATTTCAGGTACAGGTCCGGTTCAGGTTCGGAGGATCCAGACCTGAACCTCCGGACCTGAACCTGATTGCCTGCAAAAACTTGTGAATTGGCGATACTCAAAACAATGGGCCATTTCGCTACAAATGCATCTGATTGATGGGGTATCCGACTCTCATCACTGGCGTTTTAAAGCTAGTCATTTCCAATAAGTATTGCGGATTTCTTTTCAACAGGAGCGAACGACGAGGTGGTGTCTTTCACACTCCAAACACCCCCCAACAAGGTCTGCGCCTTCCCCATCACTCCAGCACATGGCCACATGACGGTAGGAACATTCGTTTTTCGTCAATTAACTCATGTCAGTTTTATCCTTTATGCAGGATTTCAAACAAAGTACACGATGATTTTGTATACGTTTCAGACTTAAGTTCGAGTACAATGAAACTTGTACAAAAGACCACCTCTACATAAGGACCGCATGGCCATTGACATACAGTTAAACCTGTACAAGCGGCTATCTCTTAATAAGGACCACCTGTCCAATGTGACCACTTTTTGTTGATCTCTTAAATGATTCTTCCAGTCACACAAACATTACGAATCCTGTCTACAGTGACCACCTCACCACATAGATCAGATTTATCGGTCCCCTGGGTGATCTCTTGGAAAGGTTTGATTGTACATCGTTGACAAAGATGTGTGCTTTTTCAGGTCACCGGTACCAACATTGGCGCCACGGCCACCTTCAGGTGCGACCCCGGGTTCACTCTGACAGGTGCAGGCACCATCCACTGTGAAGACAAGGGGCTAGCGACTGGGTCATGGTCCGATCTGTATCCTAGATGCACTGGTAAGATTGTATCTTATTTCTTAATGCCTCTCTTTGTCAGTTTCCAAATATATTGGGATGACTGTTAACTACGTTAAAGCTTGTACCAACATCTGTCTTCATACTGCCTTATTTCGTCTTATTTCAGAATCTGCCAACCAAGCATTTGGCGGTGAGTAAAACTTTGTTACAGCATCGAACTGTTACACTGTTATTCAACAAAACCTACCCTGAAACCCTAAGTAACCCAGACCTATATGATGTTCGCATTGAAGGTACGTTGTGCATTGTGCCAATAATAGGGGTGGGTGCCGGTACAGAAAATTCAGGTACAGGTCCGGTCCAGAGGATCCAGACCTGAACCTGATTGCCTGCAAAAACATGTGAATTGGCGATACTCAAAACAATGCTCCATTTCCCTGCAGAAGAATCTGATTGATGGAGTATCCGACTCCCACTGGCGTTTTAAAACTAGTACCATTACGTATTACGGATGTTGTTGTTTTTTTCGATCATCAGGAGGAAACGACGAGGTGGTGTCTTTCACACTCCAAACTCCTCCCAACAAGGTCTGCGCGTTCCCCATCACTCCGGCACATGGACACATGACGGTAGGAACTTTCGTTCTTCGTCAATTAACTCAGTTTTATACCTTTCCTTTTCGGTGAAATTTCGTAACCCGAGCGCCAGCCTTCGCAGTGACCGTTGGCTCAACTCTTTCGCTTGCTAACCACGTGGTTAGTCATTACGGAGGCTTGCACTCAGGCTATGAATTTCGTCTCTCTGTTACAAGAAGTACGAGGTAGGAAGTGGAATTTCAATGATTATGAATTAAAAATATCTTGAGTAGTGGACTATTGTATGATACCAAGAAAATGTCGATGTCCTTGTTTGTTTGTTTGTTTTTATTGAAACATTTGTTAGATTAATGCACTGCGATGCATTTGACGCAACTGACTTGTCTTTTGAAGGGACTAATTGTGCCGTGTAGCATAAAATGAATGATGACAAAAGGTCGTTTGACCTATTGCTGACGACACATATCCATGTTGATAAGATCACGTGTCCGTAACTCTAAACACTGTAACACTGGAAACTCCAGTGCTGAGCCGGCATCAGAACTGGACTTCCAGTGCTGATGACCACTTCAGCACTGGTGTTCCAGTGCTGATAGAGGAGACCGCAACCTTTGTATATATTTTGCACAGATGATCTTCCATGATAAGATGACAAAAGATGATTATTTTCTCCAGGTTACCGGTACTAACATCGGCGCCACGGCGACATTCAGCTGTGATCCTGGCTTCACTCTGACCGGTGCAGGCACCATTCACTGTCAAGACAAGGGGTTTGCCACAGGTTCCTGGTCAGATCTGTACCCACGCTGTACCGGTATGCCTTTTAATCCCCTTTTTTATGCGAATCTTGGGCTATCATCTCTTTAATCAATGCATTCACTTTCTTTGCGATTTGCTTCATCATTTTATTTGGTGAAATTTTGACTATTTTCTTAATTGAAATATTGTTGATGTTTTCTCTGTTGCAGAATCTGCCAACCAGGCATTTGGGGGTAAGATATAATATTTTTCTCCATTACAAAGTGAGTGAGTGAGTCCGTCAGTGAGTGAATGAGTGAGTGAATGAATGAGTGGGTGGATGGATATATGGAAAAATGAACGAACAAACAAACAAAAATAATCCATCAAATCCAACAAAGTGTCAATAGTACAGAAGTGATGTTTTGCCGACGCTTAATGTAATACCTAATGAGTTGGCCCGCCATAGAATAACTTTTACATCGCCGTGGCTATTTGTTAAGATTTACACTTGTTTACTTTGGCTCTACCAGGTGCGGAAGACGAGGTGATATTTTTCCCCGCGCTGCAGACCCTTCCCCCTAACAAGGTGTGCGCCTTCCCCATCGTGCCGTCACACGGACACATGTCGGTGAGTTTGGTTTGGGTTGTTTTATTTCGATCTCCATTAGTGATACCGGTATTCACCTGACGAGAAAAGAAGAAGGGGACGACCAAACCTGCACTCAAGAAAGTGCTGGAGAGAGAAGTTGGTCTACAGGACCGCGACCTAACTTATCATTCAAAGTGTGTAACATATATATAGATTCAATACATATTGGCGGTGATTGTCTCCAGGTTACCGGTACTGTAGCGCAACAAGGCATGGGGCCCTCCCGACTGCTCAAATGCTAACACGAAGAGTCAGCCCTTCTTATTTTAATATGATCATGTTCTTACTGACTTACAGACCTTATAAGGAACATAGCTTATATTTCAAAGTCCATTATATTAACATATACAGATTTTTATTAAGACACGGCCAAAGTACAGCGAATATATTCAACACATACTCCCGGTGATTGTCTCCAGGTTACGGGCACTAATATCGGAGCATCGGCAACCTTCTGGTGCGACGCAGGCTTCACTCTGACCGGTGCAGGCACCATCCACTGTGAAGACAAGGGGCTGGTCACAGGGTCATGGTCTGATCTGTATCCACGATGTGCTGGTATAAACAATATCTTATACAGTTCTTGTTTTTTGCGGCGTCTCTAAAGGTTGGTCTTTGAAATTTTGCTTTTCTTTCACTCGCAAATTTTCATCAATAACCAAACATTCGTTTATCCATTTCAGCATCCGATCAAGCCTTTGCAGGTAAGAAACTGTAACTACTTTTCAAACTTTTTAAAACATTTTTGAATCCTGCTAACACAACGTAATGTATAGTACTAGTAACCATTAGTATAATCGATTCTATAGCCGTCGTTGGGAATAATGACCCACTTACCTCCCACGAGTGACATAGGTGATGAGGCAAGCTTTTAAAAATTCTGGTACAGTAGAAACCATTTAATTACACACACCTTTTGCATCTTTCGTGCTATTAACAGAAGTGTGCGATAACCCGTTGTGTAATTAACTTGCTTCCACTGTATATGACTACATGAAGTTTTTCTTATGAAACATTTGCAATTTCCACCCAGTGTTGCTCTCGATACAACACTAACAACACGGAATGAAAAATGCACAGGACAGGGCAGAAACAGTCTTACCTATTGTTATAAAGCATACTTGTTACTACATTTTCGATATCACAAAGAAACGAGAAAAAGTCGAATTCACGTAGTAGAATACGATCATTGAGTATTGTAGATTCATTCCATGTATCTTTTGCTGCGACCTGTACTGAACCCAGTGGGTATGTATGTACAATAAATTTCTTCATTCATTCATTCATTCATTGTCATTGGGTGGTTAAATGAGCTTAAACAGGCTTGCCCTGGTGTACATTGTTTCTATGTTAGTTAGATTCCATGGGTTGAAAAACTAAACTAAGTTCAATAGGTACGACTGTTTCAGCCTTGGTTTGTGAATTTTCAGACCGTTTGGCAATGGTTGTGAAATAACATCTTCTTCCTCTTCCTCCTCAAAAAAGGTGGACAAGAAGAGGTGATCTTCGTTCCGGAGCAGCAGACGACCTGCGAGCTGCCTTCCCCGCCGTTGTTCGGTTACTTCCTCCTGCTGAACCCGCCCGCCGTCTCCGCCGTGGGAGAGAGTCTCGTCATAGAGTGCGACACGGGTTACGTCACCTCCCCCTCCAACACCATTACGTGCCAGGAGGACGGGACCTGGGGACCAGCCGTCAGCTGCGTCGGTTCGTAAAAATGTGTTTGTTACCTCCATAAAAAATGGAGGTATAGTTTTTGGTGTGTCTGTCTGTGTGTGAGTCTCGTCATAGAGTGCGACACCGGTTATACGTCACCTTCCCCTCCCCCTACAACACCATCACGTGCCAGGAGGACGGGACTTGGGGACCCACCGTCAGCTGCGTCGGTTCGTAAAAATGTGTTTGTTACCTTCATGAAAAAAGGAGGTATAGTTATTTGTGTGTCTGTCTGTGTGTGTGTGAGCTTTGTCATTGAGTGTGACACCGGTTACGTCACCTCTCCCTCCAACACCATTACGTGCCAGGAGGACGGGACCTGGGGACCAACCGTCAGCTGCGTCGGTTCGTAAAAATGTGTTTGTTACCGGTTACCTTCATGAAAAATGGAGGTATAGTTTTCGGTTTGTCTGTTTGTGTATGTATGTGTGTGTGTGTGTGTGTGTTTGTCTGTCTGTCTGTGTTTGCGTTTTGTTCGCCATGCTGTCCTCTAGAAATCGTCTGTATCCTCTAGAATCGAAATAAGTTTCAAGTATGTATTGTTCTTTTTTTCTTACGTCTTCCAGATGCAGATGCCAATCAAGCATTCGGAGGTGAGTCAACGTCTTTCCAATCTTGAAACATGTCTTAAGATATATTCAAATATTGCTGATGTCATGACATACATATAACTTGCCTGTAAAGACCATAGTGCTTCTATCCTGTTATCAGCGATCCATTCACAGCTGTAAAACATGAAATATAAGAGAGTATGTGGATGTCTGATTTCTGGTCGCACTCTAAGTGAAATTTACTTACGTGAATTTTTTGTGTGTTTAGGATCGAGATGAGCGATTAATTCACAAACATATATAACATTAGAGGCTACTCGGATGTCTGTTAGTCATCTGGTTCCACTCAAAGTGAAAGTTTATGAAGTGATATTGTTTTTGTCATTAAGGTGGAGACGAGGTGATCACTGCTCCTCCACTCGTGGTGCCAGACAAGGTGTGCGCCTTCCCCATCACACCCATGCACGGCCACATGCAGGTGAGAAAATACTGCTCATTGCCTTTGTTAGAAGGTTATGTTTTTGGTAGCGTTTGTGTGTGTGTGTGTGTGTGTGTGTGTGTGTGTGTGTGTGTGTGTGTGTGTGTGTGTGTGTGTGTGTGTGTGTGTGTGAAAATGCTGGTTAGGCCGGGTCCAAAGTTGTTGCCACAGCCTTCTCCCGGTTTCAAAGTCCTATAGAAAGGCATAAAATGCTTAGGTAGTACAGAATTAGCGAGAGATTTACAGTAGATATATTGAAAATGAAATTCACAATTAATTCACTATAAATGTTCTATGGGGATATAGGATCTTCCATTTTCACCATTGCTTGTACCGCCATTTGTCGATCTCGACTACAAGTTTGCCTTGTACCCACAGCTTAGCGGCATGACCATCGGCGACACGGCAACCTTCTGGTGCGACCCCGGATTCTCTCTGATCGGTGCAGGCACCATCCACTGTCAAGACAAGGGGCAGGCCACTGGATCTTGGTCAGATTCCTTCCCTCACTGCGCTGGTACATTCTCGTTTCTAAATTGTTGAATGACTGATGATTCTATAGAAATTCACAAGAAATTACAAAGAAGTCCCAAGGCACGATAGATTAAAAAGAAGGGCATCAATTCGAAGCAAAGAACAAACCAATGGGCGCATTCGAATGCAAGATGTCTGTATGTCTGTCTGTATTGTAGAACGGGAATGTTATGGAAAGAATGCGTTTCATTTCCAACTTTTGCGATGGGGGTCAGAGCTTCCAGACCTTCCCTGGCGCATGGTTCGGACAGGAGGCGGCAGACAAGGTGTTTCGTAGTCTGCTTCTGTCCGCAGTCACAAGCACCGCGCCCGAAGATAGACCTTGCACCTATTACAATGGTATTGTTGTGCACTTTGTAATCTTTGCCTTGACCCGTTCCAGCCGATGCTGAGGTGCTGAACCTCCCTCCCCTGGTGCAGGCGGGCTGCCGGGACCCGGACATGGGGGACCGGCTCTACCTGGTCGGGCAGTCCTGGGGCAAGCACGTCCACGGCATCACCTACAGCTGCGAGTGTGAGGCCGACCAGCAGTTCTTCTGCAGGGAGGGGTCCGGACTCGACTGGGCCGGTGAGAGCATCCTCCTACGCAGGGACATCCAACGGCGAAACCGCCTGTCTATTCATCCAGACAGGCTGTTTCCCTGGATGTCACTGCGGGCGTAGGAGGATGAGTGAGAGAAATTGTGGCAAAGCTCAAGACGAATCCGAACGAATTAGTTCGAAAGAACGCATTGGAAAGACAATCCCAGGCACGATAGATTCAAAGGATTCGAAGGATAGAACAAGCGAATGAACGCATTCGAATGGAGGAATTCGATAGAATGTTATAGAAAGAATGCGTTTCTTTTTCCAATTTTGGCAATGAGCATTTTGAAACTGCCTTAATAGAAGAGCCACACATTCTTACCCTTATCTTTAATTTCGTTCAAACGATATTGCTTCGTACTGTTATATTCATATGTAGACTGTCTTGTGCAAACTAAGAATTATTTTTTCTACTTTGAACTATAGATTCTAAAAAAGATACTTGCTGAATATTATAATTCTCGTTTTCTTTTCAGCCCTTGGATTTGACCTGCAACTTCCCCCACAGGCGCAAGGTAATACTAAACACCATACATGTAGCTATGTACTGGATACAGTACATACTAGGTACTTGATACAGTACATACGATAAGTCCCAATATCGTCAACTCTGTAGCTGTTCTTTTCAAGCAGACACACTAAATCATGCCGACAAAATAAAAGACATTACTAAAATGGCTTAGGTCAGAAAATAGGTCAGAAATAAGACATGCCTCTCTTAGCCTAGCCCATCTACCCATTGTGTAACTATCTTTTTTATGTATACCACTTGTTTGTCGTATGTATAGAAATGCTGGACGACCTCAACTAACCTACATAGACCAGCTTGCTCGTGATGTGGGGCTGCTGGTCGAGGGCCAGAGCAGTCTGGAGAGAAAGAGTGGACCTGGTCCGGGCAAGTCGCCCGTGATGATGATGATTGAAATACAGATTGAAAAAAATCAAAACATGACCAGTGTATTCCGTTCCAGCTTTTGCAGCTGCGTCCCCGATGGCAGTGGAGGCGACCGAAGGGTGTTTCGACCCGGACATGGGCAGGTCCTACGATGAAGGCAGCCGGTGGGCCAAGGCCGTGGTGGGAGAGATCCAGGTGTGCCAGTGTCAGGGCGCTGGTCGCGGGGGAGGCCGGATCTCCTGCCGTGTCGCGGGTGAGTAAATTTGTCACCAGCCTCTACCAGGGGCTTCAGCAGAGCTTCCTCGGCAACTGTGAGCGCAACAGCCGCCTGAGCAATAAGTCTGTCCCGATGACTTTGTCTCCATTGCTTCAAGAAGATCCCACTTATAAGATGATAAATCATTAAAAATGGCAGCATCGCTAACACAATGTGCATGTACTCTAACGCCAAAGAGCAGTTACTCAAGCAACTGGATATGGTTTTGGAAGACGTTACAACTAGCATCCACTAGTTTTCGTCAGTGACACTGACGACGTGCACGTACTCTTACCCCTCCTAGGAGACGCTGCCATCAGGTCCGGTCCTCTGCAACTTGAGGCCTGCTACGATGAGGAGACCGGGCAAGCCTACCTGGTCGGGCAGCACTGGATCAAGGGCCAACTGGATCAAGTCTGCAACTGCGTCCAGGGCGACCACATCGTCTGCCAGTAGAAACACCATCGACAGATCTTCTTCTTAAGAAAGGCGATTCGGATCGGCCCTGCTCCCGTCGTAAAAGTGTCTTGCTTGATGCAAAAGCTAAATCATATTCTGTATTTGATAGCATATTACTAAGGATGTAATGATACCTACCGGTTTCATTACAAACTGCACCCAAATCCAGTATATTTGACAATTGTCTTAAAGGCACTGCATCGTGGCATAAGAAATTGAAAATTCAAGTTCCATGTAACGTGGATTGACATTCTGAAATAAACCCTTATGTGAACAGCTCAACGAAATTCTCATTCATGTGTTCAACAAATAGTTAAGTCAATGAGTTTCAGTAATAAAACTAGAGTTGCATGTCATGTGTTTGAGAGTCCTATTGTGAAATGCATGCAGCTGATTCAAAATCCTTATTAATTATGTAAAGTTAGCTCGATATTTGCATAATTAGTATCTAAATATGTAAAACCTCACTGAAGCTAGCTACATACTAAACATCATTGCAATACATGGATTACCATCTTGAGTTATTCATGTTCAAATCTCAAAATGAAAATGCTCACTGCAGCTTCAAACAAATCGCCAGGGGGCCCAATCTCACACTACATACTTCCTGCCCCAAGACCTACCCACCACCAAAAAATATGACATTGGCTTCTGCAAAAACCTACTCATCAACCAAATTCATAGAGGCCCATCTACAACTTGTGTTCATGTTCACAGGCATATACAGCTCGCTGCAATACCGACGGAAAATGCCACTAGTCAAATACCAAATATCATGAAGATCTATTAAATTTGCTGTTGCATACGAGGGGCATTCAATAAGTAATGCCCCTGTCCCACTTCCAGTTGTCTGATCTAGATGAAATTTTGCATGTGTAATGAGTCATATCTCTATAGGTTATTTTGCAAAAAACAGCTCTGAACTAATTGTGGTTACTGATTTACTGGTGTTTGAACTGAGTCAGGTGTGAAATGGACCAGCTGTGAAATGGAGCAAGTTGAGTGTCGCGCAGTGATCCGGTTTTTGCATTTGAAAGGACGCACACCAAAGGGGACTTTTGATGAAATGAAAAAAACTTACGGTGATGATGCCCCATCATATGACCTTGTAAAACGCTGGCATCCTGAATTCAAACAAGGCCGGAAGTCTGTGGAAACAGCTCCCAGACCTGGTCGTTCCTCTTCTGCCATTGATGAGGCATCTGTCGGAGGACCAACCTGGGATGTCCTACAAGAACGGTGTCCAGAGCTACATCAAATGATGGGAGAAATGCAAAACTCTGGGTGGTTCCTATGAAGAGAAAGACTAATAACTGTGCCAAGTTTCATTAATCTCCTGCTATGGGAAATGGGTCAGAGACATTACTTATTGAATGCCCCTCGTACATACAGACCCACACCACAGCTACTCCACTATGGCATAACTCAAATCATAACCTTCTTGGCGTCCTAATAGATTGAAAATATTAATCTTCTATCAAATATCTAGTAGAAAGTATCATTTTACTATATTTGTTTACCAACGGCATGACAGCTGCGTCCATTTAATCTAAGGTGCTGTGACTTTTGTTAAATAGATAATATATAACTCTTACGTTAAGGGTGAAGATAATCCCCTAGCCCTTTTAAGGCCATATTGGCAATAGGTCTACTGTCTATAGCACGTAATTTGGGCACTCTCTCCTTCCACTGTCTCTCAACTCGTAAATGTAATTTAAAAAACTGGTAAAAATCAATGTTATCCATGAAATCAAATAACTGTGGCCAAATATCTTTTTTACAAGAAAAGGACATCGATGGGGTTTGTGTCTGCAATGTACCCATTTTATTCTTAAGCGTCATTAAGGCACTAAACTCATGATCATCGATGTCTTTTTTGGCGACGCCTCAGGTTGGTTGGTTAGCTGGTTAGCTGGTTGGTTCGTTTGTTGGTTCGTTCATTGGTTGGTTGGTTGGTTGGTTGGTTGGTTCGTTCATTGGTTGGTTGGTTGGTTGGTTGGTTGGTTGGTTGGTTGGTTGGTTGGTTGGTTGGTTGGTTGGTTGGTTGGTTGGTTGGGCGGTTGGTTGGTTGGGCGGTTGGGCGGTTGGTTGGGCGGTTGGTTGGGCGGTTGGTTGGGCGGTTGGTTGGTTGGTTGGTTGGTTGGTTGGTTGGTTGGTTGGTTGGTTGGTTGGTTGGTTGGTTGGTTGGTTGGTTGGGCGGTTGGTTGGGCGGTTGGTTGGGCGGTTGGTTGGTTGGTTGGTTGGTTGGTTGGTTGGTTGGTTGGGCGGTTGGGCGGTTGGTTGGGCGGTTGGTTGGGCGGTTGGTTGGGCGGTTGGTTGGTTGGTTGGTTGGTTGGTTGGTTGGTTGGTTGGTTGGTTGGTTGGTTGGTTGGGCGGTTGGTTGGGCGGTTGGTTGGGCGGTTGGTTGGTTGGTTGGTTGGTTGGTTGGTTGGTTGGTTGGTTGGTTGGTTGGTTGGTTGGTTGGTTGGTTGGTTGGTTGGGCGGTTGGTTGGGCGGTTGGTTGGTTGGTTGGTTGGTTGGTTGGTTGGTTGGTTGGTTGGGCGGTTGGTTGGTTGGTTGGTTGGTTGGTTGGTTGGTTGGTTGGTTGGGCGGTTGGTTGGTTGGTTGGTTGGGCGGTTGGTTGGGCGGTTGGTTGGGCGGTTGGTTGGGCGGTTGGTTGTTCAGTACCGCTCGGCTACTGATTCAAAAACCTTGGAAAACTTCATTTTGTAGTTAGGTCCATAAGACTGGAAGGTTGCTTTAATGCAAGAAATGTTTGCTTGAAAACTGCACAAACGGCAGATTCTATGTTCACAAGGGACAAATGAAAGAACAAAGGAACTCTAGTTCTTGTACGATGATGTCCTCGGCTGGGTGAATGGCATCCTCATGCCAGTGCTGCGCACTGGTCATTTCCCAAGCATCTACAAGAACAACGTTGATCCCATGGAATATTTCTCTCATTATTGAGTCTAGCTTGTATGCCAGCCATTCCCCGGAGATCAACTCATTGCCCTTGCGTGTGTTTGCCGACTTGATGACCACCAGAGTTTTAGGGCTCCTGTGTAGTAAACGTTCTATTGCAGCACGGACGGCTTCCATTCTTTTCCTGTAGACCTCCTCGGGGTACGAGGCAAAATGTGCCCACATAGTAATACATATGACATCGTTCGGTCCTCCATCAATTTCATCGATGATGTTAGCGACGTACTTGAGGTGAAACGTCCAAGTAAAAGCGATACGACGAGGCGGTCCGTGTGAACGAAAGTTTACCGTTATGTTATTAACAGTATCTCGGGCGAGCAATGGTCCAGTTTTGTGTATGGCATCAGGAATAAGTGTTTCTTTCATTTCCAAGATTCTGGCCAAATGTTCCCACCACTGCCGCATGGTAGAGTCACCCATAAGATGCAAAGTTTTCCCCTTCAGACATTGCTGCCAGCCGGCCTGGCTGGAGAAATGCCTGTTCTTACAGACGAGAGAGTTCCACACGCCGTTCCGATAGAAACCAGATATTTGTGGAGTGGCCAGTCCCCGGACGCACGGGTCTACCGAAAGTGCGAAAAGGAACGAAAAGGAACGAAAAGGAACGAAAAGGAACGAAAAGGAACGAAAAGGAACGAAAAGGAACGAAAAGGAACGAAAAGGAGCAAATGTTCCTTTTCGTTCCTTTTCGCACTTTCGGTACTTTCCTTTTCGTTCCTTTTCGTTCCTTTTCGTTCCTTTTCGCACTTTCGGTACTTTCCTTTTCGTTCCTTTTCGTTCCTTTTCGCAATTTCGCTACCGAAAGTGCGAAAAGGAACGAAGTATGAAGCAAATTCAAATAAAATCGATGGTAATATTAGGAAAAGGTAAACTGTGATCGGCAAATGCATTTTGCGGCTTGTTCCACGAAATTCCTATAGCAATGGTTCAATGGAGGAATGAATATTGATGAGACCTATCTATGCATATCTATGTTCATGTACGTGTTAATGTGGTTATAACATTCCTTAGAATATCCATATTACATTTATATTATAAAATTTCACAAGAAGAAATGGATTATGTCGAGAACGATTGCGCATATTTTATCATAAAAAGCCATGCTATGTGGATATAGTTGTTAAAAAAATGCAATGATAGCAAAGTTACAAGTATATGTATTGGTACAATGTATATATGTCTCTCCTTTTACAGCTTTTCTTTCGTTGTGAACGAGCGAGAAGATATGTCTCCAGTCTCCAGAAAACCATGTTGTTGGCCCTGTTAAAAGGAGCTGTCATGCTCGTGGGGCAGCAGTTTATTAGCATATCTTTCCTGACCGGATTTCGCGGGTCATTTGCATGCGGCGCTCCCCTCTAGGGAGAATAAAAGCCACCCAAATACAACAACAACGTTACAATCTTGCCTCATCCTGAAAATGTATAATAATCGATATTCATCTACCACCCAATGAATTTTAGTCCTTACGTTCTTATCTCAGTTCCGTTTCTTTGTATTTCGCAGATCTTCAAAGAATAATTTAGCCACACAAAAACAACAGCCTGAAACAGCGCTGTAAAAATTTGATAATGTCAAATTCTCGGTAAAATAAAACACGTTTCATAGGCTTCTAACGCCCGCAGTACCGATTCCTTATATTCTCATTGATTTTATTTAAGTTTGCTTCATACTCCATTCCTTTTCGCTCCTTTTCGCTACCGAAAGTGCGAAAAGGAACGAAAAGGAACGAAAAGGAAAGTACCGAAAGTGCGAAAAGGAACGAAAAGGAACGAAAAGGAACAATGCTCCTTTTCGTTCCTTTTCGTTCCTTTTCGCACTTTCGGTACTTTCCTTTTCGTTCCTTTTCGTTCCTTTTCGTTCCTTTTCGTTCCTTTTCGTTCCTTTTCGTTCCTTTTCGTTCCTTTTCGTTCCTTTTCGTTCCTTTTCGTTCCTTTTCGTTCCTTTTCGCACTTTCGGTACACCGGGACGCACCGTCTGCGATTGGCCAAAGGATCTCGCCCTATGTTAAAAAGTAAAGAATGCCACATATGATATCCCGTACCCATGGTTCTTGTTGTGTTGGTCCTGGAAAGCCTCCAGCCAATCAGATACCCCTTCTCCTTTTGTTTAAGGGAAACTTACCAACAAATCACACTGCCTCTTGACAGTAAAAGGCGACATGGTTGGTCGATAAAGGGGAAGTATCTGATTGGTTGGCTAGCCGTGACGCAACGACACGCACTCATCACAGGTCGGTATGGCGCACAGAGACCCTCTCTATCTTGAACAGAGCTAGTTTTTACCGACACTCCTTACTCATTTCTTTGTAGAATGTTTCATAATGAAAGACTTTGACATTTCTGTGTCATTAGATATACATTTCTTGTATGCCCTACCAACAATGATTCATGGAGGGAATGTGTCTTACCTTTTCTAACATTAATTTGGGATGGAGATCCAGAAATTGTCTTTTTCAGTGCACTGTTGGCCCTGTAATAGTGGATAAATCACAATATGTAAAAACTGACATGTACAGTGTGTATATAAGCATTATCCTACAGGTCTTCAATTACGAGGCTGCATTAAATAAAGTAATTTGACTTTGAAAAGATGCTCATTTTGAGCATTGGTTAACATTATCAGTTTCAATTATTATTAAGGGGTTAAAGTTTCAATTTGCATTTCGGTTCGGTGAATTAGGGATTCCTTCCTGAAAACTGTATAGCCATTAGATATATGGCGTATGCAGCGATGTATGTTTAAAATACACCACCCACCCCACCCACCCCCAGGCTAGGGAATGCCGAAAAAGCCCAGTCTGGATAGGGTTAACACCGCATGGCTGTATAATGATAGTACAATGTGGGCCCGCGTTTTTAACCAAGCACAACGGGTCACCCCTATTCTTGTCGATAAATGTGTTTGGTTTAAAGTCACACAAAGATGGTCCAAAATTGATTGGTACTACAAAGATGGTTGAAAATGGATTGGTCGTTTGTAACACCGGTGAAAACGGTTTATTTGTTTCCACACCGGGTTCTCAGTTACAGCCGAATCATTCCACCTATTTTGAAATGAATTTTTTTAGCATACCTACCTGTACATACCGTTAACATACCTGCCGTACAGTTTTCCACCATTCACGTCTCTGTGCCTAATTTCGCCATGGTGGCCTGACGTGTTACAAGAAATGTTGGCGGCTTTCTCACAATACCACCAGGCGCCTGCATGCGGGTCCGAGTAGTTACAAACTGCACTGCTGTTCTTAAAGATGGCCGGGTCTACGTTACACTCGGTGTCGATCTCGTCGTTTCCTACTATGTAACGTTTTCGGTACGTCACTAGGTCAATTGGATATTTTCGTTTAGTTCTTTCTATAACATCGATAGCCTGCCGTAGGAGGACCAGTTGGATTTTGATGGTGACGTCCCCCTCCCACAACAGTCGGAACGTCGCCGTGTAAGTACCGTTCTGGTGGTCCTTTATGATACCGACTGCACCAGAACCTGCCTTGCTTTTCACTTTGGTAAGGATGGACGCCCGAAAGAAATCGCCAATGTTTGTAACTATGTTATTTCTTGTATCTTTGGCAGAGATAACAATTTGTAACGTATCTCCGACAGAATGTTGCTTGCTTGCCTCAGAAGCCAAGGAAAACTTAAGCTGTTGCAAGTAAACCTCAGCAGAAAACGGTTTGGTCGTTTGTAACACCGGATAAAACAGTTTGGTTGTTTGTAACACCGGATAAAACGGTTTGGTTGTCTTCCACACCGGGTTCTCAGTTACAGCAGAATCATTCCACCTATTTCGAAATGAAGGTATATCATTGGAAGATTTTGCCGAAAACCATTGCATTTTCATCCTCTGTTGGCTGATCCAGTGGGGGCCCTATAAAGAAATAAAAGAAATGGCGTCACCTGTTGTTCACTAGAAGGGTAAGAGGTGGTCAAACAGTCTGTTACTTTGACAAATCTTAAGAAATTTGATGTACGATTATTATGTACCTCGTATATGGTGTAGTACAGTAGTAATGTTGAAATACCCAGTGCGAGTACTGTACCAAACCACCTGCGTCTTCGTCCACCCTCAAGCACTTCCCTTCTAGCGTTCGCCATGTCCTTGTTGGGAGAGAACAAAGATCGTTTATTAATAGTTTGTTTTTTCTTTCGAATAAGAGTAAAGATGCGCAATTTTTCAATCTTGTGGATTTATTTACTTGCACATATTACGTTTTTTCTTTCCATTTAATAGTTGTAAAAGTACAAATCAATATATTAAAGATTGAATAAGATTCTAAGTGTATATTTCTTAAAATATCATAGACCATAAAAATCACAGGATACTACATACCAAATATCGTCTTGATCCGTTCAGAGGTAAGCTACCTGTGGGCGAAAGAACCTGTAACCATTGTATGGCAAAACCGGTGGAAGACGAAATACATTTTATTTCTAACTGCCTCTCTAACGATCAGGAAAGAAATGAGTTATTTGAAGAGGCATGCAAATTCCACAAAAATTTCCAAACGCTTACCGACGAAAACAAAACTATAACGCTGTTAACGTCACATAACCCACGCATCATAGAAAAAGTGGGACACTTCGTCTTCCACTGCTTCCAGAAAAGAAGTCAAACCCTAAATACGTAGATTGTAGCTCTCAGCAGTCCATATCATTGATAGAATAGTCACTCGTTTACACTTGTCACCATTGTTATCTATACCAAAGTATTTCATTTTATACATGTTTATTATATTCTCTGTATGTTTCATGTTGCAATTAGCCCTCGGGCAAGAACTTGCAAATAAACTTCTATTAATTTAAATTATGCTGACCACACATTTCCAAAACTACAAACAGACACGCACACCAGTAAACGAAAAAAGACAGAAAAACAATACCTTCTTTTTTCCTGGAGGTAAAAAGACAGAAAACCCGGATGTTCCCGGGAGTTTTGCTTCAGTACCATAACAATCCAATCATTTCGGGATCTCATCGTGAAATGTTTACATACGAAATATCAACCCAAGGCCAAGACATTCTTTGGTTACACTGTTTACGGACACTAAGACACACAACAAACCAGGCAAAAACATAAGCATTCTGGCGCAAAGGTACGTATTTAGGGTCTGAAAAATGGTGCCAAAATGTAATTCGGGAGCTACATACAGTATGTGGTATGGTAATGTTGAGAGCCTACATATTACATTGATATGCAGACGATGAATATCACAGAACCACAATAAGTAGGATTGTGTTGATAGTGTGGAAGCAAGCCGGACATACAAAAATGTTTTTTGGGGATGGGGGGGGGGGGGGGGGTCAAATAAACAAAATCAAAGAAAGTTTGGGAATCATCCAACAAAATGACAGCAAGAATAACGAAAATGATTTCAATATTACCATAACCAAAACAATAATGAACTTAGATTCACAAAATAATAATGTTTACCACAAATTAAAGTTTAGACAAAGAGTGAATCTACACATCCTCCATATACCGCGTCGTGAATAAGTCCAGAAAAGTGTTCCAGACGTATTGACCAAAAAGTGTTAGCAACAAAACGTGTCAATGATATCCATTACGCGTCATACAGAAAAGTAACATTCTTATATCGAAACAAACGATAAAAATCACTTATCAACTGGGAGCACATTCTCAAGCACCGACTGATGAGAACTTGGCGAAACCTGAACAATCTGTATTGACATGTTGCAATTTAATTAAATGGCGAAATGTCTTAATGATTTCCTGTCAGGCATAACAATAACGGAATATAATAGTGCACATCCTACTCTTCGTCGCAAAGTTCCGGTCGTCAGATTAGCAAACAGCAGAGTCCAGTCGGCAAACAGATTAATGTCGGCGATAGGACACTAAGGTTGGCGAAATCCGACAGGACACGAGGGTTGACCAATTCCAGCGAGACGGTTAAGCGGACGGTTCGTGGGATCGGGGTCGGCTGGCGACGTGGCTGGCTGACTAGGCTGCAAGGCACGTCGGGTGATTGGCGTCCATTGGGAACATGACAAGTAAAATTCTGTGAGACGTGCAAGCACCCCATCTGTCGAGATTGCACTGTACTGCAGCACAAGGCACTGTGACAAGTACGGCTACCTGGAGGGTGCTGTGAGTGACGCCAGGGCAGAGAATAAAAACAAGCTGAAAGCAGCCAAGAAGCAAGATAACACGTACACAAGGATCAAAAATCTGAAGACGGCATCTACAAAGGAAGAGATCAAATATTTGACTGGCCTTGTTAAACGTAAGCATACTGAAGGGAAGGAAGAATGGTAACTACTGATTGGAAAAAAAAAGCAAACGCATTAATGGTGAAGTCGTGGCAGAGACAATTTGATACTTCATTGTGTCCAAACTGACTCCAAAGCATTTCTGCATACAGCTAGAAAATATGCAAGAACGCCTTTCCCAGACCACTGTACACTACAAGACGGGCTACAGAGGGCCCAGTGTTGCAAAATCACACACACTCAGTCGTTTCAAGCATTACTGCTTCCTGCCCTTCAATGGTGAGAGTTGAACAAATGGGTACTTAAAGCGGTCCAAATAGCTGTTTCGATATAATGAAAGTAGCTAGTCACAAAACAAACAAGTGATTGAAAGCAAATGGATGCCTGCAGTTCCACCAAAAAAGCTAAGGGGTCTATCTACCACTCACCAAATCTTTACTCATTAATTATGCAATTAGTTTGCATCTCATCATGAAAGTCTTCACTTAGGCTATCCACACATCAAAAATCATGACGATCCGGAAACATATTCATATTTTGCCATTGATTATGCAAATATGTTCGCTATTTGCATAATTGATATCTATCGACATTTCTCTCTTTCCCAGCCACACATGTCACGGACTGAGGTGGACTTATAAACTTTCCTCATTAATTATGCAAATGAGCTGCCGTTTGCATAATTAGCATCCCATCACGCAGGTCATCACTCATTCCATCTGCATACCAAAAATCACGACAATCCGTCAACAGGTTCTCCAGTTATCCTCGTCCGAAGTTTGAAAGGAAGCCGGCGCCTGCAGTTCCAAAAAAGGCGCTAGGGGGGGGGGCAATCTCACAGCAATCACTCTGCCTCGAGGGCTATCTACCGCTCAAAAATCACGACCGCAGCGTGTCCAGAACGCGAGATATCAAACATGGAGGTTCCGCTGCAGTATCTTAGCAAGCCGCTAGGGGGCCAATTATCGAACTCCCCCTTCCCCACTATACTCCTCACAATGACCCTGTTGTGTGTACATTATAGAAGTAGGGGAAGTGCTGAGACATCTAGTGAGTCTGTACACATAGCTGATAGCAGGCTGCATTCCATTCTCTTGGCTGTAGGTTTCAGTTACAGGTGGGCTAGTGAATTGTGCCAGGGATAGTGCGATACATTACAGGGAAGTTTCAGTCGATTCCCGGTTTCAGTTTAGTTGATGTTCACCTCAATCGTCGCCATGGCAATAACGTTTTTATTGCCAGTCTTATTGTCATTTGTTGTAACTGCATCATGGTGACGAATGTCAAAAACGTCGCCCACACCGTATCTTGTTCAGCTGCGCCTTCTAGCGACTCTCTAGCAATCTTCCTCATACGATCAGTACTGGCTTTATTTCTATAAATACATGCGGATCTTTATCATAGCACGAATCGTCTGGTAGCGATCTACAAATAAAAGTTTCAGATTTTTGGTAAGGCTTCTCTGATTCTTCGTCATTCTAGACTGTGGAAACTTTTGCTGTGTGGGTGTCACAGCACCAGGAAAACGTCCTCGACACGTTGAGTAACACTGTGCAATTTGTCTGACCTACATACAGTACTACAATGACTATATTATTAGGCCTTTTGTAATATTTCAAATTGGTCTGGTTGGGAAAAAAGGAAATCATTTACCCTTCCCTGAAAACAGTAATACAGCAATACTGTGTTCAATTTGGGGACCTAGACAATCACATTTTCGCTAGTGCTGTTGGGAAGGCCCGAAAAAACAAAGAAAATATCCACACTCCACAGTTCTGTTCAGTTTTGTTTCCTGCTGGGATTGTTCTCCATCTACTCATTTACGTCCTCTAGACAGCAGCACACACTCTTTGCTATCTAGTCTGTGGCTTACCTTTTGAACTAGTTTTCAAAATTTACGGAGTAGGAGAAGTAATATATAAGAGTAACATCAACAGGAGGACCGTTGAGTAATACAATCATATGGAGACTACGAAAAACGGCAGGTGGTAGCGATGGAGGAAAGTAGTCAGACAGTCGATGCGGACGGATTCTACTCAACATATGAGGAAGCGCAACCGGGAGTGGCGAGAAATGCCCCCTCTGCTCATACAGTCAGTACAGAAACAGCAATCGCTCTAGAAGACGTCTACTCAACACCATCGGGTGTCTATGAACAAGCAAACCCCGTTCAGGCAAGTGACGTTCTCACCAACCAAACAACCACTCTAAGAACAGATGCAAAAACTGCTCCAGAAGACGTTTATTCCACAACATCAGGTGTTTATGAAGAAGCACAGCAAGTGGACCCAAGTAATGTTTCCACCAACAAAGCAGTCAGTTTAGGAACAGAACTGTTAGAAGCAGCGGCTGCTCCAGAGGATGTCTACTCGACGCCATCAGGTGTTTATGAAGTAGGGGAACCAGTACAGCCAAGCAACCTGCTCTCTGGTCAGACAGTTAAAACAGAAACAGCAGCTGCTCCAGAGGACGTCTACTCGACGCCGTCAGGTATTTATGAAGAAGCAAAATCCGTGCAGCCAAGTAATCTTCCCAACAACCAAGTCGTCACTCTGAAAACAGAAACAACAGCCGCTCTAGAAGATATTTACTCAACGCCGTCAGGTGTTTACGAAGAGCCGGAAGTGGTAGTGATGCGTGATGTTGTCCCTGGCCAGGCTGACAGCAGAGGAGATCCTGTGACTAGGCAAGACCAAAGCATCGAGCAAGCAGCTGATCGCACTGGTCCTTCAGCTGGTAGGTAAAACTCTTGATTTATAAGAATAACCATTCCTGATACGAGTATCTCCACCAGTTAAGTATATGTTGAATTCATAATGGACACAAGGTGCATTCAATGTGGTGTACTAGTGAAATGCCTTTTGTAAATTACATTTAATGATTGCATCATGAGTTAGCGATATCATATCTTGACTTTCTCTGTCATATGGTCTATAAGGTCTAAAATATTTTTAAAAAGTCAAAAACTCTTTTTTCTCAAATCGTTTAGATGAACCAGCTCGCCGCGACAGAATCCGTCTTCTCCTCTCACGCCGTATGGGTGTTAACATTGTCATCACGCTGTGCGTTGCTGTGGCAGCCATGTTGTTTGGAATCTTCATCGGAAAGACCACAGAAACCCGTAATTTGGACCGCCCATATCCTGTTACACTACAGGGAAATATTCAGGTACGCGGTGTTTCAAAAGATCAGGCAGCATAACGTTTGACATCTTTCTGAAGGCTTCAACGGATAGTTGTACATGTAAATTACCTCGTCCCCTGCTTTTCAGCCGGCAACCATGCTCACAGTCCACTACAAGAGTGAGCATCCCAGGCGAAATTTGACTAGTACTGCAGCTTTGGCCACTTCTACACCCGAACCCAGATCCGTTCATACGGTAAGTACATCTACATGCTGTCGTCTTTCGTCCCAAAATATCTCACTGTCTCTATCTTTCTCTCTCTCTCTCTCTCTCCTCCATCTCTCTCTCTCTCTCTCTCTTTCCCACTCACTCTCCGTCTCTTTGGTTGTACACATGTATATGCATGAAAAATCAAGATATGACTGGCCCTCTTATTGTAGCCTAGCTTCTAAAATGCCATCTTTCGACTCACAAAACATTTTCCCAGTTATCGTTATCTACACAGGTCAGTACCGACGACAAGACCACAGGTGCGGCACCTACAACAAGCTCATACAAGGCTCTCTATACATCCAGCACAATTGATGGTAAATATGCTTAAAGGGCTAAAGATGCTTATAGAATTCCCAACTTCACTTTATCTTAATGGATTGTATATAGCTTATAAACAAATGATAGACCTTTACGGTGTAATCATCGACAAAATGGGAACATATTCCACAAGCAAGTAAAGAAAATCAAGAAATATGTAAACCTCATTGTAAGCCTTTTCCCGAATACCAATTTTCATCAGTTTTGCTTCTTTTTTATCCGACTGTCGTGAGTCGTACTGCAGATTAGGCTCTAATCGGAAGGGTAGTCCGGGGATGTAAAACATGTGCTCGGCATTGTACTATAGACGATAAGATACAAAGGAGTTGAATGTGCCGCAAAGTAAGGCTGGGATGATATCAAATTATGATGATCCAATGTAAATTCATTTCAGAGACTACAACTGAAGAAGGTAGCCAACAAAGCATCACTTTTGGTGGGAGAGGATCAGGACCAGGACAATTCACTCGTCCCACGAGAGTTGTCGTTTCGTCTACGAACGAGATATTCGTGGCTGATCACGTCAACAATCGGGTACAAGTCTACAGCATGAAGGGCGCTTACCTTCGCCATTTCCCAACCACTGTGCCGGGACTGGCGCGTCAAATGCTGTCAGCAGAGGATATCGCTATAGACGGCCAGGACAACCTATGGGTGCTGGGGACGGTGTACTTGGTGCTTGTTACTAGCCGTGTTGTACAGTACAGCAAGTTTGGCCAAGGTTTGGCAATGTTTGAAATCCAGGGCGACGAGCGCTTCGGCGGGATAGCTGTGGACCTTCGGAATGGTCACGTTATTGTGACGAGACCATCCAACCGTTCGGTGCTGATATTTCAGCCGGACGGCTCGCTGGTGCGGAAGTTTGGTGAAAAGAAGTCCGCAGTTTCACAGTACGTCGCCGTTAACGTAGATGGGAACATTCTGATGTCATTTGGCGTCTTCGCACACGTGTATAACGAGACAGGACAGTTCCTGTTCAGTTTTGCAGACCCCGCAAGTAGCAATGGTGTGCTCATGGGTGCCATGGGCATCTGTACGGACAGCTCTGGCCACGTTCTCGTAGCGGATAACTGGTATAAGCGGGTGTCAATGTTTACAAGCAGCGGTCAGTTCGTTCGCCACGTGGCTACAGGACTGAAAATGGTAAAGTACGTTGCCGTTGGCCCGAAAGGACAGCTAGTGTTGACTAATGCGGCTGATGCAACTGTTACTGTCTACCCGAGTTACTGATGAGGGTCTGCATGCTCTTTTACGTAAGGTGTAGGCAGCCTATTTTATTTCCCGTAATTCGTAGGGAAAACCATCTTATCTACGTAATTCTTAGCGAGGTGACCAAATTTAGCGTAATTGCCTCCCTTGATTTAGCATAATACTTAGGGGGTTCTTCTGAATTCAGCGTTAATCGTTGTCGGGACCCCCCATGCAGACCCTTACTGATGAGCCTGCATTTTTAGGGGTCCTGTACGCCGACACTTCAAGTAGAGCTTAGTTCTACATAATTCAAAGCTGAACTACTTTGATTAAAAAAGTAACCGTTGCATTGTACGTATGGCGTAGAGCGAAGCCAATCTGCCTAATCTAGTGTAATATATAGCCTCTGGCTTAACTTATCTTCTTAAACTTAGAGTTTAGGTTTGATAGCACCCATTCTACGTTCAGGTTAGCTGGGATGAGAAACAAGTAAAGGTAGTCAACTACAATGTAACCGAAAGAGTGTTAAAACATTTCTTTGCTTATTCCTTTTTTTTTTCAACTCAGGCATTGATACACTCTTTGCTTGTGGTACTGAACTCCGAATGATTGCACGTCCTTTAGTCTATGAGTTGGTTTCTTATATTATGGTAACTCTTAACGTTTTGTATATGGTACATCGATTTTTATACGTACCTAGAAATTTGTATAATTGACGTTGCCGCCAGGTCTTAACGTATACAACTGTACAAGTCGACTGGACAAGCCTACCTGGTCTATTCAAGGTCCAACTGAATCAAGTCTGCAACTGAGACCAACGTCTTGCGCTGGTTGAGAAAGAACAAACTCAACAAATATTCGTCCTATAAAAAGCGTTTTCGTTGCAAAAGTGTCTTGCTTGATGCAATAGCTAAATCATAGTCTTTGTGACATGACATGTCACTAGGATGTAATGGCACCAACTGGTTGCTCTTACAAACTTCACGTAAAGTGAATATATTCAGTAATTGTCTTATAGGTGCCGCATCGTGTCACCAGAAATAGAGAATGACAAGTCCATGTAAAGTAACCTTAAATAAATGGAAACAGCTCAACAACTCACTCTCATCATTGATATATATTTTTACACACAATACTTTTTTTCAAGGGGTTTCAAGAATAACTAAACTTAGGCCCTAATAGCTGGAAAATATTTAACTTCTATATAATCTTTATGATAAAATCATCGTTTTCGTATCTGTATTTATCAATAGCGTAAGAAAGCTAGCATGCACTTAGTCGTAGATACTTTAATTTTGTTATTACCCTAAAGGGTAATGGTAGTCCCATAACCGTAGATTATTGGATTGTTATCTACAGTTTCTAGGGTACAGTAGCCAACCTCCTCTTCCATTGCCTCTTAGAGTATATTCCAAGACACCGCTGTCAAATATTATTTGAAAGCTGGTAAAATTCAGAGGTCAAGGGATAGTTGAGGTGAGGTGAGGAAAATTCAATGTCACCCATCAAATGAACTCATTGTGGCCTTTTCTTTTTTTTTTTTATTTATCTTTTTATTATTTTCGCATAAGGACAAACAAAGAATACATACAAAGGAAATACCACGGATCCTGTGATGAAGAAGCAAGTAGAAAGAACGTAAATGGACTAATTCTTATGAATACAAATCCAGTAGTTATTACAAATAAATACACAGATCGATATACAGAAATTATTCTGAACAAGGTGATAAAAGTAAACAAAACTGTAACACAAGATAATATGCTGGACATAAGGAAATTAATTTTTGTAACAAAATACAATCATGATAACATATGAATGAAAACAACAGAATTAAACAAGTTTACAATAATAAATGAATAATCAAGGGACAGTAGGAAACAGAGCTAAGCGAAGTGTCTCCCATTTTTTAAATGATAATTCAGCTTTTGTTTTCTTACAGCAATGATGTATTCTATATGTTCATGGGTTTTTATTATATTCATAAATTGCTTCATAGAGAGATGTTGCTGGTTGTTGTGCATTATAAAGTTTTTGGCAAGTAGGATTATCATGTTTAAAATTGGTGGATGGTCTAACCTAAACTCTCCCATTATCACATTCATCGCATCAAAATTATACTTTTGGAGAAAAATTGATTCTAGCCATTTTTGTGTTTTTGTCCACAACTCATGAACTCTGGGGCATTCCCAGAAAATATGTCGTATTGTTTCTTCTTCAAGTTTACAGTGAACACACAATGGACTATCAGCAATTTTCCACCGATGCAACATTTTTCTTGTTGCCAACGTTTTATGCACTATTTTGTATTGAAGTATTCTTAATCTGGGTGAAATCGTTGTTTTATAAATTAACTTGAAAATGTGATGCCATGGGAGAGGTACATTAAATTCATCTTCCCAATAAGACTGAATATTCGTAGGGGACATTGCTATATTGTTTTTCTGTAGGAAGAACGAATATGTCTTTTTATGAATTCGACATGTTTTTAGCCATATGTAGTGGGCTGCAGATGGTATAATTGGACCTACGGTTGGGGAATGTTTAAGTAGTTCCTTTTTCCAATCATTTGGAATTGCGGAGACTATACTATTGTAACCCATTCTGCCAATAACTTTACCGAATTTTTTAATAACATCATCATATGACAATAATTTGCCATCAAGGTCTAGTATATCATTGATATGAATCATCCCACATGACATTGGAGTTTCTAAAGCTATAGGTTTACTTTCTACAAGGATATTCGAGTTGCACCAAATAATTTGATTTTGTATATCTTTGTATGTTTCAGGAGGCTTATATTGTAGGGACAACCACGCCTTTAAGACGTCTTTAAAGAAAGGACTAATGGTACAAAGTGGTCGCATAGAAGTTATATCATCTAAAGACAGTTGTAAAAATGGGTAAAGATGTCTGCTGAATACCACAGAAGAAGTATCTAAAAGAGGCTTGCGATTTGAGTTGTGCTGACAAAACATTCTCGGAACCCAAGAAGGTTTGCGTGTACGATCGAATGTGGGTAGATGTATCAATCCTAAACCACCCTTATCATATGTATTGTAAATAACTTTACGTTTAATTTTTTCAGGTTTACCATTCCAAATAAATCTAAAAACTTTCTGCTCATATCTTTGGAAAAATGATTTTTCTGGGGATGGTAATGACATAAATAAGTGAGTAAATTGCGACACAACAAGGGTATTAATGAGAGTGACCTTTCCGTATAGGGACATTGGAATCATTTTCCATGGCAGAAGGGTTCTGTCAATTTTAAATAATCGATCTTCATAGTTTTTCGTAAGTTTGTTTGTGTCACCTGTGATCCCAACTCCAAGCATTTTAACTGGTCCATCTGTCCATTTAACTGGGAGGTTACATGGCAAAGTGAAATGGGTATTCCTTAGCGTTCCTATTCTTAATATTTTACACTTACTATAATTTGGATCTAAACCAGAAATTTCTGAAAAATTGTTGAGGTCTTTTGTCAGTGCTAGGAGTGATGTTAAAGTTGGCTGTAGTGGAAAATTTGAATCGTCTGCAAATTGGGATACCTTAATTTCTGTTTCGTGCAATGTAATTCCCTTTATATTGTTATTGGATCTTATCTTCACGGCAAGCAATTCAACGCATAAAATAAACAGATACGGTGAGAGGGGACACCCTTGACGTACTCCACGAGATAGCTTGAATGGAGTTGAAATATAACCATTATTTATTACTTTGCTAGTAATGTCCTTATAGAGTACCGAAACCCAGCGTATAAATGATTCTCCAAATCCAAAAAACCGCAAAGCCCTAAACATAAAATCCCACCTTAGTTTATCGAATGCTTTTTCAAAATCAGCTATAAAGATCATACCAGGCAATTTTTCTTTTTCATAGAGTTGTATTATTTCAGTTATTTGACATATGTTTTCCCCTATAAATCTGTTTTGCAAAAAACCACATTGATCTTTATGTATCAAATTAGAAATAACTTTTCTTATCCTAAGTGAGATAACTTTTGACAAAATACGTACGTCGCAACATAACAATGATAAGGGTCGCCAATTATTAAGAGCAGTCGGGTCTTTATATTCTCCATTCGAATCTTGTTTCAATAATAAAGTAATTAATCCTTCTTTCTGTGAATCTGATAAGTTCCCACTTTCATATGCATGATTAAATAAATGTAGCATTGGATTCTTTAAATTTCGAAAAAAAGTCTTATAAACCTCGACTGGAATGCCGTCGATTCCTGGAGTTTTGCCTTCTTTAAAACTATCTATGGCTTCCCATAGCTCTTTTTCTGTAATAAGGCCCTCACAGGAGTTTTTCTGTTCAGTATCTAAATGTACATGTAGGTCACCTGGAAAAAAGGGTTCACAATTTTCATCATCTAAGTCTTTAGGGGGATCGCTAAAGGAATAAAGAGAATGGTAAAATGACTTGATTTCTTCTATAGCCCGTTTAGGGTCCTGTATATTTTCTCCGTCTGTTGTTTTCAAATTTATAACATTTTTCTTAGAGGAATTTCGTCGACCAAGATCAAGAAATTGTTTGGTACACCTGTCAGAAAATTCCATCCAATCAGCTCTCTGTTTATAAAACATCTGATCTGATTTCTGTTCATATAGTATCTCTAATTCACTCTGTAGTGAGCTAAGTTCGTCAAGTACAGTTTGTGAAGGCTCATCTGTCTCATCTAATTTTTCGTTTAACTGTTCGATATGTTTTTTGATATCATTTCCTTTTGAGATAAATTCTTTTCGTTTCTTGGAGGCAAAACTGATTGTGTGTCCTCTAAAACAACACTTAAAAGTATCCCATACCGTTAACGGGTCACTCGTACCAGTATTGAATCTAAAAAACTCATCAATGAATTCTTCAGTTTTCTGCTGAAAATTTACATCTGTCAGCAATGTTTGGTTGAATTTCCAATAATTCCTCCCACGTGGGTGTTTAACGGTTTGTATATGTAGTGAAATAATCTTGTGATCGGACTTTAGTCGGTCCAAAATTCTAACATTTGAAATATCTGCTAAAAGCGAAAAAGAAACCAGAAAATAATCCAAACGGCTGGCTTGTTTCCCCCTCCTCCATGTGAATCTAACTGTATTAGGATGTTTATATCGCCATACATCAACTAATTCTAAAGCAAACATAAGATCATTAATTTTCTGCTGTGCATTTGGGTGATAGACCGCTGGGTTTCGTCCGGCTCTATCTAATTTGGCGTTCTGGACTGTATTGAAATCCCCAACGATTATAAAATTTCCATGATTATAGTTAGACATCAATTTTTCAATATTGTCAAAAAAGTTGGGGTTGTCCCTATTTGGTGCGTACAAATTGCAAATACAGAAATTCAAGTCATTTATAGAAATGTCTATTATCAACAGTCGCCCATCATCATCTCTAGAACAGTTATTGATAGTAAATTTTAAGTTTTCCTTGCATAGAATCAACACTCCCCGTTGGTTTGTTGTTCCGTGATTAAAAAAGACTTCCCCATGCCAATCTTGTTTCCAGGCCATTTCGTGTTCTGGTGATGAATGGGTTTCTTGTAAACAAATTATGTCATAATTTTTTTCTTTAAGCCAGTTAAACACTTCACGTCTTTTACGTGGGTTTGCAATGCCATTTACGTTATATGAACCAATAGTAGTACTCATGTCAGAGGTTTTTCGTTCATAAAAAGTAATGTGTAACTATGGGAGTACTTGATTACGACATACATATATATAACAATTTCAGGATCCGTGGTATCCGAACATGCACAAAAATCCACTGGGTTACATGAGTAAGCCAGATATTGAACATAAACACACATACAGATATAACTCAAGATAACGGAAACACAGTTAACAAACAAAGGTAGGGTGTCAACCACCTTAGAAACTAAACAAAATCTAACAGCATATAACGTGCTAGGATGGTTCCCAGAAATGATGAAACAAAGACATATACACAGGGTTTCAGGCGCCCTGACCATCCGTCGGTCGGCCGTTAACATAATTTGCATGATTGGCTCCTATTTTACATTTTAATATATTCATTTACATTTTAACCGAGAATTTTCAAGACAGGGCTAACCTTTCAGATCAAAATGTCATATACGGATCAATTTTGGTATGTGGATCAATAACAAAAAAACAAGTCAAGCCCTGTAATTAAATATCTAGTAAAGCGCAACAGTAGAAAAAAAAAAAAAAAAAAAATTGGCCATCTTAGGAAATCGAGACAAGGTTACTGTGGTATTCATTCATTCACTACTCACGCTTCGGAGTTGGTAACAACATCAAAAGGAATTAATAGCAGGCACTACAACGTAAGAATAACATAATGAAACTTCACAGGGCAAACCTTCAAATCAAATTGTCATAGAGTCAATATATGGATCAATGGTAACAGAAGATAATCAAGGCAAGCCCTGTAACTAAAGGAAAATCAGACGATAACAATACAATAACATATCAAATAATAATTAAATTATGAGAATCGAGCCAAGGCTATCTAGATAGCATTCAGACATTCTCATCTCATCCTGAAATAATCATTACTGAGACATTAAGTAAAGCTCACAGCTTTTCCTTGAGTATCTCTCCAAAAACCGTTGAAAAACCGATACTTTTTACCATTGTCATAGGCTTGTTTCACTTTGTCTTTCCACTTACGTTTTTCTTGTAAGTCAACGGCTGTCAAGTCATCAGTGAAGTAATAGTTCTCGTTCTTGAGCTGCTCCCGCGAGGCTTTCATCAGGTGAATCTTGTCCTGGTAGCTGTTCACTTTGAAAAGAATGTGCTGGGGTGTCTTGTCCCCGCCATGTTTGTTGGGGGGGCCGTCAGGGTGGGCTCGCTCAATTTTGATATCCGTCCGTCCGAATTTCTCGTGCAGGATCTTCCTTACGGTGATTAGACAGTTCTCCCCCTTCTCCACCTTTCTACCGATGATCCTGATGTTGTTTCTACGCGAAAAACGTTCCAGTTTATTGCATTTCCGTTGTAGTTCTTCGATTCCCTCGGTCGCTGACTGCGCCCGTTCGTTGATTCGATTAGCGCCCTCGTCGATTTCACGCAGTTTCTTCTGTATCTCGTTTGTTTTTGCTTCAGTTTTGCCCAAACGATCCTCCAATATCTGTACATTTTTCTCCAGGTTTTCCTCAAGAGCACGTACCTCCGCACGTAAGGACTTTTGGCCGTCCAACAGTTTGCTGAACTGCTCTCTGACAAACGATTCGAAGTCGGGTGGGTCCTTATCGTCGCCATTATCTGAAAAGTCGCCTGTTGACTCGAGTCTAGTTGTTGCCCCACGCCTTTTCCGTGTGCCCATTTTCACCAACTGTCACATGCACAGAGTCAGAAAACTCAAGGACGATGGCTAGAACGCTGATACAAAAGAATATTTGTTGCTTTTAACTTAAAATTCCGGAAGGTTTGCGGAGCTCACACACATGGGTCCTACACCCGCGCCGCCATCTTGAATTGTGGCCTTTTCTGTACCAAACAAAGTGTATCGTTGTATCTAGTACCTTTAATTGAATGAATGAAAGACCTTTATTGTACATTCATGCCTCGACGGGCTAGGTACAGGTCACTGATAACAGACATAACAGACATATGCAGGGACAACAAGATACAATTTAACTAATTGAAGGTACTAATTATAAGCTAACAGGGTGGTCGACATCTTCTCGCTTCTTTGTACAGGTGTAGATATAGGAAGAAATAATGCTTGATATGCAGGGTTTATCTAGGCGCATCAAAAATAGAAATTTATCCGTTGCATTAAGATGTTCAAAATATGGGAACTCTTTTCTGATATATTCATAAAGCACAATCCGTTCCTTATGGTACAATTTACGGTGTAAAATAAAATCCTGTTTATCTTCTACCTGTTGTAGATCACAAAATTGGCAGACTCTATGCTGCAGAGGAGTGCGGTTGTGCCTTCCAGTTTCGATATGTAACTTGTGGCAACTAATCCGGAGTTTATTTACAGCCACTCTGTGTTGTATGCTGTTAACCATCAGATATTCTTCTTCTTTATAAATAGTCTTGAATAATCTATAGGTCCGTAATTTGTTACCGAAAGATTTGTTCGGGTTGTCGTTGTGTATTTCGGCTTTAAATGTTTGAATGTAAATATCCTTCAAACGTTGGCTGATGGCGTTGATTAATTGTGATAGGTTTGTTCCTATAGAGATACTTGAGATCTCCATATGTAGGCAAAACCGCATTCCTCCAGTATCTTACGAACCCCGGACGCCCAGCACTTGTTTATGTACCCATTCTGGTACCTAATGTGTTCTCAAGCGTTATTTAGGTCATGCGTCATAAAGCCCCCTTTACAAATCAAGAATTTAGCTCGGCCGAGTTGTCAGCGAGCTGTAAATCACGAGGAGGCATGACCCTGATGCCTACGAACAAATAGCAGAGTTTCTTCGTCGGCATCAGAGTCATACCTCCTCGTAATTTACAGCTCGCTGACAACTCGGCCGAGCTAAATTCTTGATTTGTAAAGGGGGCTTTACGGCACCATGGTGACGGGTGTTAGAACTGTCGCCCATACCATATCATGATCAGCTACGCCTTCTATCAAAACTCTCGCAATCTTCCTTCATGTAATTACTACTGTTTTTCTTTACCAGTACAAATCGTCTTGCAGCTATCTACAAATGAAATTTTGACATTGTTGGTAAGATTTCTCTTACACACAGGCAACTTAAGACATTTCAAACTTTTGCTGTGTGTGCGGGACAACTGCAAGAAAAAAATCGTAGCCTTCGACACGAGGCAACACAATGTAATTTGATTTGTCTGACCTACATACTGCATACAATAGCGAAATTAAAATGATTTTGATATAATTTCAAATTTGTCTGGTTGGAAAAGGGCAATCATCTACCTTTCTTGAAAACAATAAAACAGCAATTCTGTGTCCCATCTTGAAAGATCTAGACAATCAGATTTTCGCTACAGCTGAGTTGATGGGAACGGCCGACATTGTATAAAACGCAGCGCACAAAGAAACATCCACATAAGATACTTTAATTTTTGTTATTACTCTTCCACCGGGAAAGGTAGTCCCATATAACCGTCTTAAACGGCCGTAGATCAGTGGATTTTTCATATTTTCTTATGAGTTTTGACCAGACGACATTATACAAACACATCTCTAGCTACATATTTAACATTTAATACTCAGAAACGAGAAGAAGCCGAACAAATGTATTAGACTAGTTTTAGAATCCATGTTTCAGATTAGTATTAGAAATCATGTGTACTGTATTACTACCCTTTGTATCTATATGCCTGTACTTAGCCCGATAGGGCATGAATGTGCAATAAAGGTTATTTCAGTTATCCACTGTTTCTATGGCACGGTAGCTAAACCCTCTTTTTTCCATCGCCTCTAAGAGTACAGTCCAAGACACCGCTTCTAAATGTAATTTGAAAGCTGATAAAATTCAATGTCACCCATCAAATAAAATCATTGTGGTCTTTTTATACATTGTATATAAAAAGTGCATCGTTGGGACGAGTACCTTTAAAGTATCCATTCTGGGCCCCAATGTGTTATTCAGGTCATGCGTCATAATACCCCCGTCACATTTAGCGAAAATCGATCGGACGACGAGTCTGCGAGCTCTAAATTACGAGGAGGCATGACCCTGATGACGACGAAGAAA
This sequence comes from Branchiostoma floridae x Branchiostoma belcheri, assembly GCA_019207045.1. Classification (NCBI taxonomy): domain Eukaryota; kingdom Metazoa; phylum Chordata; class Leptocardii; order Amphioxiformes; family Branchiostomatidae; genus Branchiostoma; species Branchiostoma floridae x Branchiostoma belcheri. The sequence goes on along the minus strand of CM033035.1, from coordinate 4,525,796 downwards.
TGGCAGAGTTCCCCCTTCCCGTTAAGGTCATGCCTCCTCGTAATTGAGAGCTCGCAGACTCGTCGTCCGATCGATTTTCGCTACATGTGAGGGGGTATAACGACGCCATGGTGACGAATGTTAGAAACGTCGCCCATACCATATTATATTCAGTGGCGCCTTCTAGTGATACTCTCGCGAGTTTTTTTCTACAATTACATGCGGATACTTAGGTACAAATCGTCTTACTGTACTAGTGATCTACAATTTAAATTCTTACGTTGCTGATCAGATTTCTCTTATATCCAGTCATCTTAAACGTTTCAAACTTTCGCTGTGTGAGCGGGACAACAGCAAGAAAAGAAAACGTAGCCTTCAACACCTAATCTAATTTGTCTGGCCTACATACTACAATAACGGAATTAAAAGTACTTATATAAATTTATAATTTCAAATCGGTCTGGTTGGAAAAAGACAATCATCTACCGTTCCTAAAAATGATAGTACAGCAAAACTGTGTCCTATTTTGGAAGATCTAGACAATCAGATTTTCGCTACTGCTGATGGGAAGGCCCTTAATCGTATTAAACGCAACAGAAAGGAAAAATCCACACTCTACAGTTCTGTTCAGTTGTATTTCCTGCTGGGATTGTTCTCTAGCTACTCATCCACGTCCTCCAGACAGCAGCGCTAATTCTTAAGCTATCTAAACTTTGTCTGAACTATCACATGAACTGGTATTCAAAGTTTTACGAGTAGAACAGGTAGGAGTAACTAAAAAGGAAGACTATTGCTTGATGCCACCAAACTGAGACGACAAGGTACAGCGGTTGGCAGTGATGGAGGAAAGTAGTCAGACAGTCGATCCGGACGGATTCTACTCAACAACATCAGGTACCTATGAGGAAGCGCAACTGGTAGTGGCGAGAAATGTCCCCTCTGCTCATACAGTCAGGACAGAAACAGCAATCGCTCCAGAAGACGTCTGCTCAACGCCATCAGGTGTTTATGAAGAAGCACAGCTTGTAAAACCAAGTAACGTCCCCAACAACAAATCAGGCATGCTAAGAGCAGAAACAGCGACTGCTCAAGAAAATTGCTACTCGACACCGTCAGGTATTTATGAAGAACCACAATCCGTTCAGCCAAGCAATCTTCCCACCAACCAAATAGTCACTCTGAGAGAAGAAACAGTGACCACTCCAGAAGATGTCTACTCAACACCATCAGGTGTTTACGAAGAGCCAGAGCTGGTAGTGATGCGTGATGTTGTCCCTGGCCAGGCTGGCAGAGGAGGAACTTCCGTGACTGGACGAAACCGAAGCATAGAGCAAGTCGCTGATCGCACTGGTTCCTCAGCTGGTAAGTAAAATTGTTGATCACAAATCAGAAGAATGGTCATCACTCTCACACACTAAGTCCCTTCCTCCCTCGCTCACTAACTCACTCACGGTCACTCTCTCACACTCACCCACTCACTCACTGACTCACTCTAAAGTGTACTCGAAGTCATCACTTGGCAGATTTCTGTTTTTTGGGGCTCGAGCGTCTCTCCTACTGAAATTGAATCTTAAATCCATAATGGACCCAGAATATCCATTGACAATGTGAACTATAATCAAATGCAGTTTGTTATTATTACATCATGAATTAACCATCTGTAGGTTGTATCAGATTGACTCTCTCGATCATGAGGTCTGACACCTTAAAACCTTACTTTTGAGATAGCGATGTCATATCTCAATCATATGGCCCGGAACATTAAAAAATCCAAACCTCTTTTTTTTTCTCAGACCCTAAAGATGAGGAGCCAGCTCGTCACGACCGAATCCGCTCTTTCCTCTCCCACCGTATGAGGGTTTGCCTTGTCATCACGTGCGTTGCTGTGGCAGTCATGTTGTTTGGAATCTTCATCGGTGAGACCACAGAAACACGTCATTCTGACCGCACATATCCTGTAATACTACAGGGAAATATTGAGGTATGTGTTCATTAAAAGATTAGTTAGCATAACGTTTAATATCTTTCTGAATGCAAAATTGCTGTTTCATATCGCTGCATACATGTATATACACGGCCTGTAATTGCAGCAAGGGTAATGAGACAAAACAACATTAAATCTAGAATGAACATTCAGTTAGGGTAACATATTTTTTCACAGTACTGCAAGATTTCAGATGTAAACCATGAGAAACAAAACATTTGCTGTATGCATGTAAGAAGATTCGTTTATTTAATCACATTGTCTGGACGATTAATTGCTTGGACATCGAAGCAGCCCCTGAAAGTTTAATGAATACATGAATCATTTTACGTAAAGATAATCTGTTCCCCTGCTTTTCATCCGACAGCGGTGCTCATAATCCATCCCCGAATAATCGTCCCCTGTGAATGTATACTGATATGGCTGGTCCTGTTATTGTGGCCTGGCTTACATTCAATATATATGATATGTACTCCTGGTGAATATACATGTTGATATTGTGGCGTCTGTTATATATTATATACATCGATATAAGTCAGTTCACAATAATAGGGGCAGCTATATAACTAAACATATGTAGTATATATATATAGAGAGAGAGAGAGAGAGAAAGAGAGAGAGAGAGAGAGAGAGAGAGAGTATACATATATATATACATAACAAAAAGGTCTTTCTTCCAGGCATTGTTATCCACCCAGGTTAGTACCAGCGACAACACCAGAGGTGTGGTGCCTACAACAAGTGCATACAAGCTTACTTATACATCCAGTACAGCTAATGGTAAATATACTTAAACGCTAACACAAACCCTAACTTCATATCAGTTCAATGCATTGTACACACACCTTTCCAATGTGATCATCGACAAAATGGTAATATAGCAAAGCAAGTCTAAAAGCCTAAAGTGATGTACATGTTAACCTCATTGGAAGCATTTCCCTTAAAACTCAAATTCAAAGTTGCAATACTGCAGATTAGACTCTAAAAGGATGCGCAGTCCCGGGGTGTATTAAAAAGCTTTCTTGCTCAGCATTGCACTATAAAATGTACTTAGAAATTCAAGGCACTCCAAAACAATGGTTGAATGACATCAAATCATAACAATGTTGTGTCTGCAGAGAATACAACTGAAGAAGATAGCCGACAGAGCGTCACTTTTGGCGGAAGAGGATCAGGACCAGGACAATTCGCTCGTCCCACTGGAGTTGTCGTCTCGTCTACGAATGAGATCTTCGTGGCTGATCACGACAAGTATCGGGTGCAAGTCTACAGCATGGAGGGCGCTTACCGTCGTCATTTCCCAACCACTGTGCCGGGAACGGTGGGTCAAATGCTGTCACCAGAAGATATCGCCATAGACAACGACGATAACCTGTGGTTGGTTGGGACGGTGGTGTTGGTTGGCGACTTTGTTGTACAGTACATGAGGAACGGCCAAGGTTTGTCAACGTTTGAGATCCCACGCGACAGAAGCTTCCATGGAATCGCAGTGGACCTTCGGAATGGCCACGTTATTGTGACGAGTCAGGCCAGTGGCAAGGTGATGATATTTCAGCCGGACGGCTCGCTGGTGCAGGAGTTTTGTGGACAGTATTCCGAAGTTTCACGTTACGTCGCCGTCAACACAAATGGGAACATTCTGATGTCATGGAGCCGCTTCATACACGTGTATAGCGAGACAGGACAGTTCCTGTTCAGTTTTACAGGCCGCGGAGAAGGCCACATGGATGCCATGGGCATCTGTACGGACAGCTCCAGCCATGTTCTCGTCGCGGATCGCCAGCACAAACGGGTTTCGATGTTTACAAGCAGCGGTCAGTTGGTTCGCCACGTGGCTACCGGACTGAAAATGGTGAGGTATGTTGCAGTGGGAACAGAAGGACAGTTAGTGATGATTGATATCGGTGATAACACCGTTACTGTCTACCCGAGTTACTGATAAGCCTGCATTTGAGGAGGGTCATTTGACGCAGAGCGTAAACAGACACGAAATTGACACCCGCACCCGGATCCAACTCAAAGTTGAGCGTAATCGGTTTATTATTTGTACAGCGTAGTTGGCACCTTATCAAACTTAGTGTAGAGGAGCGAAGCCAATCTGCTGCCACACTGGCTCCACAATTTTAGCGTATAGTGTTTGGCGTTGGCATCAATTTCCTTCATACATCCACCTCCCTTGGACTTCGTATAGTCTTTCTATTCTGATAGTGAACGTATTGCAGTGATGTACAACATATGTAACCATGTGATTTATCTGTGTGAGATGCATTGTACTCTAGAAAAATCAATAAAAAAGCCCTTCTGCATCGCTTTATCGCGTTCTGCTCAGTTGTGCTGTGAACGTAGTTTTTGTTCCAGCATTAACAATAGAATGCTGATGCATGCTACTACTAGTATATCACTGCCATTGTATTTTCAATGAATAAAGAAGTACATTTGTTTAACGTTTGGTGTGTGTGTGTGTATAGTGCTTGCAACACAATGTTGATGCAAATATGCACGAAGAAATAATGAAAGAAACGTTACTAACAAAAGCGTTAATACCACTCGCAAAAGCGATTAGGTATCTAACAGAACGACATCCCAACAAAATAATATAGTAATGAACAATTGTCCTTTTATTTGGTCACAGGACCCTTAGAAGAACAATACAGGCAAATAAAATTATGATGATGAACAAATAACAAATCATACACATTTTCAAGAAGTATGTCTAAAGTTACATTCCGAGTTTCAAATGCATTTGATCATCCTGTTGCTGCTGCTGCTTTATAATCTATGAAAGGAGTAACACATTTTTATTGTTTGGTCACTGGTGTCAATTGCAAGCAGTAGTGGTAAGTTAAAAAAAAACATGGAACTATTGGTAACTTCGTCATTATGCTGAGACAATTATTGTAGGCCACACGCTATTTCGTCAGTATGCCAGAACTGACCGTACCAAACATAGAAAAGATAAAGATATTTTCTTCATTACAGATTTTTATGACAAAAATTATCAATCAAAATTACAACTCGTCTTGACAACATTCAAGTATTTGAATATATAAAAAAGACTGTTTATTTTCAAACATCATACATTTTAGACATCTCTCTAAAGTCTAATTCTTATAATTAGGCTCTTTATATATATAGCTTAAAAGACACATTACGCTAGTAGTGTCAGTACACCTTATAGAAACTTCCACTATCGAGTAAGAGAACAAGTTATAGAACTGATGTATAGACAGGCATTGGGAGACAATGGCAGTATAACGAAGTACCAGCTCTCCCTCTGGTTTCGACTTCTTTACACCTAGACGCAGTGGGTTGCTATCCAATGTGTCCCGGGCACGGTACTGAAATGCGGATGTGAATTATGTGGTTGATTACGCTCTCGGGCGTCGGGCGTGGCGTAACTGGTAGAGCGTTCGGCTCAGAATCTAAAGGTCCTGAGTTCGATCCCCGCCGTGCCCCCGACGTTGTGTCCTTGGGAAAGGCACTTTACACGAACTTCCTCACTTTACCCAGCTAGGTGTACAAATGGGTACCTGACTTCGGTCGGGGACGTAAAAGACTATCTGTACCTTCTGCCTGTACCGTGTATGTGGCACTGTTAATATAAGTTACAAAACTTGAGTGCAGTGCCACATTTTCCTCGTCTGTCCAAAAGCAAAATAGAAAAGAAAATGCGGGCTTATCAGTAAGTCGGATAGACAGTAAGGATTCTATCACCGATATCAATCACCACTAGCTGTCCTTCTGGTCCTACGGCAACATACTTCACCGTTTTCAGTCCAGTGGCCACGTGACGAACGAACTGCCCGCTGCTTGTAAACATCGAAACCCGCGTGTGCTGGCGATCCGCTACGAGAACGTGGCCGGAGCTGTCCGTACAGATGCCCATGGCATTCATGTGCCTACTTCCTGGGCCTGCAAACCGTAACAGGAACTGTCCTGTCTCGTTATACACGTGTATGAAGCCGACAAATGACATCAGAATGTTCCCATCTATGTTGACGGCGACGTACCGTGAGACTGTAGAATTCTTTTCACCAAACCTCCGCACCAGCGAACCGTCCGGCTGGAATATCAGCACCTTGCCACTACCCTGTCTCGAGCTCGTCACAATAACGTGGCCATTCAGAAGGTCCACGGCGATTCCATGGAAGCTTCTGCTGTGTGCACGTGGGATTTCAAACGTTGACAAACCTTGGCCATACCTGCTGTACTGTACAACACGAGCGCCAACAAACACCGCGTACACCTCCCCCACCACCCACAGGGTATCGTTGCCGTCTATAGCAATATCTTCTGGAGACAAGAGTGGAACCGCCATTCTCGGCACAGTGGTTTGGAAATGACGAAGGTAAGCGCCCTCCATACTGTAGACTAGTACCCTATGGTTGTCCTGATCAGCCACGAAGATCTCGTTCGTAGACGAAACGACAACTCCAATAGGACGGGCAAATTGTCCTGGTCCTGATCCTCTCTCGCCAAACGTTACGCTTTGTCGGCTTTCTTCTTCAGTTGTAGTCTCTGCAGCAACAAACAAAACATCGTCATGATCTGATACCATTGTAGAACTGAATGTTATAGATCTAGTGCAATACCCTATATGGTGCGCATATTGAACATGTGAGTATCCGAACCTGCTCTAGATGTGTCTGTTAATTTCTATTGTAAGAGGGCTGTATTAGCTTCGAAGTCAATCTTAATGTATTATTTTAACCCCAAATTGTTGTAATCGTGTGCAATATCCCCAAATACTATGTGCAATATCTGTAAATGTGCAATATCAGCTAATGTGCTAAATACTGTTTTTATTAATTTTCTTCTGGTTTTAAGAGATGTAACGCGGCAGTGCAATTCAGGGTCTTAATAATGACCCTGCCATATGTACCGTGTTGTGTGACAAGAAATAAACCATTATATATATCATTCAACCCTTACTTTGGTGTGCCGTGAAGTTCTAAGTACATTTTATAGAAGTGCAATGCTGAGCAAAGAAAAAGCTTTTACACAACCCGCTTTTTAATACTACGCATTCGTTTAGCGCCTAATCTGCAGTACCAATCCTGGCCACGACTGAAAAATTGGCAAAACTACTTAACTTTAAATTTGGGTGTTTAGGGAACGGGAAAGGCTCACAATGAGATTTACATCTTATCGGGCTTTTTGACTTGCTTTGCTAAGTGGGCATTTTGTTCATGATCACATTAAATGACTGGATATCAGGATGCTGGCTAGCGACCACCCCTTACACTATATTATCCCGGACGACAGGAATGCAGCAACTGGAAGAACATCACGCAACTCCAACCACCGTACACTTACGAAATGCAGAACTGAAAGTACATTTACCTTGAGCTTTGATGGATGTATAGATAACTTTGTATGCACTTGTTGTCGGTACTACACATGTGGTGTTGTAGCTGGTACTGACCTGGGTGGATAACGATGCCTGCAGAAAAAGAACAATTTGTTATTCTAAAGTTAAGGCGTAGTAAAGACTACTATATCAGGGCTCGAAATACCACCTGCATATTCAGGTTAGCGCAGGTAAAATTGGAGCTGTGCAGGTATTTCTGGTGTCTACCTGCACCTAACCTGCATTGGTCCATGTACTAGGTTTATACATACATGTAAATATCCTATGGTGTAGGTGCTAGTGGATTGTTATTAGCTGCATCGATCATGACTGGTACAAAGTATGCAATAATGGTTCCTGAACAATTTCAGTATGATCCATACTTTCTAAATTCATAGTGGTGCAGGTAAAATTTGTCTTAATGCCACCTGCAGTATTTCGAGCCCTCTATATATATGGGACGACTATATATATATATATATAGCCCTTGAAGTTAGTGATATGGCTACAATAACAGGGGCAGCCTTATCACTATGTCTTCACAAGATGTGCCCAAGATTGTGAGAACGGTTGTCGGCTGAACAGCAGGGGAGCAGAGTATCTGTATGCAGGGCTCGAAATACCACCTGCATATGCACCTTATTGCAGGTAAAATTGGATCTGTGCAGGTATTTCTGGTGTCTACCTGCACCTTACCTGCACTGGTCCATGTACTGGGTTTTATACATAAATGCCCTATGAATAGTATGATGTAGGTGTATCTGGATTGTTATTAGCTGCATTGACTGTTACCACTTATAAAGTATAACAGAAAAAATAGCTATAGTTCCTGAACAATTTCAGTATGATCCATACTTCCTAAATTCATAGTGGTGCAGGTAAAATTTGTCTGGAGCAGGTAATTTTCAATGTTACCTATACACCAGTGCAGGTATGCAGAAAAAAAGTATTTCAAGCCCTGGTATGTGATATGATTCATGTATTCATTAAATTTCAGCCACTGCTTCTATGTCCAAACAAATCAATCTTCCAGACTATATGATTAAATAAACGAATCTACTGACATGCATACAGCAAATGTTTTGTTTCTTATAGTTTACATCATGAAATATCTGAAATCTTGTATTACTGTGAAAAATTATGTTAGCTGAGTTGAATGTTATCTAGATTTAATGTTGTTTTGTCTCAGGATCCTTGATACAATAACACACCGTGTATATACATCTATGCAGCGATATGATATATCAATTTTGCATGAATTGAAGCATTGGGGAAGATATCAAACGTTATGCTGACGGATTTTTGAAAGCCCACGTACCTGAATATTTCCCTGTACTGTTACAGGATTTAGGCGATCCAAATGACGGGTTTCTGTGGTCTCACCGACGAACATGCCAAACAGCACGGCTGCCACAACAATGCACGAAGTGATGACAAGGCAAAGTTCCATACGATAGGAGAGGAAAGGACGGATTCGGTCGTGACAACCTGGCTCCTCCTCTGAACGGTCTGAGGAGAGAAAGTTTGAAATTTGTTTTAGACCTTATACATCATATGATAGAGAAATTCAAGATGATGCAATTATCAAATGCAATTACAAAGGGCATTGGACTTGTCCACATTGAATACACCTTGGGTCCATGATAAAAAAAATTGAAAATATACTTTCAGCTGAGGCACTCTTGCCCAACAATTCAGAAATGTTAAATAGCAGAATAATGGTTATTCTTCTAATTTAAGATCAACAGTTTTACGTACCTGTTGAATGACCAGTGCGATCAGCTACTTGCTCTATGCCTCGGCTTTGCCCAGTCACGGAAATTCCTCCTCTGCCAGCCTGGCCAGGGACAACATCACGCATCGCTACCAGTTCCGGCTCTTCGTAAACACCTGATGGTGTTGAGTAGACATCTTCTGGAGCGACCACTGTTTCTGTTCTCAGAGTGACTATTTGGTTGGTGGGAACATTTCTGGCTTGCACGGATTGTGGTTCTTCATAAATACCTGACGGTGTCGAGTAGACGTCCTCTGGGGCGGCCGCTGTTTCTGTTTTAAGTGACTGACCAGAGAGCAGGTTGCTTGGCTGTACTGGTTCCCCTTCTTCATAAATACCTGATGGCGTTGAGTAGCAGTCTTCTGAAGCAGTCGCTTTTTCTGCTCTTAGCATGACTGTTTTGTTGGTGGGAAGGTCACTTGGTTTCACAAGCTGTGCTTCTTCATAAACACCCGATGGCCTTCAGTAGACGTCTTCTAGAGGGATTGCTGTTTCCGTCCTGACTGTATGAGCAGATGGGACACTTCTCGCCACTACCGGTTGCGCTTCCTCATAGGTACCTGATGTCGTTGAGTAGAATCCGTCCGGATCGACTGCCTGACTACTTTCCTTTATCACTGCCAACCGCTGTTCCTCGTAGTCTCAAATGGCACCAATCAACGGTCCTCCTGTTGGTGTTACTCTTACTTTTCCTACTCTGTATTGTTTTTGTATAGAGTTCGTGCTGCTGCCTGCGGGAAGGCGTGAATAATTGAAGAACAGTTCCACCAGGAAACAAATCTGACCTGAAGTGTGGAGTGTGAATATTCTTTGTTTGCTGTTTTCTTCTTCTTTTTTTCTGCAATTTCGGGCCTTCCCAACAGCACTTGCGAAAATGTGATTGTCTGGGTCCCATATGGACACATTATTGCTGTATTGATGTTTTTGATTGCTTTTTTTTTCAAACCAGGCCGATTTGATATTCATATTTCAGCCATACCATGGGTATGGTGAAATGTATTGTATTTGTAATGTTTCTTCTACTTCTTTCTCCTGTCAAATCTTCAAATCGAATCAACTCCGTCGTTCCTGGACCGAATGACTTCGGTTTGAAGAATTGGTTTGAAGCCATTTTTTCAGTGGGAGTATTTCTGGACTGGTCCATTGTGCAAATTTACATGGGGTGCACTGGAAGAGTCCATTCGTGCACTGGGAATTTTGCAAGATTCATTTTTGGGGCTGAAATGTCATTAGTAGAAGTGAATTTTAAACAAGAGTGTTCCATAATTGCACATGGGTGATTTTGGAATAGTCTATTGTTGCATGGGGAGAGGGATGGCTGAAATATGCTGTATTTGCTCTCAAGCAAATGTCGGCCTTTCTAGTATAAAGTCCTTTGGATTTATTTGATGTATTATTGTATGTAGGTCAGACAAATTACACTGTGTTGCTCAACGTGTCGAAGGCTATTCACATCAATATTAATTCAATGTTACTTACATTCTCTATTTTTGGTTCTATATTCTATATTGACTTTAGGTACAGTTTGTAAAGAAACCATTAAATTCTTAGAGACATGTCATGAAACACTGACTATGATTTACCCTTTGCATCAAGCAAGGCACTTTTGCAACGATAAAGGGGCCGATCAAAACCGCTTTTCACAAGACGAACATCTCGTCTGTTTGTTTGTTTGTTTGTTTGTTTGTTTGTTTTAATCTACTGGCGGACGATGTGGCCGTGGTTACTCTGGAAAGAGTTGCAGACTTGATTCAGTTGGCCCTTGATCCAGTGTTGCCCGACCAGATAAGCTTGTCCGGTCTCCTCATCGTACCAGGCAACTACAGTCAATGCTACCTCTCTAGTGTCGATGCTACATACAATTATTAGGTTACAACACAACCTATTTACCCATTTTGGTTTATTTTAACATCCTTGAAGCAGACAAAAATCTTTTTTTTTTCTGAAATCGGGCCACATTTAATAAACGCGTGGATGTCATCCATAAAATTTACTTGCTGTGGCCTCATTTGAGTTATGAAGGCTATACAAATTTCCCTTCCGTCGTCATGCTTACACAACAAAGGTTTAACTAAAACTACCGAGTCCAAGAGAAGCTTTACCAACAATGTTAAACTTTGTAGATCGCTGCAAGACGATTTGTTAGAACTCGCATGGAAGTGTAGAAAAAAGGCAATACTGATTATGTAAAGGAAAATTGTGAGAATGTCGCTAGAGGGCGCCGCTGAATCAGATGGTATGGAGTGACGTTTATGACTTACGTAACCGTGATGCAGTTTCAACGTATGGCGTGAATAATGCGTTTTCTGCTTTAGATATTGGGTAAATAAAGATACTTCTTCAGTGGAAGTCCTTTTTTTGTGTAAGAAAAGAAGACCAGTGGGGTAACAATTCATGGGTGACACTGATTTTACCCGTTTTCAAACTACATTTGAAATGAAGATGTAACAAATTCTTCCCTGTCTTATCTTTGAAGCGAATGCACACAAACAACACGGTGGTGAAATTACGCGTACTCCAGATAAACGTGACACATAAAATGACTTCCGTCGCCCCGCTCGCATGTTGTGCTTGGTAGAAGTTTAAACAACATTCCATCATGTCGACCAGACTCCATTCGCCCCCATCTGGTCTATACGATAACGACATTAACGTACACTGGTGGGACATCCTCACAGTAGGACTTCGTGTGACATTTTAACAGCTCTCTTCGTACCGTCTTACAAGACAATATTTCTGGTCTCGAAAGTTGTCAGGTTTCTGGCACTTACAAATTGCACCACTAAATATAACACATTAGATAATAGGAAATTATGAGCCTTGGTTCCCACCACCGCATCAGTCCCAGGTGTCGCGAAGTCACAGAAACCCTCAAATTTTTCTCTCTTACTTTTGTCAATAAGGTAATCACAGGTACACGGGGTATATACTGTGACGCTATATGTTACATATGTAATTATTCTTTAAATGTCAGAAGATTAAAAGTTTCATATACTTGTGTCCGTTAAGTGTGAACTTTTAACCAGGTTTCTTTGCAGCAGAACTGGATAGGCAGTTTTCTTTGCAGCAGAACTGGATAGGCAAGTTTCTTTGCAGCAGAACTGGATAAGCAAAACTTTATTGCCGAGAAGATGGGTAACCAGATGCACATTTATCTTGTCATGTCTTTGATCCTGAGTCATCTCCCCTGTGATACACAATCTCTGGCTGCCAGGGGATAATTTGCCTTGGTCGGATGGGCCGCTTGCAGCACGACGTAATCAGACTATCTGCCATCCACCCTGAAGCACTTCAAAGATCACTGCCCCTGTGTTCAAAGTACACTCGTGTGGTGTGCGTTGTCTTTGAAGTATTCTAGAACTGCGCCATAAAAGAGCTCTGGTGGGTCAAAATTATGTCTCAGATTGTGTCACTACATTCAAAGTCAATAATATTAAGATTAATTATAGTCAATATAATTACTAGCTAATTATATAACGAAATTATAGTTTTATATTTTCAGAGTGCACTTTGTAAATCATGAGTTTCAATGAATGTATGCGAGCTCTACAGCTCACGGAACGATCTTGCCCTGTCACGTAAGAACTATAGTTGGTCCAAAGGAGGAATTTATCTGTCACAGCATCCTAAGCTGGCAACAGGATTGAGATTAACACTAAGATTTTCAGCAAATCTGTTTCATGACATAGCGTAAGATTTGCATTAACTTATTCCATGTCTGACGTAGATTACTGCAAACCATGTGTGTGTATGTGTGTGTGTGTGTGTGTGTGAGTTTGTGTGGGAATAAGTCTCATACATTATTTCAAAACTTAAGTATCAAAGCATGTGACAAAGACAAAAAGAAGGAACCTTCATCGTTTGTTCTGTCGCTCTGAATACAGTACTGACAAAAAAACAACCTAGATATACCACCGTCTACACGTAGAAAACGATATTTACGGGCGATCCCTTCAGCTAGGCGTGAACGTAATGACTCCGTCGCCTGGGAATATTGCCATACGCTGGGAGCTGAACAGCATAATCTCAGCCTCCCATCTCCCATTCACATTCTACTGAGGTTGTCTTGCCTGGGGAGGAAAGCTATTAGGCCATGTCTTTGGAATGGAGTGCACAAGCCTCAGGCATAATGTCTAAAGACACGGAGATCCAATAGATGAGGCGAGCCTGGAGGTAATACACACGAGTAGACGTCCAAATGTATCCTGATGCCATGATAAGGCTCTTTTGCGAACGCCAGACGGCATTCTCCTCCCTTCCATCGCCTAGAGCCAATGAGCCCCGGCAAAGCCCCAGGTGAAACCCGTCGCGTTCGGGCCAAAGCGCTAAGACGCTAATCTAGTCCAGCTTAAGGCAGTGAGGCGAGAATGATCACTACATCAGTCAAAACGTCCGCTCCGATGTGTATTCGCATGTGATGTGTTGGGGCAAGGTCAGTGCTGCCCCTCGCGGATGTAACAGGTTCTGTGATCGGACTGAGCTGTTGGAGAATGATATGCACGATATGACGTGTCATTTGTCACGCGTGGTCTATCGCAAAGGCTCTCCTCAGACGAGATTCCTTCAAGACAAGCTTTGGACATGTATTTCGTCCATTTGTATCGAAACGGGAGATTCGGGAAAAGGCCCTTATCAGACAACAGAATGCGTACTCTGTACTAATTTTTTTTTTTATCTCCCGGTTTACAACATGTGAATTTTTTCTGGTAAGCTTCAAGGATTCAGGGATTCTAAAGAAGCTCCCATAAACTTAATGTCTGGGCTCTCACCTGTGAGTTAAACTATGATAGGTGGTATACACAAATCTAGACTTCAAGCACTATAGCAGAAGTCCTCTTAAAGTCAGAAGAAAACCTCTGAGAGCTAAGGGTGTTTGCAACGACAACAGGTACAAAACGCAGTGGATGATGAAGGCCATAGGTGACTTAAGGTGGGGTCACACATGCGTAAATATTTAAGTCCGTATGAGGCGCGCATGGGAGTATTTGCCTCCACCAGGCCCCACAGGTCGTTGGGAAAATAATAGAAATTGGACAAATGCAAACAGGTGACATGTCAGACGAGTTAGCTGGGTCGCTAAACATACAGCTCGGTCAGCTAACTCATCTGGAAGGTTATGTATCTATATTTGTCCAATTTGTACCACTTTTCCCACGACCTGTGGAGCCTGGTAGAGACTAAGAGCTTCATACGCGCCTCAAACGGACTTGAATATATACGCATGTGTGACCCCACCTTTACACACTGTCCATGAGCATGGTAATACAGCCAGATTCTGTGTTGACCTGTAAACAACTGGAAACTTCTACCAACACTATTCTATACAACGAGGCGAATAAAATGACAACACACGAACGTATCACGTTGGCATTGCTTTACTTTGCATAACGAACATGATTATCATCTATATGGCTGTTTCAAAGTACTTCATCTGGTAAGTGTAGCGTTTCTTAGAAACTGGTTAATCTTATCATGGATAGTCGAGCTCCTCAACCTGCAAGGAGTCGCTACTAAATTCCGGATATGCAATAAGAGAGAATATATCAGACCAAAGACATCATGTAATGCCTTTTGTTATCATTTAGCGCCATCTGTACATGTGCATCCTAGTTTGCCCGGTCTTCCCTACACTGTGCTTTACCAATGGGCAACTTGCATTGAACAGAGGACATTTTCGTAAGTTTGGTTGAGGTTAATTAGCACAACCAGGATTTCATTCAACCAGCGTCTACCTTATCAGAATCAGGGTCAGATTAGCAAGAGCTTAATGATATTTTATGCGAAATGTTCTGATTGACTGAGAGCTGCTTCGTTCCAGTTTTTCTCTTTTTCATGAAGTGTCCCTTGTTGCCACATTTGTAAGGAGTTCGTACAGCTGGTTGAAGGGAAGACTGAGAAATGATGATGGGCGCATCGTCAGAGTTTTACGAAATTATCCCGTCTGTCGTTTCAGTTAGGTTCCGTTATGTGAATAAAGATCATAGTTTGAGAGTATTCATGTTGCTCCAGTTCCGTTCCATAGGAAGTCACCTCGAAACCATAACTCTGTTGTCCGGTACAGAACGCACTACCGTGGCTTCCACGTCTCTGCCCATCTCCCTTACTCCGTCTGTCCAGGCAGAGCGAATGTTTCTGAACCGGGCAGGGCCGGGCGGGTGTCCATGGCAACTGTTGTTATGGCAACCGTTTGTGTCCAAAACCCTGTTGTTGTTGGGACTTGCACTGTCCTCCCTAGGGAATCCTGGGAAATCGTGCCTGTTGGGGAAGGGCTCGAATGGCACGACGACGTCCAGACATTCAGGTTCACTCGACGATTTTCCTGTGGTTTGGATAGATAGATAAATAGGTCATAGATCACACACGGTCTTTGCACTCACTTACGTGGCTATGGCGTAAGTATTGGGCGCCATGTTGGTTGGTAAAAGTTAGACGTTGCCAAGTAGATTTGAATTTGTACGTGTAATTAAAGCTGCCATGTCATAATGATTATTGTGGTGTACGAACACATCGTCAAATTTAGCTACGATACACTGAGATGCAGATAGGCACACAAGCATGGCATGCTGCATTCCCAGCCAGATGACGCTCTCTCTGCTGAGATGGAACCCCTTTCGATTGGTAAGATGAAAATGAAGATCACGTAGAATAAACAATGTCACAATTCAAGCATCAAAACGACAGTTTGCTGATGATATGATGATACCAAGGGCTTGAAGGTGTCCCATTTTACCCGATAAAACATGACAGCATGTCATCGCGGTTACAGTCTGGCCCAGATGAAGAGATGGATCACTTTAGATTCGTTATATTACGTGACGTGCTTCAAATAAAGGTGCAACTACATGTGCGGATGCATAGTGACAAAGACTTGAGGGAAAGGATACTGATTGCCCTCTGACGCATCAGTTTCCTTTCCATTAGATCCTAATTCCAACCGGTAAATGATAGAATCGTGCTTTCTGCTGCATTTTGATGTCGTTCTGATGGGATTCAATGTGAGTCCTACCACTAGTAGTGTCATACATGTTGAAGTCTCTACAAGAGGAGCCAACCTTCATAAAAGAAAGTAGAAATCACAACTTTTCGATTTAGTCTCTATTCTTCATCATCAGATTGACCTTGTGTTCGCGTGACTCCATCAATGGATCAAATGTGACGGAAAGCCTGTACCGTCTTCGTCGCGGTTGGTGGATGAATTCCTGAAGATATTTTTCGGCATTTATTTTATTTTTGTATCGTCACTAGTATCATATCTGTGTTGCTAGATTGTAATTTGCATTATTGATTTCTGTAGAAAGTTGTATAAACTTCCTTATCTTTTTTCTAGCGTGTTGTATGTAATCTTAGAAACGATATAACGTTAACTTACTCAGCTGTGTGCTTTCGACGTCCACACCAGAGAACTTGGAACACCGCCAGATCTCACTGCTGGTCTGTCTGGGGGAATGTTCCGGGCCCCCGAGCTCTGCCACACCCACTACGCGGGTCTTCCGCTTTCTCTGCAACTTTTGCACCTGAAAAATAACAATAAGAACACGTGGTTGATTAAGGTGAAAAAAAAAACTGAGAACTTTGGGGTCTTCTAAAAGTACATGTTGTAATTAAGTATGGACTTTAAGTTTTTGTCATAAAGTGTAGTGTTGCAAGGCGGTAATTTATGCATGACGTCATGATGACGGCATCATTAATTATGGGGCCACGCCCACTCTTTTTCTTACTTAAATAAGTATTTTGTCAAGTATTCAACATATTATTTGGCTGGCCAAATCATACAGATTTATATGACAATGACAATCAGATGGCATCCAAAGGAGGAAACATTACAACACAAATTTAATTCAAACTCACACCCAAACGCTAATTGCAAAAACATATACAGTGTACTGTACATATATGTGATACATCAGTAGAGACAAGAATACATACAACGTAACATATATCACTTGACAACTGGTTTCTATGTGTCTAAGAACACGGACGTGTCGTGGACAAGCAAAACGGAGACCTGAAAGTATCAAAGATACATGTTTCGAAAGTTTTCATAATTAGATACTCTGTTGCAAAGGTTTCAGAAAGAGAAAAACGAAAGGTATTAACAGAGTGATAGACGGCTTCTAGATGTTTCACAGCATGCTGTATTCCCCATAGATACGCTACCGTCGCGCTAGGTTTAATAATTAGACATCACTGTACAGTCTGCGGCTGGAACGATAAGACTTAATTGAATGGCTCCACACAGAACCGTTACTGTCACAGCTGGTAGCTATCGGATAATCATGTCCTCTGGGTCCTCACCGAGGCGAGAAGAGCTCGACAGAGGAATACAGTACGCGCTTCGTGCCAATTGATTAAGAGGAAGTGTATAGTAGAAGTAGGGGGAAATGACAAAATACACTGTCATCAACAAAACGGGATATTATGGTGCTCAAAGTTTGGAACATAGATAACATATATAATGCATAATTATCTTTCATACAACTGTGTAACACTTTGTGTAACAATTTTAGTAACACTTTGAGTTATTGGACCTCCACAACTAATTGTTGACTTATCCACTTTCCTAGGGTACATGACACCCTAAGAAGAACTGATGATATACACTTTTTTCACCACTTGCAGCACAAGCCTCCATTGCTGGTCTAGAAAACTTCATGTCATCATCGTGAGTGTAACTTTTTAAGTTATTGGACCTCCACACAACCCACAGCAATCCATTCGTTAACTGATACATGACACCCTATGAAGAAGCGCTTCAAGTTGTTGTTGTTGTTGTTGTTGTTGTTGACCTGTACCAAACTGTTGGATATTCTCATAGTGTTTCCTTCTGTCATTGTAGCTGTTACTATCGTTTCTCACATTGTTTCTTTTCATCATTGTGGTTGTTATATCTTAAGTTGCTATGGACATATCTTGTCTGAAAGCAAAGAATAAAGTTTCTAAGATAAAGGTACCCTATACTTTAGAAGAGTTACAATCGACTTATGCTCAAAATGATATTATTGCTGACCTAGCAGGTCAGGTTGCTGGGCAACGCCCACGAAAAAAGCGCTTCCATAATACCGTCATGAAATATTTGCATACCATGCCACGTTCGCCCGAAACAAAACGCCGAAAAAAGAAGAACAAAAAACACTCAAAAATCCCTCTGGATTTCATGGCTAAAAACAGCACCAGGAGACCCTTGAGGAAGTGATCATTTCTGGCAAGGTTTGCCCGAAACGCGCCCGGCTCTCAGCGCAATGTCATTCCGCGTCACTGGAGCGCTCCACCAGCCTGTCTCAGCCACAGTCCCACAGGACACTTTCTGTCTTTATACTGTCTCTAACTAGCAGAGCGAAAAATCGATGTAAAAAGTCTCTTAACTTTCCCCACGTGCCGGGCCGTGGGCGTGAGAGGGCTGACTGATATCTATTTGCCTTAGGAAGGATTATCACGTGTAATCTAAGTGAGAAGATTTATGATTAGCACCAAAGGTCTTAATCCCATGTCCTTGAAGACATGAAACCACATCATCTATACTTGACAGCTACATGTACCCTCACAAAGTTTCGCCGCTGTCAGACAGAGGTGTGAGCTGACACGTTGTTAGCGACATCGTATAAGTGTACGTTAACTTTTTGTGATTTTTATTTGGATAAGATAGTCATTCTCATGGATTGAAGTAATTCTAAATTTGTATATAGAATTTGGTATCTGCTTGTTACGGCTCTGTTCTATAGTATTCTGTTCTGTGATCTATTCCGTGTTCTGTCTAGTATATTCTATCCATCTTGTTATGTGTTCTATTCCGTGTTCTACTCTATGTTCTATTCTATTCTGTTCTATGTTCTATTCCGTGTTCTGTTCTGTGATCTATTTCTATCATATTCTGTGTTCTATTACGTGTTCTATTCTATCATGTTCTATGTTCTTTTCCCTGTTCTGTTCTATGATCTATTCTATCCTATTCTGTGCTCTATTCCGTGTTCTATTCTATGTTCTATTCTATCCTGTTCTAAAATTCCATATTCCATTCTATTCTGTTTGAAGTTCTCTCAACACCACAATGTCCATTTGCCTGTGAAAAAACGCAGCAGACTTGTGTTTTCATCATATTCTCTCTTCAATTAAGTCGATGACAATCCCTGCTTTAACCTGCGGCTGATGAAACCCCCGGGAGATTGCCCCTCCATCAGACCAAGTCCCGTTTAGCTGGATCAAAGCGGAAAGAGGTCATTTCATTAGCGGGGGCTGCTGTTTGATCCCACGGAGCGATACGCCATGCATGCTGAAGAACACGCCGAGTTTCTGTGTACCAAACGGGGTTATTAAGGTTCAGTGTTTCATGTTGGGTTTTTGAGGCATTTTATCAATCATCAAGGAGTTGTTTGGGGAGGATAAATCGTTTCATCTTCCTGGATAACCTTTTTCTACGACATGCACCTCCTCAGAGCAGTCACAGAAAAGGGACGCTACGAAAACGTAACGATTTATCTCTCAACATCTGCTTGGAGATCTGCATTTCACACAGCTGTTTGATGGGCCACACTTTTTCTCCCCTCGCCTTCCTCGCTCCTAACGCCGACCAGAAGCCAACATCGTCTCAAAGATATGTAAAAGTAAAAACATTAAGCCGGTTCCATATATCTACTGCTCCCATTATACCTACACCGGAACACGCGGCGTTCTACAAACTTGATCATATCTTACTGAAGCTGCGTTGCGTTGGCGGCGACGCTGCGGCCGAGCGATTTGACGGAGCACTCAACGAATTTCATCGATAACTCTTTATGCTTTGTGTGTATTGTTGTCGATTTAGTCATACTCCATGCGTTTTGAGTGTATGATATTCCCATTATAAAGTCAGTGGTAACAAATCCAACTCAGCAGAGACGGCGGCAATGTCTCGCATCATGGAGTTATTCCTCGTTCATTGAGATATTCCTCGTTCATTGAGATATTCCTCGTTCAATGAGATATTCCCCGTTCAGTGAGATATTCCTTGTTTAGTGAAATATTCCTCGTTCATTGAGATATTACTTGTTCATTGAGATATTGCTCGTTCAGTGAAATATTCCTCGTTCATTGAGATATTCCTCGTTCATTGAGATATTCCTCGTTCATTGAGATATTCCTCGTTCAGTGAGATATTCCTCGTTCAGTGAGATATTCCTCGTTCAGTGAGATATTCCTCGTTCATTGAGATATTCCTCGTTCATTGAGATATTCCTCGTTCATTGAGATATTCCTCGTTCATTGAGATATTCCTCGTTTAGTGAGATATTCCTCGTTTAGTGAGATATTCCTCGTTCATTGAGATATTCCTCGTTCATTGAGATATTCCTCGTTTAGTGAGATATTCCTCGTTCATTGAGACATTCTTCGTTCAGTGAGATATTCTTCATTTAGTGAGATATTCCTCGTTCAGTGAGATATTTCAATAATGTCGCGTTCGGTATGTAAGGAGGGTTTCCCGTCTGGTAATCTTTAAATGTTGTGTCCGAAAAAGATATCGCATGCATGAAAAGGTGACTAAACATCCTACAGAAACCGTCATGAATTCTTTTGTAACTCCGAGACAACAACTCATGAGAATGCGTGACAATACTGAACTAGTACCATGCTGGCCAATGGTTAAATATAGAAATATTTATTTGCAAAATCATGCCCTAGGGCTAATTACACGGACAGTCTCAAAGTAAATCAAAGTATAAAACATAGTTTCCAATCAAATATAAGGACGTTAACTATTGTGAGATTTGACTTCTTTTTTGAAGGCAGTGGTTAATGAACTGCCCCACGTTCTGCATGATAAGTGGATTTAGTGATTTTAATAAAAACGTAGACTTTTATGGATCTTCTAAATGGCAAAAGCTCGGGGAAATTGGGCAACAGTTTGAAATAATAATAGCTTTATTGCACAACAATTGTACGGGGTACAAAGTATGGCATCTACATAACTACAGTTCTATAACTTAACGCTTATCTAACTAATACAGAAGTTGTAGTATGGGATAAGTTTCTTACAATCATTGGAGGCTGTTACAATCATTGGAGGAATTTCTAATGTCTAAACCTTCTTTGATATATTTTCCTATATCTGTCATGCAGGGATTGTCACATGTCATGATGTATTTAAATTTGAAATAAAAGACAATATCTAGTTTATGATTGACAGATTACTTTGCCACTAATTGCAAACAGCCATTCTGGGATAGTGGTAATGAACTGTCTCGTTACATGTACCACTCCACCAGGTGCAGTTGCTAATGACTTGTTTTTCATGGCTTGTGTCTTGTTGCTAGGCGAGGTGAATGACACCAAATGACGACTGTAGATATATGGGCTGAAGTGGCTACGTCTTGTTATTAAGGGATACAGGGGTGGCCTTCAGAAATTGATTACATCAAAGAACATACTACTATACATTAAAGACCTGGAATTTGTTGCCAATTAAAAAGTCTGCCGGGCATACGTCGCTGAGACCGAGCTAAGGCCACAGCAAGTAAATTTTATGGATGGCATTCGCGCGCTCATTGATTACCTACAGTAAAGAGAGAGAAACATTGTTTAAATTTATCAGAACCAAGCCACACTTCTCTCTACACAGAACGATATCTTCCATACGCTGCTAATATGTTCATCTCATATATCCGTCTACTTAGGTCAATTTCTTTATACTGTAACGTTATTCCAAGTGCGAGACCAGATCACTCATACATGACTGTACTATTATCGATAATATTTTGTTGTTCTGTATGTAGCCTCTTAGTACTATTGTCTGTGTAGCTATTAGTTGTTGTTGGTTGCCATACATTGTACCTTGTGCGATTGTTGAGCAAAAAAATTCATTCATTTGATTTATGTCTGCTTTGGAAATGGCCAACATGACGAAATATTACCAAAATGAGCAACTTATGTCGTGCTGTACCCTAATGATTGTACTTGTAGAAGTGACACTGGAAATGTGGCGTTAGCCTAAGTGGGATAAGGTTACTAGTGTATAGACTTCTTCATATACTACAGACTCTTACAGCATGTATGGGTTTAAAAAATCAAAACACGTTCCTACGTACGGGCAAGATGGAGCATTTGCGTCATCGAATATGTCTTGTCCTAGAAAATTGAAAACACCAATTATACAGCTATACAAGGCGAGTTACGGACTTCCTGTAATGTCTTAAAGAATTGAAAACAAGAAAGAACGCGACTTATATAGGCAGATAAGCGACTGTCTGTTAAAGACTTGAAAACACATGGAGAGCACGGCTTAGTAGGATAGACCGAGACTTCCTGTGGTTTCACAAAATAGTCTGTTACCATGGCAACGATGACGAACGTCAGACTGCAGCATTTATCAGATACCAAAGAGGACACTGAACTGTTACAGGAAGAAGCTTATATAACGGCCTTGAGCGTAGAGACGTGGAGTACTGTGATAACAGACTACCGGCAAGGGGCAAGCACCTGGTCTAGGTACTCACGCAGAGAGGCTGGCATGATGATATATTCTTTTAATAAGCTTACAAGGCCAATGGACCACTTCTGGGCACTAGCTGAACTACGTTGGTGAGAAATGTGACCATGTTAGGAGAGGAAATACCGGTGAACGTTCGCTTTGAAGACATATGGGGAGTGTTCGGTATGAAATCACTTGTCAGGGAGAGTGTTCCATCATTTTGCAGTCCTTGGAAAGAAGATGTTGCTATTGACTTGAAGAACTTGCCGGCCCAAACAATAAAAGACATTTTCCAAACCAACATCTGCTTGGATCTCACTCACTCACTCACTCATTCTCTCTCTCACTCACTCACTCACTCACTAATTCTCTCTCTCACTCACTCACGCACATATATTCGATCGACATACTAGTAGCAGTTATACGTGCTTATTGTGTAGCTTTACGTAACAGAAAATGCTTGACTGGCGGAAGACATCACGGCCTACGTGCGTCTTTAGTTGTGTGTACGTGAAATATGCCCCAAAAAGTGTTGTGGTGGCAAATTCACACAAGCCCCGCTGTTCGTCAGTATTGGTGCTAGTGGGCTAGACAGATTGGCTGGTACTCGCTGGCTATATCCGGAAGCGTCTTGATGACAATGCCTGATACCCCCTTTCCACTAGGACGGCGCTCTCGCCGCGCGCTCTCTGTGACCTAGAATTTGACAGACCGTTCAACGAATTATATAGAAAAGAAACGATTTTTTTCACACTTTGTGTGTTTTGTTGTCCGTTCAGTCACACTTTTACATGCTGTATGATATATCCAGTGTGAAATCAAACTTTACACATATCCTATTTAGGTCGCATTGAGGCCTAAAGACTGTGAATGTGGAAGATAAACAGTTACGTTTGACCGTAGAAAGAAGCCGTGCGTCAGTCCATGTCAACCCTATACACAAGGAGACATATTGATGGCATGCAGCGGGGAAAACTAGACCTGGGTTTTTTCATGTTATAAAGGCAGGTTAGAAGGGAGATTTGTCAGGCGACAGTTGGAAGAAAAAAAAACCTTCACCTTCAGGTGACAGACAGTGTTAGCTGCGTGTTTGTGTTCTTTGGAAGAGGATGATGAGAGAGAGGGGAGAGAGACAGACAGACAGAGGAGAGAGAGAGAGAGAGAGAGAGAGAGAGAGAGAGAGAGAGAGATGGCAAATACATGATGACACATTGGGAGATTTGTCAGGCGGCAGTTTGGAGAGTAAACCTTCAGGCAACAAACAGTGCTAGATGCGTGTTCGTGTTCTTTTTTAAAAGAATGATGTCTTCTTTACGTTTTACGTTTCGGATTTTATTCGTAAAAGGGTAATCTATGACCTTTTTATCAAAATCTTGCTCACATAACGATTATTAGAAATATCAAAAGGCTTGAAAGTCGAGCTAGATATCTGGAGTGTCAATATAAAACAAGTACATTATATAAGTTTTCTGCACAGATATTCACAAATAGTAGATCCGATTAATGGAATGCCTAAGACTTTATTTATCATTGTGCTATAACTTTGAAATTTATTGCGATGAACAAAACAAACATGACGCGGGAAACAAAATCTCGAAAACCTAACCTACAGCAAAAGCAATCACACTGAAGAGCCGTCAAAACATCAAAAGGTACAGCCCTACCATGACAAATCCAAATCGTACATTGAATGTGGCCAGGTCCTATATGATTACACGGGCAATGTGCAGCCTTCTGAAACTACACAGTACCCATAACTAACTCTAAAATGTATTGCGATGAATAAAAAGATAGGTGGGGAACCAAAATCTCGAAAACCTAACCTGCAGCAAGGACAATCACTAGCCTGTCCTTTACAATCTCACCAAAGAACATCAAAAGGCACCGCCCTACCATGACATATATCTGTAGCCTTTAAATCAATATTTCGTCCATTAAGTAGGTGTAAACATGCAATCCAAGCAGGGGCTTAAGGCCAGATAAATTGGAAGATTACAGACTAGTGATTGTCCTTGTATTGATCAACATATCAATCTTCTGGGATCTGGGGAAAGTCGGTTTGAATCAAGACGTGTTAGGTCGTATTCGATGGGTCAGGAAGGGGTGGACGTGTCATACGTGACAGGTTTCCTTGTGTGGAAGAAATTCAAAGTGATATCGGTCCACCAAAAAGCAGCTACTCAAGCAACTGGATATGATTATGGAAACGGTCAGACGTTTCAGGTAGCCATCCGGTGTCTTTCGTCAGTGACACTGGAGAAGTCATGTTTGAGATAGTTTATATATCCTAGCTGACAACGGCCCAGTTTTAGCTCACTAAAGAGCCATCCTTTCACTGGTCGTGACAGAAACGACAGCCCCCATGTACAATATTTACAGTTTTTACTGGGAAATTCCCCTAGCTCTTTACGACAAGCACAATGATCACGGCTTAACGTCCCGTACTAAGGACTGCAACCCTTTCCAGTAGAGTGCATGTCGGGTGAGCAACACAACCGGAATCGAACTCACGGCTTCTGGTTCTAGAGGCAAAACCGCTAATTACTGGACTACACACGTTCACAACTTCTAGTTTCAGAGGTAGGGCCGCTATAACCACTGGACCGTACGCAATCTACCACGCGCCTACGATTTTACCCCCATCTGAAAACTCGGAAGCAATTGTTCCATTCAACAGACAAATTCATATTTCGAATTAATTTAGACAAACCTTTTATAATGAAACATATTTGGTCTTACATTTTGACCATCAAAGAAGCAAGGAGAAGTTATTATAGTTCTTATGCTACCTTGACGATATCGATGTAACTGCTTGAAAATCCTACACCATTAAAATCCCACAAGAACTTACGTACATAAACTATTCGACTGTCTAAAACAGAGCTCGCGTGTCCTACCTTTTTCCGTCCCTCGTTGAGTGCTTTGGCTATGACGGCTAGAGTGATCATGGCACATGAGTAGCGTATACTTATCAACACTTCTCTCCTAGTGACCTAGGTCGTGTCGACCTTTCTCTCACATCTACGCTCCTGTAAATACGTTTATTGCGTCACAAGATCCATTGCAAAGATATTCATGATGTCACAATGGTCATGCCAAAGTGATTGTTATGACAATCGCATTTTTGGTGACGCTTTTGCGAAAACACCTGTTCGGAAGGCGTTCGAGAACGTTACTAGGAGTTTGGGTTTCGTTAGAACACGCTCTCTTGACGACACGTTTGTTTGTTTGTTTATCTGTTTTGAAGTACACGCTGCACTGGGTTTGGAGGTTTGGATTAATTTTGCTTAAAATGGCACGATAACATGTTGCGTACTCAATTCATTTGAGGCAAAAAAATGTTCAAGTTTTCGCATTATCTTTGACAGGAAAATAGTGTTTAAAACAATGTTTTCCCTTGAAGTTTACCGTTGACGTTTACCACAAGGTTAGAGATACTGTAGCTGACGGGAACCCCCTTCACTCCAAATTTTGCTTCAAAAGTTTGCTTTGCTCCCTGGAAGAGATGGTCGCTGGACTTGAGGGTGCGCAGCCTCAAGTTAAAACCCGAAATAAACTGAGATGTGCTACCAATGAAGGATCTGATAGACTGGTTTTGTGTGTAGGATTTTTCGCCAATCGCATGAGGTATTGGTATTCCATTGTTTATTGTTTATCTTTGTTGGTCTTTGAATTCATATACTAAACAAAACCATAATAACAAACTAAAGGTTATAAATGTAAGGGCACTTTATCTGTACAAACTTGTCCCAATATCTGCTTTTATGAAGCCAAACCGTTTTGCGTTTTCTGTCATATTTATTCACTACTTGACGAGGCAATGCCTACGTACCTGCCGATCGCATTCTAGAACGTCGTCATTAGATTTATGACGTAAGAGAAAGACATCATTGCGTTACGCTAGTATCTATGATCATAATGTCAGCGCATACAGTAGCAAATTATGCAGTATTACAGTGGTGATAACATTACTTCGCCAAGAAGGTTATGTTTTCGTGTGTGTGTGTGTAAACATGTGTGTATGTGTGTGTGTATTGAAATGCAAGAAATGCATATGGTTACGTTCTGGGCCCGACCCCTGGCAACTTTCTTAGGTATGGCAGCAAAACCTCCGATTGTGATATCTCATTGTACATCTATCCATGCACGCACAACTCACTTTTCAACGAAGCCCCCTTTTTTTTCTTGACACAACTTTCATCATTTTATTTAGAAGAAACATGCCGGAGATTTAGACCTGTCGCGGGTCTGTCACGGGGTCTAAAGTATGCCCCCGCCCCCTGGTGGCTCTTTTCAACGAAACCCCTTTTTCTTGACACAATTTTCATCATTCACGGACTCTCTTAGGTATTGCAGCAAACCTCCGATTGGGATATCTCGCTGTACATTTATCCATACATGCAAAAGCTCACTTTTCAACGAAGCCCCTTTTTCTACACTGCGTTTCTATCATCTCTTAAGAAACATTCCGGAAACTCAGACCTGTCATGGACCAGTCATGGGGCCGTCTTCGCGCCCAGCAAATAAAGATAAATGCGTTTCTTACGGAACCGCGCCAGAGAGGGAGAGGTTTGACGTACTCAGCCGTCAGTAGGCTTATACTGATGGATGGATTCTTGAAGAGTTAGCACAGCTGGAAGTCAGAGAGACAGAGAGCAGGAAAGGGTGGAGAAAACTGGTTTTCAGATCTTCTGTGTCCCATAGGTTAAATAGTTAGACTTAAGGTGGACACTCACTGCACTTGGGGCACCGGTGCGGCACTGCGGGGTTCGTAGATGACTCAACGAATTTCAGAGATAAAGAACGGATTTTCTTACGTTTTGTGTATTTTGTTGTATTCTAAGTCATACTTTTACGTATTACGCAATATCTAGATTATTAAAAATCGCGAAAATAACAAAACAGTTCCGCAGTGAACGAACTCCTCAGTGCCGCACCGGTGCTCCAAGTGCAGTGAGAGTTCACCTTTAAGGGATGGATGAGAGATGAGATGTCAGTCTTTTGTGTGTCAGATAATAGGTACGATGTATGAAGGTATATCTGGTCTTCGCATGTCTGGTATTATGTTCATGTATGAAGACATATCTGGTCATTGTATGCCAGGTATTATGCACATGTATGAAGACATATCTGGTCTTTGTATGTCAAGTATTATGTTCATGTATGTAGACGTATCTGGTCTTTTGTATGTCAGATACTATGCACATGTATGAAGACATATCTGGTCTTTTGTATGTCAGGTATTTATGTTCATGTATGAAGGCATATCTGGTCTTTTGTATGTCTGGTATCATGTTCATGTATGAAGACATATCTGGTCATTGTATGTCAGAAAACAGTCAGATACTAAATTTATGTACATGTATGAAGACATATCTGGTTTTGTATGTCGGGTATTATGTTCATGTATGGTACTGGTTTCTTGGGAATGTAGCATTACATTTAAAACAAGAAATCTTTTTAAAAAAGCTGTGCCTTGCCGCGTATTTTATGTTATTTTGGTAAGTTAGACTAGATTCTACGCTTAAAAATCCCGAGTTCCACATGTCGCCCCCCTCCCCCTCATTATCATAATTTATGTCAGATGAATTATTGGCACATTAAACAGGTTTTGTAAAACTTTTTGACCCACAATGAATATGCATTATTTTTTATTACAAACTAAGTTCCTTCTGATGCAATTTGTGATATATATTTATATGAACATGGTGAGTTAAAGCGTAGATTTATTACGCTGGACCACATACAGTAACATGCGTCTAGAAGAGCGTTTTAATACTCGTCTGGAATGTACCATTGTCTAACTAAGCCATGAAACTCGGCAAGGAAAGAAGGGCCTTTGGAAGGGGCTTTGGAAGGGCTGGGTTAAAAGGTCCGTCCATTGATCCATGGAAAAAAGCTGGCGTAAAGCCTTGCCTGGCGGCAAGGCAAAAAGGTAGAAGCGTATCGGTGTGGGATTTGGCGCTACATGAAGGGTTAGAAACACTATAAGTCATACAGCCTCTTTTCATGTCCGATATTATGTATGAAGAGGAATTCGGTTTGGCTTCCCCGGACTGAAGGTAAATGCGTATCGGTGCGTTTTGACGCCACATTGACCTGGCAAATATGAATAAGGCCACAGCAAGTAAATTTTATGGATGACATCCGCGCGCTCATTAATTTTTGCCTGATTTCAGAAAAAAAACAAGAATTATTTTCTTCTTCAGGGAAGGCTGGATAGACGAAAATGGGTAAAGGTTGTGTTGGAACCTAATCATTAAATGTAGAATTGGCACTAGAGACTCTGTAGCATTGACTGTAGTTGCAGAGGTGCAACTTGATAGATAGCTGTAAAAGTGGCACAACTATCGAAGCTATGAGCGTAGTTGCCAACATGGTCAATGATACCAGTTTACCACACTAGTGTCACTTTAACTACACTGGTGCACTTCTTAAATACAGGAATGAATGCCTTGTTGGCTGTGATGCCATATTTTGTCACTTCAAGTCTTGTTACAACGTCTATTTTGAAAATTTGCCATCTTGTTTTTTTCTGGGTTTTTTCTCGCCCTATCTCATTATTTTTGCAGTCTGCAGAGGATGTCATCCATAAAATTTACTTGCTGTGGCCTACATGCGTATCGGTGCGTTTTGACGCCACATGGACCTGGCAAATATGAATAACGGTTACATGTGAAGAGTTGATACTAAATAATGGCGCTATACTTTAGTTTCTTCTGATGTTAGGCATTATGTACATGTGTAAATACGTGTACAAATGTACTTGTGCTTTCCGGATTATATTGAAGAATGGAGGATTATATTGACAAAAGAAAATGTGTTTCGTCGTGTCGTTTGCCGCCACATTGCCCTGGTAATATGCACATGTAAAGAGTTCATATCATATAATAGCGCTATACTTCAGACAGTTTCTTCTGATGTTAGGTATTATGTACATGTACATGTGTGAAAACATGCGGCCCTGCTTCCCTGAGGATGAAGGATTATAACGTTATAACGTTACTGGAAAGAGTACATGTGTTTCTCGGGCTTGACGCCACTTTATACTGATGGATGTCAGAAACATGGAGTTAGAAACACTATATAAGCCAGACAACAACTTTTTATGTCAGATATTATGTTCATGTATGAAGAGGTGGGCAGTGTGGCTTCCTGAACTGAAGGGGAATGCGTTTTGTGCGTTTTGACGCCACATTGAACTGCCTAATATGTAACGCTAGTTCACCTTTATTCGCGGGGTAACCTTTATCCGTTGTATTCAAGACTAGGGTATTTGGGGATATTGAGTCAACGGGCGGTGGTTTCAAACTGCAATACCTAACAAAATGTACATGTAAAGAGATGATACAAGATAATAGCGCAATCCTTCAGACAGTTTCTTCTGGTGTTAGGTATTATGTACATGTGTGAAGACGTGCGGTTCTGCCTTCCGGATTATGTTGAAGAATGGAGGATTATATTGACAAAAGAAAATGTGTTTCGTCGTGTCGTTTGCCGCCACATTGCCCTGGTAAGATGCACATGTAAAGAGTTCATATCATATGATAGCGCTATACTTCAGACAGTTTCTTCTGATGTTAGGTATTATGTACATGTACATGTGTGAAAACATGCGGCCCTGCTTCCCTGAGGATGAAGGCTTATAACGTTACTGGAAAGAGAACATATATGTTTCTTTGTGTGGTTTGACGCCACTTTATACTGATGGATGTCAGAAACATGGAGTTAGAAACACTATATAAGCCAGACAACAACTTTTTATGTCAGATATTATGTTAATGTATGAAGAGGTGGGCAGTGTGGCTTCCTGGACTGAAGGGGAACGCGTTTTGTGTGTGGTTTGATGCCACATGGACCTGCCTAATATGTAACGCTAGTTCACCTTTATTCGCGGGGTATCCTTTATCCGTTGTATTCAAGACTAGGGTATTTAGGGATATTAAGTCAACGGGCAGTAGTTTCAAACTGCAATACTAAAATAACAAAATGTACATGTAAAGAGATGATACTAGATAATAGAAATCCTAGAAATCCTTCAGACAGTTTCTTCCGATGTTAGGCATTATGTACATGTGTAAAGACGTGTGTTTCTGCTTTCCGGATTATATTGAAGAATGGAGGATTATATTGAAAAAAAAGT